>JAINUG010000197.1:597008-1197008 GCA_029706075.1 Aldrovandia affinis
TATGCTTGTGATTAAGTAAACAAGCCCATTTGCTGATTTCAGCCTGAAGGCATGTATGGGTATATTGAAATCCGATCTAACATATGCCATTAAGCAGACGCTTATCCAAAGCAACTAACAGTAGTGAATGCATACATTCACTCTCAAAATGTACTCTTTGTCCATGGACATTAGGTTAGTGCAGGCGTTGCATAGAACCCATGAATTTCGGTTGAGCAGGGAAAGGTATGAGCCCTGTTCTCTCTTGCAGACTGTTAGTGTGTAGAACTGTTACCTCCACTCTTCCCAACCCCCTCATCACCTCCTATATGCTCTCCTGCAGGTTGGTGCGGCGTGTGGACAGGATGGAGCACTCCATTGGCAGCATCGTGTCCAAGATGGATGCTGTGATCGTGAAGCTGGAGGCCATGGAGCGAGCCAAACTGAAGAGGAGAGATGTACTGGGCCGGCTACTGGACGGTGTGATGGAGGCAAGTCTGACCACAGCAACTGAACTACAACCACATGTGAACTGCACCCTATGCAAACTCTAAACCACGACTGAATGTGAACCCCACACAATCAGTTTTAAAGTATGACTGAATGTGAACCACACACTCTTATATACAGCACTCTGAACCCTGAATGCATGTGAACTGCACACTCTTATACACATCTGAATGACCACATTGGAGGGACACACTCTGTCAGCTCCAAAACATTACCGATTGTGAACCACACTTTCTCTCAGCAAATGTGAACCGCACACTGTAATCCACAACACACTGAATCACAATAACATTTGAACCACACTCTCTACCAGCTCTAAACCATGACCGGCTCTCTCTCAGGTGGTTAACCACACACATTCACGCTCTCTCTCTCTCTCTCTCTCTCTCTCTCTCTCTCTCTCTCTCTCTCAGGATGAGCGGACGGGGAGGGACAGTGGTCTACACAGAGAGCAGATGGAACGGTTGGTGAGGGAGGAGTTGGAGCGCTGGGAGTCTGATGACACCGTGTCACAGGTCAGCCACCAACCCCGCCCCCGCAGTGCACGCCCCTCCTCCTCCCAGTCGGCCGAGGGCCTGGATGCGGTGGGCAATGGGGGCGCACACCTGTGAGACCGCAGGTCTCCAACCCACCTCACTACACCTGAAGACCACATCCACTCTTTGCTTACACCTGACACATGAGGATTCTACACAATTCTGAAGAATAATTTTGTCAAATGTAGGTTAATTCTCTGAGTTATGGGCTAACTATAGCGCAGGTTCAGGAAGCTATGAACCTACCCCTGAGCAGGAATAATGTAAAACTCATGTTTTAAATATTAAATACATTAAATATTGGTCCTTAAGTGTATTTCAGAAAACTGGGCCAAATTAAAATGGTTCTCTGGTTATTTCTCAGCTGTGTTATATACACATGGCTGATAATACACATGGCTGAATAAACCAGTTATGAATAAATTATGAAAAGTCTTAAGGCTGGACAAGCAAGTTCATGATTTTAAGAAAAATGATTTTAAGACTTTTTGCATGTTATTTTTAAGTGCTTTAAAAGTGTGTTAATAAAGGTCAGTAGAATTGACCCAGTATACCATAATGCATGGCAGAAAATAATAGCGAAATATAAAAATAATTTAATATGTATGCATTCCACTTGTAATGTGGTAGATGTTTACTGCAGGAGCTAAACAGTGCTACATGCTTCTAAAGCCAAAACACTCAACACAGACATATACAAAATAAGTAATTTCTCTGGTGACAAGTTAAATATGAAATATTATGAACGACAACCAGACGCATTGAAGATCCATTGTTTTTGTGAGTATTGCCATTGTTATATGATAATGAAGATATATTCACTGTTGTGTAAGGGTATACAGTGTATGGTTTTCGCAATATTTTTCTCCTTTAAGAATAGATTGGCACTGTGTGTAAAAAAGACTTAATATTTTTGTGGAATCAAAATGGTATAAAAATTTAATTTGGATTTTTCATTTTATTTTCTTACTTTGTGGAATCAAAATTGATTTAAAAATCAACTCTATTCTATTCTAAAAACTATTCTAAAGCGTAATTAATTACAAATACAAAAACAGACAAAAATTGATCCTATAAGTATTCACCCCCCTTGACTTAATACTTGGCACCTTTAACTGCAATTACAACTGTGAGTTTATTTGGGTAAGTGTCTACTAACTTTACACATCTGGACACTGCAATTTTCACCCATTCTTATTTTAAAAATTGCTCAAGCTCCATCAGGTTGGATGGGGACCGTTGGTGAACAGCAATTTTCCATTTTAAATCTTTCCACGGATTCTCATTGGGATTGAGTTCTGGGCTTTGACTGGGCCACTCCACTTCACATTTTTGTGTGTGTTTTTAACCCACTCCAATGTGGCTTTTGCTGTATGCTTTGGGTCATTGTCCAGTTGGAACATAAATCTTCTCCCAAGTCCCATGTCTCTTGCAGACTGCAGGAAATGTTCTTCTAAGATTTGTCTATATCTTGCTCCATCCGTTTTGCCCTCTTTTTTGAAAAGTTTTCCAGTCCCTGAAACAGATAAGTATCCCCATAGTATTAGGCTCCTGCCACCATATTTCTCTCTTGGTGCTCTTGGGATGATGTGCGGTGTTAGGCTTGCGCCAAACATAGTACCCAACATTGAGGCCAAAAACTTCAATCTTGGTCTCATCAGACCATATAATCTTCCTCCACTTTGTTTGAGAGTCTCCCACATGCCTTCTGGCAAACTCTAGGCAAGATTTCATGTGTTTTCTTCAACAATGATTCTTTTTGGCACCCTCCCATAAAGCACAGATTTGTGAAACGCCCAGGCTATTATTGTCCAATGGGCAGTTTCTTCCATCTCTGACATGGAAGACTGTAACTGAGTTGTCATAGGCCTCTTGGTGGCTTCCCTAACAAGTGCCCTTCCTGCACGGATGCTTAGTTTTGGAGGACGGTCTGTTCAAGGCAAATTCACAGGTGTGCCACATTCTCTCCATTTATTTATGATGGACTTATTTGGGATATTTAGTTCAAGTCTTATATCCTTCCCCTGATTGGTGCTTTTGAATAACCTTTTCTTGGATTTGCTTTGAATGTTATTTGGTGTTCATGATGAAGCTCTTGGGAAATGCACTAACCAATTGGAGGACCTCTGGCAGACAGGTGTATTTCATTTGAAACACTTTAATTGTACAGAAGTGGACTCCAATCAAATAATTATGTGACCTCTGAAGACAATTGTTGAGTTTATTTAGGTGTGTCTTTTCAAAAGGGGTTAATACTTATGGAATCAATTATTGTCTTTTTTAAATTTGTAATTAATGAAGAAAAAGCTTTAGAGTTGTAGAGTAGAGACATGATCGAGTATTTTGTGTTGATCAGTGGCAAGAAATCCCAATTCAATCCATTTTGATTCCATGAAGTAAGAAAATAAAATGTGAAAAATGCCAAAGGGGGTGAATACTTTTATGTCCACTGTAAGTGCAGACTACTCTAAGTAAGAGTACCAGTGTTGCCAAAATGTCACCAGTTACCTCCCAAAAGTATTTTTACAGTTTGACTAGTACAGAGATTTTTTGTGTTCTGGAAATTTCCTTAATTTCAAACCTACACTGCTATAACAAATCTAAAACACTTTTTGGATTAATTTGATAAATTACCACAGCAACAAGGGATGTGCACAGACACATACAGAGACACAGACAAGTCTTGATTTGCTGACAAAATTGCAAATTTGGCAACACTGACACCTACATTGAGGAGACCATGGGCAATTTAGAGTTTAGTATCGTAATTCCCATATTGATAACACGATTGTGTCTGTAATGATTTCCATATTCACTCCCATTCCAAATGCATTATGCTTTAAGAAGGGCATTCATGATCTGCTGAAAAAAATCATACATTGTATTTATCTTTACTGCAGAATATTACTCTCTGTACTGCTTATTTGCAATTCACTTTCCTCTATTTAATATAGGTTTATGTATGGCACATTATGTCATATTTACTATGCTATATCATTCTGTAATAATTTACAAAAACATTCCTGTAGACCTGATACATATTGTAATTTATAACAAACTTCAATTTGGAGTGCATCTAGTTTCATGGGAAACCCATGTGTGTTTGACTATGTACTGTACCTCAGTATAATGTAGTCATGTATTTTTTTTACATTTGTAATAAAAATGAAGATGTTCAAAATAAAGTGTTTATGTCCATACCCTATTTCCATACTGTCTATTTTGAAGCACTTTCTTTGTAAAAAAAAAAAAAAAAAAAAAAAGAGATCACTTCATTGTGTATGCTAGTAGCATAGATTGTACAAGTATCCAGGCAGGCAGTGTGGTGTAATGGTTAGGGAACTGGTTGCAGGTTCAATCCCCAGGTGGGACACTGCTGTTGTACCCTTGAGCAAGGTACTTATTTTGTCAGTAAATTGTGATGCCTACATTTTTCTAAGGACTAACACTTACCTAATACTAATGACTTCCTTAATATAAAGTGAATTGGGAATGAAAAAAATAACATTATTATTAGGTTAATTATTTCTGTTAAATGTTGACAAACATTCCACAATTTCTCATTTAACATTGGATTGTGTTAATAAAAGGTATGTATCTCTTTGTGATTTCCCTTTAAGGTTGCAAAATGCTACGAATTTTCAAATAGGAAACTTTCCATGGAAATTTAAGGGAATATATATATATATGTATATGTATATACACCGATCAGCCACAACATTAAAACCACCTGCCTAATATTGTGTAGGTCCCCCTCGTGCCACCAAAACAGCTCTGACCCATTGAGGCATGGACTCCACAAGACCTCTGAAGGTGTCCTCTGGTATCTGGCACCAAGTCGTTAGCAGCAGATCCTTTAAGTCCTGTAAGTTGCGAGGTAATGCCTCGATGGATCGGACTTGTTAGTCCAGCACATCCCACAGCTGCTCGATCGGATTGAGATCTGGGGAATTTGGAGGCCAAGTCAACACCTTGAACTCTTTGTCATGTTCCTCAAACCATTCCTGAACATTTTTTGCAGTGTGGCAGGGCGCATTATCCGGCTGAAAGAGGCCACTGCCATCAGGGAATACTGTTGCCATGAAGGGGTGTACTTGGTCTGCCGCAATGTTTAGGTAGGTGGTATGTGTCAAAGTAACATCCACATGAATGCCAGGCCCCAAGGTTTCCCAGCAGAACATTGCCCAGAGCATCAAACTGCCTCCACTGGCTTGCCTTCTTCCCATAGTGCATCCTGGTGCCATCTCCTCCCCAGGTAAACAACGCACACGCACCCGGCCATCCACATGATGTAAAAGAAAACATGATTCATCAGACCAGCCCACCTTCTTCCATTGCTCCATGGTCCAGTTCTGACACTCACATGCCCATTGTAGGTGCTTTCAGCGGTGGACAGGGGTCAGCATGGGCACTCTGACCATTCTGCAGCTACGCAGTAAGATGCGATGCACTGTGTGTTCTGACACCTTTCTATCATAGCCAGCATTAACTTTTTCAGCAATTTGTGCTACAGTAGCTCTTCTGTGAGATCGGACCAGACAGGCTAGCCTTCGCTCCCCACGAGCATCAATGAGCCTTGGGCGCCCATGACCCTGTCGCCGGTTCACCGGTTGTCATTCCTTGGACCACTTTTGGTAGGTACTAACCACTGCATACCGGGAACAGCCCACAAGACCTGCCGTTTTGGAGATGCTCTGACCCAGTCGTCTAGCCATCACAGTTTGGCCCTTGTCAAAGTCACTCAGATCCTTACACTTGCCCATTTTTCCTGCTTCCAACACATCAACTTCAAGAACTGACTGTTCACTTGCCTAATATATCCCACCCCTTGACAGGTGCCATTGTAACGAGATGATCAATGTTATTCACTTCACCTGTCAGTGGTTTTAATGTTGTGGCTGATCGGTGTATATTTTATTTAATTGGAATTTATCATAATGTTACATACAAATGGAAACAGATGTTTTAAACAATTTTATCCAAATAATAATTTGTTATTATAGAAAGTTACTCTGACTAAATGTTTTTTTCACGATCGTGATGGAAGCATGAGCTGTGCATGCAGGATGCTGCATCACCAATAGGGGGAGCAAATCGCTCATCTACTCATCTAGCGCTGTTTTTAATTTTAAGATGACTTGTAAAACTATAAAAAATGTAATATAATAATTCTCAATAGGTGTGCAATACATATAAATAAGTATTTAAATATTTTATATTGCCTAACCTAAATACAATATAAGCACACCGGACTGATAACAGTGAAGATCCACTTAGATCTGATTTAGATTTATTTTGTTTCGCCCACGCTCCTGATCTGTCCTGTGCCAACATCCTGTATTTTGGAATGATGAGGTCCACCCTATCCCTGCCCTAAGGCTGCTGAGGAATGTCTGTCCGGTGGTTTACTGAACTATTCCACAATCTTCCTATCTTGGATTGCCTTTTAAGGGATTGGGGAATAATTTTCTGTTTTTTTTCATTCCCTTGAAAATGTACATTGTGAAGCCCTGGGTGACAATCTGTTTGTAAATGGTGTTATACAAAAATAAAGATTGATTGAATGAATAGCTTGTTACAATTTAGATGGTTATGGTTGGAAAAAAGGTGTGCTGCAGCATGCAAGCATGTGAGAATCTGTTGTATTATGCTACCATGAGTCCCAGGCCATCTAATCATTGATGAGTGGCAGGTGAACATTTTCTTGAAAAGCCTTTTCTAACCTTTGGTATCTATTTAAATGTAAAATAGGTTATGATATCGAGCACTATTAACAGCAATTTTAAGTGACATTATCTGGAATGTTTTCTGAATGAGGATAATATAAACAGAAGATGGAATCACTCATCAGACCAAGCTGTACAGTGCACTTGAGAAAATTCACCTCGATGTGGCTTTCCTCAATCAAATGAACTTCCTGAATCTGTCCACACAGCAGAACAGTCTCATTTTGTCCCCATGAACAATAGCTATGGTGAGAGGTGAGAGTTCACTCCTGAATTTCAGTTTGTTGAGATTTGTTGTTGTAAGTCGCTCTGGATAAGAGCGTCTGCTAAATTCCTAAAATGTAAATGTAAAACTGTAATGAGAGAACCACAGATTCAGTGTACTTCAGCTGTGCCCCCTACTGGCTGGAACTGCTTATAACACCTCAAGTACTCCCTTAGTGTAGGATTTCGAACATCTGACATCTGGTGCATACTGCGCCCCTAAGACACATGTCCAAAACACCTAGTCCTAGAGGTCCTGTGGTCCTGTGGTCCTGTGTGGCTCAGTTGGTAGAGCATGGCATTGGCAACGCTTAGGTTTGTGGGTTCAATCCCCACTGGGACCACATATGTTCATATACTGAAAAATATATGTAAGTCACTTTGGATAAAAGCATCTGCTAAATGGCATATATTATATTATTACATATTAGACGAGAGTGTGTTGGGGTTTTTTTCTATCTTAAAATAGAAACCAATTTAGACTCACAAAACCAGTTGAGGTATCTGCATAATCAACTGCTTTAATTAATCAATTAAGCGCTGAATAACAATGAAAACCATCAGACCCCATGGCTCTCCAGGACCATGGTTGGGGACCACTGCCAGTCTTAAGGGGACATGGAGAGAGAGAAAAGTATCTCGTGGCCACACATTAATAAGTCATGGGAAGGAGATCTTTCTAATTCCATGGCCAGGGGTTAGAAATGACTGGCGATGACAGCAGTGCTGAGCTTCAGAGCAGAAACAGAGTATGTTATTACAGTCGGGAGAGCTTCTAAGCACCTTAAAATCAGGCAGGTCACTCACTTTATGATAAAACCCCACATCTGGTATACATGTTCTATGAAAGTTGCTTAATTAAATAAGAGGTAGACTCCGCCAAAATGTACGTTCTAATGAGGCGGAAAGAAAGATTGTTCAGCTCAGAAGCTCTACTCAAAGGTCACTGTGAGCCCCGGTGAGAGCCTCAGGTGTTGAATATAGAGGTTCAATCAAACATGGTGTTTTGATATGATACATTTTTGCATAAAAAGAATACAGTCCACACACTAGCAGAATATATTGTTCCTGTGATAATTCTAATTGTGAACACACATGGACATTTTGATCCACAGGAATCTTTGCCAATTAATGAATTGTTATTAGCTTTGCTCTTTATAGAATGGTAGATGTTATTGTTATCGGACACAAGCTATTACAACGTGCAGTAGGACGCAGTACAATGAGCTGGATAATTATGAATGCACAATTTCCACAACTGCTCTCATTCTGAATTTCCTGAATACAAATTCCATACAATCACCCCAATTCAATATGAATCACCCACTCTTATTTCCAAAACAATTTGAATGGTGGTACATTAACAGTAGTTTTGGAATGCATTTAGTTATTTTAATAAAAGAATGCATCAGATTTGGAACACAAGACATACTTGCATGTCACAGAAAACTTAATTCAAATGATAAGACAGTAACAGAAAGATCATAAGGGATGGACCCAGAGCAAAAGATGATGTTCTGCATGGCAACAGATCAACAAATCATGAACATGCAGAGGAAAGACGGAGGCCATATCCTCCTTGGAACTGCAAGTCTGACACACCTTGAACACTGCAATGTTAAACTAGAACGAGACTTCTGCACTGTTGGCCTCCCATTGGCTTATGCTGTCGGATTCGCAGTGAATAAATGAAAGGGAAAATTAAACACTGAAACTTACTATATTATAGTAAAACAAATTCAAAGATTTTAACAGTAGATTTTTGTACATGTACAGTAAAATTAAGTGTATCAAAGCCCAGTCTGATAACTCTCCATCTTGTCACTGAAAGTCCCCACAGTGAGCTCTGTACAGTCAAGCTCACACACAGGCTCCTCAAAGTAATATATGTACAATTATGACCATCAAATGAGGCATTTACATTAGTCTTATTACATTATATTAATATAATTTGTATCAATATTATCTGGGGTAAAAAGTGCATTGCTACCTTCACAACAAATTCCAAATGTATGAAAGGCACACTCCAGCCTTCCAAAAGTAGAACCTGTCACAGGCTTATGGAAAGGACCAGTCATCTCCATGTTCATCATATCACGTGTAGTGCTGTGTGTGATGTTCTGAAGGCACTCCCGGGTTCCTTTGGCACAGAAGGCATGGGTGGGAGTAGTTGTCCTGAGGGAGCCGTGCTGTCAGGCCCAGCGGCCCGTGGAGGTGAAGCTCCTGCTGAAGGTTGAGGAAACGTGGGGGCTCTTGTGTTTCCCCCAGGCCCCAAACGGCACCACCAGCACTGTGCTGTTATCCTCTGAGCCATACTGCAGAGCCTGGTGAGTAACACACACACACACACACACACACAGACACAGACACACACACACAGACACAGACACACAGACACAGACACAGACACAGACACACACACACACACACACACACACACACACACACACACACACACACACACACTCTCTTATACAACTAATATTTAGTACTAAGTCATGCAAATACAATGCAATGCAATGTTACAATTATGAACTAAATATAGATAACAGAAATGCTCTTGGTGGGTGGCATCTAATATTATACTGGTTCCGGTTAAATAAAATTAATATTTATACATAATTTATATGAAAAAAACATAAATAAATAAATAAATAGTGTCAAACTTGCTTGTAGGTCAGCCTGCTTCTCACACGTAAATGCTTTGTTCTTTAAATGGCTGACCCCAGCTGGTCAGCGATTACAATTCTGCACCTCATTCAGGCTTGTTACATGATCAATTGGTCATTTCTGAATTCTATTTCTGTGATTCATTCATCTATTGTAAGTGTTACTTTAGCAGCTTTAAAACTCTTTGGTTCTCATCTTTGTTTGGTACCGTTCCATCAGTGAATTCAGCTGCGTTTGTCAGCAGTGTGCTTATCAAAAGGTACCACCCTCTCCTCAGAGATAACCCTGACTTTTTTATGTGACTATTACCAGACATTCTACTTGTCCTACATTAAAAAGCAGGCCAGCACATCAAGGTACTTTAACAATGTACATTTTTGTGCCTGAGAGATTGCAAATTATCCTGAAAATTACCCTGAAAATTATCCTGAAAATTAAAAGAAAGATGATCCCTTATGGTATATTTTTATTATTAAATAATTTCTGTAAAATGATGATGCAGTCTACCATCAAGCAATGGAGCCCTTATCCCTTCCTCGTGTGAGGTGAAAATAGATAAAGTACGAGGTAATTTAATTTGTATGGCATGTTAGATGAGATTACTGTACTGCAGCTGCTCTGGGAGCCAGATTAAAGAAGCTCATTTTATTTTACCTGCTCAGAGATACGCTGTGCTGCCTCTTTAGGGTCGTGGCACTGACTGATGACATCACAGATCTCCTGACTATTCATGATAAAGTTGATCCCATCCGTGGTGAGTGCCAGAAAGGCATCATGGGCATGGTGCAGCTGAAAAAACAGAAACTGTTGAGTTTCCTCCAGGAGGAACTGTTATATTTGTTATGGGTAATGAAACAGCTGCATCTGTGAGCTCTTACAGTTGGAGGTCTTTCGGAATAAATCAAGGTAACTCAGTGTTTATAACATCAGCATAAGACAACAGATACCCAAAGTTTTAGATGGGACAACTACAAAACAAACAAATGTTACAATTTAAATGTTTAAACTTACATTGAATTACTTTCATTGTATATACGTTTTAAATTCAATCACTAGTAGAAAAATATGTTCGCATTTTGTAAGTCGTTTTAACATCCCTAAACCATACTGGAAATTAGCTTTAGCCTACATCTTCTCCTCACAGTGGTGAACACGCACAGTCATTTTCAGCATGGTAAGAACAATTTCCCTGGCCCTTAGGTGATCTGGCTTGCAGTGAAATGTACACCCAGTGTCACAAAGACCAGTTATACTGCGTGAAAATTAGACTCACTGTAATCCTCTTGGTCTCGGGCTCAGCAGTAACCCCAGCAGATTTCAGGTCAAAGTCTCCGATACTCCGCGTCATTGCCAATCTGCCGTTAACGTGCGGCTGCCCCAGGCTGTTCCAGGCCACATAACCACCACTGCTCTTTATCCTGAGTAACACAAACACGTCAATTTCTAGCCACAAACATCACTGTACTCAGTAGCTGAAGGCTTGTTTGTGTAAGGTTATTTCAGAGTGTAGTGTGTAGCATGATTGTGTTTGGCATTCTCTGGCATATGGCGTACCTCTCCCTCTCATCCTTCCTCTCAGGGGTGTGGTCCACGGTCAGCTTTACAACTTTCCCCTTGCGGCAGAGCAGGGCGCGGCTGTCCCCCACGCTCCCCACCACCAGCTCGATTCCATCTCTCAGCAGCGCCACCGTGGCTGTACTGCCAGCACTCTGCTGGGACGCTACCAACACCAGGGACACACTGAGAGTCAGACACAACTAGCCTCACCCAGCTTATACTGCACTGCACTGAATGCATCTCATCCAGCTAACACTGCACTGCACTGCACTGAACACACCTCACCCAACTAATACTGCAGTGCACACATCTCACCCAGCGAATAATGCACACACAATCTGGATGAGATGTGAGCAGGGCTGACAGTGGTGAGAAGGTGACACTGTTGTTCTTAAGAAGAATAAGGGCCCACATATAAACCAACACTGAGTATCGTCTTGACGCGTTGTCCAAATGGGTCAACGCGTCATCATCAGTGAGAGATACGCCTCTCCTCCAATCAGCCCTAGCTCTCTTCTGTAGTACTATAGTGCCTGTATAGTGTTACATAGTCACTGGCTCATGGGCGAGTGCATCAGAGGAGTGCACACGCCTCAGCTGCAGTGCTCCTTGTGTGTGGGTGGCATAGCTGTAAGAAACTGGGAAGGAAAAAAAAATATTAATAAAAATAAAAAAAAAACACATATATATTAGTATATATTAATACACACACAGATATATATCTGAGAGTAAAGTGTAATAACACTTAATATGTAAAAATTCAGTTACCACACATACCATACTCTACCAAGATCTACATATTGAAACATAAAAAGTGTACCTGCTTAATAGGAAGTGAAAATGAGCTTTTAGTAGCAAAGTCATTAGATCACGAAGCAAAAAACACACTCAGACATATATGAGGACTTCTCGTTACATATATCAAATTATACATAGACATCCTTAAATTGGCTACACTTGTGTTTGTTACTGAGAGTCAGCAGATTAATATGGGTCACTGTAGCTGTACTGTATTTTCACACAGCCAGGAAAACTCATGCATGAAGAGGTGTTATTATTAGATGGAGAACTAGCCTGATTTTCCTATTTGGAAAGCTGTTTTATGCTTCCCCCAACTGTTCACCATTTTAGTTATGGTTATGCCAAGTATGAAACTGGACAGTTAATGCATTCAGGATCTGACATGTAAAAATACACAGTGGCCTCCAAAAACTGTCAAAAAGATCTTTGCTAGATTTCTGGACACAGAAGCCAGGGTTAACACCCCTACTTTTTATGATAGAGTTCTCCCATCCAAGTACTAACCAAGCAAAGACCAGCTTAGCTTCAGCCATCAAAAGTATGTTATGGGGAGGTAATGCTACACAATTATTTTTGAGATGGGGATCACATCACACGTGCCGTTTGAGATGGGGATACACACACGCACGCACGCACGCACACATATATCTTTCCATTATGGGATTACAAAATATACACTTTTACTAAACCTGTGTGAGCACCCGGACTGCCCTTAGTGGAACTGATACACTGCAGCACTGAAACTCATTCAGTTAGCAGCAGTACACACCAACACATGTAATCAAAAACAAAGAATGGAGGGAAACATCCACTGAGCTTAACAATGTAAACTCCCTGAGCATATAGCACTATATAGCTTACTACAGATATGACCTCAATAGAATAAAAACATCACTTAGTTTAAAACATCAGTTATGTGCCATAGACAGTACACACAGAAAAACACATGTTTTAGACTGATGTAACTAAACTTATCAATACAGACATGTTTGTAGTTTTTCAGATTATATTTTGTGGTACCCACCATTACAAGAGAAGTGTAAATGTCTGGCCAAGGCTTTGTCTATTTCAAGGAATGCTTTAGATAAAACCAGCTCCAGGTCTTCTTCCTTTGCCATTAGATCTCTGAAATAATCATACCAAAATAACATATTTACTGTATATACATACCAATGTTATATATATACAGTAGGCCCCGTTTTTATTCACACCCTTGATAAAGATGAACAAAAGAGATTGTATGAACTATATACGTAATGAGGTATATTTTATGCCAAAAAAAATCAGAAAATTCCAAACCTACATTACTAATACAATTGTTCAGAAAACCTTTTTTTTTTTTTCCTCCACAAAACATCTGGATCACAATTATTAATACCCATAACTATTCTTTTAAATTGAATCCAACAAAAACACATCTTCATAAATATACAACTTATTTGAAGTTCATTGGAAGGTTATGGAACTATACAGTGGCCTACAATGGTTTCCTGTTTCCCCAGAGTATAAAAAGGAGGGAACACAAGTTTGAAATACTGTGGTCAGCCATCATCTTGGTGAAAGGCAAAGAACTCTATCCATGGAAGCATCAGACAAAAGGTTATTAGCCTCTACAGATCAGGAGATGGCTACAAAAAACTAAAAAGTTAAATGATACCGCTTTCCGCAGTTGTGTCAATTATTAGACACAACGCCACTGGACCAGTGACTAACCTGCCAATTAGAGAACGCCAGTCTATCTTGCCCCCACGTGAGGTGAGCCGGATGGTCCGAGAGCCAAAAAGAAGTCCAAGGGGCACAGTTCAAGATCTCCAAAACAACCTGGCATCTTGGGGTTACAAGGTGTCTAAAGCTACCATTCGACAATGCCTACATGACAATGGCCTTAAGGCAGAGTTCCAAGAAGGAAGCCTCTTTTGAAGACAATTCACCAAAAAAGGCGTCTTGAATTCATCAAACTACATTTGGAACCGTGTCTTGTGGTCAGATGAAACAAAAATCAAGCTTTTTGGAAATGCACATCAGCATTAGGTTTAGCGTCCAAAGAATGCAAGTAATGGTGAAAAGCACCTCATGCCTATGGTGAAACATGGTGGTGGATCTTAAATGCTTTGGGGTCGTTTTGCATCCACAGGCCCTGGGGCCCTTATTAAAATAGATGAAACCATGAACTCCAGCATGTACCAAGACATTTTGTCCAAAAACCTCATTCCCTCTGCCAGGAAGCTACACCTTGGCCACAGATGGACCTTCCAACAAGACAACAATCAAAGACATGCATCCAAAGGAACTAAGAAATGTTTGGCAGAGCACAAGATCAACGTCCTGATGTGGCCATCTCAGTCTCCAGACCTGAATCCAATTGAACATTTGTGGTTTGAACAGTCCACAAACGTCAACCCAAGAATCTGAAGGAACTAGAACAATTCTGCATGGAGGAATGGTTGAGAAGTTCCATAACCTTGTACGACACTACAGGTCACTACTTGCTGTTATAATGGCCAAGGGAGGAACCACAAATTACTGATAACAGGGGTGTGAATATTTGTGATTCTTGATTTTTCTGGGGGAAAAAATGAACCATTCGATTGTGGTTTGTGCCAATGCATTATTAAATAATATAATTTTCAGATTTTTTTTAGCATAAAATATACCTCAAAACTTAGGTTTATTTTATACAATCTCTTTTGTTCATCTTTATCAAGGGTGAGAATACGGAGCATACTGTATATATGAGCAAAAGAGATATATATATATGCCATTTATATATATAGAGATAGAGACTACAGAATTCCACACAGCACAGAAGTTCCATAATATAGCAATATATGCCATTTAGCAGACGTTTTTATTAAAAAGTACTGAATGCAAACTTTTCAGTATATGTAGTCCAAATGGAAATTGAACCCACAACCTAAGCGTTGTCAACGCCATGCTCTACCTACTGAACCACACAGAACCACTATAACCATAAGCAGCCTATTGTTATTGTTAGGTTTTCTGAAAATCTGATAACACATTTACATGAATTGGTTCCATCATATGGATTCCATACAAAAAAGCTATTCAATTTAGCTACTCTTGAGTGGCACAAAACTGCACACATGTTGTGGGTTCTCAGACTTCAGATTGAATACATTTGGACTTATGTGAAATGATATGGCTGCTACAAACCAATGAATTTGCAGAAGAAAAAAGAGAAAGATCTCAAATCTTTGCCTCAACCTCAAATCATTGCCTCATAGACCGTCATACCTGTGAACATGAAATTAGATGAAGAAAGCATGATCTTGGGCTACTCATTCTTAGATTTGTTTAAGAGAATGTTCAGCAGTATTGCAACTGACTGTCACTGAATAGTGTTCATAAATAGTACAATTTAGAGCCAATTTTACACGTAGAACATAACCAAATGTGGTTTAAAAAACAGTACAATTTGACACGCACCCAACAACTGATTATTTTTACAAGTTAAAGCAAAGTTTTCATACAGACCATCAATGACCACTATTTAAAAATAGTACAATTTAAGCCCAGTCCCAGACCATAGCTGAATTCTGTTTGAAAAGAGTACAAGTTAAAGCAATTGTTGTGTGAGGTAGGCCTCTATCGCTGCAGACAAAGCCCTACTTGATGTAGGTTTCCATATGCTTATGGCAGAAGTCAGCCGCCTGCGGCCCGCCATGCCCATCGAACACGGCGAAGTAGAGGACAGCGTCTGTGATCTGAGAGGCCCGGAGACGGTCCTCGTTCTCCTTGCGCCGGCCCAGTAGCGAGGCTCCGCCCACTCGTGCCAGGCTAACTTTGGGAATGGGCGTGCCGTACTTGATGCTTGGTGGGAGCAGGATGGGCTCGTCAATTCGGTCGTCCCAGATCCCGAAGGCATCCCACGTTGTGGGCTGGCCACTCCCATCAGGGTCAAACCTGGAGCCGCTGAGCCTGGGAGTGGGGCCGCAGTGGAAGAAGCGGGGATTTTTCTGCAGGGCCTGGGAGGTGAGCAAAACTCTAGTTCGAAGATGAAAGGCGCCCGACCTGACCAAGGTAATGACAGCCACTGCTGACATCCCTCAGCTGTAGCACAAACACAGGGAGGAACAGACCTTATTACTGGACAGGATTCAACACAGACAGAGGGAGAAACAGGAACAGTACAGCCACAGAGAGGAACAAGCCTTCTTACTGCCCATAATTTTGTACAGTTTCTGTGAAACGCCGTTGGAGTTGCAGTGTGAAAAAAGGAGGATAAAGTGTTTGGGAGTTTAATAAAGGGTTTTTATTCTTTTATACTGCTCCCTAAGATCCTAAGGCTGTGTCCCAATTGCTTTTCCTCGATTTCCCAAACCTTCAGGAGACAAGGGTATAGGACAAGGACACAAGCAGCACAGATATTTTGTGTGAGGGAATGGGACACCCTACACGCTCCTGCATTACCTGAAGTGACATTGATAAGTAATGACATCAATCCAAATCGCATGCTCCGAAGTGCTACTTAATTGCAGGACCGGACCGAAGAAAATTGTTGAATAAATACCTCTTCAACTATGATTTCTCAATATGTCAGTACATATGCTTCTCTAGTAACCAAATAGCAGGTAATAAATTGTGAATTTATGAAGTTAGGTCTGTTTTGATGTTTCATGGACCACAAAATTACAGCGGTTTCAAATGCAAAAAAAAGAAAAACCATGCTTACATCTTATTTATTGTGTTTGATCCAAAATAAAATTGGTCTTTCATTGTCTATAAATTTTACTTCATGCTTTAAGTTGAGTTAATTACTTAATGCAATGCAAGTATTACATAAGGGCAATTATACCACATCAAGTTCCTCATTGTCCAATTGTCACTGCTACAAATTCTGAGAAATACAAATTGTGCATTAATGGTTTTACTGTCTAACTTCATGCTTTTACTACACCCTTCATACCATACATAGATTTCAGGTAGAAAGGCATTGTGGTTTAAAACATCACAAACCGCTGAAAAACTCAGTCCTTTGTAGAATAGTTTTTCAGCTTTGTAAGACGTCATGGACCACAATGACTTTTTATATGACATGGATCAAAGTTATCACTCATCAACATTGCGTCAGGTGATGCAGGAGTGTGTAGCATGTCTCATTTCCTCCCACCAAGTCTCGGTGCTCCTCTCCTTTTGCTTATCCTCCATTTTTTTAAATCCTTTATTTAATCTCGCTTGAGATGAACAATCCATTTTGCAAGAGAGACCAGGCAAGATAGCAGCAGAGCAAGTCAATGACAAAAAACATGAATATTAATTATCTAACCCGCTTATTCCCGGTCAGGGTCACTGGAGCCTATCCCACCATGCATTGGGCGAGAGGCAGGACACCCTGGACAGGTTGCAAATCGGTATCTGTTTTCTGTTTTTTTTCTTCAACTCTAGCTTCATTTATTTTTGTATGGTGTTTCATAACCAAGTTCTCATCCTCTACTCCTTGTCTACTTCAGACATTTTATAGAGGAGGGTAGTGAATGAGGAAAGGAGGGGAAAGTATTGGGACACGGCCTTAAATGGCCCAACAGGTGAACCTTCTGTTCCGGCCGTCATTGCAAGCCACAATTCCATCCTACAGTGCATGGACTGGATTTTGGCAGTGTGAAACCTTTCGTATTTAATTATGGTAAATGCTATGTTCTCTCTCAGCACGCATTCATGCACCATGTAAACAAACAATTACCTGCCTCTGAGGTTTTTGCCATTTGGCTGTCTTTGTGCGATCTAGCAGAGGGGGTCATACAGGTGCCTTCTGACATTCTCGCCCTCAGCTAGTCTCTAGATGCATGTCAGTTTTTTGGGTTTTTTTTTTTTTTTTGTCTTGCCTGCAGAAGCCTCAGAGCCTTCTGCCGACGGAGCCTTTGCCGACAGCCGCAATTGAGTAATTGTGGTCCGATGTATGAACTGGGCTTCAGGCTACTCAAAAAGGGCCACACAGCTGCTACCGAACGGATACGGACGGTCTCATACCTCTGGAGTGTTTGCAAACATCTGCACATAGCGAACGAATGTATGCGTTTGTAATCAATAAACCAACGAATGAATGCTAGCTTGCTTGTCGCTTATCCTAAGACAAAAACAAGAAGGTGGTTTATGTGAGGATAGGGCACAGGTCTGTGCGGCTGGGGTCCACCCCGACACATTTTCGGGGATGTGCGCGTCAAATAATCGGCGTGGACCAGGCGACTATAGAATTAAAATAATGTAATTTAACCCATTGTGCAATGGCCCAAAAGGACGCACAAATGAAAATGGCTCCACTAAAAATGGAACATGGCCTACCATGCTTTCCTATTGTATTGGCTGGCCCCATAGTTAACGTTATGTTCTGTGAAGCCAGTGTTTGAGTAGCGAAGGGACTACATCAGCGAGCTGATCATGTAGTGGGATTTAGTCCACTAGTTGCACATGAGGAAGTATCTTAACTACTAGCGTTAACATTAGATCTTTGCGCTGGCCAGTTATACACAATTGGCAATTCGCTTGCTAAAGCTAGTTGCTAAGCTAGCGAGCAACATAACGTAGGTACTTTCAGTTACTGCATTCCGGTAATTGGCTAGTTAACGTAAGCAACTTCTCACCAAGCAGCATAACGAATGTCCTGTAATGCATTCATACCTTTATTTTAGTCCAATGTATTCGAAGATGACTGTACCATTAGCTATGTTCTACTCAACTCATTCAGAAATTGAGAACACATTAGGCTATTTTTGCTAATAGGCTACATTGGCGTCCGATTTATATAGACACAAGCCCCGCCAACAGTGTATGTGAGATTGACGTTGACACACACCAATCACAATCGCAAAAATACTGTACCAATACGTTAACCAATTGGTTGTCAACATTGCTAGACGTCAAATTTTAGCTAGGCTAATGATGGGAGAGCTACAGCGATTGACAGAAGAATGATCCAATCACATTATCCAACTACAACTTTTCGCGTACAAATCGGGGGGTGAGAGATTTGCTTTTATTTTGCTTATTTGGGTGTCGGGACACACTCGCTCACTCTGCCTAGTTGGACTGTTATTTCTCTATGAGAAAATAAGTGTTGACTGGCAACTTCAACCTACATCGTTAACTTACAGCTGCTTAAATTACGTGCGAGTTTAATACATTTAAACATTTATATAACTGCATATTAACAAAAACCAGCCGGTTCGCTAAATCTGTTTTCATAATTATTGGACTTATTACAAAGCCAGCGAACTGACCAAGCTAGCCAGTTCAAAGCATTTTCAGTAAATGTATTGGATGAATCGATTTACATCATTATAAAATAGCATGCCGAACATTTTCAAAATTGCCTAAATTAGCAGTTACATAATTAGTTAGCTATCGAGGCATCTAACAAGTTAGCTCGCTCAATCTGCTGTCAACCACATTTGCCAGATTGGCATTTTGAATGACAAATTAGACATTTTTTACATTTCTTTGACTGGTTGTTTTAGAAAAAAACGGCCATTTTCAGAATATTTTGTCTTTGTCTATTTTGTTGTATCAATATTCTGTTTCAATAAACACATTTCTGGCAATTGCATTGTCTTTTTGTTATGCACTTACATTGTGAACAATGATTTGTAAGTCTGTGTGAGCCCAGGGAAATGTATGTATTATAACAGAAAATAATGTCATTTAAGCAACACTTCTGTAGATACACAATACACAATGAAATGATAGGCCACTCCCATCAGGATATAAATGCATCACCATATGATGAAGGTGATCACTCAGAATGGCTTTGTATTTATTGCTGTTGACCTTGCCCCCTAAAGGGTTGAGTGGGACCTAAACCATGTCAGGAAAATGCACCCCACACCATAAGAGCTGCTTCACCCTGGGAAACAAGCACTCAGGCCTGTAGGTTACTCAAACAGGGTGAAGGATGACTGTCCTGAGTAGGGCCTTTTTTCCACTACTCCATGAAAAAACATGCACTCGCACTTGACTTGCACAGTCCCTAGTTGTTGTCTTTCTCTCAGACGTCCATGCTAACATCACTTCAGCCACTGTGCCTCATGAAACATCAGCAAGTAACGGGCATCTGGGCCTGCCCAGCATTTTTATACATGAACTGAAGCATGATGGAATGTTAACTGCTTCATTAGCTCAGGAACTGCACCTGTGTGGAAGCACCTGCTTTCAATATACTTTTGTATCTCTCATTTACTCAAGTGTTTCCTTTATTTTGTCAGTTACCTGTGTGTGTGTGTGTGTGTGTGTGTGTGTGTGTGTGTGTGTGTGTGTGTGTGTGTGTGTGTGTGTGTGTGTGTGTGTGTGTGTGTGTGTGTGTGTGTGCATCTGTGTCAGAGGGCCCTCCCTGGTGTGTGTCTGGGAGAACGAGTGTTTTGTAGGCTCCCTTCTTATTCTGTGGTGTTACATTGTGGCAAACCATGCAATTCTTTGCTCCTTGTTTGTGAATCGCTACGTTTTCGCAGGCTGTGCAGCGCGTTGTCAGATTATTTTATCCCCCATAATTTCAAGAAATTCGGGAAATGCAGTCATAATTCTTAACATTTTCTCAAGGTGTGAGGGTGAAAAATTAGAAATTTTAAGGGTTGTTTATAAAGATTAGGCAGTTATTTTATCACCCCAAAGTTACAGAAATGCAAGAAACTCGCAGACTCCCAATTGGGTTGGTCCGCCCAATGTGCACAAGAACGTTATGCAATTCCAAGTCAGAGGCAGTCAGAGAGATACCCATCAGAGAACTGTGTTGTGGCCAGGCCCCTAGGGTCTGGCACTTTATACTGCAGTAGCCTAAGTTTCGTTGCTAATAAAGTGAAACTACAGACTTCTCAGCTCGGATGTTTCCCCCACCCCCGACTGACGTAGGCATTTGGTACATGTATAAAATGGATGTTGGTTGCCCATCACATCTTCAGTTTCTGCCAGACGTTACTGTTGTTGATAGGACATCTATTGTAATTACATCGATAGTACTAGTCACTTGACTGGCTGCAACTTTCTAGATCAAAACTTTTCAACACCTGTTGCATTTGATGCACTGTGTTTGACTGACATAAACGGGATGTTCTGCTGGGGAGACGGATCAAGTGAGCAACTTGGGGTATCCCTTGGCAAGGATGAAAATGTAGTCGTGGTGCCTCGGGACGGGAATATCGCTCCAGGTCAAATTTTACAAATCGCGTGCGGTGAGCAGCACACGATTTTTCTCACTTCAAACGGGAAGGTTTTATCATGCGGACGCAATTCAAAGGGACAGCTTGGTAGGAGAAAAACAGAGATACAAAGTTACCTGGTAAGAACACAACAATCGAATCTCGTCAAATGATTCTGAGTGGTGATGAACATGTAGTTGTCATTAATAATCCATGAAATTTCAATTACCATAATGGTTAATGGAATAAAGGTTACATTTTTCTCACCTAACTAATATAAATATATCTTAATGTGAAACCATAAATTCTAAATTACTCAAACATGTAGTTTTACTTTAACTATTCTAATATTTTAGTATTTTAATGTTCATCACGTTCATCGCCATGATAATCCACAGCATCATAGTGGTACAATCATTCTCACGGTTTCAGTTTCGTTTCTCCAGCGGTTAGGTAAAGACAGCTGCCAAATGTTGCGTCCTGCAGCAGATTTTCTCACACGCATTGCCACCCTTGAATTTGAATTGATCTACGAAGCCAGTTTCGGGCTTTTCTTTTCTTTTTAGATCAACCACAATACGATTAGAATAAATGTATTTCATAACAGGTTAGGTCTTTATCTAAGCACATATAACTATATATAAAGCTAACATTTTTAGACTTGGTATGCTTAGCTGTGACTTCCATGACAATGCAGAATCTATTACTGATAAGACAGACTTTATGAATCAACTTTGCTGAAGGACTTTAACACAGTCATAACTTCACTCGTAAACGTAACATTTTAGGAACTTTTTTTCTGTGGTTTAAATCTGTTAATAAGCATACTTCAGTTGTGGAGTTGTGGCTGCTGACACTCAATCAGGACATCTGCACATTCATGTAGAATTACATCACTTTTATTAATCTATGAGTGTACTATAAAGGTAAATTAATGAAAGGCTGTGCTTGGTGTGTTGTAGCGGAGGTGGAAGGTCTGGGTGCAGTGGCGGGCGTGGCCTGTGGGCGGGATCATTGCTTGGCACTCTGCACATCGGGACAGGTGTATTCCTGGGGCAGCGGTGCGGAGGGGCAGCTGGGGACTGGCGCCTGTCCGACGAAGAACCAGAAACCAAGGCAAGTTCACATCCACAGTAAACAGCACAAACGCTCATATCACAAAATACTGGAATTCTAGCAAAAATTGTGTAAGGTCTGAGAATGTTGTAAAATATGGATTTGTATTTATTCTAAAAAGGTTCAATCTAAATAGTCCATACAACAATATATTGCATCGCTACTGCTTATTCTATACCACTCTGGATCTATTTCTTTCAGTCAGACAAGAAGTTAAATGAACAGGAACCATAATAATAATAATAATAACAATAATTAAATCATTATTAGTAGTACTGTAATAGAAACATGTAAGTGTGTTTTTGACATGCAGCCATGTTGAACAGTATTGTCACACCTGTGTATCCTCTAAATATTTATCAGGAGGGTGCAGGTGCCATCACCTATACCGATCCTAATATTTCAAGTTGCTTGTGGAAATGTGCATTCGCTGGCTCTCACTGCAGGTAAGGGGTCCTTGTACCTGTTTAGTACATTACATACAATGTGTACTGAGGGGCTGTTAACGACACAATATTAGAAACAAAGTACAAAAGTGACTAGTATGGCCATTCTCTATACATGGTATCACAACATTTGGATCCCAAAATCCCTGAAGCTTGTCTTTGTCATGTGACCTGGTTACAATATATTGCTGCTGTGCTGGTTGAGGTGTACATATTTAAGTCCCATTTTCTCAGAGGGTTAAACTCTGTGGAATGTGGGTATAAAAAGTTGGAACAAAAATCTTTAAATATGGGCATACAAACCGGAAATGTCAGGGGTGGCCAGGGATAGGCTATAGGCACAGTGGTGGGGGTGCCAGGGCCAAGGCAGGACATACACATTGCACTGCACTGTAGAACTATTTCAGAGATGGGTTTGGCCCAGAAAATTCTAGACCAATGTGTGTATGTCAGAAAGAATCTCTGAACTGCACACCACTGTTTTTGAACATGAACATATACAGATATATACCCACTGGAGTTTACAGGATATCCAAATGTATTGTAAAATATGTAGAATACGGATTCGTTTTTCTTTTCTTTTATGGACACTTAAAATATAGCACTATTTTGAAATAAATACATTTGTAAATGTATCATACATTTTGAATGATAAAGCAAAAAAAGAGATTCTATTATTTATTTTTCAAATATTGAGTGAATGTCATGTTTTTGTGTTTTTTATGCCTTTCAGTAAATGACACCAGAAATATAATAGACTAATGTCTATTAGAGTTAAATGATAAGATTAAAATGAATATAAACTAGAAAGTGTATATTTAGCTGCTGAGTGGTTCTTGTTTCACATGGTTACTCAGAGTGTAATTCTGTTTGGATCCTGTAGGGGGTGACGTTTTAAGCTGGGGTCAGAACTCTCACGGGCAGCTGGGCCTTGCAAAGGCCGTCCCCAACCATTCTGTCCCAACTCCTGTCCTCTCTCTTACTGGAACCCCGGTGACTCAGGTCTGTGCTGGGGGGGCGCACAGCCTGTTCCTGTCCCTCTCTGGGCTGGTGTACTGCTGCGGTGCTAACGAAGCAGGGCAGCTGGGCCTCAACCGCATAGACAAGAGAGGTGTCTGTCCCACCCCATTGTTCATTACCATTACTGCTCATAAACATCTCATTACTGATCATAATAATCTCACTGCTGCTCATAACCATCTCACCACTGTTCATAACCATCACACTACTGCTCAACATCATTTGTAACTACTATTTAATAAACAAGGAGCATGCAGTAATATTAAGCAAAGAACTGGGTCTGTTTCATTGACAGGCAGATTCAATGTGTGTGCAGTGCCTGCCCTTAGACCCCTGGATGTGTCATATATAAGCTGTGGAGAGGTTCACACTGCCATTCTGACTAAGGTAAGATGTGTGTTTGAATTCCACTGCCCATCTGTAAGGTAAGATATGTGTTGGAATTACACTGCAGTTCTAAGGTAGTATGTGTGTGTTTTGGGTTCTCTTGGTGGTGGACATTCGAATCCCACCTTTGTATGGTCACCTGTCCCTGCTCTGGCTGTTAGGATGGGAGTGTGTTTACCTTCGGGGAGGGGAGATTTGGCCAGCTCGGACACAACTCCACAGCCAATGAGCTCAAACCCAGGAGGGTGGAGAACATAGACGACCGGGCCTCACAGATAGCATGTGGCAGGTAGGCACTTCCACATCCAGTAGTTATTCTTATGTGAAACAGTCTGCCTTTGTGGAGCATGAGAGCGTATTCTTGTGTATTTCACAGCCACCACACCCTGGTCCTGGTGTCCTCCGGAGCGCTCCTGGCCTTTGGGAGCGGAGCCAAGGGTCAGCTTGGGCAGGGCAACACGGAGAGCTGTCCCCAGCCCACAGTTGTGCAGCACACCTGGAGCAATGCGGACCTTACTGCACAAAGTGAGATTCAACAGACCTACAACACTACACACCCAGCTGCACACAGTGAGAGAGATACTGATTATTGGAACAGTGACTCATTTATTTAAAAATAGCCTTTCAAAGGCTGACTTTCTGTACATGCTGTAGTGGACAAACAATTAATCATTCATGTTAAATATGTTATCACAACAAGTGCTTATTTTTATTCTCAAATGTCACATGATCTAGATGGATTTGTCAAGTCACTGTACTGTCTATATTTGGGTTTCAATCCATGCTCTCTCTCTCAGACATGAAGATACACTGTGGGTGGAATTCAAACTTCATCCACGTTGTTCCACCAGAGGTGATATTTTACCTACTGAGTCAGTTAACTAAACCTGTTACACCTGTTTTGCCTCAGTCAATTTGATTGTCTTGCTGAATGTGTGACATTAATCACTGGATTCATCAATCAACATTTGTCCTTCGTTTTGATAATTAAATTTACTTTTAGAAAAAAGTTGAATTTATTTGTAAGTGAAAGTTAAGAAATGTTGATCCAGGGGTGAAATCTTTTTACTCTCAACTACACACTAATTTCTGGAGTTTCTGAACATAAAACAATGGTTTAAAACCTAAAACATTTCCTATCATTGTAGAGTTTTGAAGCAAAGTCCCAAATGTGCAAACTAGATGAAGAGAGACTGAGAAAATGGCGGTCTTTGAAAACTAGCAACAAAGATGCTGAAAGGTTTTATATTTTCTTCCTCATTCTTCAAATTGTTCTAAATTGAACATTATAATGATGCATAGTAGTTCTATATTTGTATTTTGTATTTTGTAAACTCTATTTATCTGGAATTTGTCATTGTGTAATTACATTGTTGGATATTTTGTCCCTTCAGGGAGATTACCTCAATCTTTTCCTCAAGTTCAAGTCTTGTCACCAGTTTTATTCAAAACGGGTATGTTTGATTTATCTCCCTTATCTCATAGTTAAAAATGGTTGTACAGAGAAGCCATTTTTAATGATGTGTCCTGTGTCCCATGTTCAGTGAACCTGTTGATGTTGACATGAACACTGTCCGAGAGACTTTCATCCAACTTAAGAAGATACCCTGGGTCACCAATTTGGTACTATTTATCAAACTTAAGATAAATTAGAAATCCTCAAATCAGTATTTGTAAATAAAAATACTTCACTTTTCTTCACCCTTGCTGTCACAAAATACATTTTTTCCTACTCTACGTAGATTCCCATGGTGCCTCTGATACAAACGCTCGTCATAGCGTCTCCAGTCATGAAGTCTGTGGACATCTTTCTGATCCTGCCAGAGTGCCACCTGCTTCATGAAGACCAGAACGTCATCAGCATTGTCCTTCCACTGGCGGGAGCCATTCTGAGACTTAGTGATGCATCCATCAAGTGTCTGAGTAAGAACTGGATATTTAAACGCCTGACCATCTAAGAATGTTATTTTACTGATGAGAAATGACAGTTTTAAAATTAAAAGATTACTTCAGTTCATACATTGGCCAATTTAAAATAATTTTGTTAAATGTTTGAAAGGGCTTGGGTGCCATATTTACATTTTTAGACATTTAGCATTTTTTCAGTTGAATATTTAACTGAACCAATTCAGGTTCAGTACCGTGTGTGGAAGCAAAATAAAATATAACCAGTTGCAGAATAAAGTACAATAAATTGCTACATATTGTTTATTAGGAACATAGAAATTAGGGGCCGTATTCACAAAGCATTTTAAGGGTAAAAGTTGGTCGTAACTCCGCAATTTAGGAGCAACTCCGAAAAATAATGGGCGTGTCACTCATAAATTTAGGAGTCCTAAATATTTGGGATAAGAGTATTTCACAAAGGGTTTGAGAGCTAAAAACAGCTCCTAAGTCCAGGAGAAGTTAGAAGCAGTCAAGAGGACTTATAAGTCGCTAAAGACCTACTCACGGCGATCCGAAAATCTGCTGCTGCCGGCAATTCTCTAGTCGCAATCGCGTCAACACTTTGGAGATATTGAATGATACAGAGCTCATAAAAAGGTACCGCCTCAATCCCGAGGGTATTATATATTTAATATTATATATATTAGGCTATATATAGATACCCGCTGATTGTTTACGAGATGCAGACATGTAACCAATTGACTAGTCAGTACTCTTGGTTTCATGTTAAATCAGTGACACGTAGCCTACATTTGTATTTTAGAATCTTTATTAGAATATAATAGGGGTGCATCGGATCATTTTTCGGATCAGCAAAAAAATTATAACTGGGGCCAAAGGCGCGTTTTCCACAAAAATTACCAGGAACTATTCTCAAGGAATTAAATGAATGATAATTTCAGTTTTTCAATTTAAGTTATTTCACAAAATCTTTATTCGAAAATTTCACAAAATACATTTTTAGATTCAATAGGCATTTAACTAGGGTGGTCTTATGCCTGAATTATCCATCCATCCATCCATTATCTAAGCTGCTTATTCCTAGTCAGGGGGTCCCAGCACGGGGGGCGCCAATCCATTTCAACTAGCCTAACGTGCATGTCTTTGGACTGTGCCGGAGGAAACCCACGCGGACACGGGGAGAACATGCAAACTCCGCACAGAAAGGCCCCGGCCTAATAAAAAACTGTACAATCCACTGCACCATGCCGCCATGCCTGAATTAATTTAATAAAAAATTTCGCTAATGTTTAAATTCTATTTAATTCGGTCGCGTTTCTAAAACCCTGCCTCCCAGAAAGGCATTTAGTATGAAAAACAAAGCAAACCAAAACATACATGGTTGTCTATCTCTTCACTGTAACTCTGCATTGAGATTTAGGGAATTGTTACTTTAAAACTGTATTTCTCTATGATGGTTCAATTAAACTATTAATCCGCGGATCATATGCGTGCCGAATCGTGGGTGTTGATCCGTACGGATCACGGATCAACTGCGATCCGTTACACCACTAGAATATAACAGGAACGGGTAGTCCTACATACCCCTTTACAGTAGCATATCATTTATTCGAGGGCAGAGACCCATCCCCTATATCAGCCAATTGCTGTGGGCATTCTGAGTAAACTCGTTCATGAGAAACAACGTCATCCATAGCAACGACGTCAACCCCGCCCTCACTCTTAGCTTGAAAATTCTAGGAATTCCTTATTTTGAGTTTGTCTTTGCAGCTTTGTGAATAGGTTTTAAGGTGGGACTCCTAACTAAAAGGTTTTAGTGCGATTTAGAAGTACTCCTAGTGGTAAGATAAAATTATTTGTGAATACGGGCCCAGAACTCCCTGCAATTGCTTGAATAAAGATACTTTTTGTTGAAAATTCTCTCCCAAACCTGTTTTTTCCCCGACACTTGCTCAAGTGTACAACGCCAGTTCCTAGCCTGGGAATTTAACTCACAACCTTCCAGTTGCCTAACAGTTATACTACGCTGTCAAAGCATTGGTTCTCAGTGCAGTGACACCCCATGGTCTAGAATTGAATCCTGATAATGCAAGTGCTGATTGTGACTGGGAATCCCATGTGGTGACACATAATCAATTGAGGGCCTGCAGTCTGCCAGCTCAATTACTGTGCAGCTCAGCTGCTGGACTGCAGAAGTGAAAAGAACCTGCAGCTAGCTACCCACTTTTCAGAGGACATGCATACTAGTCTGTGACCTACATAATTACCAGAGGATATTGCAGCTATAGGGAGGGAATTACTAATGTAATTAGGAATTCCAAAAGTTAATAAAGAAATAAAGAAAACAGCCAACGCTATGGTCAAAATAGAAAGGATAGAATTCAATGTGTTATGTTTGTTGCTAATTAGTGACAGATCTCCATGTTTTGTGTTTGACAGGAGAGCGATGGTCCTCTTTGGATGCATGCTCAATGAAGAACCACATCCTCATGTGGAAGCATGCTCTATCTTTTCTGTTAAGGGCTGGACTGCTGATGGCCTGCGATGGCAATGTGAAGGACGTACTCCAGATTCTAAAGCACATTTACAAAGTCAGTATTTCCTTTATTCTGTTCCACAGCCTTATTTATTTATTTATTTATTTATCTATCTATTTATAAATGTCTAAATGTTCAATTAAAGTTTCACAATGCTAGTCATTAACAAAAAAGGGACTGGAGGGGCAAAATAATTGTCTACACATTTTTGTCTTCAGGTGCAGCAGCACACAGTAACACTAACAATGTAGTAGTTACAATTGTATTCTGTATACTCCATACAATCCTGTAAATCAAGGTTATGCTAGCTAGCTTGTAAACATAATTTACTTGAGCTGATGTTATCCAAATTGCTGGTTATTCCAAGCAAAACAATAGCACATATACCTAATCGACAACACAGTTAACTAACTAGCTAGCAGATATTTAAAAAAGGTTACAACAAAGCAGTACAAAATGTAGCTTAGTTATGAACATTATACTCCACAATATAATACTAGCATTACTGTTAGCCCTTGCCAGCTACTTATTGTTAAATTTAATGGCAATGCACTGTTGTAGCTGTTGCTAGAAATGTGGCTAGTGTGGCTAACGTGTAGATATGTGAAGGTTATTATATATGAAATCTTATCAGTTAAACCTGCAGTTTACCTGATTCACTCAATTACTGTTAGGAAATAGTGTAGAATTGCAAGAAATCTGTGTCTATCCCCCATCTAGATTCGGACTCTGGACTTTGTTTAGGTGGCTAGCTTGCTACTTTGTAAAAATAAAACAACACTATATGTGTATACACAGTATATATAATCCATATTCATATATATTGATGAAGTGCCCAAGGACAGAGCATCCATGGCCACCGGTATTTCTTTAGTCAAGCCCCTGCATGAATATACAGTGCCTTGCAAAAGTACTCAGACTCTTGAAAAGTTTTTTCTGGATTACAAATGATATGTTCACATTTTTTTACATTTAATATTTTTTATCCAGAACTATAAAGATGTCATGGAAATTCTACAATACAAAGGAAAAGAGACTGTGATCTTAGTTCACTCAAGCTTTTTATTATACTGTTCAACAGTGAAGCAGTCTAACACTCTTGCACAAAAATGTTGGAGTATCTCCAAAGAGACAAAGGAACCACAACAATATATATCTCTTACATTCGAGGTGACCATCGCCCTTTGGAATTTCACCCATTGGTTGTGGTTGAAATCCCTCCTTTTGATGGGCCAAATACATGTTTTTCCCTCCCAAAATACATGTTTCTTGCATACATTAGAAAGGGGGCAACTTTCAACTTGCGACCCTTCTGTACATTTTCCGACAGTTTTCTTATGATTATACAGCAGAATGGCAGGGGCCTATTTCACAAGCCTATGACCTTCATGTTGGTCGTTTCCAGCCCTATCTGTAGACCATGCATCCTCCCACAGGTGGCAACACACACACTCATCTCTCTGTACAGGCGGGATAGTACATACTTGCGAAATGAGGAAATCACACAAGGTGTTTTTCCTTGCAGCACACTAATGAGCAAAAAGCGGCCTAATTAAATTTTTCCATTACAAATAAGTAATTTGTTATGTCAGCAAATATTTAAAAGAAAAATAAACTAAAATATGCTGCTTGCATAAGTATTCAGAACCCATTAATATTTGGTGGAGGCACCTTTCGCTGCAATAACAAGTTTCTATCAACTTTGCACACTGGTTGGAGGTGATTTTCACCCATTTTTCAGAGCTCCAGCTCTCTCATGTTGCTTGGACATTGTTTATGGACAGCAATTTTCAAGTGGTGCCACAGATTCTCGAAGGGGTTCAAGTCAAGACTTTGACTGGGCCAGTCAAGGACATTCACCTTTTTAGTCTTGAGCCACTCCAATGCAATTTTGACCCTGTGCTTTGGATCGTTGTCCTGCTAAAAGGTGAATTTTTGCCCCAGGTTCAGTTTTTTGGGAGACTGAAATAGGTTTTCTTGCAGTATCTGCCTGTACTTTGCTCCATCCATTATTCCTTCTATTCTGGCACATTTCCCAGTCCCTGCTAAAGAGAAGCATAGCCCCAGAGCATGGTACTGCTACCACCATGCTTCACTGTAGGGATGGTGTTAAGTGGGGCATCGGCAGTGTTAGGGTTGTGCCATACATAACGCTTTGCATTTGAACCAAAAAGCTCTATTTTAGTCTCATTTGACGACAAAAACTTTTCCCACATCCCACATCTGGATGACTCACGCACTCTCTAGCAAACTCCAGGTGGGCTTTGAGATGTTTTGTGGAAGATCATTCCACCACCGAGGGGTCAGGACAGAGAAGAGGCGAGACCGCGAGGAGCAGCTGCCGGGCACCCAGAGGGATGGGACAGTCAGCTTTCCAGAGGAGGCGGAGTGGAGGGGTCTGGCTGGGGTGTAGGGTGTGATGAGTGTTTGGAGCAGTTCCTCTAGCCACTTGATAAGCCAGCACCAGTGATTTGAATTTGATGTGTGCAACAAAGGCGAGCCAGTGCAGAAAGGAGAGTAGAGGGGTGACATGCGTGAACTTGGGTTGATTGAACATCAGACATGCAGTAGCATTCTGGACTAGTTGCAGTGGCTTGATGGCACAGGCCGTTAGGCCTGCCAGCAAGGAATTGCAGTAGTCCAGACGTGAGATCACCAGGGTCTGGAGCAGGAGTTGTGTGGCCTCTTGGGCGAGGAACAGTCAGATCCTTTGGATGTTATGGAGGGGGAATCAGCAGGTCCGGGTGATCGCTGCGATGTGGCACGAGAAGCACAGCTGGTTGTTTAGGGTCATTCCAAGAATCCTGGCAGACCTGGGACAGAGACACTATGGAACCTTCCATGGTGATTGAAGCATCAATCATCGGGGAGCCCTTCACTGGGAGGAAGAGCAGCTCTGTCTTCTCCAGGTTCAGCTTCAAGTGGTGGGTGGACATCCAGGCAAAGATGTCTGCCAGGCATGCAGAGATCTGCGCTGGGACCTGGTTTTCAGAAGGAGAGAAAGAGAGAAAGAGTTGAGTGTCATCGGCATAACAGTGATAAGAAAAACCATGAGCAGAGATGACAGAACCAAGTGATTTGATGTAAAGGGAGAATAGGAGGGGGTCTAACACCAAGCCCTGTGGGACTCCAGTGGAGAGGGTGTGGGGAGAGGAGAGGGATCCTCTCCCGCCCACCTGGTAGGATCGGTCAGCCAGGTATGACTTGAACCATGTCAGTGCAGATCCAGAGATTCCCATCTCGGCGAGAGATGAAAGCAGGATCTGGTGGTCCACGGTGTCGAATGCAGCTGACAGGTCGAGGAGGAGGAGGATGGAGCTGAGTGATTGGGACTTAACCAATTGTAGAGCTTCAGTGACCACGAGCAGAGCAGTCTCTGTGGAGGGGTCTGCCTTGAACCCAGATTGATTGGGATCAAGCAGGTCATTCTGTAGGAGATAGGCAGACAGTTGGTTATATACAGCCCGCTCTAGTGTTTTGGAAAGGAATGAGAGGAGAGACAGGTTGGTAATTAGAAATGACAGCAGGATTCAGAGAGGGTTTTTTGAGTAGGGGGATGATATGGGCGCTTTTGAGGGGAGAGGGGAAGGAGCTAGAGGAAAGAGAGGAGTTGATAACATTGGAGACAAAGGGGAGGATGTCCAGAGCGCTGGACTGGAAAAGGGGGGAGGGAATGGGATTGAGAGGGCAGGTGGTAGGACAGTGGGAGTGAACAAGTTGAAGGATGTCAGAGTCAGGGAGGGGTGAGAAGGAAGACAAGGGGGTGAGAGGTTTAGGTAGCAAGATGGGTGAGGGAGGGTTAGGTGCGGAAGGGGATGGGGGGAAGGAGTTGTGAATGTGTGAAAGAAGAATGCAAAGTCATAGATAGATAGACCTTTTCTTGTACAATGAAATTGAAAGAAGAATGCAAAGTCATCCGCTGTTAGAGGAGGGGGGTGGGGGAGGAGGAGGGGTGAGAAGAGAGGATAACGTAGAGTCTCCTCCTTGTTTGGTCACTGAATTCAGAGGGACAGCCTTTTCTAGGCAGTGTCTGGGTGGTATGATGCAGCTTCCACTTCTTGATTATTGAGCCAACAGTGATCACTGGGATATCTAAACCCTTAGATATGTTTGTGTATAAGTCTCCTAATCTGTGCCCTTTGATAACCATATCCCTGGCTTCCCGAGAAAGCTCTTTGGTCTTAATTTTTGTGTCTTTCCTTCACATTCACTACCTGACCAAAGAGCCTCACAAAGACAAGTGTTTTAATCCTGAAATCATGGCAGTCACTGTTATGGAACAGACAGAGGCTAATCAACTCATTGTGTGCCTCGATAAGGTAATGTTTTCCACCTACATTAACTTACAGCTGCCAGTACACAGGGTTTGAATACTTCTGCAATCAACATTTTTCCTTTAAATGTGAGGAGTAGGTTGTATTTGTTTGGTTCTTAAATCAAAGTGTTATAAATGAAAGCTTGAAAGCAACAACATAAAATTGTGCAAGGGTCTGAGTACTTCTGCAAGGCACTGTACATAACATTTATCAAATTAAAACATTTCAGTCTCAATGGTAGAGACAACATTTTCAATGTTAAGAATACAGAATTGACCATCTGGTTAGTCTATAGAATATGTTGGGACTTTTTTGTGATGTTTTACAGGCAAACAAGAAAGCAGATGAGAAGGTCCCTGTGGAGGAATTCTACATCAATGAGATTTGCCCCTCTCCCTTTCTGCAGCAGGACCTGGGACTGTGGCGGATATCAAGACAAATGCAGGTCCTGTCAGCTACACCTGGATATCTACTCATAGTTTTTATGTTTCTTTTTTAGAAAATATACAGTATGTGTTTTGCAGCTCAGCAAAAAGGAAAAGCTACTAATACAAGACTTTAGCTAAAAATATCAAAAGTATATAAACTTTTAAGTTTAACAAGGGCAATAGTGATAGAAACGCTGCTCACATTAGATTGCTGTGCTTAAATGACTGTATTTCATGTCCCTTTTAGGACCAGGAATATCCAGCAATCTTTTGCCGTTTTCCATTTGTACTGAATTTGCAGAGTAAGATCTTTGTGTTTCACTTTGATGCAGCTGTAAGGAAGGTGAGTTCCTCTGTGGATATTTAAACTCCTGTTTAAAACTATGAATATGTTTTGAATGATGGAAAGTAAACTGTAGGTGGATACATAATAAACATTGACCACTTACGTACACAGCCTGATTGCTACAGTAATGTACTGGCAGAAATAACACATGACCAATGACCACTGCCACTGACCTCTTTATTCTGCTTTGGGAAGCCTTTTAATCATAGTACTTCATACAGGTTAATGGAACAGTTCTCTGTACATGTTAATGGAACAAACAACATTTAAACTGGTGTGAAAGGTATTTATTTTGGTACCATATTGAATTGAACATTTGATTCTGTAAGGAGAATCACAGCCCTACAGTTCGCCACTCAACACAGGCAAACATTGACTTCTGATTAAATCACTCTTAAACTCAATATTAAACTCAACTCAATATTGCCGCTCCATTTCAGAATATACATGTCATTGAAACATGGAGCCAGTTTGTTGGAGTGCTCCCGGCTTCACCACTCGACCACCCTACTTGCCCCGTGTTCCACCTCCATGTGAAGCGCACGGCACTGATCGATGATACTTTTCGGAAGCTTGGTGTCGCTGATCATGAAGACTTCAGGAAAGATCTCATTGTGAGGAAAACATCCATTGCTATTTTTTTCAAGTTTGTGAACATTCCAAAAGTTTTTTGTCCAATAATAATTAAATCAGTTTATGACCTTGTGAAAATAGGGCTTGTCTTAAAAGGAAGACAAACCTCTCAAAACTATTTTTTTCAGGTGCACTTTCAGGATGACTTGAATGAGTCCATGGTTAACAAACGGGACTTCTTCCTACACCTGTTTGATGAGCTGTTATCCCCTGACTCTGGAATGTTCATGTACAATGACTCAGAAACTCTGGCCTGGTTCCCTTCCCATGTAAGATCCAGAAATTATGTGCTGGGGGAACCTTCAGCTACAATATATCCGTTAAACACACAACACACTATTAGTGATATTATTATTATTAGTACAATTATAACCTTTATACAGTACTTTTCAATAAAGGACATGGTCAAAATATACACATACACACAATATAAAAGCAACTACAGTAATTATAGAGTTATCTAATCTAAAAATAGATTAAAAATAGATTAATCATGATGCCACGGTTTGATGGTTTAGCCTTAGCTGCATTTACTGCCATAGAGCAACCATTTTTTAAATGTTGCTCATACCTTGTTGCTCATTGCTTAAAATTGTAGCATTACCAAAAGTTCAACACTAAAAAATACTTACCCTACTTTTGATTTAGTAAAATTGTTGCTATGATTTCAGCCGTTGGTCTGATTTCTGTATTTAAACAGCCTGGAGGGCAGCTGAACAGGTACTTCCTGTTTGGGGTTCTATGTGGAATGGCCATGTACAACATCAACATGGTGCACCTGCCATTTCCTCTGGCCCTGTTTAAGAAGCTGCTGGATGTGAAGCCCTCACTGGAGGATGTGAAAGAATTCAGCCCTGTACTGGGAAAGTGAGTAAACCAGGATCAATATCTGATACATTTATAATAAATTATAGGCAGCGTTGTCAACTAAAGAGAAATAATTATAGGGGCCTCCCGGGTGGTCTAATGGTTACAACATTCTACACTGGCCACTGTGACTGGGGTTCAATTTCACCGGCCACGCCAGAGTCGGCTTTGGCTGGGAGTTCCACCGGGGGTGGCAATTGGCTGTCTGCCCCAGGGAGGAGGGAGGGAAGCCGACAGGAAGTTTGCTGCACATAGTAGTGGCTCTGTTGTACTGGAGTTACGGTCGACAGCCTGGTGAGTGCCGTCTCAGAGGAGACGATATGTCACAGGGCTACGGCAGCAAACTCACTATATGAGGGGGGGATTGACATTAAAAATGAGAAAATGGGATAAAAATCTGAAACCAAAAAAACGAAATATAAATAATTATTTAGTTATATTATAGTATTAGTTATTAAATCTGTCTATCAATATAAAATGACATTAAACATAATTACAATGTTTAACTTGTACATGTTCTTTAGTTTAAATCTATATCTGTTGATGTTTGTTTTTGTATGTATCATATACAGTACATTTGTGTTTAATGCAAGAAAAAGCATTTTGGTATTACAGAACATCTATTGACAACAGTCAATTTATGCATAACGGACAGTGTCTGATTGTTTTACATTGAGGCCAAGCCTAAGAATATGATATTACAGTGATAAATCTATATAAACTATAATGCACGCTATGCTTAGTTTGAATGTTGGAAGTCATACAGCCCTGTAGCCTTCTTATTCCAAACTGCTGAAGCTAAGCAGGGTCAGTCTTGGCTAATGCACTTGCCGTTATTATGAATAAGATCTCCATACACCCCAACACCCCCACCCCCAAGAACAGCCAGCCATACAACGTTCCCCAATACATCCCTTCTTCTGCTGCATCCTAGAACAGCTTGCACAATGCCTGCAGCATTGTCCACATTCATTTTTGCCTGCTTAAATTTTCCTATTACCTGCAAGAGTAAAGGCTGAATTAGCTGTATAATTTTCCAAATAACTGAATTCCTCTTGGTTACCAGCTCATTACTCCACCATGGTGTTACTATGATGGAATTCTCAGATATTGACAGAATGTGGAGACTCCACATGGTAATGTCACTCAAGGCCTCCAGACAGAATGCAGGTTCACCACTGAGTTATTACAGGTTCACATCCACCTGCCACACCCCCTCTGCCTCTTTCAATGTGAGCACATCCTATACAGCTGGCGCATGATCATCCAGAGGACTCATGGTAGGGCGTGAGCACATCACCCAGTGGCCAGTCTCCCGACAGCAGCCAGTACTAACCTGGGAAGGTGTAGTCTCACTCCAATACCCCTGTTGCCCCAATCGGATCAGACACCTTTCCCATTGACTGGAACTGCCGCACCTTCAGTGTGATCTGGGGATGGAATTGTGGCCAAACGACCAGTATAAAAACACACTGTGATGGAGCTGATTTGTCTCTGAAAATATGAACAGTAATCAGCTCCTCTGCATACGGACCCTTTCATATGGCTGCCTGTATCTGATACACTGATGGAGCACTCTGACTCCCATCTTTATTACACCCCCTACGTGTAACCCATTCATATGTATCACAGGCTAAAACCATTTCCCAAGCCTTTTCTTTTTCATGCTCCAGATAAACCATAGAGTATTTATTATACAGACTCTGTGTAGCGCATTGTTGTCGTGTCCATATGATGTGCTAGAGACGTGAGGTACTGACCCATGCCTTGCAAGAGAGCTCCCAAATCAGTTAGCCTGTCAATAATTTGTTGGTCACTGCTCCCAGAAAGGTTCAGAAGGTTCAGCCTGTAATACTGTCCAGTATGCAGCCACATACTGAATTCCAACTTCTGAGTGGTGGGCCATCACAGCAACAGGACCAGCAGCTTGCACATCAGTTGTTGTAATGGTGTCATACTAGCTGTGCTGGTGGAGCCGGCTGGAAATCCCCACGTTGTCTGCCTTGAGTGGTTTCTCAGCAACTTGTCTGTAGCCGTCCCGGACCTGCGGCTGTGCCCCAAATTGTCCTGCCAGGAACTGTTGTATTGCTGGCCTGCCCAGGGTGGAGTCAGTAGTCATCACTGTTTCTCGTTGACTGAAGTGAGTATGCCCACTGTATTCTGTAATAAAGAGGATAAAAACAACAGCTACACACGATAGACATATCTTGTTTAACAGACAAAATATCAAAGTTATATTGATTCAGTCCAAGGTAGTCAGATAAGACAGAGAAAGAAAATGTTCAGTTCAATCTACACCATCTTACTGTATGCTGGTGTCGTGGAAATTCTACTATTCAAAGGAAGCGAGACTGTGATCTTAAGTTCAGAAGTTTTATTACTGTTTAGAAACAGGGAAGCAGTCTAACACTCTCACATGAAGAATGTCAGAGTATCTCTGAAGAGATAAAGGAAAGGACAGCAGTATATATCTCTTACATTTGAGGTGACCATTGGCTTTTGGAATTTCACCCATTGGCCATGAGTGAAATCCCTCCTTTATTGATAGGTCCAAACACACGTTTTACCCTCCCAACATACACATTTCTTGCATACATTAGGATGGGGCAACTGTAACTTACAACCCTTCAGTAACTTTCCATCTGTGTTATTATGATCTATATAGTGTAATAACAAAGCCCATTCCCAAGTGACTGACCTTGATGCTTCCTGCTCCCCCTTCCCAATCCTATCATTATCTCATATTTTCTCATGCCTTCTCATGCCTTCTCCCACATCTGGCAATATACACTTATCTCTCTGCTCGGACAGTGTGGCGCATACCTTCGATATCAGGAAATCTCACAAGGCGTTTGGCCTTGTAGCGCTCTGATGAACAGAAGCAGCCTGCTCAGCGGAGCAGAGAGTGGCCTGCCCCTAGGCCTAATTACATTTTCCCTTACACTCCCTTTTGTTACTAATGTAACAACTTAAGAAAACTTTCATCAGGCAGATGTGAAATGGGTGACTAATATATTGTGACTAATATATAAGTTGAACATGCATTACATCACACGTGAGTACATTATTTATTTATTGTGACAGAGTCCCACCTTGTAAGCAGTATACCACTGAGCCTTTAACCCTCTTTCTCATGTCATCACATTTCAGTTATACAGATAGTTCGCACAAGAGATCAGTGAAGTAATACAGCGATAGACATCGTTGTTGGCAGCTGCATACCATACCTGTATATATCTATGTCAATGTTAGCTAAGCAAAACTATCAATATCTAGCTAGCTAACTAGCTAGCAACCTGGTATCACAGTCAAATAAAGCTCGCTAACAGTAGCTAATGATATAGATAATGCTAGTAAGAACATGGTAAGAACAATCATAGTTCACACAAGAGATCAGTTAAGTAATACAGCAATAGACATCGTTGTTGGCAGCTGCATACCATACCTGTATATATCTATGTCAACGTTAGCTAAGCAAAACTATCAATAGCTAGCTAGCTAGCAACCTGGTATCACAGCCAAATAAAGCTCGCTAACAGTAGCTAACGATATAGATAGCTAGCATAATTTGTTCAACACGGTATAAAATGAACCAGCTTCAGGAAGTGTAAGGACACCATGTTGTGTAGGTTGCGCAGAAGTATGTATTGCCAAAATATATTTAATAATCAGTGCTCCCCATGACCTGGTGACACCGCTCATCCATTCCATTGGGTCCCACCCGTGTACATCATGCAATTTTTTGATGCCCTGCTTGTCAAAATGGCACAGTTACAGACAGAATACACAATTCCTTCAATCCCCATTTGATCCTCCCATAAGAGAGGATCACAAAGAAAAAGGAAAGTCACAGTTCATCACACATACGATAAGTTGTAGTGTTTGGCATTTGTAGCATCATGTAATCTGTGGCATATACATTTCAAAAATGATGTGAAGCTTGCTATTAGTCTTTAGTTTGGCCTGAATTTTCTGGCAATGATAAGCTCCTGCATCATGGAGGCCAGCCCTTAGAATTTCCAGCTTACATCCTGCGGACATTGAGCAGCTGAAAGTAGTGTTCATAGTTCTCTTTGAGTGAACTATGGTCCCGTTGCCAAAAGCCATTGCTACTGGTGTTAGTTGATTGTCATCAGCTCTATGCCATACTGTGCAGACAATGTCAGCCTTGCACATATAGCAATTAATTGGGTCATAAGGCAGGCCTGCTGCCTGGGAGATATTCACTAGTCGTGTGAATGTTGGTGATGATGGTGATCTCATCAGTGTTTCCGGTGGAGAACACTGGGTCCATCTGCCATCTGTGTGGGGCAGACAGCACATGTAAAGCAACACCATCCACAAGCTCATGGTGAGAGGAGGATGGTCCACGATGAGGTGCTCTTTAGGGATAGTAGCAAAGAGCCAGCCGGTTTCCCAGATGTTGTCTGGCGAGGGGCAGGTTACTGAGGCGTTTCTTCCACCAGTCCCATCCAACAGCAGTTGCGGCAGGCACCCTGGACACTGGACCTGTGGGAGAAACACACACACCACAGACAACGCACACACGCACCGCATGTGACCCACACCACACACACATGCACATAGACACGCACAGCATTTGACTCATACCACCCACAGACACACACGCATGCACCCACACACATAGCATGTGATCCAGACCGCACACACACACACCACATGTGACCTATATCACACGCACACAGCAGCATGTTACCTATACCACATTCAACACAAGCAAAGACACAAGTCTTGTTGAAGAAATGTTTTAGAAAATGTGTAGGTGCTCACAAACCCAGCCTAGCGCTCACAGACTCAGCCTAGCGCTCACAGACTCAGCCTAGCGCTCACAGACTCAGCCTAGCGCTCACAGACTCAGGCTGGCGCTCACAGACTCAGGCCAGCGCACACACACACACACACACAGAAAACATTCTCTTCAGCAGCATCATGTCTTTGTTATTATTATTATTCTTTTTAATTGATTCTCTCCCCCCCCCACCTTCCCCTGTTCTCTCCCTCAGGGAGTGGTGTAAGGAGGAGAACCGGTGAATAGTTTGAGTCTTCACCCCATAGGTTGGCCCCCAGTGCCTAGAGCCTCTGGTTCTTCCTCGGGGCTCCGGTTCTCTGCCGTTCCCTTTACTGGCCCTGTTCTGTCCCTTCCTGCCCTGCAGGAGGGGGAATCAACTTGCAGTGCTGGACATGTGTCCAGGTTTTTCTTCCCTCAATACCACTTCCTCCCCGCATATCATTTTTCTTTTTCCTACAGACTCTTACCCAATGGCCGTTCTTACCACAGTAGTGGCAAGCACTATTAGTACTCTGCGTCTGATTCCCCCTTTTGGAGAATCCTCTTCTATTGAATTTGGGCTTAGAGTCATTCCGATCAAGATATGCTACATGGATTGGTGGCATAGCTGAAGCCCCTCCCTGTTGGAGGTCTTGCTCTATTTTAGTTTTAGTTTTTTCAAAATATCGCCTCATAACACAAAGTATCATTCCTGTGTCTTTCTTTCGCAAAGCATATCCTAACGCTTTTTACAGTCATCAGTACACCATACTTTTTCTGGGTGAACGGGCAACCTTTCCTGAAAATACATATGAGCCTTTTTAGTCAGCTTTCCCAGTTCAATGTCAACAATCTGAATAAACTGCTCATCTGTCCACAACGGTGTACCTCGACCCCCTTTCAAAGTGGTCGGAATCCCTGGATCACCCTTCTTTGGTTCACCCTTCCCTGTGCCAAACAGAGGCTTCCCCATCTTAAATGGAGGTTAACACTGGTCGTCCCTTGTCTCAAAAACAAGAGGGATACGTCTTCCCTTGCTAAGACTACAACTTAACAAGAGGATACCAAATATACCAGTCTGCCTTTGTTAGAGAACTTGCTTTAACAAAGGGCTCCCTATCGGAGGCTTCCTAACTTCTTACTGGTCTCTCAACAGAATACAGCAATCCCCAATTTTTAGATGGGAGCTTACCAATGTTTCCTTCAAACGGTTAGTCCCATCCGAGTCACGGCACCAAACTGTTAGCTTCTTCCGAAGAGACGACCAGGAGACTCAGCAGTCTGACTTGAAATGCAAGTTTATTACACACAGCGGTCCACAGCGAGTTGGTACAGAGTCTAAAGTGAATGAGTCTCTCACCTGAATATATACATAGGGACAGATGATGAGTTTGAGCTTTGTATTGCTAACAAGGCACCAGCAAGGAAGTCAGGAAGTGACACACCCCCATTCAATGAGTCTCTCACCTGAATATATGCATAGCCTTTGTTTTGCTAACAAAGTATCTTCCTTAAGCTCTTGGATGGTGCGGGATGCATCAGAATCATAGGTGCAACACTCACTTCCTACAACACGGCATACTCCACCTTGCTGAGCTAACATTGAATCAAGGGCCATTCAGTTTTGCATAGCCATCTTTTGGACTTCACTTAGTTCCTTAATTAAGGCTTCAACTGCTAGCAAAGAGTGATTCATGTGGCTTTCCACTACTTTTGTTAAGGTCTTCAGCTCTGTCTGCGTGTTATATACCCCGTACCCGGGTATCATCACTCCGACTATACGTTGCCACAGCGACAGCTCTCGCCTGCTTCTATGTAAAGCCTGTATCTCCATTCCTGTTGCTTGTCTAATTATTGGGACCACATGTACTAAGTGGCATTGGCCCCACCATTTCCTGGGTATAGCAATGTATGCACGCTGGCCACACACTATGAAATCATCCATTGGCAACGGCAATGGGCCTCGGGTGGTGAAATTAACGATTAGCCCGATGCAACTGCTATTTCCCATGAACTGTCCCTCAGTTTTATCTCGAGTGTATATGTCAAAGCAAAAGCTCACACTAGGTAAAAGAACAACAGAAATAACTCAGGATTCCACATGGTTAAGCCGCAATTCGAGGCCCTTCTGTCCCTGTGTGGGGTGCGAACAGTTATGGGCATGGCATTGTAAATGGAGTACACTCATTGTCACTGCCCAGGGTTTATACGCAATTATGCCAGAGCATCTTAAAGCATCTGAGTGGGGGTCAATAATCTGGCAGTGCTCTGATTCTGAATGGGAGCAATCGGTGCGTTTAAAAGAGGCTTGTTTTTTATACGAGGTCCCTCCTTGCCCTTCCGTCTGATAATACATCACGTGATGCAGAACTACCTCATTGTTCCCATTCTTTCTCTCCTGCCTATTTACTTCAGATGCAAACATTTCTAACATCTTCTCAGGCTCCTTTCCTTCACCATGTCGAGAATGTGGGGTGTCCCAGCAATCAGGGTCATTCACAAAAAAACTGGTAATATATAGATGCCAATCACCAAGATTAGAAGAAGGCAACAATATGGCATTTAAAAGATTCTGTACTAATACATGATGCATAATTGGCTTTCCCGTGGAGGTGAGAAATCGTCTTTGTGCCCATAAGGCCCCAAAATCCTGACGCACCCCATAAGCATACCTAGAGTCAGTATAGATAGTAACTGATTTACCCTCTGCCAATGTACAAGCACGGGTCAGAGCAAAGAGCTCTGCCACTTGTGCAGAGAGATGTGAGGCATGTTCTACCATTGAGTATGCTGAGCAAACAGCGTAGGCCACCAGTACTCCCTTACACTGGTACTCAATATTATTTTCCTTGTGCTGGCAAGTTTGTCTGGCCACTGCCCTGGTTGACTGAGAAGACCCTTGATGGATGGTATGGTTAATTCTTGCCACCATACCAGAGCTCTGTGGGTGATATGGAACATGGAATCTCTGCTTCACACCTAGGAATAAACACATTTCTTTCATTACACATCCCTGATCCGAGTCAATGTGTTCTGGTACCCCCCACCTGGGCACAATTTTCTGTACTAAAACACATGTGGCTGTAGTGGCAGCACAGTCCTTATTGGGAAATGCTTCCAGCCACTGGATGAAATGGTCCACAATTACAAGGCAGTATGAGTAGCCTCTTTGCTTCTCCAAAGGCCTATAAAGTCAGTCTGAATCCTTTCCCTTGGTTCCCTGAGTGCAGGCTGTTTCCCCTTGCGCACCTTAAGTGGCTTCCCTTGACCAGAACAGACAACTATCAGATATCTCTGACAGTATTGTGCAATGTCCCATGTGAGTCAACCCATGGCAGACCTCCAAGAGACCCACATGGCAAGCCTAAATTTCCTCTATGAGTAATTGGCTGCCCATCAGGCCCTGTCCATAGGCCCTTCTACAATGTAACCCCCCTTTTCCTGCTTCAACTCTCTGCTCTGCAGCTCTCAGACATTAGTGAGATTAGTATCGGTCACTGTTGTGTTCTTTACAGAAAATACTGGGAGAGGGCTGAATCCTCCCTCGGCTCCAGCCTTTGCGGCTGCTTTTGCTGCGGTGTTAGCTTGCTCATTATGCTCACAGATCATTTTATGTCATTTTAGTGTGTGCCTTCAGTGTTCACCTTAATGACAACTAACTCTGCTGGCAGATCTGCAGCGTGTGCCAATGCTATTACTTGATCGTGGTTTGTGATTGGCTGTCCATTAGTAGTGGTGAGACCATATTGTTCCCAACTTCTCATGAAATCATGCACAAGCCCCAAGCATAACGACTGCCAGTAAATGTAGTTTTGCCTCCACGTTTACATGCTTTTGTGAGAGATACCAGCTCCGCCACCTGGGCACTCAAATTGGCAAAGTGATCCCATCTCTGTTTCAACAGTATCCATGTCAAAATCTTTCACCACCATTTCCCATACAGTGTATGGTTCCCATCAATGTACATACGAGACCCATCAACAAAAATGTTGATGTTAGGGTCAGATAACGGCTCCTCCTGAAAAACAGGGCTGTCCCCATCCTCACCAACCAACTTACACAGTTATGAGGCTCTCCTTCAGTACTGAGCAGTTCTGCTGGGTTGATCCAAATATTATGCATGACCATCACAGCCTGTGGTAACAGGTTGGCTTCCCACTTAGCCCGCCTCTGTCCCGTCACCAATGACAGCTGCCCGGTATTCAACAGTTCAACAAGCGTGTGTTTAGTATACAAAACAATCTCCCCCCCCAATACAATCAACTCTGCAGCTCAGACTGCCCAGTTGGCATAGTCCAGTACCTACAAACATCGTGGCACCCCTGCTGCTACCAGGTCTCGACATGCAGGTAGGCCTCCTGCCTCATCCCGTCCCCATGCTCCTGAGTGATTACAGCTGTGTAGTGATCACTCTGAATGTTACTGAAAATATGAAAGGCCTGGAATGCCTAAAGCTGGCGTGCTGCCCAGAGCAGCCTTCAGACTGAACTTCTTGAGTTGCCCAGTTTACAATCTATAAGGGAGCCCCCTTCACCAAAGCCACTATGGGGTCAGATAAGCATGAGAGGTCTGGAACAGTAATTATAATAAGCCCATTTTATTTATATATGTGTTATTAGCTTCTTTGTTATTTTTACTACACGTTTTGATACATGTTCAAACGTTTTTCTTGTGCTTTAATTTGAATTATGCTAAAACATGCACCCCCTCCCCCCCTTCATGCTAAGCATCTTGAAGGAAGCAGAATGTGCTTCCCATGGAGAATTAGCTTGCCTGGTAGAGAGTGGTGGTGAGTTCGTGTGGGGAGGGAAAATAAATAAATAAATGGAGGGTATAATTGGCCAGTAATTGTGAGAAAAATGGGGAACAAATCTGAAACAAAAAACCCCCCCCAAAAAACCAAGGTTATAAAAACTAAATAACGCAGTGAACTGTGTGCCTTTGATAGTGCACATTTTTCTGTCATCCTTTTCAAATGCTGTAACTGTCCTAAAGGATGTTATATACGTACAGTATGCTGCATATGCACCTGTGGGTGGGCTGTATTCATATACAGCACATTCTTGTTTTTGTTATTGTTTGAAGGAGTTTGCAGTACCTGTTGGACTACCCTGATGATGATGTGGGAAACATGGACATGACATTTTCTGTATGTATCATATAAGACAGTAATATTAATGTTCTTAAATATGAATACAAATGCTAAGTTTGTTTGAGTGGTAACATCTCTACAAAAGTCTCTGCTCAGTAGTAAAAGTGAGATAAAGCCATTTCAGCTTCTACATCATCTCCTTTGCACTTTCCACCTTTCAACTTCCATCTCTTTTCTGGTTTTAGCTTCTTCTAATTTATGTTCAGTTTTTTAAATTCTTTATAACTGTTCACAAATAAGAAAGCAATAGTTTGTGTTTGGTAACAGGTGAACTGGAATGGCAGAGAAGTGGAACTAGATCCATCTGAAAATGGAAAACTGGTCACTAATGCTAACAGGTAAGTTTGTTTCTCTGGAACATCAAATATATAGTGTGAACCATATTAGTAGCATTCGGACTGTGAAGTCAAAATAGAACATGAGAAGTGCTATTATTCTAAAGTGGTAAAACATGTATGCATAGGAATACCCAGAAATAAAAACATTCTGTACTGTTGTCTCATATTCATCTTTTAATTTCAAATCCAGATTGTTGTGTATACAGCAAAAGTAACAATTTCGACCTCACTGTGACAATACTTATGTAGGGTGTGTGTGTGTGTGTGTGTGTGGATATACTGTATATATATATATACACTACCGGTCAAGAGTTTTAGAACACCCCCATTTTCCAGTTTTTACTTAAATTTAAGCAGTTCAAGTCCAGTGAATAACCTGAAATGGTACAAAGGTAAGCGGTAAACTGCCAGAGGTTAAAAAAAAGTTTAGGTTACCAAAAACTGAAAAATAATGTACATTTCAGGGTTATTTAAAAAAGGCCCTTTTCAGGGAACAAGTAATGGATTAATGTGGGTTAACAGTCACTCTGTGCAAGTCGCCGACTCTGGATCCAGCAAAAGAGCCCCAGACTATCATGCTTCCTCCATGTTTGACAGTTGGTGTCACACACTGGGGAACCATCCTTTCGCCTACTCGACGGCCTACAAAAACCTTTCAAAATGTCAAGATTTATGGACCGATTTTTATTAATCAGTCCATAAGACCTTCTTCCAGTCTTCAGTAGTCCACTAGCAGTGCTTCATGGCCCAGGCAAGTCTCTTTTTCTTATTTTGCCATCTTAGCAATGTTTTTTTTACTGCCACTTGTCAAACCTGCAGCTCGAAGTCCTCTCTTCACAGTTGAAACTGAGACTTCCTTACTTTGACCAGTGTTACACTGTACTTGAAGCTGTTGTCCTGTGAGCTGCCTATCACGCAAGCTGTTGACTCTCAGAAACTTGTCTTCTGATTTTGTTTTGGCTTTGGGTCTGCCAGACCTCTTCCTGTCAGAGTTTCCTCCAGTTTCCTAGTGCCTTTTGATGGTTTAGAAAACTACTCACTGCCACAAAATGTACATTATTTTTCAGTTTTTGGTAACCTAAACTTTTTTTTTAACCTCCAGTTTACCGCTTACCTTTGTACCATTTCAGGTTATTCACTAGACTTGGAACTGCTTAAATTTCACTATAAACTGGAAAATGGGGGTGTTCTAAAAATTTTGACCGGTAGTGTATACTGTATATATATATATATATATATATATATATATATATATATATATACTAACTTCATATATATATTAACAAAACCTATATACATACATACACAACTACTGCCACTGCTTTTATTATGTACACAACTACTGCACTGCCTTTATTGGCACCTCAACACATGGATTTAGATGTAAAGCTCTATATTTATGGAATGCAAATGCAGTTAATGCCTTGTATATTCTGTGATAGGGAGCGGTTTGTACAGGCCTATGTGGATCACATCCTGGATAAGTCAGTGGAGGACATGTTTAAGGAGTTCAAGAGAGGGTTTTATAAGGTGTGCGACATGGACGTGGTGCAGTTCTTCCAGCCAGAAGAGCTGAGAGGAGTGGTGGTGGGGATAGAGGACTACGACTGGGACACACTGAGAGAGGTGAAATGCCTAACCCCTTTCAGTTACACTGAATATATACAGAGGTGAACCCCCAAACCCAGTCACAGTCACACTGAAAATGTTGAACCCCTTACAGGTTGGCCTTTTTCAACCCTTTATTTTTCTTCTGTTTGGAAACCTTCCTTTAGTTTAGTTTCCTCTGGTTTTCCTGCTTCTTCCCTCCCAGGTTGCACAGCCATACAACCAAACTTCACAGTGCATCAACTCATTCTCATTACTATATGGACCCAGACACCATGGAAGAGTGCCATTTTGGTTAAATGTGTAATGGTTTTATTTTCCTGCCTGATTAATGCAGTGGAGGTAAACCTTTCACTGTAATATACACTAAGTCAAGCGCTTTCCCCCTGTTGAAATGTAGAACGCTGTGTATGAAGGAGAATATCACCCCCAGCACTCCAACATCATCATGTTCTGGGAGGTGTTTGAGGATCTGTCTCCAGAACAGAAAAAAGGCTTCCTCTGTAAGTGGCGTACTGAAATGGCATTTAATATTTTGATTGAGTTTTTTTTCCAAAAGGGATTCATGAAGGGGATTACAGAAGATACCCCAGGTTGAGTTCAGTCAGCTGAACAAAAGGACTTAGGTAGAAATTAGTTAAAGGAATATTTCACACTGTTATCAGGAAGAGTTTTTACACACAGAAATGTTAATGGAACATCTTGCCAGGGTTTGTAGTAGAAACAGAGACCATTGTGGTTTTCAAGTCCAGTCTTGACACAGTGCTGAATATTATTTACACAAGTGGTTTCCAAACATTCTGAGCTTACAACCCACTTAATGAGCGAATACATATTCTCTGACCCATTGAAGTGTAGCCTGAGATATGTATGCGTGCATTTCAATGGAAAATGTTTTGTATAATTTTTGTCATTTTTCATCTTGTGACCCACCTCAACGCCGTCTACAACCCAACATTGGGTCTCGACACATTGTTTGAGAACCACTGCTCTAGACTGTAGCCTAGATGGGGTGAATGGCCTGTTTTAGTCATTAAACCTCATGTTCATCAAACATGATATCTCCAAATTGTAGCCTCACTGGGAAACCTCAACACAGTCAGCAAAAGTCTCAAAGAGGTTTTTTTCTCAAAGTTTAATATGTTCTCATGTTCTTATTGTAAGTAAGTTAATATTTAGATGATTAATGAAGACAGTGTAGTGCAATAAAGTTAATCTCTCTCAATGCCCTCCCTCTGTCTCTCAGTGTTTCTGACAGGCTGCAATCGGGTCCCTATCGTGGGCATGTCACACATTAAGATGCGTGTCACCGTCCTGCCAAATTCCTCCCCCCAGCACTTTCCTGAGACCCTAACCTGCCACACGCTTCTGCTGCTGCCTGTTTACCAAGCCAAAGAAAGACTCCGCGACAAACTCATCGAGGCCATCGGTCACAATCGCGGCTTCTGGAAGGACTGAGTTCCCACTGCTGCTGCTATCCGCACAGTGATCTCTCCGCTGCCCTGGCCATCCAGCGGAAAAGGACATGCAAACGTTAGCTTTTTTTGTTTATCATTATATCATACTAGTTTAATCCATAACAATTCAACTCTTTTATTAGCATTATATCAAACTGGTTTGTATCATAACAGCACAATCAAATTTACAATGTTAATTCAACTCTAACAAAATTTAGAATAACAAAGTCAAAAAGGGATCAAATGTATCAGAGTAAAATGTTCTGTATCAGAGTTGATTTAACACTGACAGTATAAGACTGTCAATTAAACTATTTTATTAGCATTATAACATACTGGTTTGCTTTATAAAAAACAAACCCTTTGTTTAGCATTATTCTGGTTTTCTCTTCATTTAGCATTATAACATACAGGGCTATTTAATAACAATTGTCAGTAGTGCATCTAACATTACTAATATATCAATGAAATGAAAGTCTACATATTGTTTTTAGGTATAGGTTTAACTGACACTAAAAATATACAAGGCGTATCTTTATGCAGTCATATATCTGCCTCTGCCATTCACTGTCATTCTCTGTCTCTCCCACTACAATAGATGATTATAGAGCACATTAGAATACGTTTTAAGCACACAGGTACAATTAGGTAATGCAGCACAGCTGTGTGCCCTAGCTGCCCTGTCAGTAGGCGTGGCCGTTAATCACCCCATTCCTCTGCCTAGACCAACGCCTTCCACAGTGATAAAAAGGGGATTGCAAGCAAATGTAATGTCCATTTCACTGACCTTCAAGACCTTCAAGACCAAGAGTCTTAATTAAGGTTTGGGTGTTTCCAATGTAAAATGTACATGCTGCAGAGGCTTCATCTTTAATATTTCAAACACCTATTGTAATTTTGTTTTTATGGATGCCATTAAAGGACTATATCAATGTAAGGTGTGTGATTTTGTAACAAGGATAGATCACATGGGTTTTGCAAATCAATTGTGAGTCACTGTGTGAACAGCACCAAGCACTGCTCACTTGTAAATATCTGGAAAAAAGTTAGGCACAAATATAAAGCGAGCATTAAGGTGAAGTGGTGTGTTTTCTTCAGCCATACGAGAAAAAACCTGAAGTAAAAAACCTACAAATACAATGTCAATTTCTGAACTGCAGTCATCAAATGAGCAGATCCTAAATCGCTTTTAGGAACCTGCAGTATGTACCAAACTGCAGGGATCATAAAACAATATACCATCATGTATGTGTGATTATCATGCACAGATTGGGATCAAATAAATAAATGGTGAAGCCATTCTCAGGGTTTACTGTATACTGTACATCCGACTGCTCTGCTCTCATTCTCAGCTTTGCGTTATATATAGCGGTACTGCGGTAGAACGTCAGACGCAGCCCACTGCGACAGGGGTTTGATTCCACCAGGTCACGCCAGTTTGGGCTCTGGCCGGGGGTGCCACTAGGGGGTGACAATTGGCTGTCCGCCCCAGGGTGGTGGGAGCGAAGCCGATATAAGATCACTGCATATAGGAGTGGCCCTGTGTGCATACTGGAGTCACAGTGACAGCTTGGCACATTCCAGCTCAGAAGAGACGGTGCCCCGTAGCATGTTACTACCGGCTTCAAGACTATGGCAGCGAGCTCTCAATATGCGGGAGGGGATAATTGACATGAAAAAAGAGTGTATAATTGCCTACTAAATTGGGAAAAACAGCAGAAAGAGAAAATAGAAAATATATATATATGCCTCTGTAATCATGTATTTCAATAGGGAGCTGTGTGGCTGAAGGTTAAATTGCAGGTTCTGCTAAAATCAATTATTCCCATAAAGTGTTCCTTTAAGGTACTGTTCCCCTGGATCATAGTCACTCTTCAATATCAGATGTACAGAGATAAAATAATTATCAATCTAATTATGAATCCTCAAACCAATTAGTCACATTGTGGAGAGTTCTACATCTACCTCTGTAAATTCTATTAACTGTCTGTCAATCAGGCTGGACATCATTTATTTAAGTGTATCATTACCACTTATCCAATTGGATAGCTGTATTTCCCAGGTGCAAATAGACTTAAAGGAGAGCTGTATTTTAATGTTTATTGATGGATTTGATTGGTAAATGAGACAGTAGTCTTATTGATACATAAACATTAGAGTTTAAATTTAAATGGGAGTACTCTTAAGTTAAGTATCTGGTTGAGTATCTGGATCTGGTTGGTCCAAATACAGTGTCTACACAGGTGGATAATCATCAGAATGCATGTCAAGGGGAAAAAAGATTGCTCTAGTTACTGTATATGTTTTGAAAATAAAATCTATAACAAAAATATTAAATAAAAAATAAAACAGATTTTTGGATCTCTGGACCCCTCCGCAGACATTTTGATGTTTGGACATTTTGAGGGAACCCCACTTTAAAATTGGTTTTGAAATTAACCACTCTTTTAGCTAGCTATTTTCTCATGGAAACAATCATGCACACATACTGTATATATATATGAAATAAGGGACATTATGTATTTAAAATTCCTCTACCGCTCCAGCTTAATGGCGTATTATGCATATCCCCATGGAACTCCCTGCCACAGTCAGCAGTGGTCTGGTCAGGATTCGATGGTTTAAATACGTATATTTATTGTTAATTTTATGGATATTTATACAATGGGGAATGCACTGATTTACCAAAAATTATAGTTGTTTCTTTTTTTCCAACTGTTTTTATTTTGATCAATCTAGTATTTTCTGGTATCCTCTTTCTAGTTTATTGTGTTGGTTAGGGTTTTTAGTGGTATTTTATTGTAACTGTGGGCATCGTCACCATCATTGGGTGTGTATGCGTGTAGAATGGCTCCCGTATGAAAGACAGGACACACTTGTACTTACCTGTGTCTCACACTTTATTTTAATAAATAAAGAGCAGAAGCAGTAGAGTAGAGCGAAGCGGAGAAAGACGTAAGGCTGGCAGCAGCCCTGGAGGGAGAAGCTCTCAAAGCACCCTTGGACCTGGGTCCCAACACCATGACCACCTACCAGCTCCTCTACACCGCGCTAAAAAGGTGCTTCGGCGAAGTGATGTCACTCCTCACACTCAAGGAGGAATTGCACCAAAGAGACAGACAAAGTGGAGAAATCATTGGACTTCTTGCTGCCGACGTCCAGTGCCTAGCCCAGCAATCCTACCCACAGCACCCAGGAGAAGTCTGCGATGGTCTGACTCTCGATACCTTCCTGAGGGGATTACGACCAGTGAGCCTCTGGCAACAAGTCTGGATCACCTGCCCCACTAACTTGAACGAGATCTTAGCTAAGGCGAAGAAATCAGAGGCGATTCTAGCTGAGGAAATGCCTGCACACCGGGCGGTCCATGCAGCCAGCAGAGAAGCAGAAAGCGATGATGAAACCTCACCAGCTAGGGCAGCAGCACACTACTACAACACCTCTTGCTCCTACTGCGGTAAACAAGGCCACTTCGTGAGGGACTGTAGAAAGAAAATGCAGCAAGAGGTGATCTGGCAGCCGCCGGGAAACAAAAGCAGGCTGGCCTAAGCAGGTCATTTCCAGCCTGCACATCATCATGCCCCACAGCATCAAGAGTGGGCCACCTGGGAAGCAGCAGCCATAGCATGTTCGTGCTATGCTATATTGAGGGGGAACAGGTCAACACGCTGATCGACACAGGCTCCACCATCAGCCTGATCCGACACGACCTGCTGGCCTGGGTCACGGACTGGTCTCACATGAACACCAGGCTAGAGACGGTAACAGGGCAAACAGCGGATATGCTGGGCTGTAAAAAGCAGTTTTTACAGCTAGGCGAGAGAACCGTCTCGCACAACTTTTTCCGAGCCCACATCTCCGACCCCTGCATCCTTGGCCTTGGCGCTCTGACTGCTGTGGGAGCCTTCGTTGACACAGCCGCACATCGAATCCTGGTCAACAGACAACCAACACGACAGCCAGCGAAAAGACACTGGCTCGCTGTCGGATGGGGGCTGCTGTGCCGGTTTCGATGTGATGCTGGAACACGGTTGTGCGGGTGCACCACTCCCCTTCACCCACAAAGTGACAGCCTGGTGGAGCGCTTCAATCGACCCTCACCACACAGCTGGCTCTCCTCACGTCACGGCACCAAAAAGACTGGGACACCCACCTCCCTCTGGTCCTGCTGCCATACAGGTCGGCGGTGCAGGAGTCCACAGAGTGCATGCCGGCGTCCTTCATGCTGGGACGGGAGCTGCACACACCTGTCAGCCTGATATTTGGGTGCCCGCCGGACCCGGAACTGCCCCGCCAGCCTGGGCTCGAGTACCTCCACCAGCTGCCTCGCCTCGACCGTGTACATCAGCTGGCCCGCGACCATCAGCAGGGATCTTTAACACCCACAGAAGAAAAGGCCGGTCACCCAAACTAGACAGCGACTGGGAAGGCCCGTTTCATCCCAGAATGGCTGTCAGACGTAATGTACAAACTTTTCACAAGACTTCATCAACGACTCCCCAGCGACTCACCGCCAGCAGCATGGACCCTGATTCGTTGCCGCCGCCCTGCTGCCGGGTCCCGACCGCCAGCATCATCGTCACCTGAACCCGACCAGACATCGCCACCTCGACGGCGGGGTGAGAGGCATCGGAGACCACCAGCGGGGTTCGCAAACTTTGTTCCGGTGGACTGGGCCAGATCCAGGGAGGATGCTGCTCATTTTTGAAAACGGGGGGTAGTGTAACGGTGGGCAGCTAGCCTAGCCACAGGAATGCTAGCTGCCCTCCATCTTCTTTGTTTGTAAAGCTACCATATGTCCCACAGCCCTTGTGGCCAGTGCAACTGTAAAATGTATAGCTAGTTGTTTGTATATGTTCATTTGTGATAATTGAGACATTGTTTGAGTGAAAGCTCCTTGTCCCTTCATATGATATTTGTATGAGAATATGTGACATTGTCACTGTCATTGGGTGTGTATGCGTGTAGAATGGCTCCCGTATGAAAGACAAGGACACACTTGTACTTCCCTTTGCCTCACACTTTATTTTAATAAAGAAGGAGCACTATAAAATGGAAAGGCAAAGTCTCTCGACTCTTGATACCGTGGCGTTCACGGCCATTTTTAAAAAGGACACAGCAAGGTAATCTATATGAAAATATTCCACAGAGGTTCATTGCTGCAAGTGAAACATCATATATGGTCTTTAAAAGTAAACCTGCATCATTGCAGTAATGCAGCACACAAATTGCATAGGCTGTTTACATAGCAATAACATCAGTCAGCCTAAGTAAGCCTAAAGTTGCCCGATTGAACATGAATTAAAGGCTAATTGTGACAAAGGACAAGTCATTATGTTGTTAAAATACACACTGCATCCACATCCCACTGGATCCACAACGCCTTATGTGTATGCAGTGCATTGTGAAAAATATACAGTACATTAAACGGGCATTATATTATTATTTTTAAATGAGGAACGAACTCAACATTTTTATGTTGAGATATTCGACATTTGGAATGATCTGCCTACCTATAATAAAGCTATTATTAGCGCCTACATCTGTGCCTCATACCTGGAACGTTGTGACAGCCGTTTGATCACGTCTGATCACGTGATCAGTGACGACGAGCGATAATCTGAATCATAACTTCCTTGTTATTGTCAAGGCTAGGGGTGTTTTTAGAGGAATCAAGGAATGCGTACCTACAGGTAACGTTCATAACGATAGTTCATGCTATTTTAAAGTTGCCCCGCTTAATGTCTGTGCGTGTGCGTTAAACTGTTCTTAAGGATTCGTAATGAGAGGAAAATACGACGAGAGCGTTTCCCTAGCTAGCTAGGATGCTAGCATGCTACGGGGAGTAACGTTAATTCAGCGAGCTAGGTTAGTTACTAGCCAGTAAACTTGCTAACGTACGTTGTGGTTTTCATGTCAGATGGTTGAGCTCTGTTTCAGGTCTCAAAATATCGATCTGTTCACTGATCATGCCTCTCTCTAACTATAGACAAACTGGTGGAGACGTAGCTAGCTACTTCGGTCTATGAGAACTAACTAGCTAGTTAATTTTCCTGGGGACAACCAGTCTGTCGGTTTAGCTAGCTAGCAACTCTGTAGCTCCTTATCAGCTGATGTAAATGTTGCTAGCTAGTTAGCATAGGTGACATCTGGCTCAGTGTCGCTAAATTAGCGCTATCTAGTCGGCCAGCTACCTCGCTCAAAATGAAGTAGGTCGGTAGCTAGTTAACGTTAGTCATGTCATTATAACTGCACTGATATCAATAGCTGCATGTTGTCGGGTTCAATGTTGGTCGAAAGTTGCGCAGACATAGCTGGCTACCTGATATAGCTAACGTTAGCTGCAACATAAGGAATGTAGCTAGATGTCTAATAAACGTTAATCCAGCGAGATAATCTAATTTAGTGCTGCATATGTAACAAAGAAAAAAAAACTTTCACTGTGTCAGATACCCAACACTAGATGACAACAGCGAATTCTCGCACGCATTTCTATTTCTATGTTTTCCCCATCCACCCGATCGTATTAAGGGACGAATTAGTGGTAAATCAAAGGAAAAACTTTTGGATTCAGTTGTCTTGTTTGCTATTTTGGCTAGGTACCAGTGGCGTTCCATGTTGCCCGTCAGGCTGTTTTATTAAATGTCCTTGCAGTGTTTGGTCGACTTCCCATAACTCCCCCCCTCCCAACGAGGTGTGTTTTCCAATGGCATGCGTTTATAACACCACTCCATGCCTGCTATGTTGTTAATCCAGTTGAACCTTTAGGTGCTTCCAATCAAGACACAATAGCTAATTAGTTTTAAACAGAAACAGCAGTCATGTATGACGAATGAACAATTGATGTACCTAGTAAGATACAAACTTGCGATGTATAAAGTAATTAACTGCCGAACTGTGACTGTGAAGTAGAAGACGGTAGGTGCACTGTAAGTATTGCTGCATATTCCAGATATGCACAAAGTAATGATGTAATCAAATAGTAATACATTAAAATGTGTATGTATTCATTTGGCAGATCCGGAATGGCTTACTGTCCTAATATGTTAAACAATTGGCACTGGAGCAATAAGAGAACCCATAAGAAATATGCACGTAACAGTGAAAATGACTGTTAATAGGCATCCAGCTGAAACATTACACATACACTCAGTGGCCACTTTATTGGTACACCTTTCTAGTACTGGGTAGGACCCCCTTTGTCCCCAGAACAGCCTGAATTATTTTTGGTGTGGATTCAACACAGTGCTGTAAACATTCCTCAGAGATTCTGGTGTATGTTGACATGATAGCATCACACAGTTGCTGCAGATTTGGTGCATTATTCTGCTGGAAGTAGCCATTAGAAGATGGGTAGACTGTGGCCATAAAGGGATGCACATGGTCAGCAACAAGACTCAGGTAGGCTGTGGCATTTAAACGGTGCTCAATTGGTATTAAGGGGCCTAATGTGTGCCAAGAAAACATTCCCCACACCATTACACCACCACCAGCAGCCTGAACCGTTGACAGAAGGCAGGATGGATGCATGGACTCATGTTGTTTACGCCAAATTCTGACCCTACCATCTGCATGTTGCAGCAGAAATCGAGATTCGTCAGACCAGGCAACGTTTTTTCCAATCTTCTCTGTTTAGTTTTGGTGAGCCTGTGCCAAACGTAGCCTCACTTTCCTGTTATTAGCTGACAGGAGTGGAACCCGGTGTGGTGTTCTGCTGCTGTAGCCCATCCACTTCAAGGTTTGACGTGTTGTGCGTTCAGAGATGCTCTTCTGCATACCACTGTTGTAACGCGTGGTTATTTGAGTTACTGTCGCCTTCATGTCAGCTTGAACCAGTCTGGCCATTCTTCTCTGACCTCTCTCATTAACAAAGTGTTTTCGCCCACAGAACTGTTGCTCACTGGATGTTTTTTGTTTTTCGCACCATTCTCTGTAAACTCTAGAGACTGTTGTGCGTGAAAATCCCCATGAGGTCAGCAGTTTCTGAGATACTCACACCACCCTGTCTGACATCAACAATCCTTCCACGGTCAAAGTTACTTAGATCACATTACTTCCCCATTCAGATTTTTGGTCTAAACAACAACTGAACCTCTTGACCATGTCTGCATGCGTTTATGCATTGAATTGCTGCCATGTGATTGGCTGATTAGATAATTGCATTAACGAGCAGGTGTAAAGGTGTACCTAATAAAGTGGCCACTGAGTGTATATAGCCTAACAATAAGCATACTGTATAACTGTAAGGAATACAATTATCATTCAGAGCAGCTTACTTAACATCATGCTATATTAAACGCAGGGTTTATAAGTAGTATAAGAGGTTATGTGTGAGCAGTGATCCATAAGAGCAGTGTTAGTTGACTAACCATGGCCTTGCAAGTTTTTCTGAATAGCTGTTTGTTCCTTATGTATAGCTATGTGTTGGAGATTACAGTTGGTAACGTGAGGTTCTGGTGCTGTTACAAAGACAATTCCAGTTTCTTAACAATACATGTTTGTGGCTATTATTATTATGATTATGATTATTATTATTACAAATCAAATCAAATCAAATCAAAAAGCAAGCCTAAAGGCAACAGTGGCAAGGAAGAACTCCCTTGATAGAAACCTTGGGAGGAACCAGACTAAAAGGGGGGGAGCCCATCCTCTTCTGGCCGGCACAGGGTGTGTCTAAAAAAGACCATGTCATGGTCAGTCCAAGGTGACTGAGGGCTGAAAGACTTTGCCCCTCCTGAGTTAGGTAGTCAGTGGGGGGCTAAACCACGTGAAGGGGGTCCAGATCCAGGAACTGGGGTTGGCATAGGGGTGAGGGTTGATGGGGGCAGCTCACACTTCTCGCAGGATCTAGGGCTCGGGGGCAGGTGCCTCCGAGTCAGAGGCCGAGGCAGAAAAGAGAACATGCAGTCAGAAAAAAAGCAGTGCTATAGCCAGTAGCATTATGTAAGAGCAGGGGAGCACAAGCATAGGAAATATACAGATAGCCCCGACAGGTGTAAGCTATGGCAGCATACCTATTAGGAGAGGGACAGAGAATACACGCAGCCGAAAGAGTTCCAAACCATCCACACCCAATCAAGGATAAAGTATGGAAAGTTTCTGACTCCATAAGACACTAGGGCATGGCCTTCTCCATCTCTCCACCTAGGCTATGTTTGGCAGTAGGCTTGGCTGAAAAGATATGTTTTTAATCTAGACTTAAAAATTGAAACTGTGTCCGAATCCCTAACATGCCTTGGTAAACCGTTCCACAACAGAGGAGCTCTAAAAGAGAAGGCGTTACCACCAGCTGTGCTTTTCAAAATTCTAGGGAGTAATAGATGGCCGTCTTCTTGTGAACGAAGCAGTCGTGTCAGCTTATAAGGGGCAATCATTTCGGTCAGATATATAGGTGCAAGTCCGTTCACTGCTTTAAAAGTTAGCAACAGTACTTAATAATCAGCCCGATATTTAACAGGAAGCCAATGTGGTGATGCTAACACAGGAGTAATGTGCTCATACTTCTTGGATCTAGTCAAAATATGTGCCGCTGTATTCTCTACTAGTTGAAGACTCTTTAGAGAGCTACTAGAGGAGCCAGATAATAAGGCATTACAATAGTCTAGCCTCGATGCGACAAAAGCATGCATCAAGGTTTTTGCATCCTCTAATGACAAAATGTGCCGAATTTTAGCTATGTTTCTTAGGTGAAAGAAAGCTACTCTGGAAGTGTTTTTAATATGAGTGTGAAATGTAAGATCCTGATCAATTATTACAACAAAATAAAAATAATAATATTCCTGTCTCATTGGTTTGTTCTGGAGAAAAAACAAGTGAGTAGAGCATTGTACACACACTATGACTTTTGCTGTGTTTTAGTGCTTTTCATAGCTAGTAATGTGTGATTTTGCTACAATTCTTGAAATTTGGTTCTTACACACCAAACTCATACCTTGTATTAACACCTTTGATTGTGTCTTGTGTCAGGTGCCTAAGATTGGTGATAATTGTGATATAACTGGCAAGCACCTAAGAGCCATGAACAGATTTCAGATAGGCTTGACATTTCTGCCAGTTCACTGCACAGTGTTGGGTTCCATGAGTCATGAGTCATGAGGGATGAGATGAGGGTGAAACTGACGCCTGCATTCTTTATGTGGGCATATACCTGTGAGGGAATGCTAACCACCAATGAAAAATAATACTCAATAATTAATGACATTCCTGTAAGCTGTCTCCTGAAGAACTACAAACTACTTTCTGTAAGGCATTTGCTGTAGGACTACAGGAATTCCTTTATATTCCTGTAACATATTTCCTGTAGAACTACAGTAAAGCAGTGAGTGAAGCAGTGATAGAAGACACTACCGGCAAGCCAAAACACACGCTGGAAACAAGTGAAAGACGAGATATTGGGATATAAGAGTGCTGATCAGTGGGCAGCTCAGTATACCTCCAGTGCACACAGCACATTCCCCCTGATTTCAGAACTCACATGGTCAGTCAAACACTCCCCTGATTCTCACTTGAGTATCTAGCTGTTGCTGCAATTAATTGAAAATAAGGACCATGGACCACAGACTGTTGCCTAGGGGAAGAGGGGTCTGTTGATAATCAGCTGTCTCTGATCAAGCACTGCTCAAGATATTTTAGAGCAAAGCATTCCACAATATGGCCTCTTTTTCCACATTAATCATTTATAAAATATCATGCCAGTGAATTCCAGGATTGCACTGGCTCTAGCATAAAGCCTTAGCCCACATAATGTAGTGCACAGATGGTGGCATGCGCTGAGATTCACATTTAGGCTACTGCTTACAGAATCTATGCTATTTCCTGCAGTATGCTTGCTAGCTAATAGCACACCTTAGATATTTCTCAGATAGCTGTTTTCCAAATCGTTTAGAAAAAGGAAAAGTTGTTTTGTTGAGTACTTATTAATGAATATGAATTTCCCTGCTGTAAGTGACACTGTGTGGTGTCACATAACACAAGTACATCACAGGAGGGAATCATTGCAACCTGCTTAGATGATGAACATTCAGATATGTATTATATTGTGTGGAATGTATACAAACATTCAAAATAAACTATTCGGCTCTAAAGGTAGACGGTAGTGCTCTTCACCTCTACAGACTTTGATTATTTATCCACCTTTTTCTCATCACCACACCACTCAGCTGCATGTATACCAAAATATCTGGCATGTATTTTCGGGTACGGATGGACACGGATGATAAGATTTAATGCATTATGCAAGGCAGGCTCTCATTGAAAGCAGAGTTGTGTGCAGATGAGTAAGGGTTGGACTAGTACTTCCTGGTCTATAGTCCATGTGGAACCTGTACTCTGGCATTAGTGGAATCTGTGAATACATCTAAAAAAAAAACCTAAACTTTCTAGTTTTAAAAGTTGTGCAGGCTAATTAAGACTATAATTATTTTGCCTTGGTGACTATGTTACTGTAAGCCTAGATGATGTCTTTCAACTAAAACTATGTAACCTTGTAGGCTTATACCTTTTCATAAAGTATATAATACACCTTTTTACACCTTATACCTTTTCATAAAGTATATTATAATGGCATCATTTGGATTGACAGAGCATTTTTCCCCATCCGGTTTACAAGTGGAAAATAATGCCTCAGATCATGGTGATCAGATCTAATGCCCACATTGAACACTGGTACAAGAGGAGGCTAGGTACATTTGTGTTTGTTGGTTGTGATCACCAGCAAAGCTGGAGGACCCCAGCATGTTGCCTGGTTGTTTTCATCTTGGCTCACATGTTCAGCCGTCGGTTGGACTGGATCCAGAGGATTGTGATCAGGCAGGAGAATGTGGAGCTGCTTAAGCAGGATTACAGGTGAAGGGTTTTATTTAAATGTGCTTGAGGTTCCTTGCCTTTATATAGCACATTGCCCCTTCAGCCCCTCCGATCACAAAATATAATTTGGTGATAACAATATTAATAATAGGTTGCATTTATATAATACCCTTCATTTTGAAGGATCTCAACACACTTTACTATAAAGTGTGGGGAAGATCACCTCAACCACCACCAACATGCAGTACCCACTTAGGTGATGCACTGCAGCCATTTAGCCAGAATGCTCACCAAATGTCTAATATGATCTAACTCGCAACCCACTGTGCATTGAGTGAAAGCATATTTTTCTGTCCCTGCAGATTTCCATGTGGGTTTGAGCCAAGCCGACGCCCCTGCGTGGTGTGACGTGGCTCGGTGTGATGATGTTGTGGTGCTGGGGCAGCACGGCGGAGGGCCAGCTGGGTATTGGCACGACCGAGAGCTTTGTCCACGAGCCACGCACCTGCAGGGTCTTCAGCGACCGGGGGTTAAAGGAGGTGGCATGCGGCCGGCAGCACTCCCTCTTCCTGTTGCATGATGGGAGTGTGTACACCAGTGGCTCCAACAGCTGTGGACAGCTGGGCCATGACAGGTCCGGAGGGACACCGGGTAAGAGATACACATCCCCTCATGACCCACTGTTATCTAACACTTATCAGAGCTGGGTTCAACCCACTACAGCAACATTATAAAGGCATTTCTTTGGAGATTTGATTTTATGAACTAACCAGATTACCAATTTAAGAAATATCAAACCTACTAAAGGTAGGCTGGTTCCCTCTGTACAGCCAGCACATTTAAGAGTTTGATATGGCAGCACTGTTATGTCTATATCTGAAATGTGGTGAGGATGCTGGGTTTTCACACAGGCTTAAACATGCAGTGGCATTACAGAACAGGAGGTATGACAGCTTTAGAGTGTGTTACTTGTGACTCTTAGCATAGATCCTGTAATCCTGTGAAGAACACAGATTGTGTAGGGAGGTGCTATTTCCAGGAGGAGAGAGAACTGTGCATGCACTGTAATACATTACAGATAGGTATTTTTAGCACTTGTACAGTGCCAGGACTTGCCTATAAAAAATGCATACTTAGAAAAACTATATATATATATATCATATTACTGTTACTTATTGTATCCGTTAAAATAAAGTAACTGATAATAAAGGACCAGTCCCCATATTTATTTATATATTTGAATGTTACTGCTGAATTTCCTGGGCTTCAAATAATCCACCCAGCTGATGCTTGCATCATTTGGGTCCTGATTTGACTGATCATCAGTTACAAGGAAATCAAGTCTATTTCCATCCTTGCCTTGGATGTATAAGTGAGGACGTTTGGTCTTCAAGGTTTTGGAATGAATCGCACTTGCTAAATAACATTAAGACATCAGAAACATACATTGGATTATCTGGACAAGACTTACTGCAGGACAGTATTCTGCTCTTGCTATTGAGAGAAAAGCACTGTGAGTACTGTTTCCACCACATACTGGATGAGAAAATGTTTGCTATTTACAAAAAGCCAACAAAATATACACTAGTGAAAATAGGTTATATATCAGTGAAGGTTGTGCTAGTTTTCCTCTCTGTCTATGGCTTGTGTTTGAAGTCTTTGTTCTGGTTTCTCATGGTACTGCATGGTGCAGAGTTAACTGTACCATGTACTGTAAAAATTACTAAGCCACTGTATGGTTGTACAAATAAAGTGTTGGTCTAGAAGAAATATATTTGGTATAATTAACTTTTATATCAGGGTGTAATTATTGCAGGGATGTAAATAGCATTACCACTGCATAGCTGTTTGTCCTATTCCAGATTTTACAAGAAGCAAGCGAGTGCATCAAGTGGAACCTCACCTGCTTGTAGTAAGACCTGGAATGCCCTGAACTACTACACATTGGGAGTGCTATTTGTATCCCTGTAGTGTACATCAGGATATAATTAGTATATGTCAAAGTATAAGACACTTATTAATACAGTTCACATTCATTTAGTTCTGAAGTATATAGCAGTGGGAAGTGCAGTGTCTTCTGAGTCAGAGTTTGAGGTAGGATAATGAAGCTGAAAATATCCACGTACCTCATCCTCTACTACTAGACTCCCTTTGCTTATTTTAATGTGATTGCTTCATAGAAACAGTTGGCCTAGATCAGGGGCTGGTGGGCCTAACCAGATCATCTCTGTGTTCTTAATACTGAACGTTCTGTCTCTCTCCTGTTGAAGCTGAAACATTCCCATTTGATGCACCTTATGGATAACCATTAAGGGGCATGGCCAAGGATAATACAATGGCAGTGGATGTTCTGTCCTTGGGCACGCCTCCTTATAAATATTCATAAACTGCAATATAGCATGGAAAGCTCCTGCAACCAACTGGAACCGCCTAGAACAGGGGTAGCCAACCCTGGTCCTGTAGAAGCTCAGGGTGTGCTGGTTTTTGTTTTCGCCCTAGTAACAATGAAAACCAGCTGACTCAGTGGCCATCCAGGGCCTGGTCTACCCACCCCTGTTCTAGAATTAGGACAGAATGAAGCTGATCACCTGGCTACTGTAGAGAATCTGTGGTCCAGCCAAGAAGCTACCAGATGCAGGAGAGGGTTGCCATGGTAATATGGGAACATGGAGCATACAGACACCTGTATGAACGAGCGATGGAGAATTATACACTCACTTGGCATTGAAGGTCAGCATTGTGTTTGTGAACATTATTGGCTGAATTGCAGAAGGATATAAACATTATATTGGTTCAGGCTGGTGTGCTTGCAATCCAGAGCTGGTGGGGGCCCTGGATGCCCAGAAGATTGCGGGCGTGGCATGTGGGCAGGCCCACTCTGTGGCAGTGAACGAGCAGGGCCAGGTGTTCACCTGGGGGGCCGGCAGCGGGGGCCAGCTGGGGCTGGGGACCACAGAGGAGGCCGTCAGAGTACCCAGGTGAGCCAGCGCCCTGCCGTGTGAGAAAACACTTTTATTATGCAGAGGAAACAAAGCAGTTGGTCTGAGAACACACAGACGATGCTGGTTGATCCCAGCCTGTATGTCTGTGGAGGCTACAATGTCTGATTGAATCTGGGAGCAGCTCACTACAATAAGCATTGCTGCCATCCTCCGGATCCAATCCACACCAATTTAGTATCATTATCTTCCTATGGTCTGCTGCGTATGAACCTTCCAGTCGTCTGTTATAAACATTGGGACCGTCTTTTAATGAATACAGAGATTATTATACTCCATTTGTATTTATCAACTTCAAGGCTTTTACCCATTTTTCATTCCATTTGGAATGACCAATCGTATACTTAAGCTTCAGTCACTGCAACCTCCATTGTCAGTCTGGTGGAGCCCAAGCACATGCTCTCCTTCCAAACATGTGATGTTAGCCGCCACTTCAGGTCACACCTCAGTCTACAAGTTAAGTTTGCACAGAGTCAGAGGCACACACTTAATGTGCAGCATTATACTGGCACCCCATTGACCAGTGGAGGTCACTGGCCTTTCAATCGTGAGTCCAACCCATTCATCAATGAGTCTCCTAGGCCCTGCCTGAAAATTATGTCAAGTTTGTATTAGTTCCTAAGTAATTCCAATCCGAAGTGAGTCCAATAAAAATCATAATCCCAAATGGTGATGTAAATTACACCATTGAAAGTCCTCAGAACCCTCTCTGTGCTACGTTGGGTGCCACATGAGTGTTGAGTTATTCTTAACACAACAAAGTGCTCCATTTAATATAGTGATTGTGGTCAAATAGGGTGGCTGGCCACAGTCATGGTCAGGATTTGACACCAGGTTATGGGGCTCAACAACACACTAGAACAGTGCCTTAACAGGATGAGCCACCCAGAAACCTTCATGGTTGACTTAGACATAGCTGCCTATCAGGGCCTGGTCTAATAAAGCTGACCTCGTATTTAATTCAGCATATTAAAATACTGTGCTTGATTTACCCAATTTTGAGGGAAATACATGCTTAAAATGATTTTACACATTTGATTGTGCTTTTTGTGATTTATTTCTTGACGAACCAATTTCTCTCTTAATGATTTTAGAGTTAGGAGACCCAATCTGTACATATACTGTGTTTGAGCGTTTGAGTGAATGGATCCCTTGTCTCTCTCTTTCGAACTTTTAGGTTGATTAAAAAGCTGTGTGAACATCGAATTTCTCAAGTCATGTGTGGCAACCAACACTGTATAGCACTTTCTAAAGGTATGAAATCAGCCCTGCTTTTGACGTAATATAAACCATCTTTGTAATACGTTTGAATTACAGTTGTGATATAGTGATATATCACATAGATATAGCCTAACTGCCGTTAAGTCTTTTACAGATGAAGTATTTCATATGTGTATTTTTACAGATATGAAATGAGGCAATGTAAATAAGGTTATGCATTTTTTATATGAGATTATGTCTTTTTAATAATTCATGATATGAGGTTACGTATATGTATTCAGATATGTGTAAGGTTATGTATTTACATTCTCCTGCTTGTCTCAGATGGACAGCTGTTTACCTGGGGTCAGAACTCCAGCGGCCAGCTCGGTTTGGGGAAGGGGAAGCCCTGCAGCCTCTCTCCGCAGCCCCTCAAGTCCCTGTCGGGAATCCCCCTGGCCCAGATCACTGCAGGGGGGGACCACAGCTTCGCCCTGTCCCTCTCAGGAGCTGTGTTTGGTTGGGGAAAAAACAGTGCTGGACAGCTGGGCCTCAACGATATACAGGGTCAGCGTCATAACCATAATTTTGTCAATGTTTACAATCAAAGTTCCCAAATTGCCCCCTTATGAACTTATAAACATACAACTGTATTTTGCTCAGCACTGCTCTTTGTAATGTGTTTATAATCAGCTAAGAAGCTTACCCCTCATGGATAAAATACAGCACTGCTTATTCATATCCTGTTATATTTTTATTTACTATAGCACAGCCCTTTTTTGCCATTTTGTGGCTGTCATCATCATTTTGCCTATTATCGACCATTTCATAAATGGGTTTTGAATTATGATAAACATGGAAAATACCTGTCTTAGAAGCATGTACTTTGTGTTATTAATTGTAGTTTTGTTCAGGTTTTTGACATATGGTTTTGACTACAGCAATTTGCAGTATATTTAGTCATTTATTAATATCACGATTTAATCATCCGATTTTCACCTTCAGTAAAATCAAGGTTGAAAGAAAGTGAGCTTGTATGGATGTGGTTTGTATTGCATTAAGTGTACACTTCATTTACAAACAGTATAGCTTTAAAAATAATGTTAAATATGTTGCGATTGTCCATTGAAAAAAATTGCACTTGAATAACATCAGTTGCACAATTAATCCTCAAAATTTTGATCGCTGTCATTATCCATAGCTTAGTAACTGTTGTTTGCTTTGTATTAGGAGCTGTTCTGAGTAATATGTGTCCTTCGTGCTTCTCAGATCGTGCTGTTCCCTGCCATATCAAGTTTCTAAGATCTCAGAAAGTAGTTTACATCAGCTGTGGGGAGGAGCACACAGCAGCCCTAACGAAGGTATACTGACAATGCTTAATCGTATATTTCTCTTCATGTGACACATTTTTTTACCTGCGACCATTTTGCTGATTTTAGCTTCTGCATTGAGTTTCACCACGGCACTCTTGCTTTTCTTTTCATTTTGTATTTGCTCCCTAAAAAGCACTGCAGCGTGTGTGGAGTGGGTAATGCAGTGTTCCCACTGTGCCTGTCTGTCTCTGGTAGGACGGGGGTCTGTTCACATTTGGCGACGGCACGCAGGGACAGCTTGGGCATGACTCCACCAACAAGGAGGTGCTGCCGCGACGCGTGCTGGAGCTCATGGGGAGCGAGGTGTCTCAGATTGGCTGTGGCAGGTACTGCAGGACATGGGCCCTGGCACAGCGCAGTTCCTCCAGCTGAGGGCAAGAGTATATACACTGCCGTTCAAAAGTTTGGGGTCACCTTCCATCTGGACTATGACTAATCGGGCACTCCTTCATTCTTCAGCAAGATAACGACCCGAAACACACCTTGAAGTTGTGCAAGAACTATCTGGTGAAGGAGGAATGTGAACAACAACTCAAACTAAAGACCTGGCCTGCCCAGTGTCCAGACCTCAATCCCATAGAACTTGTATGGGACAAACTGGAAAGGAAGAGTCAAAGCAAAGCAACCCACAAGTTTCTCTGGGAATTGCTGCAGGATAGCTGGGAAAACATGGGTGATTTCCTGCTAAAACCTATTAACCGAATGGCCACTGTTTGTGAGGCTATTCTCACGCCAAAGGGTGACTATTTTGAGGAATCCAAGATTCAATTTTCAGTCTAATTTTCTTGAACATTTCTTTGATGTTCATTTTGTGGTTCTCTGTGGCTCAGTTGGTAGAGCACAGCGTTGGCAACGCTTAGGTTGTGGGTTCAATCCCCACTGGGGCCACATGTACTGAAAATGTATACATTCACTACTGTAAGTCGCTTTGGATAAAAGTGTCTGCTAAATGGCGTATATTATTGTTCATTGTTACATGTGTTTTTTGTCATTTTAAAGTATTTACAGAAATGTATACGGTGTAAAGCATTGTCAATTATTAGATAAAAATAGTTTCCAGCAGGTGACCCCAAACTTTTGAACGGTAGTGTATACTGCTGCATTCTGCTTCCTCACATTACACTAGCTGTGAGACACTGGCCTTGAGGAGCCGCCTACTCTAATGCAACACAGGTCGAGTCATGTGGGTATTTTCCTCCACATACATAAGCTCTGCTTCTGTTATAAAACTGACAGGTTTGTTTTGTATTAAAAAATATTGTGAGTGCAATAATCATTTATTTTTATATTTTTATCTATGATCAATGATTGCACAGAATCCTGACATCATTGTTAAATCATAAATGAGCATGCAGTCCTTGATTTTTTCCTTCTTACCAATCACATTACAGAATACTAACAACATCCCTGTCTGTATAATTATTAGCAATAAGCGCTGAGTACTTTCATGTGAACTCGCATATCAAAGCAAATTTATGGCCGCTTACATGAAAACATGGTTCATTGACCCTATGCATTTTGTTTGGTCATCCTACCATTGGTAAGCGTCTGAAAGATAAGATGAACGTGAATTTGGTCTGTGTACCCTTGCAGACACCACACCCTCGCCTTTGTGCCTTCCTCGGGCGTGGTCTATGCTTTTGGCTGCAACAGCAAAGGACAACTGGGCACGGGAACCAGGGGCAACGCACAGAGCCCACTTCCTGTCTCACACACAGGAAGTCCTCATCTGTCAGGTGACCACTCCACCGCCAATCAATCATTTGCCTTCTTCTTAAGAGAGCTGGCCCTAGGCTACTTCTGGCTCTTCACAAACTCACTGGTTTAAAATGCCTGCAGTTATCAGATTCAGTGACATTCTCTTCCTGATAAGAAATGACTGTATATATTAAATTTGTTTGTGCATGGCTACTTATATGAAAAGTATCAGAGTGTTATTGAATTGATATTCCCACAGTATGTTGATGATTGCAGCCACACAGTAGCACAGTAGGCTATGAGTGGTCTTGCACATGCTTCTTGCAGACAGTCAGAGTGGTGCACACTGGAGATCTTGGCCAGACATGTTCAGGGACATCACGAAACACATTTTTTCTTGGACACGTTCAGCTAACGGTATAATTCACAAGGAGCATTTGCATTCTTAATATTCACTTTGGCCTCAACATGTTCAGACAGGGCTGCTGTGGTATTAGTATACAGTTCCTTAAGGGGCTATGCACTGTTAGAAAGTGAAATGTAGTTAAAGTGATTAGTCTCTGTAGAAATATGACATGCTTACAGGGTGAAATTTGTGCTTAAACTCTTATCAGTGAATTAAAATAGCTAAAATGAATACATTTGAAATCCTAATTGGGAAGTGTGATTCTGTACAGGCAAGATTCTGATTTGTACAGGCTCAGGGCTCTATTTTGGAGATGCAACGGCAGTTGTCAAATGCTGGGGCAAGCACTGGCGCAGTTCAAAAAGAGGAGTGTCCGAATCAGTTTTGGCATTTTAACGACACTAACACTGGCAGCACAGGGGGGTGCATGGCGCATCAAGGCAGCGTTTCAATTTGTAAAGGGTGCAAGTGTAACTTCTATATAATTACAGATAGCGGTTGTTGATCATTCTTTATTTATTAACTGTATTAAATGTTCTGGTGATAATGTTATATGTAACTTCTAGTATAATTCGCCCACACAAGATAGCTGTTGTTGATCATTCTTTATTTATTAACTGTATTAAATGTTCTGAATTTCATTGATAATGTTATATAGTGATATATCTGCTAAATAATGTATAATTTACGTCATAAATAAATAAAATAATACTAATACAACTACTACCACCACCACCACCACCACCACTACTACTACTACTAATAATAATAATAATAATAATAGTACTAATAATACTAATAATTTGTATTATCTTATTTATTATGTAAATGGGACACTCTAACACTTATTTTCCTGTCACGGGCACATGCAGCTATTCTTAAAGTGAGAGTTGTAATGTTAGTATACCACCCGAACTGTCCAGACATCTGTATCCAATGTTTGTTCAATAAAATGCCCCACTGACAGTAGATACACAGGAACGGGCACCACGCTTCTTGAATGGATCATGATTATGATCCATTTTGGTTATGGTCATCTGTGAAATTCTGTCGAACAAATTGAAAATGAAGGAGCTATGCAGATACGGGATAATTGGTGAGATATACGCCATTTTGCATCATGATCCATATGTATATTGATTTAATCAACCCCTTCGCAGTTCACTTAACTGCTATTATTTAGTGATGCGATTTCTGTCACCCGTACAGCAACAGGTAAAACGACAATGCGAATATCACAAGCGGAATATCTCAGAAATCAGTAATTGAAGGAGGTTGAGCTTGTATGGACTCAGTCATGTTGAAATGTGACAATATTTTATCATTATAACCTGGCTCATCGCTCGAGGTCGTCTGTGACATCTTTGATTTACTTACGGGCAGCATTAATAAGTGCCGTTATTTCTAGGGACAATTAAATGAGGGACTGGTTTTTAAAATAATTGTTTGCTCTTATGTCAACATATTGTATATACAGAACATTTCCGAGTTACATTTTAACTAAGCGTAACATTCCACGAGGTGACACTGCTCTTGTGCAGAGTACAATACTCTGTGTATATATACAAGCTACCTTGCCTGCGTGAACCGCAAGGCTACTTTGATGTGATTGATCTGTGAGGGACGGAAATTAGTAGGCTGATGACATTACATATGCTTGATTCGTTGTTCGTGGGCTCTAGTATTAATCATATGCTATACCGATATACCATTTCTTTGGATAAAGCCTATAAGATGAAAATGGTTAAAGAATAAATATTTCATGATTATTTATTTTGCTATGATTGATTTAAATATGATATTGTTACTGTGGTAGCATCTATGCACTGATGTCTGCATAACATATTCAACAATCTTTTATTTTTTCATAATTGCCCCCTATCAAGGAATCTGGTATTGCCGATGCTTGGTTGCCTCTGCAACTCAGAAACTCATGTTTCTGGTGGCAGAATCTTCAGACTCCTTAAATCTGTTAAAATACCTGCCATGTGTTTGCACCAATCCACACCCAAAAATGGCCAACGCAGTCCCTTACCTTTGCATCAGCTGTGTTCATACTAGGCGTTTTTCATCACCGAAATAGAGCCCATAGTGTTCTCTGCTATTTCTACATGCACACTAAAACTGTACCTACATTTGCTAACTTGTTCTGTGCAGATCCTGGCTAGAGTAGTGTATTTTAGAAATATGTACCCCTCTCTCTGTGACTCTATCCTCTATCCTCAGGAAATGATTCATTCATTCAAATAATTCCCTAATACCTGTGCATTGTTAATTACCTGCTTCTTGTGTTTATGTCAATTACATGCTACTGTAAATATGTTTTGGCTAACTTTTTTTCTCGTTTTGTAGTTCTAGAGACAGAGAAATGCACCATTAGTAGAATTCATTGTGGAGGGGACCACAATTTCTTGTTGTACTGCAGCCAGGAGGTAAGCGCATTAGTATGTGCAGACATGTTTTCATGTTGGTATCCTCTGTGCAATCTCCAAATGACCTGTAAAGATTTAATCCTCTTGGTGTTGAATATGTCCTTATATAGTTTATACTGAATTAAGACATCATTGTATTCTATCAGCTCAGATCAGAGTGTCTGGGCCTTTATGGTAATGGGAACCTGATGAAGAATGGGTTGGTTTGTGACTTGGGAACATACTGATTGGGAATCACTGGGTGGTGCTGTTGTCTTTGAGTGTAGAGCAGTCACACAGCAGTCTGCCACTGGGGTTTTCCTGTGTATAAGTATGAATTTGTTTTGATTATGTAGAGACAACCTTTCAGTAAGATAAAATGTTTGTTTTTTTGAGTTTTTTTACATACATATGGCATTTGGCAGACGCTTTTATCCAAAGCAACTTGCTCACTAATGAGTGAATACATTTTTCAGTATATGTGGTCCCAGTGGGAATTGAACCCACAACCTCAGCATTGTCAACGCCATGCTCTACCCACTGAGCTATGCAGAACCTGTGATTTGGAATGTTTTTCAGGCCCACACAAATCTGGACAGTCCATTTTTATTACTGTGAACAGTTTCCCCCCCCTCCTCTCCATCTCTTCCTCTACAGAGCTCAGTTGTCCCTGAAGACTTCCGCATTATTAATTCTACAAAAAGCATCTCCATAATTAATCAGGAACATTTAAATACTTTGAGGATGAAACTCCTCGAGGGCTCAGACTCCAGTATAACGAAGTAAGCATTCAAATTATTTCACTGTGATTGTCAAGATTGTGAGGTATTCCATTCGATCTGTCTTCATTTCTAGCTTGTACTTTTTGAGGGAATAAACCTTGTATTTACTGTTCTGTTTTAAAAGTCTGCCATCCTAGATGGTATAACTTTTGTAATATTTCAATTTTTCACACCCAGGCTGTCCTCTGTTTTGTTTTTAGTGACATAATCCTGCTCCTCTCTTCAACTGCCTGCTGGAATGCAAGTTTCCTGGACCAAAGGTCAGAGCTGAGGCTATTTGCAGCAGTACTGTAGACACATCTTCACTCTTTTCACGTGACTGGTCACTTCATCATTTGTTTCACACGACTGTAGTCAGTCACGTGACATCTTTCCATGTGCTCTATTTTAATCTGTTGATTTGTGTTTTGGAATAAATATGTCCAGGCAGTAAACAGTACACAAATGCCTCTGCACATACCCTTGGGCTTTGTTTGCAGGACTCCTTTTCTTCAACATCATTTCATGGGAATAACCCTTTAAACCACTTGGCATAACAATGTTCTCTATCCAACAGTCTTTGACAAAATGGAAAATAAAAATATCTTAGAGTATGCAGTTGCACAAGAGTGTAGATTACAAAACATGGCAATATTTTTGGCAAAACCTCTTATGGGGGGAAAATGCTCTATAAAAAAATAACCCATATAAATATTTTTTGAAATATTTGTAAAATGTTTTTAGATTTTTCCTTGTGGAGTACAGTTGAACTTTGGTCATTGCTTGTTCATTGATGAGTGCATACTGTATCGTCCTGCACATTATAGATGTTTAAATGGACTATATACCACAGTGTGCATTATCAGAATCAGATTGGTACGATTGTTAATCTTGGGAGAATCTCAATATCATCTCTGTGTAGTATACAGTTACTGTCAGTCGGTGAGAGGAATAAGGCCCTGAAACAAAGCTCTATAATCTATAATGGCTAAACAGACGTCTGTCAGTGATCTCTGGGAGTGCTGGGACTTTGGAAAGTTAGTCTGTGGGACACAAGCTTGTATTTACACAGCATGATCTGAGAGAGGAGAGGAGAGCTCACATCTGTCCTTATCACCTTACAGTCTTGCTTCTAATTCCCACAGTGCTACTGTCATTTTAACTACTCTCTATGCGTTTACTCTGCAGCGATGATGGACACTTCAAAACCAACCCTAAAGTTCCTGGGATTGATCTGAACTCTGTCAGGGTGTTGTTTGAGACTCTGATGAAACCTGCGTTTTCGAGGCTGCTGGAGCAGGTACTGTACACCTCTAATCACAATACCATAGAGTACTGTGTATCTCTAATCATGCTATCACTGTCCTCCCAATATGCAAGGCAGGGTTATTCAGCGACTTCCTCCTGATCTAAAGACCAAATCCATTGAAAAAATTATTCAGACGGGCCAAATATCTTCGACTTACAACACTGTATGAATAAGATGTATTGTACACGTGCAAACAAACTAGATGCATTCTTAATGCATAGTTATTATTCTATCACTAGTAGGCTCCAGATGCAGACCTGGATGTAGTCACAATTTAAATGATTTCTTTTTCCTCCCAGTTTTTGTGTGTTTGTACTTTGTGTTTTGTGTGAGTACTTTGTGTGTTTAATCAAGCCCTCAATGTCCTCCCACCACATTTGGCAATACCATAGAGTACTCTGTTAGTCTAATCACACCCTCACTGTCCTTCCATTACATAGGGCTATACCATAGACTACTGTGTTTGGCTAATCATTCCCTCACTGTCCTCCCATTGTGTTAGGCAATACCATTGATGCATAGCACATGGTCTTTGCACTAAACAGTAGTGCATAGCTCTCTTCAATATACATTTTGCATCAGTTTACACATTTAATCCAAGTGTGTAGCGGCTTTGCCTAATTTATAATGTAGTTATCAAGGGTAACAGATATAGGGCTCTAGTTTTGTTTTGCACAGACAGTAGCGCTAATCCTAGGTGACGGTGCATTAAGGCATGTCTTTAATGCACCGGTAGTTTTGTGACAAGACACGGTGGCACACCTGTGGCTAAAAAGGTTGGTCTAAGAAGACTAAATTATCTGTGGATGTGGTGAGGGTTTGGTTCATTATGGCCAATCAGATCATCAGCTTTTTTCCCCTTTAATACTTCGCCATAGAGAACTGGCAATTTTGTCATGTCTAATGAAGAGCAAGCACCATGGCTTGCGAAGAGCACGTTATGAGAGTTTCACCGCCACAAAATGGAGTATGTAATTGGATGGTATCATGTGGCAATACTAAACTAAAGGAAACTAGCATGCATGTGTATCCGTTTCCTACTGAGAATAGTGCTTTTATCAGTAGAAAACTGATATAGGTGTCCAGGAGGAGGAAGAGGAAAATACGTGTGCCACACATTAGTTTAGTTTAGTTTAGTTTGTGTCTTTTCATCAAAGCCACATATATTAAAACGTGTTTATTAACAATATTAATATTTGTATGATATTATGTTTATTAACACAACATTGATGCACTTGTGATGCTTCGCATAGGGTGACGAGATGTCCCACTTTTGACTGGTTGTCCCCCGTCCCGCAACAACAGATGTGGTCCACATTAAAAAATGCATCCGTTATGTTATTCTTTTAGTAATAACATGACGTAATATCCATTGCCCCTGCTCAACAATATCATTGTAGCGTAACATAGTGACATAATGTAATGTAGTGTAATATAGTGGTGTAGTGTAATTTTGTAATGTAGTGATGTGGTGATGTAATGTTGTAAAGTAGCGTAGTGCAGTGACATTATGCACTTGTCTCCTGCAGGCCACTAAGAGTTTTGAGAGCCTCCTGATTCCCCAGCTGCCCTGCTCTCCTCCGGATGTTGAGGCTATGCGGATCTACCTGATTCTGTCTGAGTGCCCGGCACTGCAGGACTCCAAGAACTACATCACCCTGACCATTCCCCTGGCCATGGCCATCCTGCGCCTGGACACCAACCCCAGCAAGGTCCTTGGTACGCTCCACCTCGTGTAGCACAGACTCAACTCATTATTAAGACTGACAGGGTAAATCAGGTCCTGTAAAACATTTGCTCATTTTTACAGTAAGAATTTAATAGAAAGTGTGATATATATATACATTTCTAACAATAAAGAGATCAAAATGTATTTTAATAAGGCTCCCACCCACCACTCTCACACTCACCACAAGCTCAATCTGGGCTCTGTAAGCGAGACATCACAGGTTTGAGTCTGTGGTGTGTCCTTAGCTGTGACCGGGAGTCCACAGTGGCGGGACACTGTTTGCCTCGTCCCATCAGAGGTAGGGTGGTCTTAAGTTGGCCAACTTGCCTCAGGTTACCACAGCATTGGCTCCTCCCAGGGAACATCTGTCATCTGTGCAATACATGCCTCCTTTCTGATTGGTGCCAAATCTCTCCTGTTTTACTGTGTCCTTTAGGGTGTAAAACAGATGCTTGTGGGCGAGTACACCGGAGGAGCATGCACTTGCACAGGGTTTTCTTGCACATTTATGAATGTATTTATAACACTCTCAGATCAGTATCTAGATGTTGGGCTGTAAAGATCCAGCAGTTACAACAACTGAGTGGTATGTGTAGTGTGCCATTGCCATATATAACAGCACTGATAGATTTCTGAGCAGTGTTGTGTATTTTGCCTTGTTTTTCTTTGTTTCAGATAACTGGTGGTCGTTAGTGGACTGCAGTGTTTTCTCACGGCTAGTTGAGATGTACAAAAGCATTGTGGTGTTTCTGCTCACCGGAGGCAAAGCTGTGCTGATCCCTGTGTTTCTGGAGAGCTACATCAGTGCTACACTAAAGCTCCTGGAGAAATTACACAAGGTACACACTCAAGTCAGCACCGACTCACTGGCTGTCTCATAAATATTTCCCCTACAGTATGTAACATTTTAAAGGTTTTAAATATGTTTTTATGGGGACAATATTATTATATACCTTCTGGGAAGTATGGATTGATGGCTCACTGTGTATTGACTACATATTTTACATTTGAGTTCAGTTGTTTCTGCATGTACAACATAACACAAATTTCAAATTTTATTGTATATGCCTGATAAATTAATGAATGTGCGTCGTGTGAAGGTGGCCCTCTGTGTTTCTGTTGTAGGTCAATCTGAAAGCCCAGCATGTGGAGTACAACAGCTTTTACATTCCTGACATCACCAGCCTTGTGGACATCCAGGAGGACTACCTCAAGTGGTTCTTGAGCAAGGCTGAAATTGTAAGGCTTTTTACCTGTCAGACACTGTGTGCCAAGCTGTGGCTCCACACCCTGTGTAAAATGACTAAGGCTTGGATTCAAGTTTTTCACAATTAAATGCAAGTGTTTTTTTCCCCACAAACATTTTGGCAACTTGATTTTGGTGATCGCTGAACTCACCAAACTGTGTTAAAAAATGATACATGAGAGAAAGAACTACTTGGTGATTCTGGCTCATGAGAAGGCCATAACAACTTGGCTAGATATGGATGAATTTGTTAGGGTTTTTGCAAACAGAAACAGAAGACAGATGCTGTAATAGGCTACTGATACTTTAGATAGACTACCCCATGAAATGTGTATAATATGAAAAAGATTTTAAAAACAAATGACCCACAAAACACCTTATATAAAAAAAACCTGTTGTAAGATAATTAGTGTAAATACTGTAATACCTCAGAGAGGGGGTGGTGACAGGTAAAGGTATCAGAAGGAAAATAAACTTGAAACTTGAGGTGGGTTTAAAATGTCGGAAATTATAGGCTTATGTATTAATTACTAGATAAAAACATAAAACAGTGCACGTTTTATGGTGACCAACATCTACTGCCCCCCCAATCAAAGCAGTCTAGAACTGGGCCTGCAACTAGTGAGGAAAAAAGTTACACACACACACACACACACACACACACACACACACACACACACACATTATATATATATATATATATATATATATATATATATATATAAGATGTATGTTAGAAATCAGAGCTTGCCTCACACCTCCCTTTAAACCCTGCTGTAAACCATTCACTTTATAAGATTACTAGTTTTATAGCTTACAGAATTAATTTACAGAATTTACATAATAAAATATGATGGAAAGCCTATTGTTTTAATAAGTAAATATTTTTAAGAGCAGTGTGTGTTGGAAAGCACTGTCATGGCGTAGGTCAAGTAACATATGCCGCAAAATTAGTAATGTTTCTATATTTATTTTGTAATTTTGTTTTACAGAAAATGAGGTCCCCTCCAGTACAGGTATATGATGTTCAAAGCTATGTCATATTTTGATATTACATTGATATTTTACCAGTTTGGCCTGTATGTTCTGACTGAGACCCCCTGTTTGTTTCCTAGAGCTCAGTGATGCTGTGTGCATATCCCTTCATTCTGAACGCTCAGGCAAAGACCACTATGTTGCAGACCGATGCAGAGCTGCAGATGCAGGTACATTTCTCTGCAGGTACACTACCGGTCAAAAGTTTTAGAACACCCCCATTTTCCAGTTTTTACTGAAATTTAAGCAGTTCAAGTCCAGTGAATAACCTGAAATGGTACAAAGGTAAGCGCTAAACTGCCAGAGGTTAAAAAAGTTTTTTTAGGTTAGGTTGCCAAAAACTGAAAAATAATGTAAATTCTTTGGCAGTTTCCTACACCATCAAAAGGCACTTGGAAACTGGAGGAAACTCTGACAGGAAGATGTCTGGCAGACCCAAAGCCACAACAAAATCAGAGGACAAGTTTCTGAGAGTCAACAGCTTGCGTGATAGGCGGCTCACAGGACAACAGCTTCAAGCACAGCTTAACACTGGTCGAAGTAGGGAAGTCTGAGTTTCAACTGTGAAGAGAAGACTTCGAGCTGCAGGTTTGAGTGGCAGTAAGAAAGCCATTGCTAAGATGGCAAAATAAGAACAAGAGGCTTGCCTGGGCCATGAAGCACCGCCAGTGGACTACTGAAGACTGGAAGGTCTTATGGACCGATTAATCAAAATTTTAAATCTTGACATTTTGAAAGGTTTTTGTAGGCTGTCGAGTAGGCGAAAGGATGGTTCAAACATGGAGGAGGAAGCGTGATGGTCTGGAGCTCTTTTGCTGGATCCAGAGTCGGCGACTTGCACAGAGTGACTGTTAACCCACATTAACCCATTACTTGTTCCCTGAAAAGGGTTTAATAACTCTGAAATGTACATTATTTTTCAGTTTTTGGTAACCTAAACTTTTTATTTATTTTTACCTCTGGCAGTTTACTGCTTACCTTTGTACCATTTCAGGTTATTCACTGGACTTGAACTGCTTAAATTTCAGTAAAAAATGGAAAATGGGGGTGTTCTAAATCTTTTAACCGGTAGTGTATGTGTGTGATGGTACTGTATGTGGGAGTGTCTGCCTCTTGGTGGTGAGTGAATATGTTTCAGATGTGTGTGTGTGTGTGTGTGTGATGTGTGTGTGTGTGTGTGTGTGTGTGTGTGTGTGTGTGTGTGGACCCACTGTGTGATGGTACTGTTTTGGGGTACGGGGTTGCAGATGGCGGTGAGTGGGGCGAACCTGCACAATGTGTTCATGCTGCTGACCCTTGAGCCGCTGCTGGCGCGGAACCCTTTCCTGGTTCTGCATGTGCGCAGGGACCACTTAGTGAGCGACGCACTGCGCGAGCTGACCATCTACTCCGACATTGACCTCAAGAAGCCACTCAAGGTAACAAGGACGCCCTCCCGATATTCATTCCCGCGACAACCCCGCCCTCCATATTCATGGTGCAGTGTTTTCCTCAGGTGATATTCGATGGGGAGGAGGCCGTGGATGCAGGGGGCGTGACCAAGGAGTTCTTCCTTCTGCTTCTCAAGGAGCTGATGGATCCAGTGTATGGATGTTCACCCAGAACACAGACTCCAATCTGCTTTGGTTCTCTGACAAAGTGAGTTCAGACCCCGACCTGCTGCAATTCTCTGGAAAAGTGAGGCAACAGCTTTTATCAAGCAGCATGAGTGGGCCACTGCAAGTGTGTTAAGTTTGGTATAATTGAGAGAAGTTAATGAATCAGAGCTTTTGGTTGAGGATTAATCATTAATTCCCTTTACAGAAACCTTACATATGACAAAAACAAAACATATGGGCGGGGTCTTGGGTAGCATAACAGTCAAAGCATTTTCCCGGAATGCAAGTTGCCTACTACAGCCGTGGTTCAAAACCCGACTACGCCAGTATGGCCCTGGTTGGGAGCCCCGATCAGATTGGCTGTCTGCCCCATGGGGAGTGGGCACTCATCCATTGTGAGCATATAGTGTTGCACTCTATTACTCTAAAAAAAGGTTTAAACACAGCTGTTAAAGCTTTTCGAACGATGATATTTATCCTCAGGTAGCAGTGTAAGTTATAGCTTGATGTTCTGATGTCATTTGTAGTCTCTCTTATGGGGGCACCTCTTCCCTGTTTCTGTGGTGCACAGGTACATCTTTATTTACTCTGCTTCCACTTTGCTTTTCTTCAGTGTTTTGTTGAACACAACTGGTTCCATCTGATTGGAATAATCTGTGGCCTGGCCATCTACAACTCCACGGTGGTGGACCTGCACTTCCCCCTGGTTCTGTACAAGAAGCTGCTGGACGTATCCCCATTGCTGGAGGACCTGAAGGAGCTGTCCCCTACTGAGGGAAGGTACTGTATTACCTCCGGCTTCAACACTGTTCACTCAACACCCAACACTGTACACTCAACACCCAACACTGAACTTCCAACACACAGCACCCAACCTCAACACTGAAGATCCAAAACTCAACACATGGGAATCATTAACCCCTTGTTGACGATTGCTGCAAATTAGCCTCAAACCCCTTAAGACCTTAATACAGCAAAAAATTAATTTAAATTTTTTTTTTAATTCAGGCAATAAGGGGTTAAAGATCGACCAATTACCACAGGTACCAGAGTACAGCCAAGCCAATGCTGTATGTAGTAGTGTATGTCATGCCATTTAATTTAATTTATCTTTTTTAAATAGGTTTGCTTTATTTCAATAACCAAAAATAAACCAGCATGTGTTTGTGGAAAATATGAAAAATGATCAGTGTTATATTTGCTCATGAATCTATCCTCTGGATTTGTAAGTTATGATAAACTTAGTGGTAAATCAGGCTACACTATCCAAAATGTAGAAATCAAATCATCTTTATAGACCCTGCCATTTTTGTCAGTGGATTGAATAACATGTTGTGTATACAAGAAACACATTTTTGGCTGTGTGTTTCTGTAATTGAATTGAGTAGTAAACAAACTGCAGGCAGCTAGAGGGGACTGAGGCTATACTTGATCCCTAAATTACCCATCTCAGACCACGGATTATTGCTGCTCTGTAATATTGCCAAAATAAAAGCTCTGTGTTTTAGAGAGCCACCTTCCATGAGGGCTAACATACTGTACAGAGCTACAGTATCCTTCAGACATCTTTTGCATTAGGCTGTTTGTTTCTCACTGTTTTTGTGTCCTTGTTGAATCGTTGTTAGTGTGGTTTTAAATGTGGAAATTGTGTGAACATCCTGAGAGAAATTAGAACAGGCATTAACATCATGTGAACATCAATGTGAAATAGACACTGACTGATGTGAATAAGCGGCCCCTCATAGGAATGACAGTCAGTACTGCCACAGTGCTGCCTTACCGGACTGCATGTCCTTTAGTGTACCACAGCTGTAACTCAGGTCTGTACTTTAACATCATCTGTGGCTTACCATCATCTGCTATAACCAGATCTGTAGTTTACCATCGTCAGCTATACCTGGGTCTGTGTTAAGAGTTTAAGTGGGCTGATGATGTAGCCCCAGCATTCTTAAAGATCAGTGTGTCCTTCATTAACAGACACACACACACACACCTTTAAAGGGCATGTTTGTGCAGGATCTCAGTGTTGAATGCTGCTGTGAGAGAGCTGTCCCTCGAATAGCAACTGCGTCCTCTCCAAGAATCTCAGCTATGCTGACTGGCCATAACAGATTATGGGAAGCGTGCGTCATTAATTAAGTGTGCTGGTACTCCCTGTCATTAATTGTGATATCTATTTTCTCTCTCTTACGCTCATGGGGGAAATAGTTGAAAGGGCTGAACTGTTTTAAATCACACATGGTGTTGGTGTCTTGCGTGTAAAGATGTGGACTTTGTGTGTATCTCCTCTGTAGGAGTCTACAGCAGCTCCTGGATTATGATGGAGATGATGTGGAGGAGACGTTCTGCCTCAACTTTGCTGTAAGTCAGAGGAAGTGTCCTGAGGGAATGGGATACCAGATGCGAAAGAGCCCCTCTATAGTGTAATGAAACCCTCTGGATTGCTGATCAGGAACACATACATTAGTGTTTTGCTAATTTATTTGGACTGATGTTGGAAATGGAACCATGGCATGACTGTAATCCCTAATCTTTCCAATCCTCTCATGAGTAAGAGGTCTAACAGTGAATAACACATTTCTAAGAGAACTTACAGTGAATGACATGGTTCCACAATGAATAATATGGTTTTGAGGGTACCCGCAGTAAATGACACAGTTCTAAGGGGTTCCACAGTGAATGGCACATTCTTCTCACAGATCACTAGGGAGTACTATGGCCTGACGGAGGTGAAGGAGCTAGTTCCTGGTGGAGAGGACATCAGTGTACATAAGGCCAACAGGTGAGACCTGCGCATATCCAAACTTTACTACACCGATATCTGTCTCTGAATAGTAACTTTATTGCATACATTATCCACAAATATCTGTATTTGAGATGGATGATATCATACCCTAAATTTCTATGTATTATATGGTATTGTGTATACTTGTTCATTTACACAATATGTTGACCTCTGTCTACCTGTAATTTCCAGTGTTTGTATAAATAGATGGGATCGGTCAAAGTCAAAGAGCACACACCACAACCCCTTATTTTTATACTTGCTTTGGCTTCAGCCCAGCCACAAAAAACAGCTAATATTTACTATAGTCTTTACAGAGCAGTGATTTTACCAGCCACCACCTATTCCAAAGCAACTGAATACAAACAGTAGGTCTAGAGCACTAATCTCCATCTCTGTAAGAGAAACTGATATCCAGGTCTCTACACATCAGTGAAGCCCATAGTGGGTATCACACATTTCCCTCTTTGGTTACTGTGCAGTTCAGGCCTGGCTCGGACTAGGAGTGTGTGCATTAAGGCTTGCCAAAGCCAAGGGCATGCTCAGTGCTGTTAAAGCACATTCCCTTACAGGGCGTGGAGAGAGCCCGGCTCTCCCTGTCCCTCCGTGCATTAGCTTCTTTCTCCACCAAAGTTGACTAGTCTGCCTGCCTGTCAGTAAATCAGGTGCGTTGCCATGCGAACGTTTGCCTGAGAGGCTGCACCAAATCATATGATCTACTTTACCTACACACTGCACTGCCAGTAAGTAGGCATAGCCCCCCTCCCCAAATCACATCTGGTACACAGTTGATGGATCGATGTTTCTCTGAAGACACATGTTAACCATAAAGGAAGGGTGGGAAGAGCACAGAATTTAATAGGGCTGACCCCATTTAGTCGACTGGTCGATTGTTTGGTCGATGGGCTGTTGGTCGATTGTTTGGTCGATGGGCTGTTGGTCGACCAAGATTTGTTTTGGTCGAGCAGTCGCGCAAAAAAATAATAATATTCTCCACGCAGCATGAGACACCTAAATTCGCACCACAGTTCGGCGCGCTTATCAGTAGAATAATCCATTCTGGATGATGCGGGTATGGCAGTGACAGTCCCTTCACTCTTAACATAGCTAGGCCTATATATGTTCTCTTGAAATTATATTAGGCAGTTAAGGTAATAGTAATGTTGTGAGTAATTCTACAAAACTTATAAAAGTAACATTTTATAATAAATGTGTTTTGCTAATTGTATGGTTTATATATTTATAACTAACATGCATAGCACCCCCTTTCATGTAGCCTATATTGTATCCTTGTTTTAGGCACGCGAATGTGCATTTTAATTGTAGCCTAAGATTTGCCTACAGTTAAGATTAGTGATATAGGCATACTTTAATTACTCATTTCGATATAACCTAAGAACATAATGTCAAAGAAAAAAACTGGAGTATGGCAGCATTTCGTTTTAGTCGCGGACGATCCAAAAAAAGTGTAATGTAAACTTTGCAAGCGCGTTTTCCAAGGCAGAGTTTATCGTTAATAAAACGAGGAGCAGCCTTTTGCCAAAAAATGTGGACAAGCTAGTGTTCCTGTGCCATAACATGAAATGACTGGGGATGTAGGCCATCAGATGGTCTCCGACTCAAGTAAGTTATTTTTGATAGGCTATAGCCACTTTATGTTCAGCTTTAGGCTACATTTTAAGACATTAGGCTATGTGTGATCATTAGTTTGTTAGCCTATTTTTTTGCAAAACAGATTTTCAATCCCAATGAGACCAACCTGGTTAATTAAATAAAACATAGCCTACGCATTAGAATGTGTTATGGTTGTGGTCAAATAAAAGCATCAGCCTATTATGCGGCCATACCGCAACTTTATAAGCGCAGTGCATATAGTTGTATTTATTAAAACAAATAGGGTGTGTCATATATAAAAAAAATAAGTATTGACCAATCGGAAAAAAACGGACGACCAAGACTTGTTTTATTCGGGGACAGCCCTAGATTTAAGCCAAACCTCTACTTGCAGGGTTGTCTGAGAGTAGAAAGGGCTTTACCAGGTAATGTTCATGTCTGCCGGGGCTATGTCAACAAAAGGAAAGATCCCTAAAGCTATTTAAGCTTAACATCCGTACATTAAGTAATTCAGGAATCGATGCTGTACAAGATGTGTCTACTGTGACATGTGTTTCAGGGAGGAGTTTGTGGAGGCCTACCTAAACTATGTGTTCAGTGCTTCTGTGGAGGAGCTGTACACTGCCTTCTCCAGTGGGTTCCTGAAGGTGTGTGGGGGAAAGATTCTGTCCCTGTTCCAGCCCTCCGAACTCATGGCCATGGTGGTTGGCAATAACAACTACAACTGGGAGGAAATGGAAAAGGTTAGACTGGGTTTATATTAGTATGGGAGATATAACAGAGCAGGTTTAAATTATCTTTGGATTAGACGATAGACCAGATTTATATTAGTATGGGAGGAGATGATTGGTGACTAATGAGGTTATTGTGAATGTTGTTCTCTTTGTTCACATTCTGTAGAGTTAGATTTGTTTGTATGACATGTATAATAGTGAGTGAGGCATGGAAGTGTTGTGCAAGAGTCATTTCTCAGTACTGATGTTTGTCCCTTCCTATCAACTGAGACAGACTTTTCACAATGGCCCACTAAATCTGTAAAACGAGTATGAAGCCCACACTGAGGTTAGGGAAGGTAAAGGCTCCATGGAAACACATTTACACTAGACTGTGAGAAATGCAACAGCTGTTCAACCTGCTTCAGTGAATGTGCACTACCATGTGCACTAGGGATGTCACAGTATGAGATTTTTATGGTATGACAACCACCCAAACTTTTATTTATTTATTTATTTATTTATTTATTTATTTATTTATTTATTTATTTATTTATTTATTTATTTATTTATTTATTTATTTATTTATTTATTTATTTATTTATTTATTTATTTATTTATTTATTACTATACCTTTATTTAACCAGGTAGGTCAACTAAGAACTCAATTCTTAGTCTTTTGAATGACCACAGTGAGTCAGATGGGCACTTTCTACAGCAGTGCCCGTTTGCCCAAATCTGTTTCCTTGCCCAAATTTGTTCCATCTAGGGTCACTATTTTTGTCTATGGAAAAGGTTTTTAGTGGTTTCAACTTTTTTTTTTTGCTTTACATCTTTGGCTGACAATTTCTTATGTCTACCAAACTTGCCTTACTTATAGCCAATAACTTGATTCCTATGTGATATATTTTGTAATACAGTCATTAGATAGGGGAAACGAGAGAGACACCGGCTTGAAAACATTCCCTATATGAGTTGTACATTATTACACAAGAAAATGCCTTTTCATGGTCAGGTAGTAAAGTCAGTTTGGTGGGCATGCAACCTTCTTAGTCAAGATGTAGTGTGAAAAAATATGTTGAAACCACTCTGCTAAAAAACCTTTTCCATTGACAACAGTACAACAGCACCCCTAGAGGGAACCGCTTTTGGCATTACATTTTACATTTTACATTTTTTTGGGCATTTAGCAGACGCTCTTAATCCAGAGCGATTTACACAGTTGACATTTCTTTACATACAATCCATTTATACAGCTGGATATTTTTACTGAAGCAATTCAGGTTAAGTACCTTTAGCTTAAGGGTACAACAGCAGTGCCCCACCTGGGAATTGCAACCTTTGAGTTACAAGTCTTAACCATTACACTGCTTAGCCTGTGCATAACCATGTGCACTAACATGTGCTCTGCCATATAGAGCTATGTAATGGAAATTGTCTTACAGTAAAACTTTGGACCTAAAAAAAATAGTTGCTCAACCAAACTTATGTAGAGGCCTGTCTGGTGTGTTTTATTTGAACAGAATGCTGTTTACAAAGGGGAATACTCAGCATCTCACCCTACAGTGAAGATGTTTTGGGAGGTATTTCATGAGTTCCCGTTAGAGAAGAAGAAACAGTTTTTATGTAAGTATGATCAACTCAGACTACCTATGAATTTAATGTTGAAGACTGTCTATGTCTTATGACGAAATATATTTTCATCAAAATGACTGTCTATGGCCTCCCGCGTGGTCTAGTGGTTTCAACGTCCGACACTGGCTACGGCAACCGGGGTTCGGTTCCCTGTTGTGCCAGAGTCGGCTCTGGCCGGGAGTGCCGCCGGGGCGGCAGTTGGCTGTCCGCCCCAGGGAGGGGGGAAGGAAGCCGACACAGTTGCCCTTCGCCATTGTCAGTGCCGGTCAAAGGGCTACGGCAGCGAACTACGAGGGAGGGGATTAAACTAAGACTAGCGGTTGTAATTGGCTGCCAAATTGGGAGAAAACCGGGAGTAAAAAAAAAATAAATAAAATAAATAAAAAAAAAGACTGTCTATAACTGTGTCTATTTGCATGCTCATTCACCAACACGTTCAGCTCCTTCACTAATGCGTTTGTGGTGTTCAGCTCACTCCCTAATGCATTTGCGGTCGCGGTTGTCCCTCGCAGTGTTTCTGACTGGCAGCGACCGGATCCCTATCCACGGCATGGCGAGCTTGCGCATCATCATCCAGTCCACAGCGGCGGAGGAGCACTACCTGCCCGTGGCCCACACCTGCTACAATCTGCTAGACATGCCGCGCTACCAGACCAAAGACACGCTGCGCCGGAGGCTAACGCAGGCCGTGGAGCAGTACGAGGGCTTCAGCCTGGTGTGAGGGAGCACTCTGACGTGCTCCGTCTGTCTACTGTTTACCATGGGGGAGAGGGAGGCCGGGAACTACTCAATGTGAAGATGATTTAAAGCAAATTTCTTTTTAAATATTTGTAGTATTTGAATAAAAGGTGGTTTTAATGAAATATTGTTTAATTATATGTCATATGAAATGTTCTTTTCGAGGATCAAACTTTTTTTTCCTCTCTTTTTCTGAGGGTAAGTGACAGCAGTGGATTCCAGACTTGTTTTATTCAGGAATCTTGTGAATATGCAGAACTCTGGAGCCAAGCCCGTTTTCTCAGCTGTTGTTAGGCTGGTTTTACGCTTTATTGTTTGGGGTGCATGTGGCTCGGCCATGCTTTAAGTGACTATTAAGTTTAAGGTCCTTTCAGAGGATGAGTGATGAGTCCCTGACCCCTTCCCGCGGGGCGACCCTGGCCACCGTGAGCAGGATGGTGCATGGTGTGTTCACACCTCTGTTCACTTTGCTTACTGTTACCAAATGTATTCTAAACAGAACGATTATTGACTTAAGTCCTGCAACAATAATTAAGAATATTGCCTTTGGTGATTGAGTGGAGTTGTGTGGTGCTTTAGTGAAGGATAGGTTGTATATGTTGTAAGTAAGTAAGTATGCATGCAAATTAATCATTGGGAGTGAAAGTTGGAAACTGAGTCTGTTTAGACAAATTAAGATTTTTATTTTTTTTCCTGTTACACTTCTATTCCCCCACTCTGAAGCACATGCCAAGCTAAACATCACGCTAATGCTACAGCAATCACAAATACACATTTCCGCTTGCTATTGGCACGGTTAGCTGTACTTGCTCTAGTACAGAGCCTCTTTAGACCTAGGTCAGACCTTATCAATACAAACTGAGCCATGTTGTTGGAGCCTGCAATTTTGGAGGGTGCAGTTTTATGTGGCAGACACAGAACTGGGGACCTGTTTGTAGTTTCAGTATTTGCCTTATATGTAATGATACTCTTTGAGTCTGGCTTTGTGCTGCAAAATTTCTGTCCTGGTATCAAACTGCCGCCCTGCTCACAGAGCTATTTAAACTGCATCCCTACTCACAGAGAGCTCTTCAAACAAACTGCAGACCTGCTCACTGAGCACTGTTCAAACTGCAGGTCTGCTCCCAGAGAGCTGTTCACACTGCAGGCCTACCTATGGAGCAATGCTTATATTGTTGATCTATTCCTGTATGTCCTACTCACAGGGACTTCACAGGTCAGGTTAGTGGACAGAATGAGTTGAAATGCTTCAGTTTATACAGCGATGACATCTTAGGAACCATCAGACTTTAGTGATTCTGTGCTGCTCTGCTTTTTATGCAGAAATCCTCAAGGCCTGCTCATCCCGACCAAAACCCGACAGCACCAGTCACACCTGACCAGGATTAAAATGAAGCCTTGAATCCTAAATTTATTGCTGGAATGTACAGATTATACTGGCAGAACCCTTAATTGCTATAGCAATAATGAATAGAATGAGCCAAATCACTGCTCATAGTGTTCCACCCTTATAGCAGTGTGCCTGATGCTATTCGACTAGTAGTTCAGGTTTTCCAGATACATATGAATGTATTTAAATGTTGCAGTCATGGAAAAACTCAACCCACTTGCTCATTCTTCTACAGTAAACGTACGGCCATCCTTTTCCCACTTTTTTGTCGGTTCACATTTTATTCAAGTTAATGGTTTTCTCATTTGCTTTGTCATGTGTATCTGCCTGTTAGCAAGTGGTATACAGTCGGTACAGAAGTGTTTTGCACAACGTAAAGGGATTTTGCTGAGTCAGAGTTTGTCACATTATAATAGCTGTTTGAAAATGTTGAACATTGAAATGTTTTTGTAGCCCTCTGAGCATCACATGAAAACCAAGGATGAGAGAATAGTATATATAAGGTAACACAGTAATAAGTCACAGCACTGGGCCTGTGACATGGTGTTGCAGTGTATCCTGTGCTATAAGGTGTGTGCTTTACAAGAAAAGTGAAGTTAATTTATTGTTACTTTCTCAATGTTTGCAAACAAGGGCTTCTCAGTGGCTTGTTCATGGATTATTTTAGTACAGTACATGATTACTTTTATACCTTTTAAATGGAGTACATTATTTTCTTTATCAAAACTTCTTCCCCCCCCTCAAAAAGACAAATAAACATATAATTCCACCTCAGAATGATTGTATTGTCATAGTTTGTTTAGTCTAGCTTGAATCTGTGGGTTTCATGAGGAACAACCTTTTAAAATGAACAAGTATTAATTTAAATCAAATAAAATGGACTGATCAAAAAATCTCAGTTAAAACTGCTTTAACGAAGCCTCAGGTTTGATTACTGGACAAAAAGTAGCATTGGTGCTGTTCATATTTCTTTTCATATTTCCAAATGTCTTCCCAAAATCCACCTCTACCTGTCTCAAATCTTGGCACCAGTTTTCATTATAGTGCATATCTGAACTGCAGTAATTCATATCACACCAGAGAAATACCAACACACATTCAATAAAAATGTTAGCTTTTGTATTTATACATGTATGTACATACAATAGTTATGTACTAAAATGTACATACACATTTAGAATTCCATCAGTGTTTACATTCAAAAAACGAAGTTACACTAATTATCCCCTTGGAAAGAAGTACCTGCTCACAAAGTGTAAATATGATACTGTACAGCGAGTACTAAAAGGAGGAAGCTTCTCATTTGCAGACAGTACACCTGCTCAACCTGCTCTGTACATTGGAACTTCAGACAGCTGGGCACATGGATGCACGTACAAGGGAATCACACACAATGAGAGCATGTTGCATGTAATCTTGGCATGCATACAGTAACTGCATGTGCACATATTTCTGCATTGTGTTTCCCTGCAAGCAAGACATGAGAATAACCTGAGATAAGGACCAATTGGAAATAAAACACAAGCAGTTCCATGCATGGCATTATGGCTGGTATCACAAGCATTGTGAATTAGGAAATACTGTTGTCATTATGACAAATATGCACATTTGTCTTAAATATTTTGGTTTACAGTGAAGCAACAATATTTTCTTTGGATCATAACACAGCAGGAACTACCGTCTCAGCGGTAATTTTTTTGTAATTGTTACATTTTTTGTTGAAAAATATATATTTTGTCATAAACTATGAAAACAAAATGTGTGGATTTCCTAATATCACAGAATTATTTAATTTTACTAATTAACATCATCACTGTAAGTGAGATAAGGCACCAATCACAAAACAAATAAATAGGATATTATAATTATCCTTCGGTACTGTGCATACAATATTGCATCTTAAAATGATTCTACTATTGCCACTTCTTATCATGTAGCAGGCTGGAAACACTGTTTGGGCTGTAAGGTTCTGCACACAAAGAGCAGATCCCTTTGGATGCTTCTGTTCAGCCTGTAAAATAAAACATTTTCATGCTGATTCTGTATCTGTTCACTGTATCTGTTAAAGACGACCTAAACGGAATTAACTATTGTACTTATTCACTGGTTACAAAAACTATTTAACTTATTCACTGGTTACAAAAATCTCCAAGTTTCATTTGCAATAAATTAAATTAAATGTGCCCATGAATCTCAACACAGATTTTAAGACTTGTATACACCATTAGCGATGAGAAGGAAAAAACATATTCAGCAAATGTTTTTCAATCAATGTCAATAATCAAATGAAAAGCATAAATAAATAAAATGATAATTATTAAATTATTAAAAAATGGTTTCATCAAAATGATTACTGGTTGCTGGAGGGAGTATCTTATCAGCTGCATGTGAAAAATATTATATTGATTGGAAGCTCCTTGTTTTTTGCTTGTTGTCAGAAAAGCAGGTCAGAAGCACTGGGACTCCAGTAATGTGGGAATAATATACCTCTACGGGATACTATTCCTTCAGCCAAATGTCTACCTGTGTACAGTGAATAATCTTCAGTTTATAGCAGTTAAGAGTTCTCTTCCCATTTTGTCTTGATGTTTCAGTCTCACTGAAATGGGTTTGTGTGACTAGCATTAGCTGTCCTTCAGTTGCTGGTAGAGGTTTATGAGATGCAGATGCAGTCCTTTCCTAGATAAATTTGGATGAGTCTCTTTTGTTGATGAGAACCTCCAGCAGCCTCAGCTTGGCTTTGATGTGCTTGTATTCATTGTACTCCTCCGCCAACGGGGAGCGCTCTTCTTTCTGCACATTCCTGTGGGACAAGTAGGTGGGTTCAAAAACAAGTGTTAGGACATAGACAGCGCCCTTGCTTCAAAGGTATCACACCCCTCCATCACCATATCAAAAGTACTTTACTATCACTGTGTCAAAAGTACTGCACCATCACAGTATCAAAGGCAATGCATCCTCACTGCCTCACTAAAACCCTCACTGTAATTAGGACACATATGCTGCATGGCATTTCAAGAAAATAGGTTATATACACAAACAAATCTGTTGATGATCATGTTTAATCATTTCTACCTATAACATAATATAAACCACCTTTACCTTCCATTCTGCCTGAAAAATTCATCTTCAAATTCTCTGAGGTTATTGCGGATTCTCTTCTTTTCCTCGCGAGCCTCCTGTAGCTGTTCCACCAGCTCCTGCCTGCAGGAGTAAAGGATTTTATACCCCAAAATACATGTGTAAAACAGGCATTAACAAACACTAACTGAGCCCCTGAAAATGAGTATTAGCTGGCCCACTGTACTACATCATGTGTATCATTTGAGTGAAAATGTGATTGAATAAAATTGAGTATGCAGTGCATAGTATGCTGTGAGAAATTGCCCCTGCTCCTGCCCCTGGTTGCTGTGGCACTGTGAACTCACATGGTGGCAGAGTGCAGATTGGATAGCCTGGTGTCTGTGCTGTTCTTGGAGGGCAAGAGCTCATCGCTAGGCAAGGAGAATCCCAGCATGCTCAACTCTGGCCTGAAGGTCCCACTGATCTGAGTTTGCAAGTCTCCGTCATCCTCAGAACCCTCCTCCTCTTCCTGGAAAGAGGGGGAGAAGTGTCAGTCAGGAGAAATTCCCCAGCCCCACTATACCCCCAAACTCCCTACATGCCCATCGCCCACACCACTGTACCAAACTTTGCACACACGCCCCTCAGTGCTTTACCCCCACACATGCCCCCACTACTATACCCCCAAACTCAATACATGTCCCCAGCACTGTACCCCCACACATGCACCCACCATTATACCCCTAAACTCAACACACACTCCCACACATGCCCCCAACACTATACCCCCAAACCCCCTCCACTGGACCCCTGAAACTCCCCACCACTGTACCCCACCCTGCCCATATGCCCACACCACTGCTCCCCCCCCAAACTCCCACCACATAAGAAATACCATGTTGATAGAAGCCTTTGATTTGAATTATAAAGCTTTGTTTGATTAGGAATCTTCAGAATTAATTGAGACCGGTCACAGCACACTGGATATGCAGCTACAGATCCGGATGCTGTACACAGTGGGAAGAAACGGCAGGCTGCATTCCAGGTGAATTAGGCAAATCACCAATTCCAGGTGAATTAGGCAGGCAGGTCACTGATTCAGGGTGAATTAGCCAGGCCACTGATTAGGTTAGCTGAGGCACTTCACCTTAATTTCATCGAAGAACAGTGCTGGTTCGCCCTCAATAATGGGCTGGAGCAGAAGGCCTCTGCGCTTGCTGGAGGGAGAACCCTGTGACGAGTGTTAACAGGAAGTTAACACCAGAAGTGTTGTGTCGAGTGTTAAGAGGATGTTACTAGTGAGATTGCTGTGACAAGCATTAACAAGACGTTACTAGTGAGATTGCTGTGACAAGCATTAAAAGGAAGTTACCACTGGGAGCACTGTGATGGGCATTAACAGGAAGTTACCACTAGAAGGGCTGTGATTGAAGTGCATTAACAAGAAGTTACCACTAGGATGACTGACAAGTATGAAGAAGAAGTTGCCAATGGGAGCATTGTGACCAGAGTTAACAGAAAGTTACCACTGGGATTGCTGTGACAAACATTAACAGGAAGTTACTACTGGGATCGCTGTGAAGAGCGTAAACAGGAACTACCACCGGAAGGGCTGTGATTGAAGTGCATTAACAAGAAGTTACCCCTAGGATGACTTTGACAAGCATGAAGAGGAAGTTGCCAGTGGGAGCATTGTGACCAGCGTTAACAGAAAGTTACCACTGGGAATGCTGTGACAAACATTAACAGGAAGTTACCACTGGGATCGCTGTGAAGAGCGTTAACAGGAACTACCACCGGAAGGGCTGTGATTGAAGTGCATTAACAAGAAGTTACCCCTAGGATGACTTTGACAAGCATGAAGAGGAAGTTGCCAGTGGGAGCATTGTGCTGGGAGTGCTGTGACGAATATTATATCTGCTGATGCAAAAGTGTTGTTATCACTCTACTCTTTCCCCTGATCCGGTGTGATATTTATCATAGTCGTAATTGCACCTTTCCTATTTTCTCCCCGGCTTTGTGGCACCTCACTTGCCAAGCCTAGTCCCAGGGGATTTCCATCGGCCCAGTACCCAGCTGCCCAGAGTCAATCCCCCACCCCTGCCATGTGTTAGCCGGATGCCGCTGGCCTGGACCCTAGCTGCTGGTTCCATCCCCCACCCTGCCCTCGTATCTGGAGGGATGAGGTCCACCCCACCCCTACACTTAGGATGCCAAAGAATGCCCTTCCGGTGGTCTGTTAAGCCTCAAGAGCCTCATGGTCGATTTATTTTTCTCTGAATCCCACCATTTTCCAGGAGTTCATCTTGATCACCTTTTAAGGGGTCAGGGAATCATTTTACAGTTTCCCACATTGGCTCTAATGGTTTTCTGGTTTTTTTATTCCCTCTGGAAAATGTCAGTTGTGAAGTGCTGTGTGACAACCTGTTTGTAAATGGCGCTATACAAAAATAAATATTGATTGATTGATTGATTATTAACAGGTAGTTACCACTGGGAGCTCTATAAACAACATGTGTTAACAAGAGGTTACCACTGGGAGCACTGTGACAAGCTTTATCAAGCTGCCACCAGGGATGCTGTAATGAGCGCGAACAAGAAATTACCACCAGGAGCGGTACCACTGGTGATCACTGGTGGTGACCCCAGAACAGCTTGTCACGTCCATGACGATTGTTGGTATAAAATTCTCAGTGCCTGATGCATTAAGGAAGATACATGTGGAATGTTGATGACCCTAATGGTCTGAAGAATGGAATAAAAACATGCTTACGCCTACTTGACTGGCCTATAGTCCACTTGACTTTTCTAGGTTCCAGGCCCATCTTAACTGTAGTTGCCAACATGCTAGCTGTTCTGGACAGTCTGCTGTAGAAACACTTCAGGTATAGCTGACCTAACAGCTAAAGCAGGCTTGTGGTTACGCCTCATGTAAATCTGATCAGCAGCTAAGGTAGTGGTTCTCCCTGGTCCCGGAGGTCCGCAGGGTCTGCTGGTTTTTGTTTTCACCTTAAAATCAGCAACCAATTTAGACACAAGAGACCAGGTGAGGTGAGTTAGAGTTTAGACTACACCTTGGACCTTAACCTACCCAACCCATTAAAAAAAAGGAAAAAAACCTTGTTGCACTTATTGTTAATTTCCTTGTAATGAGCACTTGTGTTGTTTATGCTGCTTACTTGAGGAATGATGTGTTTGAACATTGTAGCATCAAGTGGTTGTTCATCTGCTAGAACTGAATGCACTTTCTGTAAGTCGCTTTGCACAAAAGCGTCTGCTAAATGATTGTATTGTATTGTATTGAGTTAATTATTCAATAAATTGATCAATTAAGTGCTGAGTAACAACAAAAACCAGTACAACCTGCAGGACCAGGGTTGAGAACCACTGAGCTAAGGTGTGTCAGTGGAAACCTCAAGTATAGCTTACCTATAGCTATATAGCTAAATTACAGCTAAGGTGGATTAGTGGAAATACTGAGGCCTAAATAGTGTATTGAACATAAGTCTGTGTATTGACTATGAGACAGATTGACTGTAAGAGTGTGATACTGGACCATGCAGGGAGCTGTACTTACAATGATAGGAATAGTGGAGGCTCTGCAGAGAATCTGCTTGACCAGACGATATCTATCGTACAGCGGCTTCATGATCTGTCTCTCAGTCTTCGTCACCTGGTGAGGGAATTATCCATTTATCCTTTGGCATGAGTCACCCATGTTTCATTCAGCAGCGTTTAATTTATTGAGAAGCACAAATAAATTATTAAGCAAAAATATACACAGTTTACACTATAATCCATATAATAAATATACACACATATCTAAAAAGCACATTTGGCAGGATTTACCAAATAGCCTGCGGCTGTTTGTGTTGAAGGAAGTTGGTTTGTTTATTTCAATTACTTAAAGGGCACCTGACACACTAGTAACAACTTTGCAGAAATAAAACAAACAAGTGCCCAAAATCTTTGTGAAATATTACAAACCCACCCAAAAACATTACAACAGTATTTTAAAACAGTTTTAAAATTGTGTTCTATTTTTGCCAATATTCCATGATTTAGAGTCGGGAATTTGCTAAAGATAAAGCTAAAGGGAGCTAATACAAGATAGAGAAAGGAGTTGCGGAAAATACTTTTAAATTGGTGTGTAGATGTGTGGTGGCTTTCTGATCTAATGTGGTAAGTCAGGAAAAGGAGATAATTGTCAACAGGTTCCCCATCAACCTTCCCCATTGCTACATTTATTTTTGTCTACAACTGAAAACAGAATAGAGCAAACACAGTAACGTAACTAGCGCTTACTGTGTTTGCCCCTATGGCCAAACCCACAAATTAGGGGCCCCCTTGAAATCCACCGATATGTTTTCAACAGTGTAATAGAACAAAAAATAATTTAAACTGTGGTTTACATTTATTTGAATGAGAATGCTTTGTAATGTTTAATTCGAGTAGTTAAATCCTGCAAATTGCGCATCGCATGTTTGTTTATGTTTTTGTCATAGTAGCTAACAACAGTACAGACCCGATATCAGGAACATATTTGTATATGTTGAGTAGAGCCAGTGTCAAGTCGCAGAGGGCAGGGCATGGGTGGGGCACACTCACCGGCCTCCCGTGGATGTTCTCATAGTATAGCAGAGCCTTCTGCAAAGCCACTTTCTCTGCCCCAATCTGCTCCCGCGTCATATCCTGTCAGAAGACAGGGTGGAGTCACCTCACGGCTCATCTGCCATACTACTATACCACTATGAACACCGCTATCTGCCACATTGCTGTATCACTGAGCCTCAGTACTAAGGATGGGGGGTCAGGGGTCTGACCTTAATGTCCTCAGGCCGTCCCACCTCCTCCCTCTTCTCCTGGAGCTTCTTCTGAACGGCGTCCAGCGTGCTCTCCACCGGCGGCACGGCCACCTTCTCTGCCTTCTCCACCCTCTCCGCCTTCTCCTGGTCTTTCCTGTCCAGCTGCGAACCAAAGCTCTTGGGCAGTGTATTACTGCGCGGGCGGGGTAGGGGAGGCAGGTCCTCTTCTGACTTCAGGAGTTTGTGCTCTGCGTCACCGTGAGAGAAAGTAATCGGTATATTAGGACTTTATGCTGAAAGATATGTATATATTAGGAGTTTGTGCTGAAAGTATATACAGTATATATAAGGCCTTGGTATATTAGGACTTTGTGCTCCTAATATACCAGTTAGAGAAGGACATCAGTATCAACAGTAACACTGATTCTCTCTCTTACTTCCTGTTGTGCAGAATCCAGGCGCCTTACCTTTCAGCTCCTTGCGTAGCTTGGAGAGCTCATTCATCCATCTCAGCACCTCAGGGTTCGTTGCTTTGTCACTGTGAGATGGCTGCGAATACATAAATGCAGCCCACAAAATCACTCACAGTAAAGTCTGTATTTCATTGAAGGTCCCATAAAGTGATGTATCACAATCAGCACATTTTGCCAATGACCAAAAAGCCAGTCCGTTTCATATAACAGACCTGTATAACAGAGTGGTTCTTCATGATTTGTTAGTTTATAAATTCGTATGACCTCTCCCACTCACCTTCTCCTCTCCTCCTCTCCTATTCAATCACTTCACTTCTCTCATCTAACCACTCACCCTCTCCTCTCCTCCTCTCCCACTCACCCTCTCCTCTTCCACTGAACCACTCCTCCTCTAACCTCTCACACTCACTCTGTACTTCCTCTCCTCCTCAAACCTCTCCTCGAAACGTCTGATTTTCTTCTTCAGGTAGTGAATCTTCTTGGAGAGCTGGGCAGAGGTGAGCTCCACCCGCTCTTCCTCACAGGAGCCCAGGGACGAGCTGCGCCTCCGGCTGCAGGACATACACAGAGGCAGGCATAAAGATATACATTATATATACAGTATATGCTGAAAATACAGTCAGTATTCACCTTATTAGGTACACCTTTCTGGTACTGGGTAGGACCCCCCTTTGCCCCCAGAACAGCCTGAATTATTCGTGGCATGGATTCAACAAGGTGCTGGAAACATTCCTCAGAGTTTCTGGTCCATGTTGATGTGATAGCATCACGCAGTTGCTGCAGGTTTGTCGGCTGCACATTCATGTTGCGAATCTCCCATTCCACCACATCCCAAAGGTCCTCTATTGGACTGAGATCTGGTGACTGTGGAGGCCATTGGGGTACACTGAACTCATTGATCATGGAAGCAGCTTGAGATTACGTGTGCTTTGTGACATGGCGCATTATCCTGCTGGAAGTAGCTATTAGAAGATGGGTAGACTGTGGCCATAAAGGGATGCACATGGTCAGCAACAAGACTCAGGTAGGCTGTGGCATTTAAACAATGCTCAATTTGTATTAAGGAGCCTAATGTGTGCCAAGAAAACATTCCATACACCACCACCAGCCTAAACCGTTGACACAAGGCAGGATGGATGCATGGATTCATGTTTTTTACACTAAATTCTGATCCTACCATCTACATGTCGCAGCAGAAATCGAGATTCGTCAGACCAGGCAACGTTTTTCCAAACTTCAGCTGTCCAATTTTAGTGAACCTGTGCCCACTGTAGCCTCACTTTCCTGTTCTTAGCTGACAGGAGTGGAACCCGGTGTGGTCTTCAGCTGCTGTAGCCCATCCACTTCAAGGTTCGACGTGTTGTGCGTTCAGAGATGTTCTTCTGCATACCACTGTTTGCATGGTTATTTGAGTTACTGTCGCCTTCCTGTCAGCTTGAACCAGTCTCGCCATTCTCCTCTGACCTCTCTCATTAACAAGGTGTTTTCACCCACAGAACAGCCACTCACTGAATGTTTTTTGTTTTTCACAGCATTCTCTGTAAATAGAGACTGTTGTGCGTGAAAATCCCATGAGATCAGCAGTTTCTGAGATACTCACACCACCCCATCTGGCATCAACAATCATTACACGGTTAGACCACATTTCTTCCCCATTCAGATTTTTGGTCTGAACAAACTTTGACTATTGAAAGAAATGTAAAGTAAGTTTGTGACTTATTGAGTGGATTGTAAATTCGATTTTTAATGGAATGAAAGTAATTCTGTTATTTACTTCACAGTCTGGACTGAACAACAACTGAGCAGGCAGGTACAGGTGTACCTAATAAAGTGGCCACTGAGTGTATATATACACACACACACACACACACACACACACACACACACACACACACACACACACACACACACAAACAGCCCAGTAAGAGTGTCCAGGCATGGCCGTACCTCATGAAGGAATGGGCATTAGGGGGAGAGGGAGGGACCTCGGTGTCATCCAGGTACTGTTGGCAATGTCCATAACCATAGAAACGTGGGGAGAGCATTGGGTTACTGTCCTCCTCCAGTAGCTGCTGAATCGGTCGTCCCTCCACATGGGGTGAGAGGCGTGCCTCCTCATGGTCCATATTCTCCCTCTGCCAAGACCAGTCTGCTGGAACTGGCTCTGAAACACAGAATCCACACATGACCCAATGCCACACACCATCTAACACCAAACCCACACATGGGACCCAACATCACACACTGCACACCTCCACAACACAAGTACCACCAAGCACACACAAAAAAGGACAGAGGGGCAAACATCCCTTATTAAACGTAAAGCTCAATATTGACCATTTAAAACAAGCTGTGTATGTGCACTCGTGGATCTACAACATGCTTCACTACTTAAGATAGGCTGCTATTCGGTCTTGCTGCATCGCTACACGCTGATGTGCAAATCTGTAGACAACCAGCTCATTTCAACAACAATATACCCATACAGGGCCACAGCACTAATGCATTTCCTTAGCATGGAGCAGCAATGCATTTCCTAATTTTCCTATGGAGGATTGGTGTGGACAGTATGGAGGATCATGTAACAGTAGGAAACAACTAGATTAAAGCTTTGAAGCCCTGGATGCACACTGCAGTTACACTCTTGAGCACAGTACTTTACTGAAATTACTGCAGGAAGTACACAGCCAAGCAAGAGGAAATTATGTGGAAGCTCAATAATTGCTGGGTAAGGTGCTAAGAATTTAATATAATTGAATGTACTGTAATGCAATGTCATGTATAAATTGCAGTGGTTGTAGCAGTCTTTGCAATTTCCCAGTACTGAAATGAGCCTGAAGGACACATAAGACAACCAAACGCCTGTTAGGACACCCCAACATAAATGTCAAAATATGAGATGTTTGAACCACAGCTTACAGCCATACTCTGGCAACACCACACAATTCCTTGTGGTGAAAATAACTACAGATGCCTCTGGAAATTCTCTGCTATAAATAAATAGGAGAGAGTGTCTTCCATGCACAGTCAGTTTCTTATGTAGTATGTTAACAGTGCTGTTTCATTTGGTCTTTCATTCACCACTGTTACACACATGCTTATGAGCACACATGCAGAGACATTTCAAAGCTTTTGAACTCTACCTTTTCACAGGGAACTTAAAATATATATGTTGCACACTCAAAAATGGAAATAAAACCATTTGCCTGATTCTCAAGGCTGCTAACTTTGACTATTGAAAGGAATTCAAAGTAAGTAATTTTATTACATTTGAAAGTTATTCTTTTACATGTGAATGTTGGATAGAATGCAAATTAATTGTTAACAAGCACATGCTGTGTGGAATATAAAGTAATTTTATTATATGTCAATTTTTAATGGAATGAAAGTAATTCTGTTGTTTACTTCACAGTGGGCTTATGGGGCTGTCTCACTGGCTCTGATGCCATGGGAACAGACTTACCATCATAGTAACTCTGCTGGCAAATGTTTTTGAAACAGCCTGCCAGCCTGCCTGCCAGAAAGGAATGTTCACACACACACATACATGTGTCAAACACACATGCACAGCAGTGCTCTTCTCTACTGTAAACCAGAGCTGATTGTGGCACTCTGAGCAGTGGGACACAAGCCACCCCCCCCACCCCAACCAAAGCTGGAGACAACCCCCATTTTCAGCCTCTGTGTTCCGGAAACAATTCATATCAGTTTCTAAGATCTGGATCTGCACAGAAAGGACAAACTGGTTTCACCTGGGAGCTGACAGCAGACAGCGCATGTTGTTGGAACAGAATGCATTGTTTCTGCTTTAGTGACAACAAATAACTAAGACAAGCCCTGTTCATACTCTCACCACATAGGATCTGTTAGCATCTTAATTTTTTTTTTTCATTTATGATTAAGCTGAATTATACGCAGCTAATTTATGAAAAAGTGCTTCAGTTTTTAATATTCTTGGATATCGGTTGCATTGTGAAATTTTATGTATATTGTACGGCCCAATGTATTATGGTCCAACATTCTCAAACATTTTACAAATATATTATAATATATAATAACATATTGTTAATGCAACATATATAGAATCCTCTTGGATCCATTTCCTTGTGATATTTAATGTAAAATGTATTTGTAAAATATATGAAAATATAGTACCATAACATACAATATATTTATATCAATAAATATGTTCAGAGAGCACTCTAGACCTCCAATAGTATCACTTGACCAGCGCAGTGGAATTGTTTTTTCCCTTTGCATTCGCCTCCCCATGTCCCCCCCCTCCATTTCCTCTGTGAGTTAAATGCCACCTGCTGCCCCCCACACCCCCTTCCCCAAAAAAACAAGCTGGAGGAGAACGCAAGCACAAGCAGAGCTCTTCCCTGCTCTCAGACCAAGGCTTAAAGACTTTGCCTTCTGATACAGCCTATTTATTATGGAGAAACAGTTGTTGGTGAGTATACAATAATTACTAACAAACCACAATACTCAAAACTACAGAACTCAACTTCAACTCAACAACAGAACTTGGAACTCAACTCATCATCAGAATGAACTCCCCCGCATTAACAAACTGTAATACCTGACAGTGATCCCCCCCGAACAAAACTGGAATATAAAATATGCAACATTGGCCCCAAACATACTGCAATACACAACACTGCCCCCTAACAAACTAGAGCACTCAACCCTACTGTCTAACAAACTACAGTACTACGCCCTCCTAAAAAACAACAGGACTCAAGCAGCACATGTGCTCTCAATAAAAGTTTCAGCTTAAAAGATTTAAACACAAAGATTAATCATGAAACAATATAAGTTGTGAAATCCGCAATCATTCTGAAATCATAATCATAAATCCTTTGCTTAAATTTAGAAAGGCAAATTAAAATCACTTTTTGGACAGCCTTTTTTGGTAGATTTAAAGTGCATTTGCACAAGTATAAGATTCAAAGTTTTTTAACTTTAAAAGCTTTAAATCGGAAAACTGCTTTAAATACAGTCATAAATATAAATAACTATTCTATTTGAACCCCCCTTACTTTAATAATGCATTTAATCCTAAACAACACTATTCCCACACTATAGCCATTATCATTCTTGGAGTAAAGCCACTAGGAATACTACTTATTAGATTAGGGAATCATAATGTCTGGTAACTGGCATAACCTATGTAATCATGTTAAAAATATTACCTTCATTGCTTTCTCACAAATACTCCACTATTCTCTCATTTAACTAGCTTCTTGAATATATTCAGTCTGAGTGATTACCCAATAAACATAACTAACTGTCCTGGAGAAATATTTACATCCCCCTGTACTACAGCAAAAAAAATCTGACACTAACATCTGACATTTATGAGTTTAAGTCTAGATTTGTTTGTAATACACAGCAGCAACAGTAGCAGCAGTCTTTATGTGGCCTGCAGCAGAACCATGTGAAGAGAGAGACAGAGACAGGGAGCGAGGTGACAGACAGAGAGACAGAGAGGGAAAGCGTCAGTGAATGCCCATAGTTTTACCTCCCCAGCTGCTGTGCTCGGTCAAGGCTGCCAGCTCCTCACAGCCCTCCACGTCTCCCATCCTGGGTGCTCGGCCCTGTTCCCGGCCCCCTGGAACCTCCTGGATCTTCATTGCCAAACTCTGCTGCGACCAACAAAAACAGCTTCTGGGACACACTCCTTAAGTTCCCGCACACGGCCAACAGCACAGCCACAGTGACACACTCCTTAAGTTCCCGCACACGGGCCTCTACTTGCCCCTCCTCTCCACATCCAACGTGGGGGGGACCCTCTCCATGCTGATTGGTTGCAGAGGCTGGCCAAAACATCCACCCATCTGTCGTTCCCACAGAGTGTTTTTCCCACCCACTGTGCACATGCCTGCTGCCCGTATGAGTTGTTTGTCTCGTCTCAGTAACGACGGGGTGGGGGTGGGGGTGGGGGGTGTGTTCACTGGAGCACGCGGTCTGACAGACTAACTCATCTGTTGTAGCCGAAACTCTTATAGTCCCCTGTCAGGACTGTCATTCTGTGTGAGGGAGCTGTTAGTCCCTCCTGATATACTCAGTCTCTGTGGGAGCAGTCCTGCAAAGCATGCCTCAGATAGTGTCAGAGCTGGGGGGGGGGGAGTGGAAGATGGCGGTTGGCTTTTCGTGGAATTCCCACAGGTATACCAAACCCGGAACTCCAGTGGCTCTACATGCTAGCACTTGTGAGTTTCACAGTTGTTTTGCACATGCACACTATTTAAAGTTCTCCAAGTTGAAGTTACAATAGAAACTAAGTAGATTGAATGATTAAACTGCTGCTGGTAGTAATCTCCTGTACAAGTTTAGTATAATATCAGAAACTGCACCAACATCCATCCTAAGATACACCTTGAGTGGATAGAGCGTACACACACACACACATTAGAGCCACAGCGAGGTATGACTGTTAATAGACTACCCGTGTGTGTGTGTGTGTGTGTGTCTGTGTGTATACAGTGCCCCTTTAAAGTCTACAACCCATCTAAAAAATGTCACCTTTTGTTGCCTTACAGCCTGAAATTAAAATATATGAAATATTACTTTTTTCCCCCCTTTATTTACACATTTTACTGTACAACTTCCAAGTGGAAAAGAAAATCTCAAAATTTCTGAACATTAATAAAAAATTACAAATCTGACTGAGCTTGAACAGTTCTGAAAGGAAGTTCTGTTGGTCAAACATTGCCCAATCTAGGTGTGCAAAACTGATACAAAGGGTGCTTCTACCAAGTACTAACTCAGCGGGTGTAGACTTATCGATCCAAGTTTTTTATTTTTTATTAATGTTCAGAAATTTTAAGAATGTATTTTTCACTTGGAAGTTGTAGGGTAAAACGTGTAAATAAAGGCAACAAAAGGTAAGGCAGCAAAAGGTGATATTTTTGAGATGGGGTGTAGACTTTAAAGCGGCACTGTATATAAATATACACATATAATACCCTCCAAACTATTCATATCCTTGATAAAGATGAGCAAATGTCTGTATGAAATAAACAATACAGGTAAAGAGCTATTTTGTATGCTCAAATGATATCATTTTATACTAATACAATTGCTCAGAAACAAATATTATATTTTTGTGTCACAATTATTCACACCCCAAATCCAACTAAAATAAATCTGCATTAACATGCAATAACCTTTTTAACTTCATCTCAATCTTGCATTGTGGCCTTCCATAGATTCCTGTTTCACTGGGGCATAAATATGAGGTAACACACATGTGAAATAATGTTTTCATCCATCAACATGGGGAAAGGCAAATAACTCTCAGAAGAAAAAGACTAGGGGCCCTATTTTCGTGCCGGCGCTAAGCGGTGTTATGCCCTAGCGCTGGCGAATTGCCAGTTTCGTCTGTCGCAAACTGAATATTTCCCGTCTCCGCCAATTTCGTGGTGCGCAATGAAGGCATTTGCGCAACTATGGGCTGGGCAGTGCAATGAAAACAGTCAGCGCTATGCAAGTTTGGTGTCAAATAATGAGTTTGTGTTAACGTTCAACTAGACCACCTCTTAGCGCAAACGCTGGTGCTCTGTGCAATTTGGTGACTTTATTGATGCGCACATATGAACATAAGGTTATCTGAAATCACATGAGAATATTTTGTGAATATTGTGAATTTCCCCCCACGTTGAGGCAAATCGTCCAATCCATGGGTGACTTGCAAGCGTAATCAATTAAGCTAAAAACTATTTCACCACAGCTTGTGGTTATTCAATGCACAGACATGAAAGACTGAAGCCAGCAGGCCATCCATCGCTACCGTTCAGTAATATACACCTGTTAAATAAATATATGTTTGTATGCACATTGTATTTCTTATGTGAAAGGGTTTTATTCTTTCCATTTGCACTATAGAAAATGGAGTACATAATTGGACGCCGAAGGCAATACCGTGAGCGATAGCCTGGGTTTGGTAGCCGGTGTTTGCCAGACGGCTATCAGTTCGGCTGTACATGCAGTTTCTTCCAGTCTTGTCCAACATGCAAATTCGTTTATTACTTTTCCTACACCCGACAGCCAGCAGAGAACTAAACAGGATTTTTATATGCAATGTGGATTGCCTGGGGTCTTGGGTGCCATTGACAGCACACCATCTGATCACAGTATTATTTATGTGAATCGGAAGGGGGTCCACTCCATTAATATCCAGGTTGTTTCACCAAACAAATGGAACTAATAGGAGTCACTTTGGCAAACAATAGTGTACTAATGGCTGACCTGTACACTATCCATGCAGCAAAGACCATCACTTCAGAGAACAAAGGAGAACCCATTTCAGGCACCAATTCTGGACACATAAACATGTCTGAAGGGCTCTTTGTGTTATTTTTAGTGCTCCATCTGTTGATCTTTTTATATAATAGATTAGATCAATAGAATTTAGATTAAAATAATCCATACTTTCACAGCATCATTTAATTAAGACACTTTGGGCTCTAGGTTGGGGACGGCGGTAACGGAAACACACCTGGATAGTGTTGTAATTGCTAGTTTTGGCTGTCACAAATTGAATATTTCTCGCCTGGTTGGTAGTTTCATGGTCAGCAATAAAGGTTGGATTGCGATTGCCAAGGTTGGATATGATTGCACTGAAGAGGAGGGACCTTACAACAAGGAATAACAACAAACTAAAGCAGGAATAAACTGATGATCTGATTGGCCATAATGAAAAAAACCTCATCAGAAACTGCTGAAATAGACAAGGACTCGCCTTAATGCACCTTTGTTTTGGATTACCTCTGTCTGCACATTGCACTTAAAAACTACAGCCCCAAATGTTGGTGTTTCCATTATATTGGCAGTTACCTGTAGTTAAGAGTAGGCTCCGTTTTTATTCACACCCTTGATAAAGATGAATCAAAAGAGATTGTAAAAAATAAACTAATGAGGTATTTTTTATGCTCAAAAAATTCTGAATTATATTCTTTAATAATAATGCATTGGCACGAACCACAATTGAACGGTTCACAAATAAATAAAAATTCCCCAGAAAAATCAAGAATCACAAATATTCACATCGGTTATCAGTACTTTGTGGTTCCTCTATTGGTCATTATAACAGTAAGTAGTCACCTTCTGTAGGGTCGTACGAGGTTATGGAACTTCTTGGGGGGATCCTCAACTAGTCTTCCACGCAGAATTGTTCTAGTTCCTTCAGATTCTTGGGTTGACGTTTGTGGACTGCTTTTTTGAGTTCAAACCACAAATGCTCAATTGGATTCAGGTCTGGAGACTGAGATGGCCACGTCAGGACACTGATCTTGTGCTTTGTCAACCATTCCTTAGTTTCTTTGGACAAATGTTTGGGATCGTTGTCTTGTTAGAAGGTCCATCTGCGGCTAAGGTGTAGATTCCTAGCAGAGGGAACAAGGTTTTTGGACAAAATGTCTTGGTACATGATGGAGATCATGGTTCCATCTATTTTAATAGGGGCCCCAGGGCCTGTGGATGCAAAACAACCCCAAAGCATTAAAGATCCACCACCATGTTTCACCATAGGCATGAGGTGCTTTTCAACATTACTTGCATTCTTTGGACGCCAAACATAATGCTGATGTGCATGTCCAAAAAGCGTGATTTTTGTTTAATCGGACCACAAGACATGGTCCAATTGTAGTTCAGATGTAGTTTGACAAATTCAAGACAGCTTGTTGGTGAATTGTCTTCAAAAGAGGCTTCCTTCTTACAACTCTGCCATAAGGCCATTGTAGGCATCATCAAATGGTAGCTTTAGACACCTTGTAACCCCAAGATGCCAGGTTGTTTTGGAGATCTTGAACTATGCTACTTGGACTTGTTTTTGCCTCTCGAACCATCCACCTCAGTACACGTGGGGACAAGATAGACTTGCGTCCTCTACCTGGCAGCTGTTCCAGTGCCCTTAAACTTCCTAATACTTGACACAACAGTGGAAAGCAGTATCTTTAACTTTTTTGTTTTTTGTAGCCATCTCCTGATCTGTAAAGGTCAATAACCTTTTGTCTGATGCTTTCAGGAAGTTATTTGCCTTTCACCATGATGATGGCTGACCACAATATTTCAAACTTTTGTTCCCTCCTTTTTATACCCTAGGGAAACAGGGAGCCATTGTAGGCCACTGTACAGTTCCATAATCTTCCAATGAACTTCAATCCAATCCAATCCAACTTTTGTTGGATTAAATTGAAAAGAATAATTAGGGGTATAAATAATTGTGATCCAGATGTTTTCTGGCAAAAATAATATTATTAATAAAACAAAATATGTTTTTCTGAACAATTGTAGCCTATTAATAATGTAGGTTTGGAATTTTCTGAATTTGTTAAGCATAAAATATACCTCATTATTTATATAGTTTATTTTATATGATCTATTTTGTTGAGATGTAACAAAAAGGTGTAAATAAAAACAGAGCCTAGCTGTATTATTTTATGGAGCCTTCTTTACTCATCTTCATTAATGGTGTGAATAATTTCAGAGGGTACTCTATATATACAGGTATATATATATATATATATATATATATATATACATACATACATACATATACTCATTAAGTGTTCATTATATTTATACTCATTAAAACATTAAGTGTTCATTACATCTGAGCTTGCTGCGAGGGCCTGCAGCTTTGCATGATAATACTTAGCAATAGCAGATTGGCCAAAAAATCATTCTCTTGCAACTAACTAGAAAAAATGCAAACACAGACAAAGATACGCACACACATGTGCCTGAGCAAGCACATGCCCATAAACACTCCAGCCCACATCAGAGGGCTCCCACGTGTTATCTGGAGAGAGGCCATCGGCAACTTTCAGCAAACAAATGGAACTAATAGGAGTCACTTTGGCAAACAATAATGTGCTAATGGTTGACTTGTACACTATCCATGCAGCAAAGACCATCAGACCCATTTCAGGCACCAATTCTGGACACATAAACGTGTCTGAAGGGCTCTTTGTGTTCCTTTTAGTGCTCTATCCATCTATTGATCTTTTTATATAATAGACTAGATCAATAGAATTTAGATTAAAATTTAATTTAATTTAATTGACATGCAAAAAGCATTAACCTAAGCCAATCACATACCCCTTTTGTTTTATTTCAGAATAAAACAAAAGGGGTGTGTGGTTGGGGTAGGGTTTTATTCCAGAAATCACCCCATACAATGCTAGGAGAACACATCAGGACCTTGAAGACAGTGAGCGATGTAGTGATCTAGGGTCATTTTATTGACATGAGAGTCTGCTCATTTATCTGGGGAATTATACAACATTTATGAGCCAAATAATTAATTAATGATAATAATATTAATGACAATAACAATAGTAATAATAATGATGATAATAAACATGAATCAAGTATTATTAATGATGATTTCAATTATTTATTTTATTGTGTTCTTAGTTTTATCTTCTTCAAATTGTTTGAAAACATCATACACACACAATGTGGTGCATTCAGTGCCATTGAATGACTGTGGTTCGCTGTAATTTCAGAGAGGAAATGACAAAAAGTTAGGAAATATAGAAGCGACTTTAATCGAGCAGGTGACTTTTATTTAGCTGCATTAGGGTTAGGGTGGTCACAGTGGTCAAGACTGATCTCTCTAAGCTGGGTGGATATAGGCTGTTAGGAATGTTGTATGTACTAGTACACAGACATTATTCTATAGCTTGTTGGAACATGCTGTTCCTTACTGTGAATACAGGCTATTGGGTTATACATAGTTTTGACATGCTCTGACATACCTAAGGACTGTGTGTGTAGGGGTCAAAACCTAAAAATTTTATTTGTGGAAGAAACATACAAAAGTAATAGAAAATAATTGAAAAGATTAAGAGATCAATGGGCACAAACTGGTCTTGCTTTCACTTTGGCCTTTTTTTGTTTCAATTCAATTAATTATTTCATTTCCTTTATTACATCTGTATTGTTTTTACTGTAGTTTTGATATTATGTGTTTTATGTGTGGTTGGCATTTTTACCTTTTATTTTCCTTTGTTGGAAACTGCTTTCAGTGCCTCTTAAAAACCACTGTGCAAACAAAGTTTATTACTGTATTTTTTGCACTTAAATGTTACTTAATTATTATTATGTTACTGTGGAAGGGGTCGGTCTAGGTAGTGGAATTGGGGTGATTAACAGCCATGCCTACTAGCAGGGCAGCTAGGGCACACAGCTGTGCAGCATTATCTCATTGTACCTGTGTGCTGCTCTGCTCTCTTAGTAGGTGGCTGGAACAAGGATGATGAATGCCGTCCAAGAGAGAACCGAGAGGTCCCAAACAATGCCACTGAAAAGTAGCGAAAGTCTGTGTGTAGTGAATTTATAGTGTTTGGCCGAAAAGCGCTCTTTATTTAGTTTGGTGTTTTGATTTGTTGTTTTTAGCCGAAGGCCATGAGAGGGGCGGCCAAAGTGGTTTTGTTTCATTTGTACAGTGCCGATTCTCTCTCTCTCTCTCTCTCTCTCTCTCCCTCTCCCTGTTAGAGAGATAATAAAAATCCTGGTCCGCAGGCTGAACAACCCAATCCCTGGGTTCTGCTGTTATGTTCCAGTCCTGGTTTTGTCACACGGCGTGTGACAGTTACATAAATATATATAAAAAAATTATGTTTTCTACATTCACCTGTTCTGCTGACTGAATTTTTCTGTAGCCTGGATTCAATTAACAATTGGTGTTACATTTGAATTACAAATAAATGCAAGTGTTTTTAATTTTTTTCTTAACACAATTTGGCTAATTCAGTAATAATCAAAATGTACTTGCCAAACTGTTTGTGAAAAAAAAGTCAAAGGGCAAATGTATATTGAATCAAGGCCTTATTACAGAGTGATTTAAATCCAAATAGGAAATAAAAGTCTTAAATAACAACTTAAAATTATGACAATTATAAATGACTCACCTGTGGAAACAGTCCTGATTCCTTTTCGGTTGGATGATCCCTTCTGAATCAGGAAAGATAAATGTCCATGTTAATTCGTACAGTGTAGAGCAAAGCGCTATTAGCCTAGCCCTTGCAGGTCATGCATGTCTTTCACAGCCCTGTCCACTCCTGCCCTCCTGCAGGATTACACACGTCAGTCGTTTTCCAACTTTACCTGATAAGACCTGCAAAACAAACACTGCTCATATGACAGCACTTAGACAATACCGCTGTGCCTGTGACTTTCCCAAACTTATCAGCACATCATACCAGGAGCAGATTATTGTAATATACACTCAGTGGCCACCTTATTAGGTACACTTTTCTAGTGCTGGGTAGGACCCCTCTTTGCCCCCAGAACAGCCTGAATTCTTTGTGGCATGGATTCAAGAAGGTGCTGGAAAGATTCCTCAGAGATGCTGGCCCATGTTTACATGATAGCATCACGCAGTTGCTGCAGATTTGTCGGCTGCACATTCAGGTTGTGAATATCCCATTCCACCACATCCCAAAGGTGCTCTATTGGACTGAGATCTGGTGACTGTAGAGGCCATTGGAGTACACTGAACTTATGTTTGTTTGTCATGTTTGTGAAACCAGCTTGAGATGACGTGTGCTTTGTGACATGGCGCATTATCCTGCTGGAAGTAGCCATTAGAAGATGGGTAGACTATGGCCATAAAGGGATGCTCAATCGGTATTAAGGGGCCTAATGAAAACATTCCCCACAACGTTACACCACCACCACCAGCCTGAACAGTTGACACAAGGCAGGATGGATGCATTGATTCATGCTTTTTACGCCAAATTCTGATCCTACTATCTACATGTCGCAGCAGAAATTGAGATTCGTCAGACCAGGTGACGTTTTTCCAATCTTTAACTGTCCGATTTTAGTGAGCCTGTGCCCACTGTAGCCTCACTTTCCTGTTCTTAGCTGACAGGAATGGAACCCGGTGTGGTCTTCTGCTGCTATAGCCCATCCACTTCAAGATTCGACGTGTTGTGTGTTCAGAGATGCTCTTCTGCATACCACTGTTGTAACGCATGGTTATTTGAGTTACTGTCGCCTTCCTGTCAGCTTGAACCAGTCTGGCCATTCTCCTCTGACCTCTCTCATTAACAAGGCCTTTTTGCCCACAGAACTGCCGCTCACTGGATGTTTTTTGTTTTTCACAGCATTCTCTGTAAACTCTAGAGACTGTTGTGCATGAAAATCCCACGAGATCAGCAGTTTCTGAGATACTCACACCACCCTGTCTGGCATCAACAATCATTCCACGGTCAAAGTCACTTAGATCACATTTCTTCCACATTCTGATTTTTGGCCTGAACAACAACTGAACCTCTTGGCCATACCTGCTGCCACATGATTGGCTGATTAGATGATTGCATTAACGAGCAGGTGTACCTAATTAAGTGGCCATTAAGTGTATTATTTTAATTATATAACCTTGCTGCTGTTCAACCAAAAACATGTGTGACTCATTTTAATAAATAAGAAAACAAATATGACATGTTCATGTTTAATTTATATGACTTCTCATCAACAATATGAAGTGATTTTGTCACTTAGCATCATGAGATTTTTTTAATTGAATTTAATTTGCATATATCAACATTAGATTACAGTCATGTGGAGTTATTTGGCCTTAAGTTTCATATTGAAAGTGGAGGCCAAACTGCTTTGGGGAATAATCAAATCAGGCCTTTTTAGGGTCACAGTGACGTGAAGCTAAACTCAACAGGCACAGAGCACAAGCCAGGACAATCATACAGTAGGATGCATACACACACACTCACACAGCACACTACACACACAAGCACACGTACCACACTAAACCTGAGCCAAAAAAGCTGAATTTGACTACCATTGATTACCAACTCTTCCAAATAGTTACTATATAAATAGTTTAAACTAGTTTAAACTCTCTTTGACTATTTTATAAATATTTAAATATTTGCAGAATTTGATTTTTTTTTATAGTTCTAAAAAAAAGGGTTCTTTCTGGAATATGTATTAAACTAGTTTTGAGAAAGTTACTTTCTAGAATTGGTATTGAAATATTTCAAATTACTTACAAATGGTATATATTTCTTTTAGAATAATAGTTACTGATATATCATCATATTAATTTACTTTTTAAATAAAATATAATATAATGAAATTAGTTATTTTTTACAAAGAAAATATTTGAAACTATATATATATCCCAGGTTTGACGCACATACACAACAAACACGCACACACGTGCACACAGACTCAGAGGATCACCTACTCTACCAATGTGCCATCCATCAACACAAAATAAATATATTTGAGTATTTTGCCAATTTGCCGAGTTACAGGTGTGGGACACAGTGAGGTCATATATATTATATATTTATCATGTCTATATCTACATACCTTTCAGATGCTGATTCCATGTAATCAATGCCTGCTTTCTTGTTTTGTACCCTCGATTCACAAAAACATTCCTGCAACAAAAAAAAACATTAGTTGCCCACTGCAGCCACGGTTCAAAACCCGGCTGCGCTAGCCCAGTTCTGGCGGAGAACCCAGTCAGGGTCGGCATTTGGCTGACTGCCCCAGAGGGAGGGGGGAAGGGTGAGCTGGCTCATCGAGAAGCGCAAAATGCATCCCTGTATGGGAATAACTGGCTTTCCACTGAGGACGGGCGGCGGGCCTGTGGGGGAGGGTACAATTGAAAGAAATAGAGGGTATAATTGCCTACCAAATTGGGAGGAAAATAATCAGAAAAAGAAAAAACCCATTAATTTCCTTCAAGAATAGCATAGAGGGCTGCTGGGTGGCTCACCCTTTAAAGACACTGTTACAGTGTATTGATGGGCCCTATGGTCTGATATCTGAGCTAATATACGTCTGTAATTCTGTGTATACTTTTGAATATTTCTGTGCATATTTAAACTGGAACCAGTGATTCTTTGAAGTAATATTTAAATGACTTGAGAGCAGCCTCAGAATACCCACATTCACTCCACCTGCAAAGCAGCTGTGGGGGGATTTCTATACAGTCTAGGGGTCAAGTCTGCTTAAATTCAAATCAAATCAAATGTATTTGTATAGTGCTTTTCACAATTGAATTGTCACAAAACGTTTAACAGAGGGGGAGCCCAGGCCTAGACCCCCACAAAAGCAAGCCTAAAGGCAACAGTGGCAAGGAAAAACTCCCTTGGTAGGGAGAAACCTTGGGAGGAACCAGACTAAAAGGGGGGGAGCCCATCCTCTTCTAGCCGGCACAGGGTGTGTCCAAAAAAGCCCATATCATGGTCAGTCCAAGGTAACTCAGGGCTGAAAGACTTTGCCCCTCCTGAGTTAGGTAGTCAGTGGGGGGGGCTAAACCACGTGAAGGGGCTCCAGATCCAGGAACTGGGGTTGGCGTGGTGAGGGTTGATGGGGCAGCTCAGGCAGGTGCCCCCGAGTCAGAGGCCGAGGCAGAGAAGAGAACATGCAGTCAGAAAAAAAAGCAGTGCTATTGTCTCTAAATTGTCTCTATTATGTGATTTGAGTAAAACCTGTTCCCTTTTTTGATTAACTAATTTAATGTCAAATACATTTGAAAAAATCCACTTTTTTGGGGTGGTGGGCACACGTTTTATAAGTTCAAGTTGGTGTTGTTGTCAATTAAACTTCACAGGGCACTCTGTTTATGGTAATCTCATCTTTATATGACCATGCCCATTAACTCCCAGTGATTGCTTTAACATTTCTGAACATTCATGCTAGCTTGGTAGTATTTTGGTAAACAGTTCAGGCTCCCGACAAATTACAACAAAGAGGAGAAAGCATTTTCTACAGTTAGCTAACCAAAACTAACTAATCAATTATCAAATTAACAAGACTGAACTTACTTTTGAAAAAAAGATTGATGCTCAATATTTTCTGTTACCATCAATCAAGGTTGCCAGTCTAGTAGAATAATGGCTCTGATTAGTACAAGCTAGTTAGTTAGAATAATCTTTCTAGCTCAATAGATAGCTTTTTAAGGTTGGCACATTATTGTCAGGATGATGGGTAAGTTATTGACTGATTTTACTTAGTTGGCAAGCTAGATTTAGTTTAATGCAGCTAGTTAGCTAGCTAAGATAACTAGTTACTCAACTAGCTTGGCATGACAAACTCAAATTAATGGTTGAGTAACTTAAAACTAGTATGCCAGCAAGAATGGTATCCAGAGACCTAAAGTCCCAATGTTGCTTTAACTTTCCCACTCATTCTTTTGTATTATCTCATGCCCTGGGCTTTCTGAAGGTTTAGTCCTATGCAAATGCATTGAAAAGGGGGAGAATTGGCTAGCTAACGCTTGTTATCATTAACTTTTCTCATTATTAGATAACCACTGTGCAGCTATTTGCAACTGTGTAACAACTTCTAGCTACAGGTATAGATATACAATTTGAAAGTGAACACATGATAATCAATCGTCTGTTCTTTGGGAAACAGAAAAGAAAGTTAAGATGGAGGACATTGCAATGACCCATTCTCTTTGTTTTAGCCCTGGATTATCTGCAGTTTATGGCGGGTTTTTCACCGCACAATACAATACAGTATGGAACAGCAACCATCCGAATCCATAATTATCCCCTTCCCGGATCAAGTCCCTGTGTCATTTTTCACCGTGAAGATAGGAGGAGTTAGATAGGAAGTGACAAAAAATAATGCGAACAGCTTTCCCCATAACATTAGCTACAATTTTCGAATCTCTGCCTAAGCGTTTGGAGGTCATGTCGGGGGCAGCGAGTTACAAAGGTACAATACAGTGACTTCACACTAGGCTATATAATCTTTCATATTTGGCTATATTTATATATTGGCAAGTTTACCCACGGGGACAAATAAAGTATACCGTATCGTATTGTATATTTATTATTCAGCGTTGGTCCTCCAATGAATTGCAATTTACCAAGATCACATTTAATACCTCATATTTCTGTAGCCTACATTTTTTCAATCGTATAAAGATGAAAACATTAGCTATATTTGTCTAATTGTCTTTGTGTTTACATCTGTGCTTTTATCTAGCTTGTCACTGCAAAACTTGTTCAAACACTGTCATTTGACACTGCCCAGTTCAAATCATTTTGTTTCAAAGGCCTGGGTTTAACTCGAGGATTGGAATGCATCAAAGCGATTCCAATATCTTTCTAAAAATCTATTTATGTGACGATCTATATTCTAATTGCGTTAATGAAAATGAGAATGGTAATACTATACTTTTTCCTTTCAACGAAAACGTGTTTATTTCAGTTTTTGTAACACAAACCTAACTCGTAGAATCACGCAAACCTGACAATAATGCCAAACTCTATATAATAATCTTCGAATAATACCAATAATCGAAGTGAAGCTGAAAAAAGAACATGGCGGTTGTGTCTGAGCTGGTCTGAGATTTAGCATAACGATTCTGTGACGATTGCGCTTCACCAGCAGTATCTGCAGTATTGCTAGCTCCACCCGTAGCTCCCTGTTTAGCTCGCTAGTACATAAACAGAGCAGTAACTAAATTCAGCACGGGCAATTAGGGTTGGTACAGTTCACCTGGCAGTGGAAAAAACAACAAAATCTGGGATCACTGATTGGTTACCATGCGGTACCATACTGTGCGGTGGAAAAGCATCATTAGTTTCTATTTATATAGTGTGCATTTTACTGTGTACGTGAATTGTCTCGTTGCGTGCTAGGAATCGTAAGTAACCCGGCATTAGATTTCCTGTTTAGTCGCTGTTCACTACCTTTTCACTGATTGTAGTGGTAGTTAATGTTGTTTGCAGTTTGTTGTTGTTCCAGTGTCTTTTAGTAGTTAATCGCTGTTTAGAGGTTGAAGTCGAGCTTTCTCTGAAGTCGAGCGTTCCCTTAGTAGTGGGCGGTACCTGTTAGTTAGTAATTTGGCTCTATTGTTGTTTTTTTCAGATTTTTTCAACTTTTCTCCCAATTTGGTAGCCAATTACACCCTCTATTTATTTTGATTTAACCCTCGAAATGCCGCCCCCCAATCGGGGCTGACGACCAGGGCCGGTCTGGTAGAGACGCGGGTTTCGAACCACGTCCCTGACAGGCAGCGCACACCACATCGGACCAGCCAAAGTGTGGTGCGTTAGACCGCTATGCTATCTGCCGCCCATTTGGCTCTATTGTTATCATCTGGCAGTCAACACTTAGTGCTTAGCGCCACATAGCTATATCAGCAACTATAGTTCTGGAAAGCGGCAGCTTTCTGGGGCAGCCTCACCTTCCTAGCCTCAACGTATGGAGTGCTTGCCGCATGGTAAGTATCATAGTTTTGTCTCTTCCTGTTCTACTTCCTCCGCATCTAACACCACATGCAACTTCCCTATCCCAATCCATGTATCCTCATCTCGATTTCCTAGAAGAAGAGATTCTACTCACAGGCACAACCCCTCCAATCTCATCCACCCTCCTAGATATTCCAGTGTCGACGTGGTGGAAGGCCGATTTCATCTGGGCCCAGGCCTCCTTACTCTCCCTGCAGTTCCTGGTGCTCACCGAGACATGAATCACTCCGCAGAACACCGCCACCCCTGCTGCTTGCTCCACTGCCTACACCTTCTCCCACACTCCTCGACCCACAGGTAGAGGTGGAGGGACTGGTATCCTGATCCCCACCCTGTGGTGATTTGGTATCATTCCTCTTCCTCATCTCACCCTCCTCCTTTGAATTTCATGCTGTCACTGTCACTGTTCCATGCAAACTACACATCATTGTTGTCTATTGTCCACCAGGTCCACTGGGGAGTTTCCTAGATGAGATGGATGCCCTACTCAGCTCCTTCCCTGAGGATGACACTCCCATCTTACTCCTCAGTGACTTCAACCTGCTGCTGGACACCCCTCAGTCCTCCGCATTTCTCCCCCTGCTTCAGTCCTTCGACTTCACCATGGCTGAATCCCCATCCACCCACAAGGCCGGCAACCAACTTGACCTGATCTTCACTAGGAACTGCATCTCACCCAACATTGTGGTATCTCCTCTGCATGTGTCTGACAACTGCCTTCTGTCTTTTTCCGTCCCCCTCCCTTCTATGCCTAAACCCTCTATACCTGTCCCCACTGTCTCTGTCCGTCAAAACCTCCGCTCTCCCTCCCCTGCTACTGTTCTATCAGCCCTTACCCCTACTGATGCCTTCTCTCAGCTACCTGCTGAGGAAGCCTCATCCACCCTACTATCCTCTCTCTCCTCCTCCTTTGATTCACTCTGTCCTCTCTCCACTAAACCTGCTCGTCTCCGACCCCCCACCCCTTGGCTAACTGAGCCCACTCGAACCGACCTACTCAAACTAGGACCCCCCACACTCTCCTGGCTACCTTTTCCTCTAACCTCTCCTCTGCTAAATCTGCATTTTTCTTTTACAAAATTCTATCTTCTGCTTCTAATCCTCGCAAACTGTATTCTACATTTTCCTCTCTGCTCACCCCTCCTCCTCCCCCACCCCCTCCTCTCTAACCATAGATAACTTTGCATCCTTCTTTTGCAAGAAGGTTGATGATGTTCACAACTCCTTCCCCCTATCCTCTCCTTCGCCTAACCCTCTCTCACCCATCTCGCTACTTAAATCTCTCACCCCCTCTGTCTTGCAGCTGTCAACAACGATGTCTATCACTGTATTACTGCACTGATCTCTTGCACAAACTATGATTGTTCCTACCATGTATTAATGCACATCTTGTAAGTCACTCTGGATAAGAGCATCTGCTAAATGCTTAAAATGTTAAATGTTAAATATTTACTGTACTTCCATGAGGGTTGCTCACAACAGCTAAATTGCTCGTTAAATCCTGTTAAAATCCAGTATTCAATTGCTGTTGCATATTATCTAAAGGTCTCATTTTCAACAGTCTCTAAATGTCTTGCTGCCCTTTAGTCGAGACTAAAATATTACAAGATTATTTTAGGAGTGTGATACCTTCCCCATCCATTGCTGCCCGTACACTGTCAGTATGTCCAACAAAGTCTTGGCAGTGTAGTGGAGCTGTCCTCCCTTGTCGTAATTTAATGACGACCATCCTGGACATTTTCAATGTATTCATGTTGAATCTTGGAAGGTAGTTATCTTTGCACATCTGGGCAGTCTGCAACTCCCAAAAATGAGATAGGACAGAATACCTCAAAATGCCCCAATAAGCAGAACACCTTGATATGGCCAATCAAAGAGCTGACACCTTGAAATGACCAATCAAAGAGCAAAATGGTGTGGCTTGGACTTGAACCAAATTATATTTCCCAAAAAAGCACCTCAGGATTTATTGATGACTGAGAAAAGTCTAGTACAATATCAAAGGCAGCTAACAACAAGTTCACAGAGGATTAACACATGATATGGTCGTATATATTGATTGTTAGCTAGCTAGTGTCCTAAAGATGTCTGACTAGTTTTATGTGTATTTAGCTACACTCATAAACACCATTTATTGCTGATTCGTTTCATTTTGTTCAGAAAAGTAGCCTATATTGTAGACAACATTTGAAATGCTTTCATAGTCCTTTTGTCAGGATGAACAGAGATTAATAACACATCTACTGTATATGAAAGGAGATTATTAACATGTCTGTATGAATGGAGATTATTAACATGCTGGTATAAATGGAGATTATTAACAAATCTGTATAAATTGTGAATATGAACATGTCTGTGTGAATGTAGATTAGTAATACATCTGTAGAAATTGAGATTATTCAAATGTCTGTTTGAAAGGAGATTATTAACATGTCTGTATAAATGAAGTTTGCACAGGGTTATCCAGGAGGGCCCTCCTATATCATTTTATTTATAAGCCCTACATATACTGCCTTAATGGTTCTTTATTTCCTACATCCACAAGAAAGTGGCCCCCAAAAATATAATAATAATAATAATAATCAAATAAATCAAGGATCATAGGACAAGGACAAGGACATTCCTGTCAACTGAAACCCTAACTTGTTTCTTGGTTGCAAAAAACAAGTTAATAAACAAATCATCAGTTATTGCCCTTCTAGAACCTGTGAACTGACAAATAAATCTGCCAAATTCTGTAAGGTGCATACAATCTCTGCCTCAGCAGGTTTGTAAATGGATAACGTGGACTAGTAAAGAGAATGTATAAAGATTGATCAGATGATGTCTGTTTTGTAGTCATAAATGAATCAGAATACAATAGGGGCGTTTCCTTGGTTCAGCATCATGAACAGCACACAGAAAATGTCAGTGGCATGAGAGACAAGCATTACTCACAGTGAGGGGGTCCTGGTTGTCATGGCGATGTGCCCTCATAGTGAGGGAGTCTTGATTGTGGTCGGACATGCTGTACCTCCTCTCTCCCTCTGGGGAGATCCCATTCCTGTCCTCCAGTCGGCCAGCAGTTGAAGGGATGTTCTCCTTGTTTATACTGTCCCTAAGGACACAAGTCCGTTTCAGACAACAGAATAAAGAAAGTAGTCCACATTAATGCTGTGTTATTCTGTATGTTTAATTTTTCTGTTAATTCTGTGTGTACTGTGTGTCATTTTCTATTGGTTGCAACACAATGCAGCTTCTTCCTCTCCTAATCCCTGTTTTCCCCATACCTCCTTGGATCCGTTACGTCTCTGTGAGCAGGATTAACAGGCCCTGCTTGACATAGGCCTATCCAAAATACAGCACAGGGGAGCTGGGAACATACGTGTCTTTATGCTTCTGCATCTCATGCTGATCCCTCTGTGGTGGACACCGCTGTTTGGTTGTCACAGCAATGATGGGAGAGAGGTCAGCTGATCCAGAGCCATGTGACCCCAAACCTGTCTGTGCATAAAAGAGGTGCTGCTCCACAGTCAACTGGATCGTCCTCTCGAGGAAACTGGAGAGAGAAACAGGAGTCAAGCAGCTATAACTGATAGCACAAAGAAACCCAGAGATCAGAGCCAGTCTTCACATACTGCTGGAAAAAAACTGATGAATCTCACTTGAAAATATTTGATACAATATCAATTATATATACTTATTTTGCAAGTTTCTCTAGACAATCTGCTGAATGAATACATGTACATGTATATCACAACTTAAACATACAGCTAAACACAAAAGCAAAAACACAGCCATTATCAATTAACAGACAATGGGTAAAAATTCTAGCAATAATAAAATGTTATCTTGTTGATACTGTCAATGAATACAAGCGTTTTCAGCCACTTGAAGGTCACCTAAATCTGAGCTGACTTACTGTGCTGAGTCAGCCTTCCAATGGGCGGAGGAGAGAGGAGAACTAGAAGAGAGAGAAACAGAATCACTGCTGCAGTTAGACCAAAGAGAACTGCAGTTAGACTCATGCTGCTGCAGAAACAGCTCTGTTCAAACATTAAAAACATTTTCTATATTTGTCCATATTTTAACATATGTTAGGCCACATTTTACTAAAGGGTGGATCACAGAAAATGTATTTTCTCATTAAGTGGGTCATGGGAACATCAGCAACACAGAGAATGAGGTTGTCTTTTAATCTTTAGTTATTGGTGTTTACACTGCAAGCAAATAGTAGGACTAGGAGAAGAGCAACAGTTGATGAAGAAGTAAAGGTAGCCACTTTGGATAAAAGCAATTACAGCACATGTCAGCTAAACTGATAAACAGGGAGATGTTCCTGGACCAATCACCCAGATGCACATCTTTGTCAACATTTTTCTCATTATCATGATCATCTTTATCAACATTTTCATCATCCTCTTTATCAACATTATCATAGGTAGGAACTGCTGGATGGCTCATCCTGGTAAGGCATTCTAGTGTCTGGGCTTCCCACGGGCAAAGCAAAATTGGCAGTAGCATAGGCCAATGGGGGGGGTTTCAGTTGGCGAGGATGATCGTGTCTCATTGCAACCACTGTTGGTCAACCAGGTGCCCACAGTCTGCCTGTACAAAGCTGCAGATTAAGTGCCATGTCTGTTAAATGTCTGTCCAAGGTGTGAAAAGATGTGGCAACTGACATCACTTGTTTCAGAGGAGAGTGTGCTTGTCTGCACTCTCCCAACATTGATAACAGGGGTTGCAGCGAGCGTAGTTTGGGAATATGTTTGAGCTTTCCAAATGGGGAGAAAAAGGGGGAAAATTATATAAAAACATTATTGCTGGTAACAGTGTTGACCATTCACAAAACATTGGTAAAGTATCTGACAAGATGAAGGCTAGTGTTTCTGACCATTTACATTCACTTGAAAAATGCAGGGAACATTTAGTCCTAAAGGTTATAAGACAAACGTGGACATCTGACAACGCACAATAATTGTGTTGGTCAAACAACCTACTTGTTGATATTTGGTAGGGTAGATGCCGATATCAAGAGGATAATTATTGCTTTGTAAAGCAAATGGAGTGTTGCTTTGAGACAAAGTGATGATGACAACAAGGTAAGAGGGTGAGTTCTTTCCCTGTAATATTATGCAATCAACCACTAACGTAATGAGAAAAACTTTAATGTTTAATGCGTCCGTGTTGATATGAATTAAATGATAAAATGGCTTGCCATCATGAAATGCTGTCCTGTATCTGTACTTTCTTTGATGTGATGTTAAGATCATTCATTATGACATCACAATCAGCCTAATATTAATAAGGCCTGTCCTTTACGCTCAGATCATACATTATGACATTACTGTCATCCATTAATAAGGCCAATCCTTTACATTCAGATCATCCATTATGGCATTACAATCAGCCATTAGGTCCATCCACTGTGAACAGGCACATTAAAGCAGAAATAGCTGTGGGGATTGTTTCAGAGCAGGCTGAGTTTCAGCCTGTTACTGAAAAAGCAGGGATCAGACCAGAGATTGGAATACCCTAGTCCCGTGATTGCATAAACCAAGCAAACAGGGCTTTATCCATTTTTTTGTCTTTTGCCCCCTCCACATTTGCATGCATGGAACTGTTGACACCTGTAGCAAAAATTGTATATATCATCTTTATATCAAGTTTTAATATCTGTTACTGTATTTTCCATGTTCCGACATCCAGAGATATGTTCTCTTTTATCACATGCTTCTCCAAAAGAAGTGTCTTTCTTTTTGGAGACAGCATTTTAGTGTGTCTCTCAAAACATGTCCAACCTCAAGAGCACTGCGAGTCAAATAATGGTTAAATAAATTGTTTTGTCTACATGACGTTTACTTTGCTTTGCTCTAGTTTTGCTGCTTAAACAGTTTAAAATTTGGTAGCTAACTAGTAAACGTACAGCACTTGCATAGAAGTTGGCACTTCGCCAGGCCGTCAATCTCCAATTAGACATTGACATCCAAATGAGGCCGGCGGATAAGCCGGTAAATCACACGTGTGGGAGTCGGTTATGCGGGTAATGTAATTCTGAAGCTGTTTGACACTGCAGAAAAGATGGGTTTGACTGACCACATGAGTCATATGAGTCAACATTCTCATAGAATGACTGCAACGTGCACACAATCCCTGCTGGATCAGTGTGTCCTGCACCTCAACAATATTTTTTTTCCCATTTCCATCATTTTCTTTTTTTTTGTGAGAAAGATATATTACATGATAGCAGGAAATACCTTAGGTAGAAAGGAGATATTGGCCTCTCATCCTCTTGTAAGCTGAAAGACAAAAGCAATGAGTCAGACCAATATTTTATAAAATCATATTTTGGTTCAGCCCATAAACATTATCAATATTTATGGAACCAAAAATAAAAATAAAAACATTGATTGTCAATAGGAATAAGGAGCACCTTTATTTTGTGTGTACCGCACGATAATCAGATGGCTGTACTTTCTAACATGGAAATCCTTGGAGCTGAACCAGTAACACATGATGAATTATGCAACAATAAGGAACCAGATTGTTTAACTTTACACATCCTGACACCAACTGAGTGAATATTTCTCAATACTCTCTTTCTCAAAGGCATGAACTAAATGGGTCCTTTTTTGGTGAATCAGGACGGTGTCGGTAACGCAGACGCGAAGCGAAGACAGTGGTGCTTTAGGGCGTGTCTAACGCAATTTCGGTAATTTTGTGATTTAGGATGATAGCGCACCTCCGGCGCAGTTGTAAAAGAGGTTGGATTAGCTTTAAAAAAATACATGTGGGTGTGGTGGGGGTTTGGTTTCATAATGGCCAATCCGAACACCTATTTTATATCCCTTTAAATACCAGTGCGCTAACGCTATAGCAAATTGGCAATTTCCTGACATGATGACAGTTTTGCGCAGCTGCGCCAGGAGTGCTTCTCAAAAGCGGAGAGCAAGGAGGTGCGTAAAAGTTGGCACGCGAATCAGAGGGGGAAAACAAGGCGCACATTCATTTGTTATTTTCATGATTTGAGTTTATATTTTGAGACCTACATTGTTAAAAGAAAGTGCTTTATTTTACCATCTCTTTTTTTCCTTATTTGTAGGCTTTCCAACTTAAGAAACAACATTTCTTTTCTTCTAACCTAATGTAATTGTTAAATGGAAAGCAATAAATAAAAAAACTCACAACTGCAACTAGGCCTGTTTCATTTATGTTCATCATGCAGTAGGCCTACATGTGTCACCCTGGAGTGTGCATCACAAACCACCTGGATATTAATGGAGTGGACCCCCTTCTGATTCACATAAATGATACTGTGATCAGATGGTACGCGCAACTGCACATGTGTGCAGGGAATCCACATTGCGTATAAAAATCCTGTTTAGTTCTCTGCTGGCTGTCAGGTGTAGGAAAAGTAATAAACTAATTTGCATGTTGAACAAGACTGGAAGAAACTGCATGTACAGCCAAACTGATAGCCGTCTGGCCAACACCGGCTACCAAACCCAGGGTATCGCTCACGGTATCGCCTTCGGCATCCAATTATGTACTCCATTTTCTGTAGTGCAAATGGAAAGAATAAAACCCTTTCACATAAGAAAAACAATGTGCATACAAACATATATTTATTTAACAGGTGTATCTTACTGAACGGTAGCGATGGATGGCCTGCTGGCTACAGTCTTTCATGTCCGTGCATTGAATAACCACAAGCTGTGGTGACATAGTTTTTAGCTTAATTGATTACGCTTGCAAGTTACCCATGGATTGGACGATTTGCCTCAACGTGGGGGGAAATTCACAATATTCACAAAACATTCTCATGTGATTTCAGATAACCTTATGTTCATATGTGCGCATCAATAAAGTCACCAAATTGCAGAGCGCCAGCGTTTGCGCTAAGAGGTGGTCTAGTTGGACGTTAACGCAAATTCATTATTTGACACCAAACTTGCATAGCGCTGACTGTTTTCATAGTCACACCCCCTATTGCGCTGCCTAGCCCATAGTCACGCAAACGCCTTCATTGCGCACCACGAAATTGCCAAACTCGGCGGAGACGGGAAATATTCCGTTTGCCACAGACAAAGCTGGCAATTCGCTGCGTAGCGCCGGCCCAATGTGTGTTTCTGCTTTACACTTTCACATCTGAACATCAATTCTTTGTGGTGAGTTTAGATTGTTACGGTCATGACCGCAACTGTTATTTTTTATGTTTCCTCGTGTTTTCCCTTCCCTTTTCCTTGTGTCCCTGTTCTCCCTGTCAGTTTCGTGTTTGTGTGTGTGATGTGGGCGCGGCTCCCTCCTTGATTACAACAGATCTGCAACACCTGCGCTGCCTATTCACCTGCCATCAATTATCATCAGCCCTGCAGTGTATATCAACCCCGGTTTCTCCTTCATTCCTGGTCAGATCGTTATGTCTCTCCGCTTCAGTGGTACCTACATGCAGCAGACCTTTCTAAGCCGTGATTTCTTCCATGTTTATTTTCTTCGTCGGTTTATATGTGTTTTCCTTTTTTTCCCCGTGTTCAGGTTAACTTCTCGCCTGCCTGTTTTGCTTGTTCACTCGCTTGCCATCCTGCCTGCCTGCCCACAGACCAGCCAGCCCACTTCCTTGCCTGCCAGCTTACCTGCCTACAAGCCAGCTTCCCTACCTGTCAGCCAGCTTCCCTGCCAGCCATCTTCCCTGCCCTGCCTACAAGCCAGCTTCCCTGCTTGCCTGCCTACAAGCCAGCTTCCCTGCTTGCCTGCCTGCCAGCCAGCTTCCCTGCCTGCCAGCCAGCTTGCCTGCCTGCCAGCCAGACAGCCAGCTTCCTTGCCTGCCTGCCTGCCCGCTTCCTTGCCTGCCTGCCTCCTTCGTCTGCCCTCACCATTGTTCCCCTGCGCCAGTCATTGTATATAATAAATACCCTCACCTTATCTCATCCTCTGTCAGTGTCTGCATTTGTGTCCAATCTGTATCAGTCATAACATAGATATTTGGATTGGTTTTTAAAAGACTATTTTCAGTCTTCTCATTTTGCCACTGAAAATGGTGCAGCAATGTCAGTGAAATGCTAATGTATGACTTCATAATTATGAAACAACACAACCACAAACTGCAGGCATTCCCATAGATTTCAAAAATGCTTCTATAACACTGTCCTGAAGTTTCATTTTATTCAATGGAAATACATTTAGTTATGTTTTGGATACAGTTGAAACAAACAGCAATGGCATCAATTCATGGCTGAGTTGTTTTTGAATGGACTCCCAAAATATTTTGGCACAACAGCTTTCTGTGGTAGGTGTAGCACCTCCATGGGGCCCGCCATAATGAATGACTGTCAACAAAGATATAAACTATTAGTGCCATTAGCCGCATGCAATGTGCTGTACTGACCAAGCTCGCAACAAAGGATTTACATCCACCTCTCATACAAACTAAACTATGCCAAAGTTCATGCTACATCAAAGCTCCACAGATCACATGACTCTTCCTCTAAAGAAATTCTTCCAACATTTTCCTACAATACACATACTTGGTCTATAAAATCCCAGGGCTTAAGAAACCACCCATTAGGAACATTTCACAACATTTCTGATTCTGAACGCAAAGGAATTCAGCTGGGGAAATATTTCTCTTTCCCTAAACCAATGTTCTTATGAGGGGTTATACAGTCTAGCAAGAGTATTAAAGTAATATGTGTGCCGTCATTATTTACAAAACGGAAATCCTGCTTACCCACTAACTTATTGAGAGAATAACAAGTGGTTTATTGAAGAGTAAACCACTCTTCAATAAAGAGGTGATGGAAAAGCACAAAGGAAGGTTTGGCCAAGCAGACTAGGGCCAGCTGTAGGTGATCATTGGAGTTTGATTTCCACCATGTTCCCAGATATTCAGCTGATTTATGTTTATTAGAACAATTTTCCAACCTGCATTTGTACATGAAAAACTGTTCAAACAAGGGATTGCATTGTTTGCTGTACTGAAAAGCCAACAGTCAAGGAGTGGTAAGTAAGAAGGATTATGTGAGTTAAAGGGAAATCTGTGCATGCTATTGGAAAATGAGGCACATCAGAACAGTGCAGTTCTGAGCTACAGATCCTGAAGGAAATATGCTGAAACTCTGAGGTCAGGTGACAAGTGTACAATGCATCAGGGCTAATAGTGACACCCTACCCTTTGCTCTTAGCCGATGTATAGCATGACCCAGAACTTACTGTATTAGTCCACATGGACAGATACAGAGCTATTTCCTGGAATGTACACATGAGTGATCCAGACAAGGACCAAGAAAATGACAGGAAGCGGGGAACGCCACAGTATGACAAGCTGTTCAGATTCAGACTTTTCATTGACACAATTTAGCATGCCTGTAAAGCCTTCTTTCATCCACACAGGAACATTTCAGTGGATGAAAGAATGGTAGCGTGGAAGGCAAACTCCAGTATGACACAGTACATGAAAGCAAAGCCAATAAAGTGGGGTTTCAAGTTGTTTGTACTGTGTGACTCTAGCACTGGGTATACTGTGGATTTTTCTGTGTACCCAGGAAATAACTACTTACAGATAGGACAAGGAGGACTTACATATGACACTGTAATGTCACTTGTGAATCGTGATTACTTGGGTTCTGGATATCATGTGTACATGGACAATTTCTATACAAGCCCAAAGCTCTTCCGGGACTTGCTTGCACTAAACATTGGTGCTTGTGGGACATATAGGGACAACAGGAAGGACTGTCCATGCATTGAATCAAATGCTTTGACTAAGAAGTCACCCAGAGGAAGTATCAGGTGGATTAGGGATGGTCCTCTGGTGCTTGTGAAGTGGGTGGACACTAAAGTTGTGCCTGTCTGTTCTACCATCCATGCAGCGTTCGTTGGGGACACAGCAGAGTGGAGGGTGAAGCAAGATGGTGTCTGGATCTCAAAGGACTTTCCGTGCCCTTCACCTATCATCCACTACAATAAGCACATGGGGGGTGTTGATCTGTCTGACCAACTGATACAGTATTACACAGCGCAGCACAAAACACTGGAAATTGTTTTTATGTTTCTTGGACATTGCTGCCATAAATTCTTATCTCCTACACAACGAACTGTCATCACTGGGACAACGGGAAGCCATGACTCACAAGGCTCTCCAGGAGGAACACATTGCACAGCTCTGTGGTGTCTCACAGAAGGTACCTAGAAAACAGGCTACTTTTGATCATGTGCCTGTGCCCACTGCCAAACAGACTCTGGATGTCGGCAAAGTGGGCCTAAACCATGGCAAGAATGCACCCCACACTATAAAAGAGCCACCAGAACCCTTCAGTTACTCAAGTGTTTCCTTTATTTTGGCAGTCACGTATATATACATATTGTGATCAGCCACATTAAAACCACCTGCCTAATATTGTGTAGGTCCCCCTCGTGCTACCAAAAACAGCTCTGACCCGTCGAGGCATGGACTCCACAAAACCTCTGAAGGTGTCCTGTGGTATCTGGCACCAAGACATTAGCAGCAGATCCTTTAAGCCAATTCAATCCATCTTTATTTTTGTGTAGCGCCATTTACAAACAGGTTGTCACACAGCGCTGTAAGTTGCGAGGTGATGCCTCCATGGATCGGACTTGTTGGTCCAGCACATCCCACAGATGCTCGATCGGATTGAGATCTGGGGAATTTGGAGGCCAAGTCAACACCTTGAACTCTTTGTCATGTTCCTCAAACCATTCCTGAACAATTTTTGAAGTGTGGCAGGGAACATTATCCTGCTGAAAGAGGCCACTGCCATCAGGGAATACCATTGCCATGAAGGGGTGTACTTGGTCTGCAACAATGTTTAGGTAGGTGGTACGTGTCAAAGTAACATCCACATGAATGCCAGGACCCGAGGTTTCCCAGCAGAACATTGCCCAGAGCATCACACTGCCTCCGCTGGCTTGCCTTCTTCCCATAGTGCATCCTGGTGCCATCTCTTCCCCAGGTAAATGACACACACGCACCCGGCCATCCACATGATGTAAAAGAAAACGTGATTCATCAGACCAGCCCACCTTCTTCCATTGCTCCATGGTCCAGTTCTGACGCACACGTGCCCATTGTAGGCGCTTTCAGCAAGCTGAGATGCACTGTGTGTTCTGACACCTTTCTATCATAGCCAGCATTAACTTTTTCTACAATTTGTGCTACAGTAGCTCTTCTATGGGATTGGGCCAGACGGGCTAGCCTTCGATCCCCACGCGCATCAATGAGCCTTGGGCACCCATGACCCTGTCGCCGGTTCACCAGTTGTCATTCCTTGGACCACTTTTGGTAGGTACTAACCACTGCATACTGGGAACACCCAACAAGACCTGCCGTTTTGGAGATGCTCTGACCCAGTCATCTAGCCATCACAGTTTGGCCCTTGTCAAAGTCACTCAGATCCTTATGCTTGCCCATTTTTCCTGCTTCCAACACATCAACTTCAAGAACTGACTGTTCACTTGCTGCCTAATATATCTCACCTCTTGGCAGGTAATGAGATGATCAATGTTATTCACTTCACCTGTCAGTGGTTTTAATTTTGTGGCTGATCGGTGTATATATATATATATCACTTATTGCATTAAGTCTGTATATTCGCATGCATTTTTAGGAATTGCTTGCATCCTTCACCAGATACTGAAAAATTCCCCCTTTAAAATCGTAGCCTAGTCCGTAAAAAAGCTAATCACCAGGAGACTTTTCTCTCTTTGGTTCTGACGGCGATCTCAACACCTGACAGCCCTGGATCTGCCCAATGGGGCTCAGGGCCCATAACAATGCGCTCTCCTGAGCGACGAAGTCGCACCACACTGTGAAGTTCCTCTGACCACACAGTTTCAATGGGCCTCTCTCAAACCCTAGTTACATCACTCTGATGTGGGCTTTTTTCTAGAAAACTGATGACAAGTACACATGAGGCCTGGACAATTTTTATCCACTTCCCAAATGCGAGTGAAATATTAGGGTTATATGACCATGCCGTAAAGAAAGTCCTTGCATAATAATGAGCCTTGTGACTCAATCTCAGAGGACAAAACGTAAGTTTTATATTTATTATCATGTATAGTATTCATTCCATTCAATTGTACAGCAGCTGAGTCTGATCTGATTTCCAGTTAATATCTATTGTGTTATGGTCTACTCCATAGGCGCCGATTTATGTTTCTGCCCGTGGGTGCTCAATACCCAGGAAATTTATCAAATCAATGTAAATTTGGCTCCGGCGGCATTATACAGATGTCAAGTGCATAATTTTCCCCGTGGGTGCTCGGCCTTCTCCGTGGGTGCTCGGGCCTATGGTCTACTCTGTTCTGGTGCATCTAGTTCTTTCGTTTTTTGATGCTTTGTTTCTTCATTATTTTATTTTTATTTTAGGCTATTAGAGATTTTTATGTTATAAGCTTTTTTTTTGATGAAGACTGTTAGATTTAACTGTTTATGTTTTGTGTTTTATCCTTTCCATTGTAATTTTATATGGTTGATTGTTCAAGATAAATAAACTCAACTCAACTCAACTCAATCCTGGGCATCTACACTTGGGAGTTGTTTGCCAGAATGGCTTTGTAATTCACTTGGGTGAAAAGTGTCTGCCAAATTACAAACATTAATGAAATGTAATGATATGCAACAAGCCTAAACAGCCTTTAAATACAATGTAGTGAAAGCACAGTAATCCTCCCTGAAACTGGCCTGAGCATAAAACATAAAAACTAAACTCAAGAGCTCATAAAGCTTCCTGGTCCCCCAGTACATTGGCTACATGTATGCATATACCCCATGATAAAACAGGCCTCAGGAACTATGGCCACTCAGCTCAATGTTACACATGCACATGAGGAGTTCACAACCCTCTGCTACAGACACAGTGGTATCTTACACCCCAGTGAGACTTCACCAGGAAATCTCAGGGCCTTATTCATCAGATACAGCCTTATTTGCTGTATGAATAGTAACACATTTCATCTCCTGACTCCTCACCTGTCCTCACTTTCAGTTATTACATTATTTCAAAAGTGTTTTAACCATTGGAAATACCCATTACTTAAACAGAAAATTTACCAAGAAACAGGCAACTTTGAAGAAAGATTAAATAATTAATATTTTTAAGGTAGTGAAATACTATAACTACTCATACATTCAGTTGGGGATATTAACATTACATTGCATTAATTTAGCTGACACTCATAAGACCATAAGAATACTTAATGACGAGGCCGTTCAGCCCACCTAGGCCCGTCATGCCCTAATCTAAAGAATATCTAGTACTGCATCTAGCCTAGACTTGAATAGCCCAAGTGTTTATGCCTCTACTACCCAACCTGGCAAGCTGTTCCAGGCATTGACAACAATCTGTTTAAAGAAAAAATGTACTAATATCTGTGCGGAATTTGCCTTTAACTAATTTCTACCCGTGGCCTCTTGTTCTGTTAACTCAGTGCTTCTCAATTATTTTCTGTTACGCCCCCCCTAGGAAGAAGAAAACATTTCGTGAAAAAAAGATGAGACCAGTTTATGTATTTCGCGGACCGGGGGGGTGCTACGCAAAAAAAAAAGCTGAGACCAGTTCGTTTATTTCGCGGACCGGGGGGGTGCTACGCAAATCTTTGGTAGTTCACCTTGTTAATTCCTTTTAGGAATTTACTCCTGAGCAACTTACACAGTGAAGTACATGTGTGCCTTCAATAGGCCTACAAGGGCAACAGTTACCGAAGAAAAGGATAGTCGACACTCTTAGAGCCTCTTACAGTGGCCTGAAAGTATTCAGGCCCCTTCACCTTTTCCACACTTTGTAGCGCATGGCATTCAGACCAACAAGTTCAAGTTTTGTCTCATCAGACCAGATAATCTATTTTCCTCATGCTCTCATGAGTCTTTTATGTGCCGTTTGGCAAACTCCAGACAGGCTGTCATATGCCTTTTACTCAGGAGTGGCTTCTATCTAGCCACTACCATAAAGCCCTGATTGATGGAGTACTGCAGCGATGGTTGTCCTTCTGCCGGGTTCTCCCATCGCTGCAGAGGAACTCTGAAGCTCTCTCAGAGTGGCTATTGGGCTCTTGGTCACCTCCCTGACCAAGGCACTTCATGCCTGGTTACTGAGTTTGGCCGGACAGCCAGCTCTAAGAAGAGTCGTGGTGGTTCCAAACTTCTTCCATTTCACAATGATGGAGCCCACTCTGCTCCTGGGAGCACTTTCAATGATTTACCAATGTTTTTATACCCTTCCCCAGATCTATGCCTTGACACAATTCTATCTTGGAGGTACCTTCTCTAGACAGGTGTGTGCCTTTCCAAATCATGTCCAATCAATTTAATGTGCCACAGGTGGACTACAGTCAAGTTCTTTGAACATCTCAAGTATGATCAAAGGGAACAGGATGCACCTGAGCTCAATTTGGAGTGTCATAGCAAAGGGCCTGAATACTTATGTAAATTACACATTTCAGTTTTTTTTTTAATACATTTGCAACAATTTTCATTTTGTCATTATGGGGTATTGTGTGTAGATTGATGGCAAAACATATATTTAATCCATTTAAAATTAAGTCTATAACACAACAAAGTGTGGAAAAGGTGAAGGGGCCTGAATACTTTCTGAAGCCACTGTATGTTATATGTGTAGTTACAAGACATAAAATACATTCATATGCTCGTGTATGACGTATGTAGTTCCTAAAGCATAAAACCTTACATTCTTAAACACACCCTGAAAACTTGGATTGACCCAGCAGGTTCACAGACAGTGAGGGCAGTCTAAGTGAGTCTGGTGAACTTCAGCTAAAGGTCACACGGTTTGGCACTTGCATGTCCGTGTCAGTGGACAATCAATCCACATGAGTGGTTTCAGCAGGAGCCAATCAGAGCAGCCAGTTACAGATGCTTTTTCCATCGCTGCTCACGACATGGCTTGTCCTATCAGCAACCCTACACCTGCCCTCAACTTGCTTCTGGCAGTAAAAGGATCCAGCTGAAGATTAATAGCCCCACAGAAGAGGTGTGGACAGCTGCAGCCGCTAAGCCAATATGAAGAAGCAGGTGTTACAACTGGACCCATCTCTAAGGAATAATTACACAGCACAACGTCCCACTCTCTGAAATCTCTGCCCGAGGAACTGGTCAAAATTTGCAATGAAAAAAGCCCTTTGAAAAAGGATACATGATAAGGAAAAAGGATAAATGCAAAATGCACAAATATAACTGTCTCCTAACTGTTTCCTAAAGGGAAAATAAACATATCCCTATTAGGGTGGCCATTTCCAAAACACCAGAATGGAGGACACTTCAGGCAGCGGCAATTTAACATGTAATTATATTACCAATTTAAAACCATAACCTATACAGACTAACTGAGATTGAAAATGTGTACTCACGATAGCATGTCGTTCGATATCACCCTTTCCTTTGCTGCTGACGTCCACCTCACACCGACACATTGTACAGAAGGCATGATAATCGTCTTTTCTGCTTTTAGAAATAAATCTGTGCTCTTTTGACCACTCTGGGTTGTATGAAGTCTTCCATTTGGGCATTTTGCAGGGCTGGCTACGATAGCACTTCGTGTGGCTTGCTGCTCGTGCCATAGTGTAAGAACGTCATATTAATGCATGGCATTTGTTGAAATGTATTACACCAATGACACAAGCGATTAGTTATTTGACAAATACATAAACCAATAAGAAGCACGTTTGAATCTTCAAACGTGATTTAATGAAGAATTTAGTGTTTTTCTAGTCTAGACTTCAAAAGGAGGGCAAATGGGCGTCCGGCAGAGGATCGTGCATATGGCCACTCTAATCCCTATGGTGTAAAAAACAAAAACATCAAGCTACTTATTTCACAAGAGAAATATATTGGATGTGTGTGTGTATATGTTAAGCAGCATCCACTGGTCAGTATTAGTGAGAAGCACTGGTAGTATGCCTCCTTGTATAAACACTGGGTCCAATATTAAACCTGTGAAGTATTTGAGAGTAATCATAAATCAGTGTTAAATGTTCTGTACAGCAGGATTAGGAACCGCTGAGTTCCTGAGTCAAGCATGACATTGATCAGCATTTCTATCACAAAATGCAGAATTTCTCCAAGAATTTCATTCCTCAATTAAAGACAATTATAATATACTCTGTACACTATGGCAGTGGCTTCACTATGGAGTGGCTGGGCATGGGTGGCGTATTCTGAGAGGGGTGGTGTAACCTGGGTGGCGTGAAGTAACTCTAGTGGTGTAAACTAACAATTTTTCTGCAGATACTGTCTCTTATTGTAAAAACATGAGTTTTTTGTTGATGTACATTGTGAAGTAACAAGATTCAGGAAGACACAAAAGGAGCTTTACTGCATCTCTACTTTATGACCTTGGCAGACTGAACAGAATGTTCAGCAGGTGCATACTAATTTCTACTACATTTACTGATATTAATCCCACATCTTTGCCGTTTTCTGTTTACTTATCCCAAACTGCTTGTGGAAGCAGTAATAAAATATAATCAATTGCTACATATTGTTTATTAGAAACATAGAAATAAGTTTTACTGTCTTTGTTTTCTGTGCAAAATGCTATTGGGAGGGGTTGAGCTAAGGTGCCTGATAGGAAAAGCTACAAAAGAAGAAGTAACTGTGACCTTCTTATTAGCAGGCGAATAACAGGGATGCGATACAAATACTGGCAGCACGCCCAGTACTAGGTTGTACACGATGTGCTTTGAACCTCAAGCCCAAGGCTATCTGGGCACCTCAGGTCAAGCACCCCCTGGCTAAAATGTGATAAGCATGGGCCCTCACACCAGTAGCTGATGGCATTTTTTCACCACACAGTACGGTACGGCATGACACGGTAACCATCCGTACCCGTAAATGTCCCTGTCACATGCCACGTGACAATCCCTGGACTGGAGCAGAGCAGCCAATGGTAATAACTGGCAGAGGACTGGGGTTTTGCCGGTCTACAGACCAGATCTCCCCAGACACGGGAGAGAGACAATGGGAGAGCAGGGTAAAATACATTGCCTGTCCAAAAAAAAAGTCACACACTCTAATATTTCGTTGGACCGTCTTTAGCTTTGATTACAGCACGCATTCGCCGTGGCATCGTTTCGATAAGCTTCTGCAATGTCACAATATTTATTTCCGTCCAGAGTTGCATTAATTCTTCGCCAAGATCTTGTATTGATGATGGGAGAGTCGGACCGCTGCGCAAAGTCTTCTCCAGCACATCCCAAAGATTCTCAATGGGGTTAAGGTCTGGACTCTGTGCTGGCCAATCCATGTGTGAAAATGATGTCTCATGCTCCCTGAACCACTCTTTCACAATTTGAGCCCGATTAATCGTGGCATTGCCATCTTGGAATATGCGCGTGCCATCAGGGAAGAAAAAATCCATTGATGGAAAAACCTGGTCATTCAGTAAATTCAGGTAGTCAGCTGACCTCATCCTTTGGGCACATAACGTTGCTGAACCTAGACCTGACCAACTGCAGCAACCCCAGATAACACTGCCCCCACAGGCTTGTACGGTAGGCACTAGGCATGATGGGTGCATCACTTCATCCGCCTCTCTTCTTACCCTGATGTGCCCATCACTCTGGAACAGGGGAAATTTGGACTCATCAGACCACATGACCTTCCATTGCTCGAGAGTCCAATCTTTATGCTCCCTAGCAAATTGAAGCCTTTTTTTTCGATTAGCCTCACTGACAAGTGGTTTTCTTAAGGCTACACAGCTGTTTAGTCCCAATCCCTTGAGTTCCCTTCGCATTGTGCATGTGGAAATGCTCTTACTTTCACTATTAAACATAGCCGTGAGTTCTACTGTTGGTTTTTTACTATATGATTTCACCAAACATTTAAGTGATCGCCGATCACAATCATTCAAGATTTTTTTCCTCCTCGAAGATGATGGTTCTCCACTATCCTTCCAGGTTTTAATAATCCGTTGGACAGTTCTTAACCCAATTTTAGTAGTTTCAGCAATCTCCTTAGTTGTTTTCTTTGCTTGATGCAGGCCAATAATTTGACCCTTCTGAAACAGATTAACATCTTTTCCACGACCACAGGATATGTCTTCCGACATGGTTGTTTAAGAAATGAGAAGCTACTCACTGCATCAGTTAGGGTTAAATAACTTGTTGCCAGCTAAAACATATTAATCACTGCAGTAATTTTCCAATGGAAGGCTCTTACCTATTTGCTTAGTTAAATCCAGGTGGTGCCTTTTTTTTTGGCCAGGCAGTGTAAAATAAACACAAACACAAAGTCTTCACCCTACTTGTCGCGAAGCTTTTGGGCAAAAACAATTAACTAAAATAAGAAACTAAAATAAACAAACAATAAATGAAAGCCCTGCCTCCTCTGAGGGGGAATCCCCTTTTGGGAAACAGACAACAAACACACAGTCAGCGGCTTTCCACACCACTCTCATACATTCACATTTAACACACATCGACACTTAATGGGACAGGGTAGAACTCTACGCACTGTCCCGACACACACTCCATATCTTAACATTACACTGCGCCTCTTCAGTCCGGAGATCCTCTAGACCCTCACCAGGCACACACATGTCCAGTGACTTTTAAAGTGCTTCCCAAACCCATGCACACAAAGACACTCTAACTTTTCAGTCCGAGTTCTCTTTTACCCCAAACACACAGAGACCCTCGCCACTCCTCACAGGGAGAGTTCTCTGACAACCAGCCCCGAGACACTCTCCACTCTTTCAGTGAGAGTTCTCGGGCCGTTGTCCAGAAACACTCTCCACTGCCCTAGTGCAAGTTCTCCAATCACAACGAGGGCGAGAGGCGGACCCTCTTTCAGGGCACCCTCTCGCTCTCTTTCACGATTACACTGAGGGAGAGAGGCGGACACTCTTAGTGCGCCCTCTCTCCCTCTTTCACACACAGACAGGAAGCACTCTACTCAGTCACTTTCGACAAACGCACACAGAACTCAACATAAACTCCGCCTCCCAGAAGCTTGGATTACAGACACGCGCCACCATGTGGTCAATAAGACCTTCTTCCAGTCTTCAGTAGTCCACTGGTGGTGCTTCATGGCCCAGGCAAGCCTCTTTTTCTTATTTTGCCATCTTAGCAATGGCTTTCTTACTGCCACTCGACCTGTCAAACCTGCAGCTCAAAGTCTTCTCTTCACAGTTGAAAGACGTTTTTAGAGGTTATTTAGAGCTAGTTATTAGAGGGGAAACCAACAACCAAAAAACAGCACTGCTTCCTCCATGCCCCAAAACTCTGCCATCAGCCACAGCAAGCTGTGCTTTTATAATGGCCTAACAAAGGCAATGGCTCACAGCTGAGTTGATTGCTCATTAGCCTCAGGTGAGCATGCTTGTAAGTGAGGCCGCTGCTGTCCAAGGTCCTGTAGTCCTCTCCAAGCTGTGGGAGTGAACAGGAACACCTGACAGCAGCCAAAAAATAAAATGACAATACTATACTTGTCCTTTCAAGAAAACATGTTTATATCAGTTTTCGTAACACAAATCTAACTCATAGAATCATGCAAACCTGACAATAATGCCAAACTCAATATAATACTCTTCAAATAAAACCAATAATTGAAGTGAAGCTGAAAAAAAAACATGGCGGTTGTGTCTGAGCCTGTCTGCTAGAGATTTAGCATGACGATTCTGTGATGATTGTGCTTGACCAATCAATGGTCTGAAGTATTGCTAGCTCCACCCCTATGTCCCTTTTCAGCTTGCTAGTACCCTAAACAGAGCAGTAGCTAAATTCAGCAAGGGTACTTGGGTTCGGTACGGTTTGCTTGGTGGTGGAAAAAGTGGCAAAGCGTGGGAGCATGGATTTCTTACCATGCCGTGCCGTACCGTGCTGTATTGTACTGTGTGGTGGAAAAGCGCCACGAGAGGCCAACATATGTGAAGGTAAAGAGGATAATTAATTGAGTTCCTCAAGTCACACCACCTCCTCCCACTTTGTTATGTATAAGTTGATAACACCTTTGCTATTTTCTTTAGTTCTGTGCCTGACACTCCAACACGTCTATGCTTAGACTGCTTCTGTGCCTATGCCGGAACTCTCTACAATTGCTTAAACATTTTTTTTTAATTGATTGATTGATGTATTTATTTAAGTGTCCTGCACCATTTATGGTGCCCAGCCCATATGGGCTTACAAGACACTAGATAACAACAACAACACCAGCCAGGATGGCCACATGACAAATCATAATATACAATTCCACAAATTCACAAAATGAAAACATTTAAAAAACATTCAATTTCTATGCCAGAAGTATCATATTATATTGGATACAGTATTCTCTGTCTTAGTTGCCATGCATTTTCTATAAATCTTGCTAAGACAAAAATCTCCTCATTAAAAAGCCAACTCAACATATCACCTTCTGACAACCAAAACAAATCAGGGTTCTTCAACTCAATTTTTTCAAATAGGTTATTCCTCAAATCCCTGTACATGGGGCAGTGAAACACAAAATGAAATTCATCCTCAACAACACCAAGATCACAAAAGACACATAAACGCATCTCTTCAAGAATACCTTTATATCTGCCTACCTCAATTGCCAGAGGCAAGGTACCAGCTCTTAATTGAGCACATAAGGACCGCTGCCTTCTCTTTAAATTAAATGTTATATAAGGTTCTGTGAAGTAATCTCCTTTAATTTGAACATAGTTTCTAAGCTTTGGCTTCTTCCAAATCTCCTCCTTCCATTGTTCCTTATGGATCTTTAACAATTTTTGTTTGACTATATTTATATTGCACTGCAAATTGTTCCTAAAAATTATATGTAAATCAGAAAGAGAAAATATTGCGGAGACCTCTCTTGACCAGGGATAACTGTGTGCTCGGTCCCAATTAAAAATCGTTTTGGTCAGCCTTTCCTCTGGCAACTGGACCAAGCGGTTCCACAGCCGAACTATTTCACATCTCTGCTTTCCAAGACATAAATAAATAGCCTTTTTGTTGAAGATTCTCTCTGAAACCTTTTTTTTCCTTGACATACTTTATGATGCTGTCTTTTCCTCTAAGATCTAACAGAATATTTTTTTAAATGAAATTAAAAAGCTGATATTGAAGATTCACCATTAAGATCCAAACTTCTGAAAGAATTTTCAAGAAACAATATCAAACGTTCACATATCCCACATTTAGTAAGTTTTGTAAAATAGACAGGGGACCTCACAGTTAGTGTGTGAAAGCCTTCACTGGTGCTCACAAAATACATTCACATTATATCACCAGAACTCCAAAAGTGTTGCCTCATCAGTGTTTTTGACAGAATTACATAATCGGTAAAGTGCTCATTTCAAAGCACCCAGTTAGCATGTAAGCAGTGTGTTTGCTAAGCCCTGTGCAGGTGTGTGTGTGTGTGTGTCTGTGTGTGTGTGTGCGTGTGTAGTGAATAGTCTGTTGAAGAAGCAGAATGTACTGTATGCTAAGCCCTGTTTGTCTGTTAGTGAAGGTTTGAGAGTGTGAGTGCGCGTTTTTACAAAACACTCTCCATTGTTTTGAATAACAGGATGATTTGGTTATTTTAATGATGGATGTATATAATGTGTGTGTGGTAGCTGGCAGTGACTCCGACTTGTTACTCTTGATAAGAGGACAGTTTATTTTCCCTTAACAGCTCACAGAATCTTATCTCTGCAGCCATACGCACATGCTCACACAAATATGCGCATACACACGCAAGCACACACACACCCCAAGGTTATTATCGTAAACTGAAACTAAAACTAAAACTAAATGTGTGTGTGTGAATAACCCATTTTGAGATAAAAACTAAAACAAGAGGAAGGGAAAAAACGAAACGAAAATGATATTGCGAACTAAAATAAAATAAAAATGATCATGAATTATTTTCCGTTTTCATTTTTAATCCTAGTTCAAGGGTGGAGAGTGTTTACAATTTTTGTCATGACTGAGAAGTAAATATTCTCTTTCTCTAATGGTCGTGATAATGGCATGACCACGCTCCATTCCTATCCCTGGTGTTCTTAGGGCACTGGTGAGGAGGACGCTATTCACCACCATCATGGCTAGCATACAAGCTGGGAGAAGATGGAAATTCAATGCTACTTTAGATCCAAAATGTAAAACGCCGGCGGCTGCTAGGGTGAACGGGTTGATCAGTGCTAAGATGGACACAGCAAAGAAGGGGGAGCAAGAGGGGGTTAACCGCTTCCTTCTTCTGCATTTTGGCATGTTTTTATCATCCACCCACTGGCCAGACTGACCATTCTCTTTTAAATTTACAAGACTAGAGCACCCGCACACTGGAGAAGGTATTGCCGGTGCATAGGGGAGGCCTTGAAAAAAAAAAAAAAAAAAAGCAATTACTACAGCCCCCAGACCTGCCTGAGCAATCACAGCAGATCTGTCTTACTTACAACCATTATGTTCTATTCATTTTTATTTTTATTTTAACCATTTGTAATGGAAATTGTTACGTATTCATGACTTGAGTACATAAAAAATACACTTCCTTAGGTTTGTATGGACTCCTTGTTTTTTACTCTCTCAATCAGTCTCATGAAGGTAAAGATATTTATTATCCAAACTACAGACGGAACATAGTAGCCTATGGCCATCTTAAGGGAATTCACAAAGATGTATGGTGTACCTTCTTAAAGATTAAGTTACATACCACACAAACAGGTATTGTTTCCCCACATTGACCTTAAATTAAATGACTGAAACGAAAATAAAAACGAAAATATGTTGAAAAACTAAACCAAAACTAAAACTAACAAAAACACTCTGAAAAGTCACTAAAAATAAACTGAATTAGAATGTGCAAATGAAACTAAAATATAAATAAAAACTGAATTAAAAACTATATTAACCTTGACCCACACAAGAGTTAATAAATCCACATATAACATTTCATTTCATGTACCAATAAGCTTGATTTACAGGTGCGCACACACCAACCTGCTCAAACTCTCTGTGATTCGGACAGCAGTGACCTCATCGTTGGACAGGTCCATATTCTCTGGGTTCCAGGCTTTAGGCACTTGGGCTCGGAGGTGCGGGACACTCTTGGACTGAGCAGGCTGGGGAATGGCTCTGATCACCTCACTCCTCACCTTCTTCACCTGTACAGCAGAACCAAGAATTCACCCTGTGCAGGTATACAAGCACCACGCCCTCCTCTCTGCAATCAGGCAGGTGACCTTTGCCCAGGTTACAGTTACACCAGATACAGGATTTCTGAGACTACAGACAGGAAAAAAGTGATCCTTACCAGTAAAATAGCACAACATATAAAATACAATATATAAATAGAAGAAAGGTTATTGAAAAGAACCCTGCTTATCTTACCTTCCTGCTAATAGGTTGTAGCTGGCATGAGTGACTGTTTTTGGAATACCTGAAGAAATACAGTCTAATAAGGATGACATCAATTCTATTCCTCTTCATTTCCTTTCACTGATATGAGCTTGCGCATGCTATCACACAGATATTCATGCACAGGACTACCAGCGATAGAAGTAGTGAGTAGACAAAGATCAAAATACAAAACTATTTAACTAATAAGTTGTACAGTAGGTATGGGGAAAAAACTAAAAAGGACGTTTTCATTTTGCAAGAGAACTGAAAAGAGTGTGTCAGACAGATTAGGTTTGAGAATAGTTAGGATATAAAGATCACTGGCAGTAAAAAACACAAAGAACTGGGGGATTTCTACTCTTTGGTGATAGTACATCAGTCCCACGGTCACAAGCAGGGCTGAAGTCCATGGCTGAGTTGCAGAGTCAGGACAGCAATAGCCAATCACAAAGAGCTTGGCACTACAGCAGAGGCCAAGCTTTTAGGCCAAGGAGAGCATAGAGCGAGGGGATAGTGATTTGGAGACAGACACATTAATTAACAGAACATTGTGGCTGTGCCTGCCCTGAGCTAGGCCCATTTGAACACTTTAATCTTAAAATCAGGCCACAGGACACATGTTTGGGGGGAAACAGCTGACCCACACAGAAAAGGCTTAATGGGTTTTCCCCTCTGCCCATGGCCATGAATTTTCAGCTCAAGTTGACTGTTTAAAAACAAGCTTTTCACCACTGTGTAAAAATGTAACACTTCCAAACATGAAATTAAGGAATTAAGTATGAACTTAAGTATGAAAGGGTGTTAGAATATTACCCAATTGTATTGTATAATTCATAGACAATATTGTCCAAGAACTCACTCTAAATGTGTTTCTACCATTCTATATTGAAGAATTAACAAAAAACATGTACCTCTTTCCAAAATACATTTAATTCTCAATGAGACTTCCTGGTGAAATAAAGGTTAAATAAGCAGATAAATAAATAACCCAAAAAAGACCTCAACATACCTTGCATCACTACAACTGAAAACAATTTGTTCGATGCTAAAAACGCACAACAGTTGCTTGTTTTGAAAGCAGCTTTGCACCCATAAGGGTGGTGTTTGCTCAGATTATTTATTGATCATGAACTGTGAGGCAACCTTACAGCTGAAAAGGCAACCTTACAGGCGAAACGGTGACCTAACAGGTGAACCAGTGACCTTACAGATAAAATGGCATCCTTACTGGTGGATGTGCTACAAAAAGATGAGACTTTGTAAGAATGAAAGTGAAGGTGAGTATGTTTATCACTGTGATTACCTTCTTTTTTCTTGGGGTGCATGTTAGGTTTTCAGTGGCCAATTCCTCCATTGGATCCAGATTTTCATACTGTGTGTTGCGTGGGGCCTGAAAAATATCCAGTATTTATTCCGTTTTATTCAATTCAATGAAGGACTCAAGCATTTATTTTTATATTTTTAATTTCCATCCATCCATCCATTATCTAAGCCGCTTATTCCTGGTCAGGACAGCATGCGTTCCGGGCGAGAGGCAGGAATACACCCTGTCGCAGGGCACACACACCATTCACTCACACACTCATTTATTTTTATAGGAAACCCACGCGGACACGGGGAGAACATTTTTAATTTATAAACATTTATTATTTTATTTGTATTATATTTATTATCCAGTATTTTTATCATATTGTTTTTAATTAATTAACTGAGGTCCAGGGACGTCTAGGGGTCTGTGAAGCAGTCCCAGGGAGTCCTCAGAACAACAGAAAAAAAATTGCCTTTCAAAATCATTTTGCTTTACATTTCCACATTTCATAAATGACATATTCTAGACTTTCTAGACTTTCAGTAAACCTTAAGATTTACACATCATTGCCAATATTCTAATCATTGCAATTCCTAAATATTTATATTGTATGAGGTACCTACAGATAACCGCCAAAATAATAATAAAAGGTAACACCAACATGAAGTATCTTAATAGGGCATTAGGCAACCATGAGTTGCCAGAACAGCTTCAATGCATATTGACATAGATTCTACAAATGTCTGGATCTCTATTGGAGGGATGCAACACCATTTGTCCATAAGAAATTCCCTAATTTGGTGTTTTGTTGATGGTTTTGTGGATTGTCATCCTGGAAGAGGCCAATCCCATCAGGATATAAATGCCTGACGGTTGAAGGTTGAAGGTGATAAAACAGAATGGCTTTGTATTTATTGGCATTTACCTTGCACTCTAAGGGGTTTAGTGGACCTAAACCATGGCAGGAAAATGCACCCCACACCATGACAGAGCCATCAGAACCCGTCACCTTGAGAAATAAGCACTCGGGCCTGTAGGTTCCTTTTGGCCTGCACAACACTCATCTGATTGTTGACCACAGGAAAAAGAATGACTCATCTGACCATATGACTGTTTTCCACTGCTCAGTAGACCACTGCCTGTGTTTTTTGTACCACTTTGCCATCACATATTTTTACGTGTAATAAGGTCGATTGCACTGCAACTCGACCATAGTATCCTTTGAGTGAATACTTTGACAGTTCACAATGGACTGTTCTTGATGAAACTGCCTGCTCATGCCCTAGATTGATATTTTCAGTCAACTGATTCAGGGTGGCTTGTCTGTTTTTCCTTGTATCTTGGACCAATGCATGGACATCACAGTCAAGGAGTACATGGTCCAGCAATCAACTCTTTTTCAAATCACTGAGATCTCTTCTTCTAGTCATGGTAGCCTGCCCAGCATTTTTATACATTATGTTAATTGATGAATTAACTCAGTTACCTGCATGCGTCTTTTACAGATCCAGCTTTGGCAGTTACCTGTATGTGTCTTTTATAGATCCAGGACACAAATACATCACATTTTAGGCTATGCTTCCACACTTGTAGACGAGTGTGCTACATAGATAGCCACTACATTGCAGTCTGGATAAAGGCCTCAAACAAACTATTTTATTGAGGTGGGTCATTTTAGGAGGCCTTCTGATGAAAAGGTTTGGGAACCTCACCTGATTCAACCACCAGCACACCTGATTCAACTAATCAACAGTCATTAAATAGTTTGCTAGAATCAAGTGCGCTCATGGTGGAATTGAAAAAATAGATGGATCGGCTGGAGGTTTGCGAGGAGAGGGTTGAGAACCACTGCTCTAGAGAATGTTATCAATGTGATTACCTTCTGTTTTCTTGAGGTGGATGTCCGGATTTCAGTGGTTGATTCCTCCACTGGATCCAGATTTTCAGGCCGAGTGCTCCGTGTGGCCTGAAAAATATCCAGGATGAATTAAATATCCAGTAGTCATCTAGTATTCATATTTATTTTTTTCATCTAAATAGTTTGAGTTATGTATTTGGAAAATATGTATATAAATTACATTAAAATATAAGCTATATATTAAAAGTTGCATTTACTGTGCCTGTGAAAAAAGTTTAAATTGTAGAAAATTGAGCACTACCATTAGTTCTAAATTATGAAAAGCATTCCAGAATGAGCTTTTATCTTGTAAAAATAATTGAACATTTTGGTGTTGTGTCATATATTTGCCTCTCATATTTTCTCAGCACCTTATTTTTTCTTGGGGTGGATGTGAAGATTTCAGTGGTTGATTCCTCTGCTGGATATACATTTTCAACCTGAGGCTGAAAAATATACAAGATTTATTATGTTTGTAATTAATTAATAAATGTGTTACAAAATGTTAAAATACACATTTAAAAAAAAATGTATTTAAGCAGCTGTAAAATATTGAATGTGAATTATGAAGTCTAAGTATGGAAAATAATAATCCAGAATGAGCTCATATCTTGATGTGCTGTGCGTGGCCTGAAAAATAATCAGTATTCATTCTGTTATGAATATGGACAGTATTCATTCTGTCCATGATGTGTTAACCCTGTGCATTAGTGAGAAGGTCACATAGGAGCACACAGTCACTACATTGTTGCCTAAATTTTAAGACTGGCTAATTTTCCACTTTTCTGCAAAATGTGTTCTTTGGCATTGGCTTACACTACAAAAGATGTAATTTACCTCACAGAGCACATACTCTTACATACACATACACAACACACACACACACACACACACACACACACACACACACACACACACACACACACAGAACATCGACGCACACATCCACGAATGCACATGCACAGAAAACACACTCGCGCACACACAAACACAGACATTCACCTTTTTATTTCTGGGAATCAACAATTTGGCAGCTGGTTTGCAAGGTGATTTCACCTCCACTTTGTTCATATGGGTCTCCTGTTGGAAGGGGATTAAGGTGAGAACACTTCATCACAGGTGAGTAATTGACCATAGTGTCACCCGATAGGAAGGGCTGTAGTTTTGTCCCTGTTTCATTGCGCAAGTGACTACTCTGGTCAATTAAGCCACTGCTGTCTGCCTGCACCAACTGCACAAAAAGTGCAGTCCTCTTACGCAATGACTGCACAGGTCAGCCAGTGGTCTGTGGAGTGAAAAGAAGAAATGTCTGCTGTTCTCTCAAATTGATGCAGGATGCTGCAATAACAAGGTGGGCCTATTAATACAGATTGGGTGTTCCAAATGTAAAGAAAGAAAAATTTAATCGGGGATGAAAATGGGTTAAAAAATGAATAAATAAACACAGTAGATGATAAGAACACCATTGGGAGCACAGCACAAGAGCCAACGTGTAGGTCAGAGCCACATGTTTTCTACACACACAGGCTTTTCATTTCCTGAGAATTAACTAAAGACACATGCACCAGGCACAGAGAGGTCAGAGTGGGGAATTCAGCTAAGGCAGGCTAGCGGTGCATATTAGGTGATCTGTGCTACCCAGTAATGGGATGCCCCATTTGCCTGATGCTCTCAGCTGGCACTGCAGCCCGTATTGGGTTGTATGGAACCAGACGAGATCACGGAGCAACAACCCATGCACTTGACCCCATCCCTTCCCACCTCCTCCAGTCTATATCCCCCGACTTCCTCCTCTTCCTCACCCACCTCATAAACACATCCCTGTTAACAGGATGCTTTTCCACTGCCTTCAAAACAGCCAGAATTACACCCCAGTATCTCTACTTCCATTCCTATCCAAAACACTTTTAACGTGCTGTTTTGAACCAACTTTCTCTGTATCGCCTTCAAAATAGCCTCCTGGATACGGGCCACTCAACTGAGCCAGCCCTCCTTGCAGTTACAGAGGTACTTCACACTGCCAGAGCCGACTCACTCTCCTCTGTCCTCATTCTCCTGGATCTGTCTGCCACCTTCGATACTGTGAACCACTGGATCCTCCTCTCCACCCTTGAAGGGCTGGGTGTCTCAGGTGCTGCACTCTTTGTTTACATCCTACCTGATGGTAGGATGTAAACAAATGGCCTCTTGATGGCCTCCTTCCAGGTGGCACGGAGAGGGTCAGTGCCTGAGCCACGCAGCCTCACAACCAGTGTCTAATGACATCCAACTGATTCTCTCTTTTCCCCAGTATGACACTCAGGTGGCAACATGCATGTCTGCACACCATCTGGGACTCAACCTCAACAAGACAGAACTGCTCTTTCCCCCAAGGAAGGCGTGACCACTCCTAGACCTCTCCATCACCATCGACAGGTCTGTGGTGTCCTCTGCTCTGACGGCAAAGAACCTGGGTATAACACTGGATGACCAGCTGTCATTCTCTTCAAGCATCGTGTTGGTGACATGCTCCTGTAGATTCATGCTTTACAACAGGGAGTTTGTTGTTGACTACTGCAACTCCCTCTTGGCTGGAGCTCCCGCATATGCCATCAGATCCCTGCAGTTGCTCCAGAATGCTGCAGCCCGTCTGGTATTCAACCTCCCCAAGTTTCCCCACATCACAACACTCAGCCGCACCCTTCACTGGCTCCCCATAGCCGCTTGCATCAGATTTAAGACACTGGTGCTGCCCTACTGGACTGTAAATGGAACAGCCCCTCCCTACCTCGCAGCCATGGTCAAACCCTACACCACAGCCCGACTGCTGTGCTCTAGGCGATTGGTTACTCCCTCACACCGAGTGGCTAATGGCCGCTCATCCCAGTCACTACTCTTCTGATGTCAGGACAGCCGAATCGCTGCCCATCTTCCGCCACAAGCTGAAAACACACCTCTTTAGATTGCACCTTGGACCTTGACCCACCCATCTTTAAATTAAAAAAACAACTACTTGTTGCACTTATTGCTGATAATTTCCTTTAGCACTTGTGTTGTTTATGCTGCTTACTTGAGGAATGATGTGCTTGAAGATTGTAGCATGGTTGTTTATCTACTCAAGCTGAATGCACTTTCTGTAAGTCACTTTGGATAAAAGCATCTGCTAAATGATTGTAATGTAATGTAATGACATGACATGCATGGTTCCCAACAGTGTGATGGAGTGGACACTAATGATTGTGACCCTGTGGGATTTGACCCTGGTTTAACCAAACCGCCCCCCAGCCTCATGTGTCCGCTCATCTGCTTCATTAATTTCTGCCCTTTCACTCAATCACCAGCATCTATCTTCTCAAAGCAGGACCCAGCACATCATTAAAGGCACAAGGGCAGGGGTGGCTAACCTAGTCTTGCAGACGGGCCACATTTGTTTAAATACTTTAGTGAACGCTATTAAGAAATATAGGGAATACAATTATAAATTGTCCAAGTAAAGACAAAATAAAATAAATAGGAAGCTATTCTACTATTGTGTTCCATTACACCGTTTTATGAAAGCTTTATTGATTGCTAAACTAAAATACAGTACACTCCTGCAGAATTGACTCCCACACATGATTTACTGGATTATCCGCAAGCCTCATTTAGATGTCAATGTCTAATTGGAGATTGACAGCTTGGCAAAGTTCCAATGTTTATACTAGTGTTGTACTTTTACTAGTTAGGTACCTAACTTTGCTGTTGTCATTGGGAAACTCATCACTGTGAATTTACCATTTATTTTATTATTATTTGACCCCCAGAGCTGTCTTCAAATGTTTTTGCTGATATGCTGGCTGTAAAAACAAAGAGAGTTGTGATCTCCATTGAGGAAAACATTTAAATAACTTCTCATTTGGAGAATGGTGTGACAAGAGAGAAACTATCTCAGGATAGGGAACAGAAACTCGGCAGATTACATTAAAAAATTCACTACAGGTGCAAACCATTCCCATGCATGTAAATAGTGAAAGGTGTTGCAAGAGGTAAAAGATGAAAACAAATGTTCATATACAGTAACCGAACATGAAAAATATGTTAGTTGCCTTTTAAAAGTGATTTGTTGAATAAATGAATTTGCGCGTATTCACATTTTGAAATTGTGTCAGCTGTTATTATTTTAAATGTTACTTGTTGTTATGACCTTCCATGTATCGAGCCGTACCTCTGATGCCGATGAGATTGGTTATGCGGGAGTATACTGTATGTACGTTTTTATAAATATATAAATGATAAGTAAAAAACAGTTGGCCAACATTGTATTCGGGTCTTGTAATAAAGGAAATTAAGAGATGTTTACAGCATATAGGTTATGTATTTTATGAGTGATTTAAAATGTTTTATGGGTCCACTAAAAAGAGAGCCATCAAACCTGTAATAAAATGGAATGGTAGCCACTAGCCAGCCAAAGAAAACCAGATCGACTTCTGTTATTAAGCATGTCACCAATGTGCAATTAACATTTTCCAGAGTGATTCTCACACAGGTGAACCCCATCAGGACACAGAGATCATTTGGTTATCATATCACACATGGAAGGAGAGTCTCAGTTATTAGGATATCCTCTGCCTCATAACGCAACAGAAACTAGATTGGGCCCCCGCAGTCTGCCCTGTGCCAACTGCTCCAGCCTCATGATCTGCTCAGCCCTCAGGCCCAGCAGCTATGGTAGCTCAAAAGGCAGAGAGCTGAATGGAAGAGAAGCTCTGATGAGGGAAACTGCAGTGATGGGATGGGTCTACAGCTGTGATCAGGTCATTCAAATAGGGGAAGTAATTAGGAGAAAATAAAACAATAAATGAGAGATTAAATCTCTGAATGTCAGCCTACATAAAAAATGGGGACAAAGAATATTGGTATCATATTTGTTTTTCATATTGACTGTACGGTAAGTATTTTCGACACCAGCATTCAGGGACCAGAATGTGTCATGTTTCACTTCATCCAGTGGAAAGCTTAAATTTTTCAACCTCTGTAATTTGTTTCTAGGTGATGCATTTGTTACAATAGCAGCTATTGCTCAGCTCTTAATAACACCAATCTTCCATTCTCATCTTATTCCTGGGTGGGACCTAGTGTAACATCAGGGGCCAGAATAGTCCTTTAGGAAGGCAGTGGAAAAACACCAAGATTAAGCCTCTGTGTCCCCAGATGGTAAGTGGCCCCTCTGTTTAAATCCATCAGTTCCCTGACTGGACCCAGGCTCCCAGAAATGGAGCCACATAAAAATAAACCCGCTATACTCATGGGGACAGCTCTACTACTGATTATGAGGCATGAAAATATATCTGGCTGAACGAGATCCAAATGTATATATGTACATGTCACGTGTTTCGACAAGCTGCACCTATGAATGCTGATGCTACTTCTATAAATGCTGATACTTAAATAGATAAAGATATTAATATTACTATATTAATATAATAACAATCATTATTCTGACAGTTTGATCCAATATCACAGTAATGCAGCACTCACTTTCACAGTGATGACTTCAGAAAGGATCTCCTTGGGGTGTTCTGTGTTGGCATCACTCTCAAAAATGGTGCTATAATTCTGGATCAATTTAGCCAAGATTTTATTACACATGTTCTGTTCATTCATCCCCTCGAACCCTGGGGAAACACTGGAACAGATACACACACAGAGACAGACAGACAGACACATACACACACACACACACATACACAGACACACACAGACAAATAGAGATCAGTATCAAGTGGAAAAATATACTTCAATGAAGAGACTCTTACCAAAAATGTTTTTGACAAATCTGCCAGAACTGTATAAGCCCTAATGGCCATCTCAGACAGATATCTATGATCACACAGCTGAAATGGGAGCATCGTCAGCATCATTTACACCTCTCTTATTGAGAACATGCTGTACATAGCTGACACAGCCATGTCTCATGGGTAACTAACAGACCTTTCCTGTATGAGGCCTCCGGACACACACGGCCTCCCAGGATTACCTTACACGGCACACATATTTATTCTTAGAGTGGCAGTAATGCAGTAGGCTCCTGAGATACAAGCCTGCCTGGAAGTCACTACCAGCAGGCCTCCGTAAAATATCTAAACTTACAACAGCCATGAAAATAGCTGATTGACGTACACCATAATGGGTCATTTAGGGTCTGCTATTTTCTACAATTGTACTGTGGTAAGTATCAATGGAAAATGTGAAAAATATATACAGCACAAAGGATCAAACATATATCTCGAATGGGGGAATTTAGAGGCCTATGGTGCATGGTTTTTGAAATTTGCGGGGTCCAATAAAAAATAAAAAATGTATCAATTGCACCACCATAAAGCTAAATGAATGCAATATTGGGTAACTGTATAAGTGTTATCACATTCCACTAACATACCAGGTTTCTAACACACCTATCAATGATCCTATTACAGAGCAGGATAACACAGACAGCAGGTGCTTTGCTTCAGTACATAACAGACCTGGCAACCCCTAACCCAGCGGCTAACATATCTCCCATTGCAATACATTACTGCATTTTCAAGTACTTCCAGGCCTGGGAGATTCCTGTAAGTTAAATATTAAACTGCTGTAAACTGGGGAATTGTGATGTTAATTACTATATCAGTTCTTCTTTAATGGGCAGGTGCTTTTCAGTTTCAGAATGAACATGATGTTCAGGTGTTAATTTCCTGCAGCATAAATGTGAGAGCGAACTATGTGCTGATCATTCATGCTGATCAAATTACTTGCATAATAACCGTGTGTTCTGTGTGTTCAAAGACCAACTGACAGGATCTGGGTCGTTAGATGCTGATTTGAAAACTGTAACAGCTGTAAGATGCAAGATGCAAGTTGATGCATCTTATGAATATTCATGAAGGGGCATGTCAAAGGACAACAGTGTGGCAATGGATGTTCTGTCCTTGGGCATGCTTTTTCATGAATATTTATAAACTGTAATATAGCACTGGAAACCTCTATCACCAACTGGAACTTCCTGTTGTTAGGAATGAGAGAAAACAAAAGGAATGCAGGAACTGTTCATCTGGATCGTCTAAACAACAGTGATTACCCTGGATGTTAATTCTCGGAAATATAGGGGTATGAATGAACAAGCAAGGGAGTAGTAGTCTGATGAGGACCCCATATTCCTCTGTTCCAAGCCACAAAGATACATGCTTCAGCTCTGCGGTGTAATTTAGCAACATAAAATGAGTTTTCCTTCTATGAATCATGAACAGTGCAAACGCTGAATCGCTGCAGCTGTGTTGCACATCAGTGTGGGGGCGTAAGCCAATAATCCTATCAGGGGTCGGCTGTTGGTGGACTCACTGGAAGATGTTTGGACCGAACACAGTGGCCAGGTTGTGTGTGGTCATTCGGTTATGCAGGTGATGCTTCTCCACTTGGGTTAGGAAGAAGCACAGGTACTTCAGCAGGCTGTAGTGAACCTCAGGGAGCTGCTGCAGGATCTCCCTCACTGCCCTGGACTGAACCTCACCACATTCTGCAAGATTACATATTCAAATAAATGTACAGAAATACTACTCCAATCTTCAGCACACTACACAAGATTACCCTCAAGGATATATATACATATATATACATATACATACACATTCATATTTGTATAGAAATACAAATTTCACTGCAATCTGCAAGATTATATATTCATGTACTCTGATCTTCAATGCAGTCATATCAAAATTGTAAATCAGACACCTGGAAGATTGCATATTCATATTTATATTCACATAATGCAGGGGTGTCCAGTCGTATCCAAAATGGCCAATGTGGGTGCTTTTATTCTAACCTGGCACTAAATCACCGTATTCAATTTATCAACTAATCATGGTGTTCAATCAAGACCTTGTTTAATTGAATCAGGTGTTTAGTACTGTGCAAGAAGAAAAGCCTGCAACCACACCAGTCCTTCTCAGATAAGATTGGACACCGCTAATGTAGATACAGTCACAAGTCAGGAAACCCAGACAAAGCAGTTCTACACACAGTACAAACATGTTTGAGAACAGTGGTGCACAGAGGAGTGTGTGTTTGCATAATACATTCTACTTAGCTTTTCCAACTGAAGTTAAACAATCTGCTGTACATTTCTTCATGGACCAGAATAAGTCTGTAATGCTGGTAATATACTTAACTCTCTATTATGTGACTTTATTTTACCATAACTTCTTCCATCACACCTCACTTATATGGAGATTAATGCCCAGAACACTTACACCAAGCAGCAGCAATAGTACCAGTAACTAAAAATTATTGTAGGAATTACAATCATTCAGTTTTCATCCATGGTCTTTTGAAGATGGCTGCAATGGTTTAATTAATTATGTCCCAGTAATTGAAAAAAACTGCAATAACCAGTGACTCCCAAGGACAGCACAGTGCCCGCACTGGACTTCGCTCAGGTCCTGAATTTGATCAGGTCTGCCATCCAAGTACAGTAGAGTAGGTGTTCTCAAACTTGGCCTCAGGGAACCACTGTGTATGCTGGTTTTCATTCCAACAATAATTACAAACCATAAATATTAACAAGCTGTTAATTGTTCTTAATTAGACACTATTAATGTCTATTAAGTGATGATTTAAGGCCACATTATGTTAGAAATGGCTGGAATGCCATGAGGAATAAATGTCCCAAAGTGCCATATTTATCCTTTTAGATCAGGGGTCACTAACAGGCGGACCGCGGTCCGGTCCGGAACCAGAAGCCGTCCTATCCGGACCGCGTCCAAAAACCGATAAATTATTGAGAATTACTACATTTTGACGGAGCATTTCAATTTTAACCGGCGCAGCTTTTCTAGCATTTACGGCACTGGTTTATCATTGCACCAGGCGCAAAATTCCGAGGGGCGCAAAATTTAAGAAAACCTTTTTTGCACCACGGACCGGTTCCGAGGGGCGCATTATTTCCTCGTGCAGCTTTTTTTTCGCGTACCACCCCCGGTCCATGAAAATAAATGATCTGGTCTCAGCTTTTTTCGCGTAGCACCCCCCACCGTCGACAGAAAATGGGGCGCCGTTACGTGCCTCGCACCACCGGACCTTGGCTTGAGGCCATTTTATCTAACTGGACCTCTTTGAATTTAACTTGAAGACCCCTGTTTTAGATGGTTGCTTACACACAAAGCCAAGTGGTAGAGGAGGGAACTGCAGGTCAGATGCAACACAGAACAAGTCAAATGACAGGGCTTATGTTTCTAGATATGTAAATTAGAGGAAGTAATATAAAGGTAACTGCCAAAATAAAGGAAACACCCACATAAAGTGCCCATGAGCCATCAGAACAGCTTCAATGTGCCTTGCCATCGTTTGTACAAGTGTCTGGAACTCTATTGGAGGGATGCAACACCATTTTCTTCTGAGAAATTCCATCATTTGTTGTTTTGTTGATGGTGAAATCACTGTCTCAGGCATCACCTATGCACACCATAACAGAGCCACCAGAACCCTTCACCATGGGAAACATCTTCCTTCTCACCCCTCCCTGACTCTGACATTTCACAATTTATTGACTCCCACTGTCCTACCACCTGCCCTTTTGATCCCATTTCCTCCCCCCTCTTCCAATCCACCGCTATGGACAACCTCCCCTTTGTCTCCAATGTAATCAACTCTCTTTCCTCTGGTTCTGTCCCCTCTGCCCTCAAAAGGGCCCATGTCATCCCCCTCCTCAAGAAACCCTCTCTGAATCTTGCTGACATTTCCAACTACCAACCTGTCTCTCTCCTCTCATGCCTGTCCAAGACTGTAGAACGGGCTGTATATAATCAACTGTCTGTCTATATCCTGCAGAATGACCTGCTTGATCCCAACCTATCACTGATTTTCATATCACTGTTATGCTGATGACAGTCAACTCTCCTTCTGAATATAGTGTATAGTGTCTCCATTTTGACCCTGACCAACTGTGGTTCTCGGGGCTCATCCCAAGAGGCCTTTACAACATCAACTCCTGGTCCAGGTTATGGTTATCTAACATCTGGACTACTGCAATTCCTTACTGTGCAATCAAGACACTGCAACTAGTTCAGAATGCCACCGCACGCCTAGTTTTCAAGCTACCCAAGTTCACACGTCACTCCACTACTCACCACACTGCACTGGCTCCCTATTGCAGCACATACCAAATTTAAATCACTGGTACTGGCATATCAGGCCACTAGAGGAACCGCTCCCTTCTACCTTCAGACACTCATCAAACCCTACACCCAAGCCAGACCCCTCTGCTCTGCCTCCTCTGTCAAACTGACTGTCCCATCCCTTCAGGCTCCCGGCAGCCATTCCTCGCAGTCTCTTCTTCTTCTTCCTCTTCTCTGTCCTGACCCGTTGGTGGTGGAATGATCTTCCACACCCGGTCAGGACTGCAGAATCATTGGCCATCTTCCTTAAGAGATTAAAAACCTACCTCTTTAGACTCCACTACCACTGACTCTATACATTAATTAACTGGCATCACCACTGTCTACATGTTTTAAAAAAAAGCAACTAACCTTTCTTTCCCTGTGTTACAGGTACAGTGTGCAGCTGGCTACAATGATGTCTATTACAGTGTTACACTGATCTCTTGCACTAACCATGTTTAATCTTACCATGTATAAATGCACTTTTTGTAAGTCGCTCTGGATAAGAGCGTCTGCTAAATACCTATAACCCATTTTTAAGGTTCCTACTAATCTGAGAAGGCAGGGCATACTAAATCCATTGGTCCAGAACTTTGCATATGGGCCAGCAGGGCTGCTCTCTGAGGGAGAGTCTTCCTCTTAATGCAGCGAGAACATGTTTTGCAATACTGTTCCACATCAAGTTTCATTCAAGGCCAAACGACTTTGTGAAATTGTTTAGGAAGCAACAACTGTTTTGGTGTTGGTCAGAGTGTTTCACAGTGCAATAAACCAACCCCTGGTCAATGGAAAGTTTATCCCATTCTCTCTTCAGAATGGTTATGTCTGGGTGGGAAGTCAGAATACTGCTTGCTGTATCATTTTGTGTGAGAGCTCTCCACACTTCTCCCATGCTGGGTTTGTCTCTTTGAGCAGTTTGCAGATCACCCACAGTGATGTTAAGCAGCTCATTGCTTCCCACGGCCGTGAGATGACAGTAGGCCTTAGGCAATGCTTCCAGAGGTGCTCCTAACTGTTCAATAGCAGGACCAGGTAACGTTCCTCTTCCTCCAGCGGACAACATCTGGCAGAGGGCTCTAACACCAGGGGCTGGAATCTCTTGCCAGTCATCATCTGCAGAGTCACTGGGATGCTGGCGTCTGGACAGGGAGTCGGCATCAATGTTTCTCTTCCCGGGTCTGTACTTTAAGGTGAAATTGTAGATTGAAAGAGCGGCTAACCATCGGTGTCCAGTGGCATCCAACTTCGCGGAGTTCAAGATATAGGTCAGGGGATTGTTGTCGGTTCTAACTTTGAAGGTTGCCCCGTAAAGGTAGTCATGTAGTTTGTCCCCAATAGCCCATTTCAAAGCCAGAAATTCCAGTTTATGGGCAGGGTAGTTCTTTTCTGAAGGTGAGAGACTTTGACTGATGAATGCAACTGGTGCAATCCATCTTCCTTTTCCTGATATAGAACACCACCCAACCCGTCGAGGCTGGCATCCACGTGGAGGACGTATGGTTGGCAAAGGCTAACAAAGGGGCATTTGTCAAACACATCTTGAGCTCTTGCAATGCCTTTTCACAATTTTCATCCCACCTAAGACCAAAGGGTTCAGAGGGCTTGAAGTAGGTATTGTTAGACAGCCGTTTGTCAGACTTGGTGTCTTTCTTTTGGGGGTGAGGAGGATACCCTTGTAATAGTTGATTCAAATGCCGGGAAAAGCGAGCAAAACCCTTTACAAAGCGGCGATAATAGCCACAGAACCCTAAGAATGAGCGAAGAGAAGAGACAGTTTGCGGTCTGGGCCAAGTTGTAACTGCTTCTATTTTCGCAGGGTCAGTGGCTATCCCCTGCTGTGACACAATGTGGCCAACATAAGTCACAGACATCCTGCAGAATTAACACTTGTCAATTGACAGTTTCAGCCCTTCTTCTTTTAGTCAATCCAGAACCTTGAGGAGCCTTTCCTCATGTTCCTCTAAAGTGCGGCCGAAGATGATTAAATCATCAAAACACTTCCAGAAAGTTCATGTCCCCAACCGTCCTTTCCATTATCCTCTGAAATGTCGCTGGGGCCCCACATATCCCTTGTGGCATGCGTTCAAATTGATAGAATCTGAAATGGCAAATAAAAGCAGTTTTCTCTTTGTCTGCATCATTCATAGGAATTTGGTAATAGCCACTCCTCAAATCAAGCACACTAAACCACTTGCTACCATTCAGACAATTGAGAGCATCCTCAATCCTGGGTACCGTGTACTGGTCGGGAATGGTGCATCGGTTCAGTGTACGGTAATCCACGCACATTCTTACAGCCCCAGACTTTTTCCGCACCACCACAATTGGCAAAGCATATGGACTTCTTGAGTCTGAAATGAGGCCATGTTTCTTCAGCTCCTGCCGGTGTTGGCAGATATCTTCCATATCTGCTGGAGCAATGCGCCGTGATCTTTTACGGAAGGGCCTTGGGTCAGTCAACCTGATCTCATGTTCAGTGCTTTTGGAGCATCACACGTCCCATTCATGGCAGGAGAACACATCTCGTCTTTCCATCAACTTCTCACCAAGCCGACGTTTCCACTCCACGGGCACAGGGGAGTCTCGTTTGGCAGATACCACAGTGGCAGGTTGGACTTCAGGCCTTACCTCCAAGGCACCAGGGAGAAAAGCCTCTTTAGGCTGATCAATCAGCACCAGATTATTAGAGAGCTCTCCATGGAACTTAGCGATACCAGTGACCTTGAGCTCTTTTCCTGGTGGTAGCGTAAATGGCCTATGCTGAGTAAATCACACAATACCATGCTGCTCAGTTTCCTTCTTTGGTGTGTTGGAGATTCTCATATGCTTCCTTAATCACAGGATGTATGGTGAGTGTATTCAATAATCTTTCTCCTGCCTCAGCCTTACAGGACTCAAACAGTCTTCGCACTAGATGCGTGTTGGTCCCTACCAGGATGGACTCCATTCCATTTCTCAGGGGGTCCGGACACACTAAAGCTAGAGTATCAATCTTCTGGGGCACTTCAACAACAGCTCCAGTGAATTCAAGTTGAATGAGCAGGTAGCCGTCATATGGGTATTGATGTTCACTCAACCCCCATATCTCCAAATTTTCCACAGGCCAAAGAAGTATGTGCTTGAGGTACGTTTCGTAGAAGGTGCGGTACAATATAGTGACCTGAGATCCACTGTCCAGGAGAGCTTTAGTATAGACCAGGGGTGTCAAACATACGGCCCGCGGGCCGTATCCGGCCCGACAGGTGGTTTAATCCGGCCCAGTCGTGAAGAGAAAAAATGATAACGATATAAAAAGCATATTTCTAGTCCATTCCTGTGGGGAGTTATGTTTTTTTAATGAAATAACCGAAAAGCGCATTTCCAACACTAGGGGCAGCAAAGGAAAAGCAAGATTGGCATGACAAGAGATCAAGAAATAAAGAGCATATCTTTGCAAGCGCGTGCCAGGTCTGGGGAAGATGCAGTTTGGTTCCCCGCAAGTCTTACCGCCGTTAAGTTGCTAGCAAAATATCAAGAGTGACAATGCAAAAACCTAAACTTTTTTTTTTTTTTTAAACCTCTGGCTGTTTACCACTTACCTTTGTACCATTTCACTGGACTTGAACTGCTTAAATTTCAGAAAAAAATGGAAAATGGGGGTGTTCTAAAACTTTTGACCGGTAGTGTAGATGTAAACGGCTTTAATGCAGACCACAAAACTATCAAACTGGGCAGAGGCGAAATATTCTGTTTGTGACGGACTAAACTACCACGTTTTCACTACCATCCTCACCAAACTAGAGCCCAGAATGTCTGGATAACCTTGCAACCTTTTGTGGCCTAAGCTTCCTGCAATCAGATTGGTGTCAGCAATTCTGATAGTTATAAACCTGAAAAGTGACACTATCACCATGGTGCAGTAGAAGGAGAGCAGGTTGTACAGTGCATGTGTGTGTGTGTGTAGTATCTCTCACCCTGGTGCAGTTGGAGGAGAGAAGTTTGTACAGTAGCGGTGATCAGCCCCTCTGGTAGGTCTCTGAGGAACTGCTTCAGTAGACTGGCCACTGTACAGGCATCCCCTCCTGCAGCAGGTCCACCTCCTCCCACTCTCAAACCTCTGCCTGAGGACCTCCACGGCCCGCACGTTCCCATTCACACGGAATAGACCCTCCTGCTGCAGAGCTGGAGGGAGAGAGAGAGAGACAGAAAGGGGAGGGGTAAGAGTTTTGTCTTTTGCTACACATATTTCTAGTCCATTCCTGTGGGGAGTTATGTTTTTTTAATGAAATAACCGAAAAGCGCATTTCCAACACTAGGGGCAGCAAAGGAAAAGCAAGATTGGCATGACAAGAGATCAAGAAATAAAGAGCATATCTTTGCAAGCGCGTGCCAGGTCTGGGGAAGATGCAGTTTGGTTCCCGCAAGTCTTACCGCCGTTAAGTTGCTAGCAAAATATCAAGAGTGACACCCCAATTACCAAAATATCGTTGTCAAAGAGAAGAAAGGTTGACGAGAGTGCCGAGCTTTCCAGGAAAAATGGACAGAGTATTATTTATTCACAGAGGTGAATGCAAAACCAGTGTGCTTGTTATGTAATCAACAGGTTGCAGTGCTCAAAGAATATAACATTCGGGCGCCACTATGAGACTCACCATAAAGAAAAGTTTCACCATTTGCAGGGGCAGTTAAGAAAAGAGAAGATAAAATAATTATTAGCTGGACTGAAAAAACAGCAGTCTGTATTTACTATAATCACATCGGCTGGCTTACCATACCACACTGAAGTGCGATGGTTAAGCCGAGGTGCCGTACTCAAGCGCTTCTTTGAACTACGAGAGGAAATTGGGGAGTTCATGGAGAAAAGGGAGGCCAGTAGGCGAATTGAAATGCCCGGAATGGGTGAGAGATCTGGCCTTCATGGTGGATATTACACAGCACCTGAATAATCTTAACAAAATGATGCAAGGTCGCCAAAGAGTCGTCACGCAGTTTTGCGATAGCATATGCGCCTTCAAGTTGAAACTGTCACTTTGGGAGAAGCAGCTCTCGAATGGTGACACCGCGCATTTCCCAATTCTCGCAGCTATGCGCGCAAGCCAACCCAATGCTGATTTAGATAAATACAAAGATAAAATAACAGAATTGCTGCAGGAGTTCGAGCGCAGATTTCAGGTCTTCGGGGAATTTGAGAAGGAATTTGCCTTTTTGCTCGCCATTTATAGTCAATGCACCCGATATGCCCGCAGACATCCAACTTGAGATAATTGACTTGCAAAGTGATTCTAATTTGAAGCAGAAATTTGCATCGGTAGATTTAGGCACGTTTTACCAATATCTCTTGCCAGATTACCCCAGATTAACACACCTGGCTGCAAAGATTTTGTCCATGTTTGGAACTACCTATCTTTGTGAACAGGCGTTCTCTGTTATGAACCTCAACAAAACAAAGCACAGGTCAAGATGATCAAACACACACCTGAATGCCATCTTGAAATGTGTTGCTACACAGGATTTGAAACCTGATATTGATGGCCTGGTGAAGGCCAAACGATGCCAAGTTTCAGGATCCAGCAGTAGTCGATAGAAGAAGCCTGTGGGAAAGGGAGTTTAATTAAATTCTTGTTATGTTCACAAATGTTTGCAGTCTGAAGAATGCAGTTCTTTGAAAATAATTTACTTTTGTTTTTAGCTTGAAAAGAATATTCTGCAGTATATCCCTATCAGCAAGCCAGGTTAAGTAGGCCTGAGCTACAAAATATTTTTGATCTGAAGTAGCCATATCATATGGTTCAGTACTGCTATAACTTTTATGTTTTAAAATTTAATTCAATTTTTCATTACTTTGCACATTTACATTTTAGGCGGGGTGTTTAATTTTACTATAAGGATTGCTTCAGTATCAGATGCAAAATATTCACTCTGTATAAAATTAAATAAACCAGTTTTTTTGAAAGCAAAATGCATTTTATTTGAAATCCATTGCCTCTCTGTAAATGAGTAAATAATAATGATAAGTGATTAGGCTACTATGTTGGTTGAGGCATTTTTTCCCAACTAAGAAAAAAACAAAACAAAAACAAAGCAACTGATTTGGAGTTGACCATAGGTTATTTTGCTATTATGTTACTGGTCCGGCCCACTTGAGATCAGATGAGTTGTATGTGGCCCCTGAACCAAAATGAGTTTGACACCCCTGGTATAGACACTTTCTATTTGAACGGGTACATCAGAGGTGGGGCCCACTAAGCCCGCTGGCAGAGAGTTTTGTCCTTGAAACAGTGGTGGGGGGCATTGGGAAGAGTATACCTTACGTGGAGCCCCATCACCGGGCTCCAGCTTCATTTCCCGTCAGCTGAGACTGCTTAATCAGCTTCTGGTTGACCTTCCTCAAGTCTTCAGACCCCTGACACTCTCTCCTAGTATGGCCATCTCCACCACAATTGTAGCAGAGAACTCCAGGTCGACCAGGAGGTTTGACAAAAGACCCAGGGCTGCGAGTGAAGGGTGTACGGTGAGTTGAGGCCTCAGATACACTGCTTACAGGTCCCGTAGGTCGGGAAGGAGGCTCGGAAGCTGGGGCGGCCAAACTTAATAGTCGGGTTACCCGGTTAGACAGCTCTCTCACTTCTTTCTTTAAGACGTCCAAGCCGGACACATCATCTGCTGGTGGTACAGTGGTTACGGCAATGGCAGCTTTTACGTTGTCTCTGGCTGTTATGAGATCTTCTTTTCTTCCCCCACTTCTTTCAACAGTAGTGAAAATGAGGGAGAATCACGAATCTTGTGCGTCATTCAGAGGTGTAAGGCTACCATGTCATTGGTAAGTGCCCCCTTTACCACTTGCTCCATCCTCAGCATATTCATGTCACCAACAGCAATCCCCCCTTTCAGAACAATTCTATGTAGCAGTTTGTCCAAGCGGTAGAGGTATGCAGAAAGTTTCTCTCCCCCCTCCTGGAAAGTACTTCTGAACTTGAACATGAGATCCTGTACACTCTCTGTAGTGCCATATGCAGTCTCCAGAGCAACAAGATAGTCTCTAGCTGTTGCGGACGGGATACCAATTTTCATAAATCAAACTTTATCTGCAGCCGGGCCCTTCAAGCTTTCAACAAGTCGCTGCCTCTTGGCAGACTCAGTGCACTGCCACTCATCTACCATTTGGGTTGCTTGCTCCATCCAAGCATCATACTCCTCTTCTCCAGGAGGAACAGGCTTCAGGCTTGAAAACAGCCTCAGCTTTCTGTAGCTAGGTCCATCAGTAGGCACCTGGCTACATATATCCACCAGGCGGCTTATGGCTGCCACTAGATCTGTGTTTCCATAAATGGCCGGGGGAAGACTGGGCTGAATAATGCCTCTCACATCCTCAAAAGACTTGACTTCATTCTGCAGCAGCTGACATAACTTGGTATGAAAGTCAGTGTCTCCCTGGGTAGCAGATTCAACAATATCTAACTGTTGGATGAGGTGCACAGTCCAAGGGCCTACTTTGTCTAGGATTCCAATTTCTGGAGGTACAGTTTGGGAGTCCAGGTCGGTGGAGCTCTCTACAAGACTGAATAATGCTTTGCCGGAAGAATCTCCATGGCGACCACATATTTTGGTGTGGCCAAGGACCTTAACTGTGTTCAGAACTTCAGCAATAGTTTCATTGCTAACACCTAAATGCACATTACTAAGGCCCGGGCTATGTTAACATTCTCTTCCTTGCACCATAGCACTACCTGATTAAGCTCCATTCTGCCAGACGTACAATAAAAGTACAATAAAGTAGAATAAAAGGGGTGTTCAGAGCTGATTATTTGGAATGCAATAATGCTACATAAGAGATCAGCACATAAAAACAGGAGATGAAATAGATCCCAGCGGTGCTTCCAAAATGTAACCCCTTTTTTGTAGTGTTGATCGAGGGTGGAAGAGCCACACGCAGATTTCACGAATATCTAAAAGCTGACCACAAGTGATCAGCCACTAAGTCTGCGAACAGATTAGGGAACAGGGGAAAAAAATGGAAAGACAAAGAAAATAACTCTTCAATGAAGAAGTAAGAAACTAAAATGATTTTAGACACTTCTGCTCTGGGGAATTATAACCCAATAAAGAAAGAATCTCGAAAAGGAAACACCACCGAAGTGGCGAACATAAAACCTTTAGGTAGAAATAATAATAAGTACCTTCTCTCTTTAACTGAGAGACCACAGAGTGGAAAACTAAACCTTAGTAGTACCGGCTAGAACGTAATAATGATTTACACAGAAACGTTTGTATGAGGGAAAACCAGACCTTAAATACAAGGCGGAATTAACACTGATAACCCTCAGCTGAAAGTGATAGGAAAACTCACCGACAAAAGACCATATAAGGATGGTGGAAATGACAATGATTCCTCATGCAAAATGAGAGAAAACAGACCATCACATGATCAAGCGCCCTCCAGAGGCCGAATGAGGTAAAACCATGACACTTTTTAAGGTTCCTACTAATCTGAGAAGGCAAGGTGTTACACTCAGTGTTGCTTAGCGCGGTGCCTCCACCTGGAATGACTAGGCACAAGACTGTGTGTCTAATTGTCTCCCAGGATATAATAGTGTAAAATGAATATATCTTGTCAGTGTAAAAACCCAACAATGTGTATATTTTAGTTCAGTGAACCAACTCATAGGAAACACAAACACCCAGAGTTAGATTAAGAAGAAATAACCTATATTGTGTGACATACAATATGTAAGGTAATAAAGTTGAAAAAATATATCCAATCAATTATCTTAATCTTGCTATATTTAGGAAATGCTTCACAAATACAAGACTCTTAAAAATGTCTTATTGCACTTTTAAATCAAACACAATATATCCCCAAGACACTTCAAATGTCTTATAATGATCTGAAATCAAACTCAATACATTACCCAAGACACTTCAAATGTCTTATAATGGTCTTAAATCAAACTCAATATGTCTACATGAAAACCGCATAAAGCTTAAATCTTCATTAACCTATTAAATGTTTTTGTTTTAACCTAAACTTGTTAAAACCTAAACTTTTTTTTTTTTTTAAACCTCTGGCTGTTTACCACTTACCTTTGTACCATTTCACTGGACTTGAACTGCTTAAATTTCAGAAAAAAATGGAAAATGGGGGTGTTCTAAAACTTTTGACCGGTAGTGTAGATGTAAACGGCTTTAATGCAGACCACAAAACTATCAAACTGGGCAGAGGCGAGAAATATTCTGTTTGTGACGGACTAAACTACCACGTTTTCACTACCATCCTCACCAAACTAGAGCCCAGAATGTCTGGATAACCTTGCAACCTTTTGTGGCCTAAGCTTCCTGCAATCAGATTGGTGTCAGCAATTCTGATAGTTATAAACCTGAAAAGTGACACTATCACCATGGTGCAGTAGAAGGAGAGCAGGTTGTACAGTGCATGTGTGTGTGTGTGTAGTATCTCTCACCCTGGTGCAGTTGGAGGAGAGAAGTTTGTACAGTAGCGGTGATCAGCCCCTCTGGTAGGTCTCTGAGGAACTGCTTCAGTAGACTGGCCACTGTACAGGCATCCCCCTCCTGCAGCAGGTCCACCTCCTCCCCACTCTCAAACCTCTGCCTGAGGACCTCCACGGCCCGCACGTTCCCATTCACACGGAATAGACCCTCCTGCTGCAGAGCTGGAGGGAGAGAGAGAGAGACAGAAAGGGGAGGGGTAAGAGTTTTGTCTTTTGCTACACACATAACAACCTATGCTATATGCTAATTCTTTCCAAATAATTTATATCTCTAATCATTTTAGTTTCCTATAGTTCCCTAATTTTCTGTGCAACATCGTTTTTGATAGGCATTTTTGAAAGTCTTGTAAGATCAATATTTTTAGCCAATATGATTTTCTTTTAAGAAAACAAGATAAGAACATGTTTGCCACCTAGTGGTTCAAAACTGCAAATACTGGAATACCTGCAGAATGGGTGATTATGAATTGGGGAGTCAAATTCCACCTCACCCCTCATCATCTTAAAGAAATACATGGCTAAGATCAACATCCCCCCCTTAATGTTAAACTGACTGATACATTTCCTTTCAAATGCTACTGAAGAACACAAAATAAAACTGCCCAAGGGGAGGACGTCACAGGACTCAGGTGACATGAGCATGGTTCTGCAGGGCTGCCAATTCTCACACATTATTCTGTCGCACACAAGATCCCTTCACCCAAAATTGAAGGACCCCTAAAAATTGTACAGTAGGCTGCAGACAGTGTTACAGACAATCAATAAAGCAATATAAAAATAGCCACACAATGAATACTGTCCCAGGATCAGCTCTTTCAATCACATCATTTTGAGCAGAATGTAGAATGTAGACTTTTGCACTTTGCACTGAAACACTTTGATTTATTCAGATAAGTAAGGGCCCATCTCCACCAGGAACAATAATGATAAATCATTTGCTCGTGTCTACAGCAACAATGTTTTATCCTTGTACATGTCTGTCTATCAACACACAAGCACAGGTCCAGACAGTACACAGCAGTGATTCGATATGTTTTATCATTGGTGACGTGTTCTAGAAATTGCTCTGAGAATCTGGACAATATCTATTGTTATAGTTGTAGCTCATTTTTTTAGTTGTGTGTAAACACTTTCATTCCTTTGAACTGGAACTATTTCTTTAATTGTATCTTCATCATTATAGATATCAGATACAGCACATTATATGTGGAGATGGGTCTTAAGTCAGCATGTTTTGTGTGGCTCCTTCTTCTTACCGTGCTCACTCAAAAACTCCATCATGCTACTCAGGACCAAAGGTACCCTGTCCCTCAACAGTCCAGCCTCCCCCAGCTCCAGCAGGGACACTCCGAAAACCTTCCTCCCCCCACAGGCCTTTGTCTTCATCAGGGGCAGCTGCATCATTCTTTTCATGTCCTCCTTGATCTGCACAGCTGCCCTGTTGTGCTTAAGAGAGCAGAGGACAGACACACAGTCCACCACAGGAACCATGACCAGTTGAATCCACACACAGGACCCAAGAGTAGCTTTCCTTACAGCACAGCTCACTTCCTGTTCACTTTTACAGTGGAAAACTCACACAGGACAGGAAGGGGAGGGGCCAACTCTGTAACCAAGACACACACTGGTTGCCAAGGTGTTGGTATCTAGGGGAGTGGTTTTGAGCAAGGTGCAAAAGCATGCATACAGTAACTGCACAGGTACATAAGCACAGGCTTGAAAGAAGCAGCTTCACATGATCGATGAATTTGCTTCATTTACAATTGCTTAGCTCTGATGAATCTATTTCTACAGTATAGTGTGAAGGCTTGCATAAATTAATAAACTTTGTTAAATATATTTTTATTGTGCCCATTTCATTGCTGACACACAGCTGTTGTTTGCTGCTAACAGCTGTGTTTGCTTATGATTTTCAGTTGCCAAGGCACTTTTAAAGGCAGTGGGTGGCAATGTGCAGGTCCACACTCACATGGCAATGCCAGTAACAAGGCCTGGTACTGTAGAACAAACACAATAATGACAGTAACGGGGTAGTAGAACAGACACAGTAACAGAACCAGGTACTGTAGAGCAGACACAGTACTGTGGTAACAGGGTCAGTAGACAGTAAACGGGTAGTATAACAGACATGGTAACAGGGTTTGGTGCTGCAGAACAGACACAGTCGTGACTAGATGTCTGTTCTTCTCTAGGCTTCTGCAGGCACAGTTAAAGAACGTCCACTGGCCCCTGAGACCCCCCAGAGCATACGGGCCTGTTCTTTGGTAATAGGCAATAATAAAACAATGACAGGCCTGGGCACGGAGGTAATTATTCATCAAAGAGCACAGCAATCTACATTCACAAACGTTTTATTCCTAAATTAGCATCTGTTCCTTCCTGCTTTTACTATGTTGCATTTCTCTGCATTCTATGGCACTGCATTCTATGGCACCTCTACCTCAAATAACACACACACACACGCAAGCATGTATGCACGCACACAGTCACAGAGGCATACACACTGGCATATATACACATGTAGGTGCATGCACACTCATACACTTCACTGACTCCACACAGATTACGAATGATATATTACCTCTATTTTTTGTCAGAATTTCAACCTGTCACCACAATTTCCCTTAATGTAAGTCATGGGATTTTATAAACATACAAAATATTTACCTCAAATATATTTCCATTCGGCTTGAAACTACTGCAACTTAGTCTATTTATGTTTACGTTAAATATTGGTAAAAGGATCCTGGTACAGACAGTAAGCCAGGATCCCCACTTGGGGCCCTGCTTGGCTCTGCTGTCACAAGCATTATAATTATGATCATGAAGATTAAGGCACTGAAAGAAGGCTATAAAAGACTATATCATTTGTCAATTTGTATATTTTATTAAATACTATCTGTCAGGTGAAATATGTCCAGTTTTTTATTATTATATCAAATCCATTAAAAAATTTTTTCGACTTAATCGCATGATTGACTGTGATTAATAACGATTAATAACAATTTCAGAATTGACCCATTTTCATTATGTAAAAACATGAAATACAGTTCTAGTGTTGTGGAAATGAAGAAATACATTAATTCTAAATACACAAAAATGAAAATCAAATTATATTTTTTATTTCCATCTCTTCAGAATGAATCATATTTTCAATATGTGGAGCCTGTAAATACAGAATTTTCAGCGGTTGAATGGAAGTCTATGAGAGAGAGCAGAATTCTCTGGGAGAAATCTTGTGTACCACTTTGATATTGCCCCATTTCGTTCCTTCATTCTCTCAATCACTTGATCTAAGTCACTGAGTATAAGCACTCATTCTGTAGCGAAACAATGTGGTGGTTGTCAGTTTACCTGTTTATCAGAAACTTTTCCTAACTTATCTCCATAATCAGGCCATGCATTTTTTAAATGAAACCTATGTGTTAATATTTTTACATTGACAGCCCTAAAAATATCTGACGATATAAGTTGACTTTATTTTTGCATATTTAATCTTTTACATTTTTAATCAGGTTTTTTTTCTTACAGTTATGTATCAGAGAGAGTAATGGAGTGATTTTCTTAGAGTAAGCTATTTCATTTCTGCCAGCAGGCTGTTTAAGGCCTGTGACAGATGGCGTGGGGTGCTGCGTGGTGGCAGAGGCTGATCAGGATGTTGGCAAATCCTCCCATCATGCCCTCAGTCCCTTAGTGTGTCGTGCAGTCTCTGCGCAGAGTCTGGCAGGAGTGTGTGCACTCCTCAAGCTGCTTCATGCAGAGAGACTAAAACATTTGTCCTCGTGCTCCATATGGTCTGTGCTTTTGTTACTCCTGAGGAAGATTTACAGCAACTATTGATTGACAGTTGGTTTCATGCAATAAATGTTTGGGATACTTAAGAATGGGCAATGAAAAACACCAACAGTGCCTTAATAGGGTGCTGGGCCACCACGAGCCACCAGAATAGCTTTATTGTGCCTTAGCATAGATTCTACAAGTGCCTGGAACTCTACTGGAGGAATGCAACATCATTCTTCCACAGGAAATTTCATCATTTGGATTTTGGAGCACCGCTCCAGAATCTCCCATAAGTGTTCAACTTGGTTGAGATCTGGTGACTGAGATGGCCATGGCATATGGTTTACATCATGTTCTTCAAACTATTCAGTGACCACTCATGCCCTGTGGATTGGGGCATTGTCATTCTGAAAGAGACCAATCTCATCAGGATAGAAATGCTCCACGATAGGATAAAGGTGATGACTGGTGGTGGTGAATGGTTTTGTATTTATTGGCATTTACCTTGCCCTCTAAGGGGCTGAGTGGACCTAAACTATGGCAGGAAAATGCACCCCACGCCATAATAAAGCCGCTAGAACCCTTCACCATGGGAAACAAGCACTCAGCACCTATACGTTTCTTTTGGCGTGCGCCACACATGCATTCGTCCGATTGTTGAGAACAGGGTGAAGGATGACTCATCTGACCATATTACTTTTTTCCACTGCTCAGGAGACCACTAGCTGTGTTCTTTGCACCACTTTACTTGCAAATGTGCATTTCTGTGTGTGTATGTGATAGAGAGAGGTAGAGATAGAGTGTGTGTGTGTGTGTGCATGTAGTAGTCTGTAGAAGGAGCAGTATGTATGGTAAGCTCTATACAGGTGTTAGTGAAAAGGTGTGTGTGTGTGTGTGTGTTAGTGTATAGCAGGATCAGTATGTATGCTAAGGCCTGTACAGGTGTGTGACACTGGGAGAGGTGGAGGGAGGAGTAGAGAGGCCTGCACCTCCCTTTTGGCTGCTGTCAGGTGTTCCTGTTCCCTCCCACAACATGGAGAGTACTACAAGACCTTGCACAGCAATGGCCTCACTTACAGGCAGGCTCACCTGAGGCTTTTGGTTACTGTTTTCGCTCTATTTAATCATATTTGATTTAACGGAGAGTTTTTGGTTTGGGAGGAAGTTGATCCTGATTTATTAATAGAATAAACTGGCCATTGGTCTACTGGAACCCTAATTTTTGTTTTGTCTTTCATCCACTTACCACCATGCATGTTTGTACACCGTGCTACAAGGTGTTAGTGAAAATATGTGTGTGTGTGTGTGTGTGTGTGTGTGTGTGTGTGTGTGTGTGTGTGTGTGTGTGTGTGTGTGTGTGTGTGTGTGTGTGTGTGTGTGTGTGTGTGTATTATGTATGTATAGCCATGTATGCTAAGCCATGTACAGGTGTTAGTGCAATAAGCCTGTCTGAGCTGTCCTGCCTGATACCAGCCTGTACAAACAGATGTCTCTCGATCTGCTCTTTCCTGTCTTCAGCTGCAAGTTCACAATGACCCCTGTAAATAGCTCCGTGCATTAATCACTGCTTCACACACATCCCCTCCTCTTCTCTCCTCCTCTCCTCCCCATCCTCTCTCCTTCTCCTCATCCTTTCTGCATGCCTCTCCTCTACCCTCCCCCCCTCTCCCTCTCCTCTCTTCAGAACAGTAACTCTCTCCTTCATATTTCTCTCTCTAGTACTCATGTACTTAAATGCAGTTTTCTTGATATAGTGTGTTTGTAACTATTTCATGCATTGTAAGTCATCCTTGATAAAAATAACAAATAATTTTAAGATCATTATTAGAACACATCTCTTTGACTATAGAGTAAAATTTAACCAGATTCCTGGTTATTCCTGGTTAATGAATTTCAGCTGATGTCCCTTTTGCCTTGTGCTTTCAATGTACCATCTCTCTACATCCTTCCCTGGGAAGGGAGGGTTTCAGTCGGAATGATTTTCCACGTCTCATCGCATAAGTGTCTCCCCTGCTTAATAATCATTATTCAGTTCAGCTGGTGGATGGCAGAAGTGAAAAGAAGTGGTGGCTGGCAGAACAAGCTTTGGATGACAAAATGTGCTTTTCTGCAGTATTTTAAAGACTCAGCTGTAGTGATGAGACAGGCTTACGAATATGATTGGGAAATCCAGATTGGGAGAATGGAATAAAAATAAAAATAAAATTAGATTTTTAAATGAATGTTTAAATTTATATTTTTTAAATATGAATAATGTGTGGTCTGCTTAGCCGATGCTTCACTTGCTTGAAAGGGTTTACGCCTGTGCTACCATGACAGACTGGCTGGTCTGCAGTCTCTCTCACTGTGTCCTTAAACACACACACTAGTCCTCATAGCAAGTCCCAGCATGCTTGTCCTGCCCCTCTCAACTCTTAGTGGGCTAAGAGCTCTCAAACACATGCGCATCAACAGAGGAACCTTCTACAGCAGACCACCTACCAGCTGCGACACAAAACAACTTCCATTAAGACAAAAGGAAACAAAAAATGTAATATTTATTCCTGCTTTACAGAGCTTGCATATGTACCATAAAAACTATTGAATTGAAAAATAAAATATTTTCATTTCAGTGCACAAAAATGGTAAACAACATTACTTTAAAAGTACTAGATTGAGAGGAAGTAAGCTACATCTGAAGAAGCAAACAGGAGGCCTAGTTAACAGGACTGGCAGGAGTCTGTGATCAGCTGGATGCCCACAGTTTTCAGTGTATTAAAGTGAAACATAGAGCAGAGCCACATGTCACAAACCCTCGCCACACACACAATTGCTTCAGGACAAAAAGAATAACCAGATTCCAGGCTCAGATTGGCCCTACTTCACAATCTGCAGCAGAGACAACTGCTTGTACTTACACAGATGGTGAGTGCTCCAGCCCCCATACTTTCAGGAAGGGTCTGAGGAGAAGGGCGACGCTCCTGATCCCACGGCCCACTCAGAGGATCCCCCAAAACGCACCATACGTCAGCCCATTGAGGGAACACAGCCTGGCGCACAGAAGCACAGTCCAACAGAGGGAAAGCAATCTCTAAACTATGAGACAAAGACTCGCACATAAGAAGAGTTTGCTGCTCTGATTTTACAACCCTTGCCAGATTAGCCTCCTCTAGCCTGAAATCTGAGCTCTGCCCTGCTATTGGCTAGACAGCCGGGTCATGTGAACAGCAGGCTCAAACTTTTTAAAAAATGGGAGGAGGACCTGGACGGCAGGGGAGAGAGGATGTAGAAACAATGGAGAAGATATTATAATAATGTAGTGACTATATAATCTGGTCCAGTCAAAAACTAGAAAAACTGCAAATGTCTCAAACCAGGCCACTTCCGTTGAATGAAGCAGGAATTGTGGTGCTGTAATTCTAGTGATACCAATTCACTTTGATTGCAATTGGCGAAATTGAGCACAAACTAAAGAGGCTTCATTGTATACCCTGTCTGTTTTGTCTTAAGTGTCTTAATATTGTATAAAGTTTTATAAGTAAATGTGACGGTAGTGTAATGTAGCCTACATTTTACTTGGAACAATTTGGGGGCGGTTTTGATAAGAACGCCAAAAGCGCCTACTGTACCCACTTGTTGGTTTACATCGTAGAATTTAACAGGAAACACACGCGAGCGCAGTGTACGTTTATTGTCACGAAGCTGATACATATTGAAACGCACAGAATTTTAAATAAGCTCATGCTTAAATTGAGTAGGGTTTAAAATGATGGACAGGTGATGTTAAATCACGGAGAAATAATTTAACAAACCGGCAAACAAATGTAAATCGAACATAAAAACGAAAAACTCCCAGTTGGGACTGTTGCGAGTTGACTATGTTTTGATAAACATGGTGCTTAATTAATTAGACTTCTGTTAGCGCTAGCCACCACCAACAAGGCCGACATTATCAAATACTTTCATCAAATAGACACGCCGACAAAACGCAACAGCTCCTCCGAAGGGTTATCTGCCAAAGCCAAACCCACGTCGTCTAAAAAAGCCAATGCACAACACCATTCTCGTTCTGGGGAAAAAGCTCATTAGTGTGTTACAGAAAATATCTTAGGAAACAGGGCATTTAGCGTCAGGAATGAATTGATCTTGTTGTTACAACTCAAATTGTGTGTGTTTATCAAATATTTACACGATTTTTTAAAAGAGGCCATAATTAAGTTGGCTTTCATTCTGAAATAAGTGACAATTCAGTGGATTCGGCTGAAAAAGCGAAAGCTGGCAACACTGGTCTGTCACAAAAAGTTGCAAATCGTTTCGAGTATAGGAGCAGTTGTCAACTCTCGCGAGACAAATAAGCAACCTCATCTTCAAAACCAAGCAGTGTTTCCAAGTCCGTTTATAATAAGCGACTTTAGGCTTGTTTTTTTCCGCTTCGTTGAAAAACTTGTCGCGGGTTGCGGTTTTTTTGGGCTTGTTTTAAAAATGTAGTTGCTTGTTAAGGAAAATCCTATCATATATACATTCATGAGAAATATTACTATTGGGGGGGTCCCATCTTTATTTAACATCTTTTAACAAATGCAAGTCAAACAGGACATTATAACTATATAGAACCAACCAATAGAAACGGCGTTTAATCATTCCTATTTAAGATCTGTGGGTTCTGTCAGACCAAAATGTGCCTGGCTACCAAAATCTGACCGGGTGGCATACCCGGGTTGCGTCAAAAGAGCATTCAAATGCTTACAACAAGTGCATTTAAACATGGTAAGGACCATCATGGTTAGTGCTAGAGATCGGTGTAGTAACACTGAAATACACGTTGTTAGCAACTGCACATCGTAGCTATAACAGGGTCAATAGTGAAGGTATTTATTATAAACAGGGACTGGGGTAGGTAAGCGATGGTGAGGGCAGACGAAGGAGGCAGGCAGGACAGGCGGGGAAGCAGGCAGGTAAGCGGGCAGGCAGGCAGAGAAGTGGGCAGGCAGGCAGAGAAGTGGGCAGGCAGGCAGGCAGGGGAAGCGGGCAGGCAAGAAGTGAACCTGGACGTGGAGAGGACGAATACACATAAACAGACGAAGATAATAAATGCAGAAGAAAACGCGGTTTGGGAGAAGTCTTGATTCATGTAGCTACCACTGAAGCAGAGACAACGATCTGACGGTGAGTGGATGAGAAACCGGGGTTGATATACACTGCAGGGCTGATGATAATTGATGGCAGGTGTGCAGGCAGCGCAGATCCATAGTAATCAGGAGGGAGCCGGAGAATGCAGAGGAGGAAAGCTGCGCCCACAACACACGCACAAACACGAAACTGACAGGGATAACAGGAACACAGGGGAAAGGGAAATGGAAAACACGAGGAAACACAAAAATAATCAAAGTTGCGGCCGTGGCCGTAACAGGACCCCCCCCTCAACGGTTGCCTCCAGGTAACCCACCAGGCCTGTTGGGATGCTCCCGGTGAAAATCCCGGATGAGGGAGGGATCCAAGATTATCGTTCCTCAGGACCGTACCCCTCCCAGTCTACCAGGTACTGAAACCCCCGGCCCACAACACACGCACAAACACGAAACTGACAGGGAGAACAGGAACACAGGGGGGAAAGGGAAACACAAAAATAAACAAAGTTGCGGCCGTGGCCGTAACAGTTTAGTGTTCCATCTAAACAGTCCTTTCCTTTATTCAAAACAACTTGTCCTCTTTCCATTTTAATCCGAATGTTGACATTACAGGCAGGGCCCAACACTTATTTTGACAGTTATTATAAGATGGTAGCCCGAAAGCTTAATATTATGATGTACTGTACAACCTGTAGGCTACACAGAAAATGACTCTATCACCACGCTAGAGGGGAGTGTTGTACAGCTAACATGTTGTACAGCTAGACATCAATGAATGAACCAAAGCTGAACAAGAAATTGAACCTTACCTTTTTAAAGTCAGTAACAATACAAGAAAAACATTTTAAAATCAGAGATTTTATTGAAATGGACCCAATCTTTAACACAATGTGATGGAGAACATCCATGGATCAACTACGTAGTGGTAGGTGGGTAGCACCCATGTACGCTGGTTAATCATATTTGTGGTAAACTGAGACCGCCAAACTTGTTCGTTTTGTCGGGTTGTTTCAAAAAAGTGTGGTGATTATTAACTGCTCAAATTAACTATATTTAACAAGCTTTATATGGACCACAGTATGACACAATATTGATCAGATCCCATATGAAAATATAGATCAGAATGTATGTGGAATGTGTTCAATCTTTTCTTAGTGGTGGAGATGAACTCCAGAAATCAGGTCTCTGACTGAATAAGCCCTGTCATTTACATTCTGATGATGTAATACACATTAAAATACTAAAGTCCAAAATGTTGGGCTTATATACAGTATCATACGTAGAATAAGCAGTTAAGGAAATAATACATAAAACTGTATTGCCAATGCCAATGTTGTAGACCATCATTATGTCACACCAAATAGGTGGCAGTAGCTACCTCTAGCTCCAAGTGATTATTCAATGTGTTGCCCCAGATTTTATTATTTTCCTCATTATACATCATCAATATGAGCAAATATAATGCATATTTAAGAAACCCATAAGAAACATCAGCTTTTTCCTAGCATACATTTCTCCTATACAGTACATTAAAAAGAAACAAATTTAACTCAGACTTCCCATGGAATATAAGGGTTTAAGTATTGGCCATTAATTTTGCCAATAGGAAGTGTTATGATGGGGAAATGTCTGGTCCATATGACATTTGACTACTTCAAAAGAGAGTCAAAAGAAAAGGATAAGACGACATCAAATCATTTACATTTTACATTTTAAGCATTTAGCAGATGTTCTTATCCAGAGCAACTTACACAGTTTACATTTCTTTACATACAATCCATTTCTACAGCTGGATATTTTACTGAAGCAATTCAGGTTAAGTACCTTGCTCAAGGGTACAACAGCAGTGCCCCACCTGGGAATTGAACCTGCAACCTCTGAGTTACAAGCCCAGCTCCCTAACCAAGCCCAGCTCCCTAACTAATTCTTGATTTAAACCTTTATGATACATTTTGAAACGTTTAATGTTCAATAGCAATATCTTTCAAATTTTTAGTGTCTAATACCCAATACATTTCAAATATTCAATGGTATGCCATTGATCAGTGAAATGTTATATGAAGTACAGTAATTGTCTTTCTGTTGAGTTTCTCATTTACCCATTTTTTCTGTTTCAGACTTGCCTTTCCTACATCCAATATCCTTTTCCACATGGGCATATAATCACAGTGTAATATTGCAAGTTATATAAACAGTTGTTATATCTATTGTTTCTAGAGTATATGTTCATACAAGCAAATCTGATTTGACAAAAGTTATGGCAACACGCAGAAATTCTACATGGGAAACAACTCATGATGTAAGGCAACATTTCTAATAAGTTTACTCTCAAGGTATGACTCCTCTTAAAAGTAAAACAGGATATTGCTGAAAGGCAATGCCTGTATTTATTTATGGTAGGCCTTACCTTTCTAGGAAGTAGTTTCACAACTGAAAAAATCATAATCCACATATCTAGGTGCATTTCACTTAACATATTCCAAATACAATTTATATATTACACATAAATTTAATTTCTAAATGAGTCAGAGACGTGTACTTTAGGTAAAGCAATTTTATTTTGGTTAGAAACTTCAATCCTTGTTTTGATAACCAGTTCTTTTGAAAGGTTTTAGTTGGGAATTGGTGTGTTTCAGAGCCAACCATGTCCTGTATTCATAAAGTGTCAGAGTAGGAGTGTTTATATAAGATCAGGTTTCCCCTGTCCATATCCTAACCTTATCCATTATGAGCTAAAACACCATACTGATCCTTGATCAGCACTTGCACTCTGAGATGCTTTATGAATAATGGCCCAGTTCTTCAGTGTTTTAGAGCCATCTACATACAGCAGAATTACAGCTCAATGAATCCTTTTACACATTACATAACTCAGACTTTTACAGACACTATACCTCAACACCTGTAGGGACAGATGGAAGGGTCTATCAAGGATGACTATACTCGACCAGGTCACTGTGCTCAGTACAGCTTCTTTAGTTACTCAAGGTGATGGTGTCCTAGGTGGTGATAGTATTCCAGGGGATGTTTTAGTATGTTAGCTTCTTTAGTTTAATGGTGTTTCAGATAGTGGTAGTATTGGTGTTTGGTGGAGGTGGCAGTGTGGGGGGAACAATAGAGACAGCATTCCAGTATCCACGGAAACCTCTATTCTGCGTTGCACCATTACTGAGGAAGCGGATGACAGCTGTGTTTCCCTTGGTGGTCAAAGCTGGTGGGGCTGTAGATCCACAGTAGGGGCCTGTGTGGAGATTGGTTTACTCTCATTTATCATCATGCAGTATTATATATGTTAAACTTGCCTGGGAATTAAGCAGGAATCTCCATGATTTCAATCTTAATACACAGTGTAATCAATATAATATAACATATGCCATTTAGCAGACATTTTATCCAAAGCGACTTCCAGTAGTGAATGCATATATTTTTCAGTATGTGGTCCCAATGGGAATCAAGGTCACAACCTAAGCGTTGTCAGCACCATGCCCTACCTACTGAGCCACACAGGACCACAATATAATGTCTGTGTCACACAAAAACCTCACATCTCAAATAAACTTAATTCTCAGGAAGAGCAAAAAACTGTTTTTTCACCCCATTTACCAACACATTAGTCACATGGGGTTTTCAACCATTAAGAAAGAAAGCAGTGATGATTTACTAACCAAAAATAGTAACATCTGTGCCCTCTCCATCGAATATGGTCACGTGGTCATTGCACAATTCCAACACATTCTGCGCCTGCAGGTGGAAGTCTGTGAAATTGATGTGGATTTTCTGGGTGGGCTCCACTGTGATTTGCCAGCTACAGGCTTTCAGGGCAGGGTAGTCACTGTTAGGCCAACCAGGGGACACAATCTCTCCCTGCTCACTGCCAAAATGTCCCCCACACTGTGCCACACCTGAAAATAAAGCATGTATGTTTGTTTATGCATGTTAACTCAGTGGGGTTGTTTGAGGGCTCTATGGTGCAACTATATGGTGTAAGTCACTGGGGATGTCTGAACTTTATGCTGTGGTGTAACTTGCTGGGGATGTCTATTAACTCTATGCTATGGTATATGTCTATGGTGTAACTCACTGGGGATATCTGTGGGATCTATAGCAATCCAGGAAGCGAGGAAGCCAGTGTCCACCACTCTGCCATTGGAGGAGAACTGAACGGTCAGAGTGTCACTGGTGCTCACCAAATCACTGGGAACAGAGCTTCCACAGTGAGTCCCTGAGACACAACACAAACACAAATCACACACTCAGCTGTCCACCTAGCCCTCTGAGCAGAGATCTTAACAGAAATAACAATAGTATGATACCAGTAGTATAAAAGCAGTGGTATGAATGCCGTATTATGATAGTCATAGTATGATAGCAGTAGCCGTAATACTGTATGATAGCAGTGGTATGATAGCAATAGTATAATGGCAGTAGTATAATGGCAGTGGTATAATAGCATTAGTATGATAGCAGTGGTATGATAACAGTAGCGTACCAAGGGAGCCTATGTGGTCGGAGACAGCGAGATTGTCATTCATGCAGAGCTGACTGTCCTCCAGAGAGAAGCGCTGAAAGTGCAGGTGTATGAGTTTGCCTGCAGGTGCTTTGATGTTCCAGTGGCAGTGGGCACTGTTGCTGTAGCTGAGCGGGTGGCCCATAGAGGACAGGTTGCCCCCAGGACCAGTCAGGTCTTTGGCCCCCCCACACCCAGAGACTACAGGAGAGAGAGCTACAACACTGAACACTGGAGCAAAGCACGACTAATCAACACATTAACTAAGGAGCAAGTAATGGCTAATCAACACATTAACTAATAAGCAAATCATAACTAATCACACATTAACTAATGAACAAAGCATGTCTAATTATCAAATTCATTTTCATTAATGAACAATTTACTGTTACTGACTGGTCTGTTAACAATGTTCTTGTTCTTGTTCTGTTCGCTCCTGTGATATCAATTTATTGTAATGCATCTTTCCACAATGATCTTGTAAGTTTACCCTTTAAGTGTAGTATGAAGTGCATATGCCAAATAAATGAATACTACTATTACTACTACTCATGAGAATAGCAATAACATAATCAGAGCACAGAAGGATCTCGTACTCTTGAGGTTGTAGATGTTTTTGCGGATAACTTGCTCGATCCAGGGGATGTAGGCTGATGTGCGGGTGAAGACACTGGGCTTCTTGTCCATAATGCAGCCAATTGGACCGAAGCTGGTGATGCCGTGGACCTCCCAGGGGCTGAGGGCATTGGCCTGACAAACCAGAGGCCCTCCGGAATCACCCTGTACCAGAGGAGAGAGGGCTCACCTTCAGTCTCTCAAAAATGGTACCACTCCTAATATGAAATACACTACTGTAGTACACCTCCCATTAACCCATGTATTATGTTAGACAGATTTGACATGAATTTAGGTGTTTATCATCACAAAAAGGCTGGTTAACTTGTTTTAGCCTGAGGCCAGCTGACTTTGCCCAGTTTTGGCCACAAAGGAGAATAGGCCTTTATGAACTAGCAGCTAGTTCTCTAGCTCTCTCTCTCTCTCTCTCTCTCTCTCTCTCTCTCTCTCTCTCTCTCTCTCTCTCTCTTTCTCTCTCTCTCTCTCTCTCTCTCTCTCTCTCTCTCTTTCTCTCTCTCTCTCTCTCTCTCTCTCTCTCTCTCTCTCTCTCTCTCTCTCTCTCTCTCTCTCTCTCTCTCTCTCTCTCTCTCTCTCTCTCTCTCTCTCTCTCTCTCTCTCTCTCTCTCTCTCTCTCTCTCTCTCTCTCTCTCTCTCTCTCTCTCTCTCTCTCTCTCTCTCTCTCTCTCTCTCTCTCTCTCTCTCTCTCTCTCACACACACACACACACACACACACACACTGCTCTCACCACAAACATAAAGACTATCCCAAATAGATGGAAATATTTTGGGAGGGTCGCCCAAATGCCTAAATGTTCGGTTAACCATTTATGTGTGTGAACTTGTTATTATGTGTTTGTGTTAGCTAGCTGGTCGCGGTGAATAATGTTAGAACCACCGTGACCAGTATACCCAATGTTTTTGATGCAGTCTCCCGAGTGTTCATCAAGCCAAGTGTGAAGTGAACTGTTACTTCCTGACTGATTACGACATCTACGGAAGGCGTTTATGTTCAATCGTGTCATTTTAAGGACACGTTTTTTCCAACAAAGGTTTAGGCATCCTCGTTTTTTGGAACAAAGGTTTAGGCATCCTCCGGAGTTGTGCTAATAAAGTGGCTACTCGCATGGTCAGCTTTACATTACTACTGGATTCAGACTCTTTTCTTGATACATCAAACGCACGCTTGCTACAATATTTTATCTTCAAAAAGCTTACCAATACCTCATAGACATAACATGACACATATGCAGATCTAAGTTGTGGGAATCCACTTTGTTGCTGTCTGAGAGGGGCAACACTGATATAAAAAAGGTCCCACTCACCATTTACTCACTCAATCACTAAGAAGCAATTGTCAGAAGAGGAACATGAGCAGAAGACTCATGTACAGCCAGTGAAGCTCTCGCTGTACTCTTAGACAGTGATAATGACAGTGAAACAGAGGAGGAAGTGTCTGAAACTGAGGACAATGTTGAACATAATTCGGACTAGAATGAATCATCCTCTGATTCATTGTAGTCCGTCAATCCGTTGATGTGAGTTACAGGTCATAATGGATGTTATTGTGCAAAATCTGCCCCTCATCAAATGTAAGATGCTAACAACCTGCCAGAAAATTTTTAAGAAAGCACATTATGACCATTATGGCCAATTTGATGAATAATTAGTGCATTTTGTGTGCTTTGTAATGAAAAACCAGTGGTGTAATATCAAAGGAAACAAAAAACTGAAATATCTGGTCAGTTTACTGATGGGAGCTGGCTGAGTGCTGAAAGGAGGCACAGTAAATACTTCAGCAAACTATTGGTTTCAGTAATGTATTCTAAAACTCCTGCAGTGAAAACCCCTAGGAATAAAAGCTTCAAGAATTATTGTAGTTCTGTTGTTGTTGTTGTTAGTCATAATAATGATACTCTACAAAAATAACAGTAAAGCTACACTGATTTTTCTTCCCCATTAGAAACCCAGCTGAAATTTCCACTCATGTGACAGTTGGCAATGTCCACCATGTGTTCAGTAAAACCTAGGAGACACCAACCTGACACACAGACTTGAGCTCATCTGGCTTGTTGTAGCCACAGCAGATCATCGATGGCTTCACTTGGAACCACCAGTAGTCCATCCTTTTGCAGGTGTCAAATGGCACGACTGGTAGATCCACCTGGTTGAGTGTCTCCGCCACCTTTGCATTGGTCGAGTTACCTGATGGAAGGGTATGTTTTTTTGTATAATATTAAGCTCAAACTGTTAGAACTTATACTTATACCTCACTTAACAATGTTGGGAGGTGATTTTAATTAAATTAAAATAAGTATAACATAATTTGATTTAATAAATATTGATAGTTAATTCTGTTCCACACTGATTTTCCATAGTTTTTTGAGTGATCTAAATATTGTGATTGCTTGCCACCTCAGAAATCCTTTACATTACACATTTAAATTAATATTCTCCTGCAGGTTATTTGTATTTTCCCCTACCGAATTCCTTCGTGATATTGATACAGTTTGTAGAAAAATATGATACGGGAATTTGTTTTGCATCTTTACAGTGTCATACATTTTTAACAAAATGTCAAACATGATTTCAGGTCATTTATGATTATATTGTTAACAGTAAGATTGTCAGGTCTCACCTGTCTCATCGCCCCAGCCGGTAGCGTAGCACTTCTTCCCTCCAGGCAGTACCTCCTCCAGGGGCGGTCGGCAGGCAAAGCTAACTTCATTAGTGGGGTTGACCTCCCCATCCAGCCTAACCAGAGCAATGTCAAACTCCACGGTGGGCATCTGCGGGTACTTGAAACCCTCATGTCTGTATATACCAAGTACGGACAGGCACTGCTCATTGGGCTCTGTGACCGTCAGGTTGTGCTTCCCAAAGCACATGCGCCAGCGCTGGAGCTCATCTGCATAGCTATACAACACACAACATAGTGAGGACTCCTCACAACATAGTTAGCACTCCTCCTAACATACAGTGTATGTGGGTCTGTATGTTTGCATGTAAATCTGTATATTCACGACGTGAGTGTGTGTGGTTGCATTTGAATATGTGTGTTTACATGTGCGTGTGTGTGGATGTGTATGTGTGTGATTGTGTGAACGTATTGTGGCAATCGGCTGAAGGAAAGTCTAGGTTGTGGTAATTGAGGGGTGTACAACAAGTAAGGATTGTGGATTGAATTTGATTATATTTCTCCCCCCCTTCCCCTTGTTAGTTTATTTAGAATTGTTCATTTGTAAGTGAGGTTTTGTTATTGAGGGGGAGGATGGTAGTAAAAATGCACCTGAATTGTAGTGTGATTGCTAGTTTCACCCATTGCAAATGGAGTATTTCTCACCCCCAACCAATTTTGTAGATTTGTGGTAAGCCACAAAGGCCTTTGTGTCAACATGGGTTGGGCAGCACAATGTGGGGGGGTGCGGTGCGCTTTGATAAGTGTGATAATTAATTTGCGTTTTTGTCCAAAAAGACCACCTCTTAACTCAAATGCAGGACGTTATGTGCTAGTTTGGTGATGTTAGTTATGGCCAGATAGGGCAGATATAGGGCATGTACATATATAAATCTGAACAGATACCATATCACACAAGTGCATCAATATGCACTAAACTAGCATGTGCCTCGTCTTTTCTACTTCCTCCTTCCAGACTATCAGTTTCCTACTGAGAAATGTCATTTTCTCAGAAGGGCATGGTGCACGTAAATTTCATTTAGTTTAGCACTGCGTATTATACACCATTCAATTATGTACTTCATTTGATTGTATCTTTGCAAGCCATGGCACTTGCACTTCATTAGACATGACATTAATTGGCAGTTCACTATGGCAAAGGTATCGAAGGGGGAAAAAACTGATGATTTGATTAGCCATAATGAACCAAACTCTCACCATACCCACAGGTCATTTATTCTTCTTAAACCAACCTGTTTTACAACTGTGCCACAGGTGATCTACCATCTCTTGTCACAGAACTACAGGAATGGACAAGGACATGCCTTAATGCATCTCTGTCCTGGAATCAACCACTATATTTAATAAATGAAGTGGTGAGTAACATTGGAAACCAGCATATCTCGCAGCCCTCCAGCACCAAGGCTGAGGACCCCTGCATTAAGGTGACAAGACAAAAGGCTTCATTATAAAGAGTGAATTCTTACTTTATAAAGCAGTGAGCTGCTGTTAAAACCCAGTTCTTGTGGATGAGAGTCCCACCACAAGTGTGGAAGAACTTCGGCTGCTGCTGGCTGGCGGGCCATACCTGCAGAGGGTTAGAGGGTTAAAGATGTGATTAAACAAGCAGTGTGTCAGTGCTAATGTAAAAAACATTCACAAACAGGAGAACACAGCCACACCCAAATACATCTGCAGTCACACCTGAACACACCTGCAGCCATGCCTAAATACACCTGCAGCCACACCAAAAAACACCATGCCCAAATATACTAGCAGCCACGCCCACACACACCTGATGCCACACATAAATACACCTCATTTCAGCCTCGCTTGTCAAAGCACTGAAATTAACAACAGAATATATATAACTCTCTCTCCTTCTCTCCATCTGAGACCGAGGTCCTGGCACGGATCTCTGCATGCCTGGCCAACATCTCTGCCTGGATGTCCACCCACCACCTGAAGCTGAACCAGGGGAAGACAGAGCTGCTCTTCCTCCCAGTGAAGGGCTCCCCGATGATTGATGCTTCAATCACCGTGGAAGGCTCCATAGTGTCTCCGTCCCAGTCTGCCAGGAGTCTTGGAGTGACCCTGGATGACCAGCTGTTCTTCTCGGGCCACACTGCAGCGATCACTCGGACCTGCCGATTCTCCCTCCACAACATCCGGAGGATCCGACCGTTCCTCACCCAAGAGGCCACACAACTCCTGGTCCAGGCCCTGGTGATCTCACGTCTGGACTACTGCAATTCCTTGCTGGCAGGCCTACCAGCTTGTGCCATCAATGTGCCAAATGTAAACTGTAAGTCGCTCTGGATAAGAGCGTCTGCTAAATGCCTGTAATGTAATGTAATGTAATGTAATCAAGCCACTGCAACTAGTCCAGAATGCTGCCGCACGTCTGGTGTTCAATCAACCCAAGTTCACCCACGTCACCCATCTACTCTCCTCTCTGCACTGGCTCCCCATCGCAGCTCGCATCAGATTCAAATCACTGGTGCTTGCTTTTCAAGCGGCTAGAGGTACTGCTCCCTCATACCTCCAGACACACATCACACCCTACACCCCAGCCAGACCCCTCTGCTCCGCCTCCTCTGGCAAACTAACTGTCCCATCCCACCGGGTGCCTGGCAGCCATTCCTCGCGGTCTTGCCTCTTCTCTGTCCTGACCCCCCGGTGGTGGAACAACCTTCCGCAATCGGTCAGGACCACGGAATCACTTGCGATCTTCCACAAGAGACTCAAAGCCCAGGTTTTCAGACTCCTCTACCACTGAATTCTGTACATCTAGCTAATTGTCATCACCACTGCCTACTTGCTCAACACTATGTATCCCTGCTTGCTCCTCATTAAAAAAATAAAAATAAAAATAATTACTAACCTTTTCCTTCCCAGTATTACAGGTATGGTACGTAGCTGCCTGCAATGATGTCTATCGCTGTATTACTGCAATGATCTCTTGCGCGATCTATGATTGTTCCTACCATGTATTAATGCACATCTTTTAAGTCGCTCTGGATAAGAGCGTCTGCTAAATGCTTAAAATGTCAAAAGAAATGTCAAAAAATAACTGCTACCACACACAGAGATGCAACTGCTACCACACATGGACAACTGAGGAAAGCCTGTAGCTTTACGATTAACATTTGCCCCACATTCGTGTTTCTTTAAATAAATGGGGCAGGCATAAGTGCAATGGGGTAGGCTTTACCTGCATGGAAACTTGCCAAGGCCAGGAGTGAGGCTTGGCTGGCTCCCCATTGACGATGCGCGTGTTAACCAAGGGGGGTATGGCAGGTGTTCCACAGGTAGAAGGCCAGTCTGAGGTACAGCATGAGGAATATCAGCAACACAGTTTCTTAAGTTTGTGCTCACATGTGGGAATACACATATCTTCAGATTCTGACGTTTTCTGCAAGATGTGAATTTGATGCTCACATTGGTCACAATATTTGAAAATGGGAGAGTAATTATTGGAGCATGTGTGAACTTACATGTCATTGTTAGTTATTTCTAGTGTGGGGAGGTGTTTTTAAGGAAGAATTTGAACATTGATGCAGTAACAGCAAAAACATTTTCCAATTGCAAATCCTGTCACAATGCTTACAGATTAAGTAATTTAGTTGTATAAATCAAAGTCTAAATCCAGAATATTATGAAATATCTTGCAAGATCACTTGTATATGATTGTATAGTATCCGTAAGAATACAGTTCCACTGTTACAGTAACACATGAAAAACATTAACAATTACAGATTCAGCCACCAACACATTTATTTATAAGGCCTTTAGCTCAGGACACAAGACAAGGCATCCATCTCACGCCTAACCCAAATACTAAAGCATCCATATCACACCTACCACAAATACCAAGGCATTCATCTCACATCTAACCCCTTGCAAGTATACAAGACAAACCTAAAACAAGGGAAAGCTTGAAGCATTCACTGGGAAGATGTCCACACAAGCACGTTGCTCTAGGTAAACTACCTCTTTCTGATGGCCTTGTTACCACAAGAACTACAGCTGGGTTCATGACTAGTCAAGCGAATATTTTACAGAACATAACTGCAAGAATCAAACTTAAAGCCCACAGAAACATGAACCTCTCACTGGTACTACAGTCACATCATCCACAATTTCATAATAGCCTTAATGTTTGTCCATTATAACCTCCCCCAATCTAAATTATATTACCTTCACACAAAGAGACCGTCTTAATAGGATTTTTTGGTGTCTTATGCTGAGTCAGTCATATATTTAGTGTTTCAGGGAGCAGGTGAGGGATATGTTGTTAGGGTTGGGTGTGTTACCAATGGGGATGTCATCCCAGGGGTTGGGAGGCTTTGGGGGCTCTGTTGGGGCAGGCTGGGAGGGGTCAGTTGTCCAGTAGGCTCTAAACCCTTTGGCCTCAGTGAAGAAATCTGCATGGAAGCGCATCAGCAAGCTGTTCTTCGTGGTCTGGATCACTTTGGGAATTTTGGATCCACAGTACGGGCCTGGTATCAATTGAAAATCAAAAACCTTAATTCAAAACGTCCTGAAATAACCAGAAACTCACCAGAAACTAAGATCCGTCTGCGAGCTCTCACACATTGAGCTGGAGTCTCACCCAGTTCACCCATTTCATTAATAGGAAAACTATTTAGAACCATTTGCTAATCCTTTAATGGTAAGAAGTAAGAACCATGTAAGAGTGGTTCTATATAGAGCATGTTCAACTATACACAATGATAGTATTCTATGTAAACTTTGGAAAACTTGTGAACTATCAATTAAATTAGCTTGCCATGTACACTTAGAAAAATGCTCTGTATGGTTATAGATATGGCACCTCAAATGGTTAACATATACTGGTAGTTAACATAGAATACTATCAATGTATATTTTTGAACATGCAGACTAGCTGAAATGGCTTGATCAAACACATCCACTTGTTAGTTAGTTCCTCCTTAACATGCTACGATATATGACTTTACTTGGGATATTCAAAGTTACAGGAGATGTCTGAGATTATACTACCCCAGCTAGCAAGCAAACAGTGGACCACTATTGACCCACAATTTGGTCCAACAGCATCTTACAAATGGGACTACAGCGGTCCACTAGCAGACAATCAAGGCAAAATAGTTGGTGAATGGTCACTAGTGGACCACTGTTGTGCTGATGTGCAAAACGCTGGTGTGCCAACAGCTGTTGCCGACGACAGTCCAACAGGTGCTTACTTGCTGGGATGCACCTGTATTTTCAAGAAATATGAGCTGAGAGAACTACCCACCGTACTTTTTCGCTCCAGCAGTTGTACCATCGTAAACAACCACATTATCATAGCATATTCCGATCAGAGGGACGGGTTCCTCTACTTCAAAATGTGTGAATGCCAGAGTAATAGTCTTTCCAGCCGGGACCTGGATGCTCCATAAGCATTGACTGTTGCCCAGGTAGTTCATGGGCCAGTTTTGGGATTTTATCACCCCGACCTCCTCGTGCGAAGCTCCACCACATCCTTGAATCTCTGGGGAGATATCACACAGGTATTTTCTAGAGGGCCAGAACTGTAGACTTGCTCACATGACATTTGAATCACATGCACGATATCCAGCATCCTACAGAATGTCTAACCTGGACCCTAAAGAGCAATTGAGTAGAAACATATTGCATTTAATTTAAATGTAAAACATTAGGGGATTATGACCCCTATCAAATTTCAAGATCAAAACTAGTTTTCTCCACCGAAAATGGCTGACATAGCACATCCGTACCGCATAATTGACTCTCATTTAAAGGTCTTCACGTTAAGACCTCACATGGAAGCACATCTTGGGCGTAACATAGAATAATAAGTACAGTCATCAGAACTGCTGCTGCAAGCATATACACAGCTCGGAAATATCAGCTATGATACTGGTTATAGTGCTCAACTGGACTGTGGGAGAGTTTGATACCTTTCACAGCATACTGTACCAACAAGCTACGTTTATTGTTTTATAAAACAGGCCACATTTTCATTAGCTGCACAATTATCTATAGCTACACAATTAGCTTCAAATAAATTATCAGTTTTGTTTTGTAAAGCACTGCTAGGCATTGCTTAAGAAAGTCTATATTCACACAAATTGACTCTCTGATAATATACATCTTATCTGTGTTATCTATGCTATCACTGCCCTATGTACCATGCACCTATCATTTAGGACACAAATCACACCATGGGTAGCATATTTAATACAATCGCATGTGACTTTTGTACTGTTAGCTATTTACAGCTTTTATCAAAGATCATGGCTAACTCTTTGAAAGTTGATACTCATTGACCCAGGTGTGTGAGGAAACAAATGTGTCTTACCTCCTATATCCTCTGGATAGACAGCTTCCCACCTAGCAAAGAAGCCATGGTCAGCCAATCGAGAGTCAGTCTGAAAGCTCACAGACAGCTTGTTATCAGAGCTGACAATGGTAGGAGGGAGAACATATCCGCAGTGTTTTCCTGAAAGAGGCACGTAGAGTTTATACAGCATCCTGAGAACACATGTTCAGGCACTCAGAGGTTGACTGTTGCACTGAAAGGATACAATATCTGAGATGTCAAAGTTAGAGAGATTATGGATTAAGAAAAAATATTTTCCTATTCTTTCTATCTTCTATTACAGTATAAACTGACATGGCTGGTATTTAGCCCCAGTGATTTGACATGGAATGGCCTATTGACCTATTAAGATTGTCATAAATTTGATTGTGTGTGTGTTAATCACCATTACTCTTAACTTATTGTCACTGTTGAACTTGGGTGTGAGCATAAAATCAGCATAGATTTAACTGTAATTTTTAGGCTGCGAGTGCTAGGGGCATAGGCTCCAGTAGTGCTTAAAGTCTAGCAACACTCCTGGAAGAAGCTAAGGTTTTTTTGTTCTTCCTTAACTACCAAGATGTCCTGCTTGTGAAATAAAAAGGTCTTAATTAAAAAATGTAGTGTAGTTTAGTTTGAGCCTGTCACTGTGAGAGAGAATATACTCCATGGTTTAAAAAAATTGCAGTTAAACCCCTCAGACTGTCATCTCGTCAGGAAGCAATGGCCAGGAAGCAATGGTCATATTTTTAATTGTCTGATTGTGAGTTACACACTCATACGTTTTGTGGTCAGTTTAATTTACACACACTCAAACATTAGATGTGTTGCATTCAGATTGAGTCAAACATGTATAAAATTGTAAATGTGTAAAATTGATTGATATATGATTTGGTTTATGGACAATGCTAGTAATGCATACCAAGTGACTGCAAAGTGTCTGAAACCTGGAGCACATCGTTTCCACAGTTGCCGGCCTCTCCCACCAAAGCTATATCAGTGACCTGCAACGTGGCCAGGAAGCCCTCTGTCACAGTGATGTTCCACGCACACCGCAGGTTAGCTGGGTAGGACTGAGGGAAGCCCTTGGACTGGATCACACCTTTACGGCCATTCAGAACCCCATTGGTCCCACAGCCTGAATCTGGAAATAGAAGAAAATCTATAAATTAACATGTGCTTCACATGCATGGATGGAACATGGGACTGTATTTTCTTTGTCAGCACTTGGGTTTAATATATGTTCGAAGCTTTTTCTGTTGAACATTGTCACAAACTTTTGAAAGCAATTGAAATTAACTGTAGTAGGAGAGATAAACAAGCTATGTGGAAAAGTAGATCAAATGGGCACTTAAAGGTATACTCACTGCATGAGAGGTAATCTTAGTAAACACATGACAATGGAAGTGTCTGTAGTTCTTTAGACCATAGTCTCATATTGCCAACAGACTGTTCATAACTGTTAATATCAAATTAAAATATCAAGTGATTTCTTTATAGAAAGGAAATTCAAGCATAAATATATTTGATCCTATACTGGTATTTAGGCATTCACTAATTCACTGATCCATCAACCACTGCTTAGTCATAACCATTGCAACTGCAGAAACATGTCATGGTAGGCTTGTTATGGGTGATAGCTATAATGGAAAATGCCAACCAACCTTGCTCACTTGTCAAGGAGGAAAGATGCATTGATCTCAGCATTGATGCTAACAAGCTGAGCCACTTTCAGCTCTTGCCATCTTGAAAATGCCTCCTCAATGTTTACATGTTTTCTACATCTGTCTAAGTACCTTTTGTGTTCAATGTTTAATTTTTTTGCATTTAGGTTTCATAGTTATCTTTGGTGTTATTCTTTTCTTTTACTTCTTACATAAAATGGTGGTGAACAGGACAATTAGCAATGGAGGCCGGTGTGGCTAATGGTTGGATTCTAACACATTAGTTTAGGAAGTTGTCCCACCACAAAGTGATGATGTCAAATTGCTTAGTTTACCTTTAATTATGTTTCTGCTGGTTGAGGTAGTATTACTAGCCAAGGGAGACAATTTAAATAGATAAAAATCCTGTTTTAATAATGAAAAGCAAAAATGCCACAGAAATGCAATGGTGTACTCATTGCTACAGGCAAAAAAAACAATAAACCAAAGTTACATTGATCACAGGGGGTCAGTGAGGGTAAAGTACTTTACAGGGAAGAGATAAAACTCTTGATTGGAAATGTAAAGCTTGTATAAAACAAGCATAAAAAATAAAACACTGTGTGGTGGGCGTCGGTCTCGGCAACATGGGAGTGGCAGGGTTGCCTTTGTTTTCCCATGCTGTGGAGGTCTTTGGAGCAGTGAGACTTTCCGGGGGCAGGTTTGGCACTCTCTCAGGGTGTGAAAGTGTGAACTGTTGCCCCGAAGGTTGCTCCAAAGGCCATAATTGATTTAATTATTATTTAATTGTTGATTGGTGTGAAGGGTAAGTGATTATTCACTTACCTGTTTATGTGTGAGAATGTGAGTGGGTGTGGTTTGTCAATTGTTTGGTGTTATGTGATTCGGTGTATGAATGATAGACAAGTGATTGCCTCACGAGTCCCGCCTGAGCCAGGCAGAAAGTAAGCCTATTTAAGAGCAGGCGGGGCGAGTGGGGGATCAGTTTTGTCTTGTCATTAATGTGTGTGTGTATTGTAAAGTTGTTAGTCTTGTCATTCATGTGTGTGAATTGAGTCTTGTCTTGTTGGTCACGTGTGCGTGTATATCGTATCGTGTGGAGAGTTAGTTTAATGTGAGTAACGCACTGTGTGTGGTGTCTTCCCCGCAAGGGGGTTTCCGTGTCAGAGGACATGGAATCTGTGTTGAGTTCTGTGTGGGGGACAATCTGTCCAGGGATTGTCCCGTGGCGTGTGACACATTGGCAGTTTGTAAAATCTATTTCTACAGAGGGTCAGGTTAGACTGAGGCCTTACCCACTGGCGCTGGCGTTGTGCTCACTGTAGGTTTCCCTGTGGTGACAGTAGGCCTGGCAGTGGTGGTGCTGGGGGTAGGAATGGTGCTTTCCAATGTGTAGCTGGCATGGAAGCCTGCACCATTTAGGGAGGCGTCTGTTTTGAATCGGATTACCATGGTGTTTCCACTGGAGACCACTTGCCCAGGAATCTTGCCACCACAGAAGTGACCTGAAAAGACACATGCAGCTTTAAAGTTCTCTTTCTCTTTCTTTTCTTCAAGAAATGCTAATTCACCTTAATATTGATCACTACCCACATCTCCATAAAGCATAAATAAGTATTGTGTGTGATAATTCATCAATTGTGTGTGTGATGTTTTTTACCCAGGTGAGCTGAGTCGTAAACATCCACATAGTCTCTGCAGCCTTCTGGCACCAGGTCAAAGGCAGAGAATGTGAGTCTGATCTGTTCTCCTACAGGAACTGTGATCCTCCACTAAAACACAGAGGCCCCACTGAAATAAATGATTGAGCAGCATTATAGATCCCCAAACAGAGGATCCACAAGAACATTATTACAAATGAGCAGCATTATAGATCGTTAGAGGTTCCACACAAACACCAATGCTAATGAGCAGAATTACAGATCCCCATAAGAGGGAAGGGGGTGAGAGAGAGGGTACCTGGTACAACACCCCATCCTTGTAATTCTGTACAGGGAATCCTGGGCTCTGGATCTCCCCATGGTTGCCCTGCAAGTGTCCCCCTGCTCCAGATATTTCTGTTAACAGGAACAGAGAGTAAGCCACTCAGGCACTCACAGGATCTCTTTTACCCACGTCTTCTACTGAAGTGGACATAGTTTCTAGGCCAGTTCAATGGGGTAGGTAGGGTGTTTCAGCTGCACAAACACCCACAGGAACTACTTTGCCCACATAGTCTACTGAAGTGAACATGGTAAATGGTTCTCCCATTATCATGCATAAAGTAGTTTTATATAGCACTTGAGATTTCACACATAGTGAGGGGTTCCTGTACCTGCGGTGCTCTCTGGAGCCACAGCTGTGTAACGGGCTTTGAACCCTTTGTCCGTTCCCCGGTCATTGGTGTCAAAATACACCACCAAGCTGTTTCCCAAGGAAACAAATGGTTTGGGTTTCGAGTGCCCACAAAACTTTCCTGTAAAATTGGGAGGAAAAAAAAGGAAGAAAGAAAAAGAATAAATATTTTCGCTTCAATTCCCCCTTTTTTAAGATCTACTGAATATTTACTGCAGTGAGCATGAAGATACCATTCTTTAATCACATTTATGTTACTTTATAATTGTTATAATTCACAATGTAAATACAGCATATTCAGATAAAACAGCAAAGACACATTTAAATATGCAGATCTCTCTTTATATATAACGTAGTTGTTATTCATTATATATTAAAGATCTGTCTGCCTGTGGATGGATGATATTTGGTTGTGAGGACAACTCTGGGCTATAGGCATCAGGCATGGCTCCACACAGGACTTAACACCAGTACTCATGTAAGCCACTATGAGTGAGAATAGTGAAGGTGAGAGCAGCATTCCCTGAATGTGAGTCCACAGGAGGAGAGTAGGATTAATGGAGATTGCAGGTGTTCAATGCCAGCTGTAGTAATGTTGATAAATGGTGCCTGTTAACAACAGTCTGCTCTTCTGTTAATAAAACAGGTCAAATCATTTAAAGAATGTAGATCAGGTTATGGGCTGAGCCCCCTGCACTCAGAATTGTGCCACTCAGAACTGCATGAGCACTGCAGCATGGGCACTCCTCTGCATACTGAGAGAATTCTGTGTCCTACCTCTGCAGACCCAGGTCATAGCCTGCTAATGACATAACACTTGACTGAGCAACCAGTTTTGGCTGCCAAACATATGGAATTTACTCTAGAATAGACTATAAGGACCACAAAAGTATTTATTAATACTGACCAATGATTCCCAGGTTGTCCTGTACAGTAATGAAATCTGACGAACATAATGTTGTTTCCTCCAGAGAGAAATCTTCAAACCATAGATGGATTACCTAAATTACAACAGAGTTCAGTGGATTACCTAAACCATGACAAAGTGCAGTGGATTAACTCAACTACGACAGAGTTCATTAGATATCCTAAAGCATGATGGTGTGTAATAGACGAAACATTCAAAATCTGTACACAGTGTAGCAATGATAATTGCTCTTGTGAATGACTCCAAGCTGAGTGTCAATTTCTAGTAGACTTGGAAACAACTTTTCAAGAATTAGTTTGTTTGAATAAACAAGAGAGAGTCCATAAAGGATAATAAAATGCAGTATTTATCTAAATATTTCCAAATCTAGCATTGCTTTTCCATTATTGCATTATATTTTTGCATCTTATGCACAGATTTCTTACTACCTTATCTGGGTCGACAGTGATGTACCAGCTGCAGCTATAGCCATTGTCATAGCTACTTGGGTAGTTCTTGCTGCTGAACTCTCCTGAATGTCCTGTTAGTTTTTGTGGATTCCCACATCCAGAATCAATCGCAGCATCTGTGAATGGACAAGACATTTTAACCCTTTGTTTTCAAAACTAATTGAAACAATTATATTTAAGACATGATGCTCTGAACAAAGATTTTTTAGGCTGATTTTGTTACAACCCAATACCATGTACATAGTTTAATGGTTGCACATGACAATAATATCAAAGTTGAAATTAAATGAATGCTTTGCTTGATATGCTTGCATTGTAATTGGTCACAACCAAACTACAGTCCCTCCACAAGTTTGTTTGGTGTAAAAAGTAAAGGAACTACTCTCAGTTGTTGGTTTTTAATACGTACCTGGCTTTATCAGTTTGGTGTAACTAGCAGTTTGCAACAAAACATTCTTAATTTAAACTGCACCAATTACTATGCAATTTACCTGTCTTCAGTCTATCATGACTACTATAGGGCATGGCCAATAAGTTCAATTTTGGGGTGAGTTTTAGCTTTGGAAAAGGATGCTTATGCTGAAAATAACCTATACCTACTGTGAAATATGGTGGTGGGTGTTGGATATTATGGGGTTGTTTCGCAACTACTGGTCCTGGGACTCTTGTTATGGTCAAATGGAATCAGGGACTCCAGTAAGTACCAAGATATTTGGGCCAAAACCTGGTTCGCTCTGCCAGGAAGCTGAAACTTGGCCGCAAATGGATTTTTCAAGACAATAATCAGAAGCAAATTTTTTTTATTTATCTCAAAATCAACTGAGAAAAGGTTAACTGACCACACAATTATTGGTTTGTCATCTAAAAGTCTAGACTTGAAACCGGTAAAAAATGTGTGGTTTGAAGTGATGAGGACAGTCCACAAGCACAGGCCGAAGGATCTTGAAAGCATGTGTGCAACCGTTATTTTATCTTATCTCTATCCTATCTATAACCATTATCTTGACCTATGACAGACAGTCAAGATAATGGTTGAGAATTTCCCAGCTTTTTAAGATTTCACCAACCATTATCTCTCACTTAAACATCGTTTTTTTAGTTTATTTTCCATATTTTTTTGGCTTTTGCTAACCGTTATCTCTCATTTAAAACATTGTTTTTTTGTGTTTAATGTCCAGACTTTTTTCACCGGAAGGTAATCTGATCATTAGGGTGATTTTATAATATATCGGAACATTTTAATCAAACAAGATGGCAATGTAGAAGTCATTATTTTATGTGATAATTTAAAAAAGTAACACTTGCAAAATTTCAACTGAATTCATTGCATTTTAGGGGTTCCTCAAAGTTTTACACTATGTCAACATTATACGCCATAATGAAAAAACACAACCCTGTTTGCCCAAAACCTTTTCATCATTTACTGATGTGTGCAGAATTAGTACAGTGCACAAAAGCACAGATTACTTCTGCAGAGCAGCTTTTGAGGCCTTTGAGAATGCCTTTCTGTGCGCCTCAACTACCTGAAGGAGGTACTGGACCTGCTCCTCATCCTTTGTCCTGGCTTTTGTAGTGAAGGACTGAATAAGCGTCGCTCCTCGTTCTGCTTTATCATTGATAACATTGAGTGATGGCACCTGCTGTTGTGCTTTGCAGAATGATTGATCCTGCTCCCAGTCAGCAGGGTCCACATTCAGGAATGAGGAAGGAATCTTCGATATGTACAAGGGAAACGTTACAACATGCTTGAGCAAACTCTAAATATTATTCAATTCTCACAAAAATTTGCATGAGTAACTTTTTCATTAAATATCACCAAATGGCGGGTTCTGCAAATTTAAATTCTGGAGTTAATTTTTTAAACACTCTACTGATCATACTTACATACAGATGTAATGGTTCCTGCTCGCCACCAGGGGGCACTATTAAACTGCTATTGCTTCTTATTGTTTAACTGTTTTATTGTCTTGACTATCCTGAGTGTTTCCACCTGTTCTTGTTTCACCCCTTGATTGTTTCATTGTCTTGAGTTGTTCCTCCTCTGTCTCGTTTCTTCTCTTATATAAGCTGCCTATTTTCGTTAGTCTGGGCTCTGTCCTGAAAGTTTGTTCCTGCATGTTTGTTTCCTAGTGATATCCTGTGCCTGTGCCTGTGCCTGTGCCTGTGCCTGTGCCTGTGCTTTGGCCCAACCTTTCCGAGTTTTGACCTTGCTTCTCGAGTTACATTTTTGTTTTGTGTTTTACTTAGATTTTGTGTTTTACTTAGTTCTATGTTTAATTAAAGTTTGTTTGAATTCCTGCCTCCTGTCTCATCTCCGCACTTGGGTCCCATCTTCCGCCCATTGTTTCAACAGATGTTACTCATAATTGTATACATAATCAGTAAATACAGTAGGTTACACTTAATTTCATGTGATACACAAGCACTGCTTAAGGACTTCAGAGCAGGAAGTCCTGCCTGCTCCTAGTGAATGTATAGGCTATTCTCACTTCCCAAAGAAACTGAACTGGGCTCATATTTCACTTATCACTTTGAAATGTAGGGATGGGAGGTATCTCCTGGGTACAGTGAGAGTAGAAATTGAGTGATACAGCCATTATGCTCAATTTTCTTAGTCACAACAAACCTTTTTGTGATGCATGAAATACTAACTTCTGGGATTTCCCTCAAGAGTACATGCATGCATGCTGTTGAAACTGCCTCTGCTTCCAACAGTTCTGAAACGGCCATGATTTCTGAAACATCTATAGTTTCATTTCATTTCATTCATTTTGAATGGAGCCTCGTTTCCAAAAATATTTATTTGAATAAAAACTGTGGCACATGAAACTCAGATTTTCTGTCAGTACTCTGGTACATATTGAGGTGGTGGCCAATATCCTCCAGATCTCAATGCTGAGATGGCAACCACAGGTTCAAACAACAAACATTTATTATTCAACGTACACACAGGGAGAACAGTTCAAAGCCAAATCACGAATGCTGTAAAGGTACCTACTTTATATCCATTATTATATGGTGTATGAGGCCAGACGGTGGAAAAACCTTGGGTGGACACTTGACTGACATGATGATTGTCCTGCCTCCAAACCGCAGGGCGAAGGTGAGCTATAGCACCCCGAACACATAGATAACCCCGGACGCCTGTGTTCAATTATTTTCATTATATTTTAATATAAGCAAAGACCGTGAGCAGGCCTACACACTCCTAAGGCCTGTGCCAACCTAATATGTGCACAGCCCTGAAATACTGCAGCCTACTTAGTCATAAGTGAGTACAGGGTGTGTGCATTTATAAATGTGTGCTAGCAATTTTATGGAATGTACCAATGTGCAGTAATTATATAAGTGTGCAGAATAATAGGACAGGATAGAACAGAATAAAAAAAATTAGGAAGGTGTTGTCCTATAAAAGTTTGTAACATCCAGCTCATCACTTCAGTTTAAAAGTCCAACATGTTCTAATTTGGTGAGAAATAGTATACAGCAACATTGTAAAAAGAAGGTAGAAGAGCGCAAAAGTAATTGTTACGAAATGCTAGCGATTTTCCCTCATCTTTTTAATAAAAGCTTTAATAATAATAAATTATTATATTTTTTATAATAGTTCATACATAATTTTTAATAAAAACTATATCTAATAATAACAGATTGCGAGGATTCGTTTGAATAGTACAGATAACTGCCAAAATAAAACACCAACATAAAGTCTTAATAGGGCATTGAGGTACCACAACTCGCCAGAAAAGCTTCAAGCACCTTGGCATTAATTCTACAAGTCTCTGTAATTCTATTGGAAGGATGCAACACCATTCTTCCATGAGAAATTCCATAATTTGGTGTTTTGTTTATGGTGGTAGAAAACGCTGTCTCAGGCACCGCTCCAGAATCTCCCATTAGTGTTCAGTTTGGTTGAAAACTGGTTACTGAGGTGACCATGGAATATGGTTTACATCATTTTCATGCTCATCAAACCATTCACTGATCATTCGTACCCTGTGATATTGTCATCCTGAAAGAGACCACTCAGAACGACTTTGTATTTATTGGCATTTACCTTGCCCTCTCAGGGGTTGAGTGGATTTAAAGCATGCTAGGAAAATGCACCCCACCGTAAGAGAGCAGCCAGAACGCAAGTGTTTCCTTTATTTAGGCAGTAACCTGTATTTGTCCTCATCTACATTGAATGTCATCTACATCAACTGCACAGTGTTTAACATATCTGGTGGCCAGGGGAAACTCACCTCCTCCACTGTTCCCGCCTGTTGATTCATTGTGCTCCTTGACGTACACAATGACCAGGCCAATGCAGACTCCGGTCACAGCCACAAAGAGAAAGATGAGGCATTTCTCCAAGGTAGTGAAGGACCTACGATGCCTTCTAGCACATTCCTCTTCCATGGTGCTTAGATGCAATGGAAATGTACAGGTACTCAGGTACAGAGCACCAGTATGTGAGGTTTCCTCGAAGGCAGGTCTCAGGTTTATAACAACCGCTCTATCCTGACCTTTGATAGACTGAACTTTGCCTTTCACAGAGTATAGTGCCTCAGAGTTTACAGTGCAACTATGAAACTTTACATACTTACTAATCACATTACAGAGTGTAATGTGATTAACGTTAAAGATGGTGTTATAGGATTACATTAAGAAACTGTATGCTGCAATAATAATAATAATTACAAAATGTGATTGACAATAAAGATGGGAGTTATAGCATTATATTTCAATATGTATGCTGGGATACTGCTACTACTACTACTAATAATAATAATACTAATAGTAATGGCATATTGGAATATTAGTAATATGTGATAACGGGGGTGGAGCTAAGGGCCTCTCTGGCCACCCCAGTGACGCAGAGCGAAACAGTCAAAAAGCAGAGGAAAACAAATATGCTGTCAAGTGCTTTTCTTCTTTTTGGCCAGTGCGATTACCAATGTCCAATGACGCAAAACTCAATGACTTTGTATATCTCGCTGTGATAGGCTAGTTTTAGTATCGGAACGCCCACTACAACCTGCTCTGTGTCATTTCATTTCATTTCATGTCCATCAAAGAGCATCATCACGTGCACATGCAATGTTGTGCAAGAACTAACGTTAGCTAGTTTACAGAGTCCATGGCCTTGTAGCCAAGCTTATTTGAATATGTATTGTTTTTATTGTATTTATTTATTTATTTCATTACACAGGTAGAAGTAGCCACATTAAATAATTTTATGTGGATGTGGAGAAGTTATCTTTCCCCACCTCAGTGTGCCACCCCAATAAAATCACTGGGTCTAACCTGGCCACCTCATTGTAAAGGTTCTGGCTACACCCCTGTGTGATAATAATGTGGGTCTAAATATTACAGTATAACCTTATGTAGTAGCTAAATAACTTTTTTTTAAAGGTCTACATTTTCCAGTGAGGAAAGTGATTTCCAAAATGTGGCTTGTAAGAGAGGTTGAGGTGGGTCTCGAAATACACATGAAAAAAATAACTAATTACAGTGTGCATGCTGTTGTTATTTCGTATGTTAAAAACATTTTAATTTAATAAGCTCACTAAGTGGGTCATGGGCCCAGATGGTTTGGGAACCCCAGCCCTACAAGTTGCCTTCATATGTGAAGTGGGAGCTCAATTGAAACACTAAATGGAACTAAGAGTTCACGGGTAAACATTCCCTGTTCTGTTGTACCATAACCCAGCATTGTATCTATTTAAGATAAAGGAAAGAGATAAAGATAGGTATTTAAGATATCTATTGTGAAGATATGCATTATTACCTCCCATAAAGTGCTGAACGTGTGCATTTATCTCTGATATCTCTGATATGTCTGCAATTTTGACTAAATGTGGCTAAATGTGAGGCCTTGGCCAAATCACATCTATGACCCAACAGTTTAACATAGCAGTGGGCCAGCAATCAGCCATGTGCCTATTTGCTCTTTACTTCACTGCTGAGTTAGTTTGACACCTTTTCTACCCAAGGGACCTACAGTTTATGAGTCTTTCTGTCAGCTATAATCACTAAGAAGCAGCAGAAGGCCACCTTGAGTGTCTTTCCTGTAGCTGGAGCTTAAAATAAACACATTTTATCTTACCAAATAAAAGTGGAAGTAACTAACAGTGTCGGGTCCTTGGCCTGAAGACTGGGCTGGCCGCAACACAAGATCAGTTGCCTACAGGTGGGGTTATTTCATTTTATCCATGTAGTAGACATTGCCCAGGAATCCATACAGAAGAAAGGGTGCAACACTCTAGACCAGCACAGGTTCAGAATCTATGTTCATGAGCTCTACTAGCATTAGTAGCAAATCTGCAGGCTTTATAGGTTTTTATAGATTTTTATAGTGTTTTATAGTATTCTTATAGTGTGTGAGTGATCACTGGTTAGTACAAAGTTTGAGTAAAAATGTGTTGATCATCAGTCATGTGTTTGGAATTGATCTTCTTGGTGTGGTGTTTTTCTTTTCTTTTTTTGTCACTGATGTTTGCTCTTGTAACAGATCGTCTGTGTTGTGTTTGGTAATAACGATGATCAAGCCCAAAATTTCCCAGATTTGTGCAGTTTATTCAGATAACATAAAATGATGATAACCCATCAGATGAAATGTACAAGGCAGCATGCAGCTTGGAAACTGTACAAAGGAAAAACCATTCATTAGCTAGAACCTAAATGCAACAACAAAATGTAAGCTAGATAGCTGCACGTGTGCAGTATACAATGGGGGAAATAAGTATTGAACACATCAACATTGTCCAGTAAATGTATTTCCAATGAGCCTATTCAAGTGAAATTTGCACCAGACTTTGGTATTAACTAAAAAAATCCAGACAAAAAAATCTAAACATTAAAGTCCATATGTAAATAAAGTTATGTGTAATAAAGTGGAATGAAACAGGAAAAAAGTATTGAACACACTAAGAAAAAGCAGTACACCACAGCAAGGAAAGGCAAGGAACCAGCTGAAAACCATAACTAATTAGGAGGCAACTCTACCTCCAATCTGTGCTAATTAATGTCAGCTGGGTTAGAATATATTGATGGGCTATAAAAGGTTTTTTTTTTGTTACCAAGGTGCCACACAAGAAACAACTAATGATGGGTAAAAGCAAAGAGCTCTCTCAAGACCTTCGCAACCAGATTGTTGCAAAACATGAAAATGGAATTGGCTACAGACGTATTTCACAACTTCTGAATCTTCCAGTAAGCACCATTGGGGGCATTATCCGTAAGTGGAAGCAACATCACTCCACCATCAACCGGCCATGCACAGGAGCTCCTCGCAAGATTTCTGATCAGGGAGTCAGAAGGATACTTAGAAAAGTAGCCAAAGAGCCAAGGACCACTAGGAAAGAGCTCCAGAAAGACTTGGAGGCAACTGTGACAGAAAGGACAGTAGGCAATGCACTCCACCGCCATGGCCTCTGTGCACTCTCAGCCCGCAAGACTCCACTACTGAAAAAAGACATGTTGAAGCTCGTTTAAAGTTTGCCAAACAACATTTGGACAAGCCAGTGAACTACTGGGAGCATGTACTTGTCACGGTTGTTCCCCAGATTCTCCACCAGATGGCGGTGTGCGCTTTTTTCCTTGAAACGCGCTCAGCTGGCTTGAATGACCAATTATCTCTTCCCTATAAATACTCGCACCTAACTTCGTTCGGGGCGAAATCGTAAGCCATCTTTACGATTTTTAGCCGGTAAGGTAAGAATGTCTTTTTCAAGACGTTCACAAAGACTACACAAAGACTTTTCTTTAGAAACGACTATCTCCATTTCAATCCCTTTTAAAAACGCAAGAACTTAGTTAGTTGTACCTTTTAAGGAAACCTTTCTCTCTAAATGGGGGTTTTCGGTTGGTTTCCGTTCGTCAGTCTGTTCGACTGTTTCGGGTTGCTAACTCGTTCTTTTGGCTCTGCTAGCCGTTTACGTTTTTGGGGAGTACTCTGGTCCTAACGAAAGAACTTATTTTAGTTTCCTGCTTTAAGAAACCTTGTTCGCTAAAATGCGCTTTTCTTTGGTTTCGTGTTATCCAGCCGGGTCGACTGGTTCGTGGGTTACTACTGGTTCTTTTGGCTAACTGCCTTTCACGTTTTGGACATAAAGAGTTTTGGGTTAAGGTCGGTTCATTAACCATTTAATTGTACCCACACTGGAAACTTCTCTCTTGTGTAAATTGTACCCGCATTTGAAACTTCGCTCGTGTGTAGGAGCGATTGGTTAAGTTTCTTTTGTTGGGTCGCTGAGACTGTTTTCGGGTGACAAACTTGTTCTGTCGGCTCTCTTAGCCTTTCACGTTTTCGGACGCACAGAACTGTTGGTTATGTCAGGTCATTATAAATTATTTCCTTGTCACTTACAAATAGAAACCTTGTTCGCTATTAAGCGCTTTTTGTTTGGTTTCATTTTGTTCAGCCAGTTCGTCTGTTTTGGGTTTCCATATTGTTCTGGCGGCTCTTCTAGCCCCCCCCTGCGTTTTCATACGCTCAGAACTTATGGGTCAAGTCTTAACATTCGGTTCGACTGTTTCGGGTGACAAACGTGTTCTGTCGGCTCTCATAGCCTTTCACGTTTTGGATGCACAGAACTGTTGGTTATGTCTGGTCATTATAAATTATTCTTTTGTCATCTACAAATGATTCCTTGTTCGCTATAATGCGCTTTTATTTTTGGTTTCATTTTGTTCAGCAGATCTCCTGGTATAGGTTTTACTCTGTGGTTCTGTCGGTCCCCCTTAACCGTTTCGAGTTTTTGCGGACGTCAGATGTGGGTCTTGTTGTGCCCTGCTGTCTGCCGATCCCCCCTAACTGTCTCTTAGGCTCCTGCGTTTTCATACGCTCAGACCTTTCGCCACCATTTAATTGTACCCACTTATGGAACTTCTCTCATGTGTAAATTGTACCCTCTGGGTCGCTGAGGCTGTTTTCGGGTTTCAATATTGTTTTGGTGGCTTTACAGTTTTTGCGGATGCCAGATGTGGGTCAACTTGTGGGCCCTGCTGTCTGACGAGGATGTCGGATGTGGGTCCAGTCGCCCTGCTGTTCTGCCGGTCCCCCTAACCGTTTGAGTTTTGGACGTTCAGAACTAGTGGGTCAGGTTTTACCATGTTATCTTGTGGGCTCTCCTAGCTCTTCCGCGTTTCCGGACGCTCAGTATTTTTGGTTATGTCCAGTCTTAATAAATTAATTACTCGTGTCTTACTAAAAAAAAACCCTTTGCTCGCTATTAAGCGTTTTCATTTGGTTTTTCGTGGGTTCAGTCGTTTAGACTGTTTTCAGGTGATAACCTGGTTCTGTTGGCTTCCCTAGCCTTTCACATTTTGGGAGGTTCAGAATATTCGGTTCAGGTATTTACATAATCCTTATTTAAATTGTACCTTTATTAGAAACCTTGCTCATTTGTTATGGGCTTTTTGTTGGGTTTCGTTTGTTCAGTCACTTCGACTGTTTCGGGTTGCAATGTGGTTCTGTGGCTCTCCTGGCTTTCGCGCTTTCGGACGCTCGGAACTTTTAGGTATTATGCAAACTGTTTAACATGTTTATTGTACCCACTATAAAAAAAACCTGCTCGCTACTAAGCGCTTTTCGTTCGGGTTCTGGTTGTTCAGCCTGTTGGGCTGTTTCTGGGTTTCAATCAGGTTCTCTCGGCTCTCCTAGCCTTTATTGTTTTGGGATACTCGTGTCGTTATTGTTACGAACTTATTTAGTTGTAACTTTTATAAAGAACCTTGCCCGCTAGTCGGTGCTTTGATTCAGGTTGCTTTTGTTCAGTTCGGTTGGACTGGTTCTGGTTACTAACTCGTTCGTTTGGCTATCATAGCCTTTACGTTTTCAGACACTTGAGTTACCACCCGGTGGGTGTGATTTTGCGTTCATCCCTAATTATTATCTTCCTATTTCTCTGTTTTGCAGAGCTAGTGGTTAGACTGGTTCAGTCTAACTTTTTGATCCCCTAGGGTTCTGCGAGTGGCGCCTATCACCACCAACCCTTACAGTACTCTGGTCAGATGAGACCAAAACTGCACATCACCCGAATAACACTATACCAACAGTGAAGTTTGGAGGTGGAAGTATCATGATGTGGGGCTGTTTCTCCTCTCGTGGTACTGGCAGTCTTCATATCATTGAAGGAACAATGAATGGAGCCATGTACAGAGAGATTCTTGAGATGAACCTGCTGCCATCCACCAGGATGCTGAGGATGAGATGTGGGTGGACCTTCCAGCAGGACAACGATCCAAAGCATACAGCAAAGAAACTCGCAATTGGTTTCAGAGAAAGAAAATCAACTTGTTGGAATGGCCCAGTCAATCACCTGACTTAAACCCAATTGAACATTTGTGGAAGCATCCGAAGATCCAGATTCACAAGAGGGCCCCCCGCAATCTTCAAGATTTAAAGACAATCTGTGTAGACGAATGGGCCAAAATCACACCTGAATACTGCGGGCGATTAGTTACTTCATACAGAAAGCGCCTTGAAGCTGTCATTACAAACAAAGGCTTCTCCACTAAGTATTGAATTAATTTCAGTTAGTGTGTTCAATACTTTTTTCCTATGTCATTCCACTTTATTACACATAACTTTATTTACATATGGACTTTAATGTTTTTTGTCTGGATTTATTGAGTTAATACCAAAGTCTGGTGCAAATTTCACTTGAATGGCCTCATTGGAAATACATTTACTGGGAAAAATGTTGATGTGTTCAATACTTATTTCCCCCATTGTATAACCAGTATGCATGGGTAAAGTGTCATCTTACTTTTACAGTATGTAATCTGGTACAAGTCATACATGTATTGACAAATCTATATAATTCAAATACTGTGCTAGAACATGACCTACTGCTGGCATTGCACATGTAGACTGGGAAGAATTAACACTTGCCCACGCCCGCTATCTGTGATGCCAGCCAATAAGATTACATAATATTGGAATGTATGCACCAATACAAAGCATAGCTCACTAAAACATGACTAGCCTTGTTACACTCTGTCATGGCACAACATCCCCATCTTAGATTGTAAAGTTGCCTTAGCCCTCCTTTTGTTTTTGTTTTTGTTTTTTTATCACTCTACACCAGGGTTTCTCAAACTTTTTTACTCCACGACAGCATTTTATGGGTGGGAAAAAATCGCGACCCCATACATAAATGATAGTGCAATTACAACGCGGAAAAACTTTAGTCCAGAAACATATTGGTGGTCTATTTCCAAAATAGTAGCAAATGCATTCACAGGCTATATCTTTATGAAAAACAAATAAAACAGACTTAATAGTAGCAAATACAGTACATTCACAGGCTATATCTTTATGAAAAATAAAACGGACTGCTTAGCCTACTTAATGGGATGGATGTGCTTGGAGTGTTGAACACTCTTTGTTGTGGTTCTCTGCGGCTCAGTTGGTAGAGCACAGCGTTGGCAACGCTTAGGTTGTGGGTTCAATCCCCACTGGGGCCACATATACTGAAAATGTATGCATTCACTACTGTAAGTCGCTTTGGATAAAAGCGTCTGCTAAATGGCGTATATTATAACACGGTTCATCGATGCCTGGCTGCGCTGGGCTGAGAAAGAGGCGCAGATCCCCTTCAACTCTCAGACGCGATCTATATTTATTTTTAATTAAGGTCAATGCCAAAAACCCGGATTCACTGTTCTCCAATTGTGTGGGCTTTACCGGTCTTCGCGATCCAATGTGCGACGACAAATGAAGCCTGTAGCCCCCTCGTTTGCTGCTGTTGCAGTTTTAAGCACGGTTTTCTGTCCTTGTAAAACTTTTTGTTTCCTTTGAAAGAAATCTAGCGGCTTTGCTTGTAATGCGCTGTGTTTAGTTTGCAAGTGGCGTTGCATTTTCCATGGCTTAAAGCTCTCGTTAGCTAGAACTTCCCCACACGACACATTGCGGTCTTGGGTCCTCCTCATGTCCTGTCCATGTAAAGCCATAGGTGAGGAATTTCGGGTCATAACTTATTTTATTCCTTTTTGTTTTATTTGTATTTTTGTAATTTTCTGCTGGTCTTTTGTTAGAATTTGACTCACCTCCAGCACCACTCCTGACAACAAACGTGTCAATTTTCGTGACTGCTGTATTGGCGCGCTACACATGCAATGGGGTGCAGTAACGTTAAACGCATGCGTTGGATTAAACTCATGCATGTCGGTAGATTAAAAATAATTGGTCAGAAAAGACAGATTTTACGAAAAAACAGGCAATTTGTTTTTCATTAAAAAAATGTAAAGAAATGCTTATGGTTAAAAAAAAAGTACATTTATTTAAATTTTTATTTTTTGGCGACCCCACCATGACCCTTTGGCGACCCCAAGTGGGGTCGCGACCCATAGTTTGAGAACCGCTGCTCTACACGCACAAACAACACCTACACTAGGTTAGAACCTACCCCTTTAGTAGCTGTAGTCACTCCGTGGTTAGATTTATCTATGGCTTTTGCACACATTCTGAGACAAAGGGCTTTTGTTGTAACAGTTAATATCCCTCTGCGTTACTACCCCACTATATTACTAATGGTGCCGCACGTCTGGTGTTCAACCAGCCAAAGTTCACCCACATCACCCCTCTACTCTCCTCTCTGCATTGGCTCCCCATCTCAGCATGCATCAGATTCAAATCACTGGTACTTGCTTATCAAGTGGCTAGAGGTACTGCTCCCCCATACCTCCAGTCACTCATCACTACTTACACCCCAGCCAGACCCCTCTGCTCCACCTCCTCTGGCAAAATGACTGTCCCATCCCTCCGGGCACCTGGCAGCCGCTCCTTGCGGTCTCGTCTCTTTTCTGTCCTGCGACCCTCGCAAGAGACCCACCTTTTCAGACTCCACTACCACTGAATTCTGTACATTTAGCTAATTGTCATCACCACTGCCTACTTGCTCAACACTATTTATCCCTGCTTACTCCTTATTTAAAAATTAATAAAATAAATTATTAACCATTTCCTTCCCAGTGTAAAAGGTATGGTACGCAGATGCCTGCAATGATGTCTATCGCTGTAATACTGCACTGATCTCTTGCGCGAACTATGATTGTTCCTATCATGTATTTATGCACATCTTGTAAGTCGCTCTGGATAAGAGCGTCTGCTAAATGCTTAAAATATAAAATGTAAAATGTATCCCTCATAGAGTTTCATCTTGTTCCTGAAGTGTATGAAGCAAATTCAAAATCCCTTCTGTATTTTTTTTATATTAAGTGTCTTAACAAAAGGAGATAAAAAATGTTAGTCACTCACTCCTATCTTGCTGTAACTGAATTATAATTTTACACATAAATTAGCATATTTAACAAGTTTACGCCTAATCTACATATTTAAATATAGATTTTCAGAAAAGTGCTAATACAATTTTTTTTTATCTTTACATGTTTAATAAACTGACCAAAGTTCATTAAGATGTGCCATCAGAATTATTTTTTTTCCCTATACCTCGGGTGTGTCTTGGCTTAAACATGAGTCTTCATAGGTAGAAAACCATGCTGAGGGGGAAAAAATGTGTAACAAAAACTGTGTAACAAAATAAAAATCCTTCTACAGAAGAAAGTAAGTGAGAGAGAGAGAGAGAGAGAGAGAGAGAGAGGGAGAGAGGGAGGGAATGAGGGATGGAAATGTACAGCACTACATGTGAAAAAGCAGCTATAGCACTTTGGAAAGTTGAGTTAAATAAACCACTAACAGCATCACTGACAGAGAGGAAAGTTGCTCTCAGTGAGTGTGATTGTATGGAACCAATGGAAAGGAAACTAAGTGTTCATATGCCAAAACAGATTTATGCCAAAACTAAACCATACAATCCGTGATTGAGATCACAGTGCCGTCTTTTGTTAGCACAAGCCGAGATATCCACTACTGTATTTTATCCTTTAAAAGACACAACGTACTAATTCGCATAACCGCACAGTACAATTCAGAACGGGGACCTACGAAGCAAAAGAGGACAATATCTTGTCATCACAATATCAGGGCAGAGAATGAACAGTCCCCCACTAACAGAAATTATGCAGTCGAGATTCCCACATTTGGGAAATTTGCCGTGGTCAGCACAACCGCTGAGTCAATAGCTGAGTCCCGCTCTGGGTGAACCAATTTCAATTTAGCAAAAAATCTGATTGTGAATTTATCTGCTTTTGAAGCAAAACAAACTGGAAAATATCTTTATATTTATTTTTTTTAATGTAATTTTGGAAAATCTGGCCTTCTGTTGCATCAATTTAAGATCACCCTTTTTGGAATTAATAAGTTATACCAAGAGAGCACAATAAAAAATCTTGATTTACTGAAAATGACAAAAATGGATTTATCTGCTTTTGCATTCAAACTCTTCAAACATACCCCCTGCATGGAATCGATGAAGATGTTATGCTGTATGTACAAGAATGAATGTTTTCAGACTTGTCTTTTTGATCTAGCCCTATGTTAAGCCTGGTCTTTAACACTGCTTCCACTAAAATTCCTGGTAAGCCAGGCATGCACAGAGAGTGCTGTTCCTTTTTCAGGATTTCATGTACATAATTATTTCTGCTCTTACTTATTTAATTAGCCCAATACTTTAGTTGATCAGACATTTTTGATAAAGTCATGAGCTGCAACTGAAGGAGGTAGACAAAATAATGGAAACCATTCTTCAAGAAGGAAAGCCTCCAGATATTTGAAAGATAAAGGTGGTGGAAATCTACTCTGCACTCTGTTCCAGAACGTCCCATAAAGGTTCAATGATGTTTAGATATGATAATTGGGGTGGGCATGGAAAGTGTTTGGCTTCATCCTGGTGTTCATGAAACCACTCTTAAATCTGTTTAGCAGTGTGTATGTTTGCATAAGTTTCACCTAGTTGCCTAACATGGCTTTGTCTTCCTTGGCCATATTTCTACCATGCAGAGTATTAATCAGACCCAGTGACCCCCATGAGATGGCTGTCCATACCATAACAGATCAACCACAGTTGGGAACAGGTAATGTGGGCTAAGGGTTTACCTTGGCCTTCTTCAAACATAAACACTTACACAAATGTGTAAAAGACAACTTATCCAACCATATTACTTACTTCCATTGTCCATTATACCAGGTTTTGCTTTGGTGTGCATTGGTCTTTGTTATAAGCAGTTTTTGAATGTCAGCCCTACCATGAATAATAGCTTTGTGAAGCTCATGACAGTTTTTGTTGAGTACAGTAGCATTTTTGTTGCGACTGCATCACGGAAGTGTAGGTTCAGTTCTGTGGTAATTACTGAGGCCACTGTTTTATGCTTTTTAGTGTCCAAGTAAACCTGTTGTCATCCACTGTGACAGAAAAGGAAAACTGCAGGACCATGGACAGCAGCAGCACCCCTCATTTTTCATGGAATTATTTCAAGCAAATTGTATCCATGGAATCTCAATACATTGCTGTTAGGAGATAATGCATTAATTTAGTTCCTTAATACTACAATTTTTTTAAAAAGTCAAAATCAGGAGACATACCCCATTGTAGTTTGGGAAGCCTTAAGACAGGGTTCCTCAAATCTGGCCCACAAATCCAAATTCGGTCCTGGTTTTCCTGTCTCTCAGGTAGTTACTTGAACAATTCATGAAATGGATTGGCCAGAGTATCTTCACACCTGACTCCCAGGTAAAGGAAGGGTGGAAAAACAGTAGTGTCAGCCCATCTCAGAAAAATAAAGTCAATAGAAATTTAGAAATTCTAGAACAAGATATTCAAAACACAGTCTTGATAGAATTGTTGAACACTTCAACAACTAAATCATTTAAAATGAGAATATAACACATTGAATTAACACACACTCTCTCAACAGAAATAGCAATACTGTTATTAGGAAAGAGGAGGAAGAATAAACAATTTCTAATATAAAAGATCCTGACGCCAATATAATAGTGGATTCCATCCAAATAAATGTAACTTTTTTATTATTAATTATATCAGTAAGAAAACCTGTACTGGAATCTGAATATTTATAACATTATTCATGAGGCCAATCTACCTGTCATATTTGATTTAGAAAATAAATAATTACGTTACATGTTATGAATTGACTCTAACCTATTAATAACTTACAAAAAGTCCACTAGAAATGGCAGCTTGCCAGTGGAATGTTACAAATGTTTTCTTACTAAGTCCTCTTCTGGGTATGATCCAAACAGCAATTTAAAAAAGTAAACTAGTTTTTAGTTCATATCAGCCTATTTCTTTGTTAAATGTTGCTTATAAAATAAATGCCTAAGTGCTTGTGCATCATTTAGAAACAGTTGGATAAAAACAAAATTATGCTGATCAAACAGGGTTTATGCTAGGCAGATTGTCATCATTATTTTATAAACCACACAGCTTTAGAATCTCCAATGTAGTAGTATCATTAGTCGCAGAAGCAGCATTTAATAGAGTGGAGCAGGATTACTTGTTAGCTGTATTAACTGGATTTTGGGCAAGGGATTATATCTTGGATTAAGTTGCTCTATCAATTTCCCCAAAGCCTCCATAAAATAAACTGTCAGATATCAAACTAATTAAGGGAATAGTTCACCCAAATTCCATAATTGTTGTCATACCTTGAAAGTAGTTTATGGAACAGTAGTTTTGGCAAGCTGGTCCTTCGCTTCACCTGGCTTCAGCATATCTAAAATGGCTAATGTGGGCTTAATAATGCATTTATATGGTCCCCGCATTTCTATGCTCAAAATTGCACCATGAAGTCATCTCACAGTAACTTCCAGCCAAGTCCATTAGCGATGTAATCCCATATGAAGTTATTCATGTGAATACTGTTACAGTACATTTTTTAAATGTGGCTCAGTAGGTAGAGCATGGCATTGGCAACACTTACATTTTACATTTTAAGCATTTAGCAGACGCTCTTATCCAAAGCGACTTACAAGATGTGCATTAATACATGGTAGGAACAATCATAGTTAGCGCACAAGATCAGTGCAGGAATACAGCAATAGACATCATTGCAGGCATCAGCATACCACACCTGTAACACCTGTAACACCAGGAAGGAAAAAGTTAGTGTGTTTTTATTTTTTATTTTTATTTTTTTTTTATTTTTATATAAATAGTGTACAACAGGTGAATAGTGGTGACAACAGATAGACTGGATGGACAGTGTTCAGTGGTAGTGGAGTCTGAAGAGGTGGGTTTTGAGTCTCTTGCGGAAGATTGTAAGTGATTCCGCAGTCCTGACCAATTATGGGAGGTCGTTCCACCAGCGAGGAACCAGGACAGAGAAGAGGCGAGACCACGAGGAGCGGCTGCCAGGCGCCCGGAGGGATGGGGCAGTCAGTTTGCCAGAGGAGGCAGAGCGGAGGAGTCTGGGTAGGGTGTAGGGAGTGATGAGTGACTGGAGGTATCGGGGAGCAGTACCTCTGGCCGCTTGAAAAGCAAGCACCAGTGACTTGAATCTGATGCGTGCTGCGATGGGGAGCCAGTGCAGGGAGGAGAGTAGAGGGGTGACGTGAGTGAACTTTGGCTGGTTGAACACCAGGCGAGCGGCAGCATTCTGGACTAGTTGCAGAGGTTTGATGGCACAGGCCGGAAGGCCTGCCAGCAAGGAATTGCAGTAGTCCAGATGTGAGATCACCAGGGCCTGGACCAGGAGTTGAGTGGCCTCTTTGGTGAGGAACGGTTGGATCATCCGGAGGTTGTGGAGGGAGAAACGGCAGGTCCGAGCGATCGCTGCAATATGGCTCGAGAAGCACAGCTGGGTGTCCAGGGTTACCCCAAGACTCCTGGCCGACTGGGACGGAGACACTATGGAGCCTTCCACAGTGATTGACGCATCAATCATCGGGGAGCCCTTCGCTGGGAGGAAGAGCAGCTCTGTCTTCCCCAGGTTCAGCTTCAGGTGGTGGGTGGACATCCATGCGGAGATGTCAGCCAGGCATGCAGAGATATGTGCCGGGACCTGGGTGTCAGATGGAGGGAAGGAGAGAAAGAGTTGAGTGTCATCAGCATAACAGTGATAGGAAAAACCATGAGCAGAAATAACAGAGCCAAGTGACTTGGTGTACAGAGAGAATAGGACGGGGCCTAGCACCGAGCCCTGCGGGACTCCAGTAGAGAGGGTGTGGGGAGAGGAGAGGGATCCTCTCCAGGCCACCTGGTAGGACCGGTCAGCCAGGTAGGACTCAAACCATGTCAACGCAGATCCAGAGATTCCCATCTCGACGAGAGATGAGAGCAGGATCCGGTGGTCCACGGTGTCGAATGCCGCCGACAGGTCGAGGAGGAGGAGGACAGAGCTAAGGGATCGGGACCTAGCAACGTGAAGAGCCTCAGTGACCGCAAGGAGAGCAGTCTCTGTGGAGTGGCCTGCTCTGAACCCAGATTGGTTGGGGTCAAGCAGGTCGTTCTGTAAGAGATGAACAGACAGTTGATTATAGACAGCCCGCTCTAACGTTTTGGAAAGGAATGGGAGGAGAGAGACAGGTCGGTAGTTAGAGATGACAGCAGGATTCAGAGAGGGTTTTTTGAGGAGGGGGACAACCTGAGCACATTTGAGGGAGGAGGGGACAGAGCCAGAGGAAAGAGAGGAGTTAATGACATTGGAGACAAAGGGGAGGATGTCCATAGCAATGGACTGGAAGAGGGGGGAAGGAATGGGATCAAGAGGGCAGGTGGTGGGACGGTGGGAGAGAACAAGTTGAAGGATGTCCGAGTCAGGGAGGGGTGAGAAGGAGGACAGAGGAGTGGGAGGTTTAGGTAGCGGGATGGGAGAGGGAGAGGTTGGGGGGAAGGAGTTGCGAATGACCTCAACCTTCTCGTGAAAGAAGGATGAGAAGTCATCGGCGGTTATAGAGGAGGGGGTGGGGGAGGAGGAGGGGTGAGGAGAGAGGAAAACGTAGCATAGAGTTTACGTGGGTTGGAAACAGAAGATTGAATTTTAGAAAGGAAAAATGCAGACTTAGCAGAGGAGAGGTTAGTGGAGAAGGAAGCCAGGAGTGTGTGGAAGTCAGACAGAGCTACAGGGGATTTGGATTTTCTCCATTTCCTTTCTGCCGCACGCAGCTTCAGTCGGTTAGCCCGAATGGAATCGGTTAGCCAGGGGGCGGGGGGTCGGAGACGAGCGGGTTTAGCGGATAGAGGACAGAGTAAGTCAAAGGAGGAGGAGAGAGAGTAAAGTAGGGAGGAAGATGCTACCTCAGCAGGTAGCTGAGAGAAGGCATCAGTAGGGGGAAGGGAAGATAGGACAGTAGCTGACAGGGCAGTGGGGGAGAGAGAGCGGAAGTTGCAACGGACAAGGACAGTGGGAGCAGGTGAAGATGGTTTAGGCACAGAGGGGAGGGGGAGGGAGAAAGACAGAAAGCAATGGTCAGACACATGTAGAGGCGATACCGTAATGCAGTGTTTGTGGGTTAGGTTGTGGGTTCAATTCCCACTGGGACCACATGTACTGAAAAATGTATGCATTCATTACTGCAAGACGCTCTGGATAAAAGCGTCTGCTAAATGGCATATATTATTATTATTATAAAAAAATATTTTCCCAAGGCACACTATTGTCTTCACTAGACAAATGACAATTCTTTGCAGAAAGGCTGAACACCGGAAGACCGGAATCCACTATTATATTGGCGTCAGGATCTTTTATATTAGAAATTGTTTATTCTTCCTCCTCTTTCCTAATAACAGTATTGCTATTGCACTGTAACTGCACCTCAGATGGCAGTCTCACAGGTTGTTGCGACCATGGTTTTGTACATTAACAAAACACAAGTGAGAGCCTCACGCACATTGCATTCAACCACTTCCTGGCAGCTGCTACAGAAGTATTGAAGAAAATGAGCAAAAAAGTGTCCCGGCTTTCAACTCTTGCTCCTATAACCTGAGACATAAGCTCTTAAAGTTAAAGATTATTTATAGAAGGGTATTACACCCCTGTGAAATTAAATACAATTTAAATACATTAAGAAATATCATTCCGGCCTGGCGGATGGCGCAGCGGTCTAGTGCACCACGCTTCGGAGCGGTGTACGCTGCCCGTCAGAAACGCGGATTGAAACCCGCGTTTCTACCAGACCGGCCCTGGTCGTCAGCCCGATCGGAGGCGGCATTTGGCTGTCTGCCTCCGGGGGAGGGGGAGGGAGAGCCGGCACGAGTCCATCGAGGAGAAGGTTAATGGAGTCCGTGGAAGATCTCCGTCTCGAAAGAAGGCGGGGAAATAGGTCCAGGAATGCGAATCTCGTTCCCGGAGGACGGGCGGCGGACTCGTGGGGGTGGGGAATTGAGAATAAAAATAGAGGGTACAATTGGCTACCAAATTGGGAGAAAAACATGGGAAAATCCAAAAAAACAAAACAAAAAAATAAATATCATTCCTCTGCTGGAGGTGGCAAAAACAAAATGGGTCCATCTTACATGTTTACACATGTTCTTGCTATAAACTGATCACATTTTGGCAGAGGATATTTTCTTTTAATATATCAGGTTTGAAAATGTATATTATGCCACGTATAAATGTGTATGTATGTGCATATTGGAAGATGTTATGAAAGTGTGTATTAATAACAAAGTGTGTCAATAAAATATACAGTATATGTATATATATATATATAAACATCAAACAAAAAGTTCAGAAATTTGTGTTTTGTAGATTATTTCTCTGTTGTAACAATGCTTATTGGCAATACATTGTATACTGTTGGAAAGCCTGTTTATTTCCCTTTTAAATGGTGCCCCATTTGTAAGGAACATGCATTTGTGGGATGAGCAGCACAGCTGAGTATGTGGGTTGCGCCCATGAAAAATGTGCAAAATCTTCTCTGCCAATGCCAAACAGCTTATTCTGCTGTTTCTATTGACTCTTGTTTTGAGCTTCCGGTACCCCCAGGTGCTGACAATCAGGTGCCTGATTGGCACCTGATTGGCAGCACCTGTGAGCATGGGCCACCTACAGTGGTCAATTGGTGTCTGCTCCAAGAATCGGCATGCCACGTTTGTCTGATCTCGATAAGGCCCATGCGATAGGGCAACTTCAAGCTGGTGTTCCGCAAAAGCAAGTTGCGGCATTATTTGGAGTAAGCCCTAGTACCATCTCCAAACTGAAGGCCAAGTTCCATGAAACGGGGGATGTCAGAGACAGACCGCGAAGTGGGCGTCCCAAGAAGAAGACACCCCAAGAAGATCGGTTCCTCACCATTTCAGCACTTAGGAACCGTAGGCTGTCTTCTACAGATTTGCAGTCAAGGTTTGCAGGACGATATGGCACACGACTCTCGGCCCAGAGAATGCGGAACAGACTGCACGCAGCCAATCTCTGGGCTCATAGGGCTGCCAGGAGGCCTGCCATGACTGCCCTTCACCATCAGGCCCGTTTGCGCTGGTGTTGGCAACACCTGCACTGGAACCTGAACATGTGGAGGAACGTTATGTTCAGCAATGAGTCCAGATTCTGCCTACGGAAGTTGGATCGTAGGGTCAAAGTGTGGAGAGTGCTGATTGCTGCACCGATAGAGTAACACCTTTTGGTGGAGGCAGTGTGATGGTGTGGGCATTGGCAGAGAAGATTTGGCAAATTTTTCATGGGCGCAACCCACATACTCAGTTGTGCTGCTCATCTCACAAATGCATGTTCCTTACAAATGGGGCACCATTTAAAAAGGAAATAAACAGGCTTTCCAACGGTATACAATTTATTGCCAAGAAGCATTGTTACAACAGAGAAATAATCGACCAACCACAAATTTCTGAACTTTTTGTTTGATGTTTATATATATATACACTGCCTGGCCAAAAAAAAGTCACCACCTGGATTTAACTAAGCAAATAGGTAAGAGCCTTCCATTGGATAATTACTGCAGTGATTAATATGTTTTAGCTGGCAACAAGTTATTTAACCCTAACTGATGCAATGAGTAGCTTCTCATTTCTTAAACAACCATGTCGGAAGACATATCCTGTGGTCGTGGAAAAGATGTTAATCTGTTTCAGAAGGGTCAAATTATTGGCCTGCATCAAGCAAAGAAAACAACTAAGGAGATTGCTGAAACTACTAAAATTGGGTTAAAAACTGTCCAACGCATTATTAAAACCTGGAAGGATAGTGGTGAACCATCATCTTCGAGGAAGAAATGTGGTTGGAAAACAATCTTGAATGATCGTGATCGGTGATCACTTAAATGTTTGGTGAAATAATATCGTAAAAAATCAACAGTAGAACTCACGGCTATGTTTAATAGTGAAAGTAAGAGCATTTCCACATGCACAATGTGAAGGGAACTCAAGGGATTGGGACTAAACAGCTGTGTAGCCTTCAGAAAACCACTTGTCAGTGAGGCTAATCGGAAAAAAGGCTTCAATTTGCTAGGGAGCATAAAGATTGGACTCTGGAGCAATGGAAGAAGGTCATGTGGTCTGATGAGTCCAGATTGATGGGCGCATCAGGGTAAGAAAAGAGACGGATGAAGTGATGCACCCATCATGCCTAGTGCCTACCGTACAAGCCTATGGGGGCAGTGTTATGATCTGGGGTTGCTGCAGTTGGTCAAGTCTAGGTTCAGCAATGTTATGTGCCCAAAGAATGAGGTCAGCTGACTACCTGAATATACTGAATGACCAGGTTTTTCCATCAATGGATTTTTTTTCCCTGATGGCACGGGCATATTCCAAAATGACAATGCCACGATTCATCGGGTTCAAATTGTGAAAGAGTGGTTCAGGGAGCATTCACACATGGATTGGCCACCACAGAGTCCAGACCTTAACCCCATTGAGAATCTTTGGGATGTGCTGGAGAAGACTTTGCGCAGCGGTCTGACTCTCCCTTCATCAATACAAGATCTTGGCTAAACATTCATGCAACTCTGGACGGAAATAAATGTTGTGACATTGCAGAAGCTTATCGAAATGATGCCACGGCGAATGCATGCCGTAATCAAAGGTAAAGGCGATCCAACAAAATATTAGTGTGTGACTTTTTTTTTGGATGGGCAGTGTATATATACTGTATATATATATTATATATATAGATTCATATATTATCGCAGATCAAAACGACATAGTGGGAAATGCAGAAATACATACATTTTGTTTTATTTTACACAATTACACAACTTTTTCAGTCATTCAGGCAAGATTAATCATATGATCTTAAAATATTTTAATTTGAAAAAAAATTATTGAGGTTTTAGGGGCATATTTTTATTTCCCACACACATAAAGTTTAATAACTGCTGAAACAGGGGTTAGTAGCAGTTAGTAGTGCTGTTAGAAACAGTGCACACAAGACAAACCCACATTCTCATACAGAACATTTCTGCTGACATTTGTAAATGTGTTCCCATGTGAATTTCCTTCTTTTTTTACCACTGCTCTCTATATAGACTACAGGCCTTGTTTATATGCATGGGAGGAAAGGAGGAGAAACAGAAGAAAAAAACATTTATTATATAGATTGGGAATACATGTAAAATTGTATTCACAATTATTTCCCAAAACGTTTTTCTGATTGTTAAAATATTCAATTATGAATGAATAACAATTATTCCCATCAAGAGTTATATGGCCTTTTACGACCTTTAATTAATATCTACAGTCTATTGCCCATTATGAGGACACTAAAAGCTGACAGAGCCCCTTTGAACAGTCATTTTAGGTGTTGATGATTTCTAGTGGACAATCTAATATCCCCACCACCTGATTGGATGTTCTGCCAGGTGCGGCTGGAGCCTTAACTGACTGCCAGTATTAATAATTAAACAATGCAGAAAAGACAGATATTGCCTTACCCTAAAGGAACAGGACATTGAGATTAAATGGAGCACCATAATGCACATAGGCTTGGTTATAGTGCCAAGTACAGTAGATTTGTAATAAGGATAAAATAACAACATATTCTTAATAAATCTTTACAGGTAAGAAAATATGATGAATTTGCTCAAATAAAGTTGCACGATAAATTGCCAGAAACATTTAATAAATGTTTAGACTTGGTTAAAAATCAACATATAATATTTAGTTGCACAAGGTTTGTAAAAGATATTTTCTGAAAGAATCACATCCCTGTAATTATGCATTCACATAATTATCCATAGCCAGAAGAAACACTACAATAAGAGCTAACACACATGCATTTGACTATATTATTGCCATTTAATTTAAGTACTGTTAAATGTTACTCTCCCTTATTATACTCTTAACTTATTTTTAAAATGTTTCAGTGATTAGTCTTTCCTTATTTCCCTCTCACTGACTTCGTTGCTCAAAGGAAAACTTTCTGCCCTCTCTTCTGGTTTTTGTAGTGTAAAGAGAAAAAAACATGCCTATGATCGACTTCCATATCCTGTGTAGGAACCACATCTGGAGGTAAACATTCATACCACTTCTGCCTTAAACCTGACATCTCATGTTCTCAGTCCTCTCTGTCACAGGACATTGGGTCAATGGTTGTAACAGTTTGTCTACCAATTGGAATCAAAGTTTGTCTTCACATTGTCTTCAGATTCAGATTGTTAGTCTCATTCTCAGAAGGCAAGCCTTCGCCTTATCTTCTGAATACATTTGTTGAGCTTTTGACTTCTGCTTTAGGATTCTGAAGTACTTTTCATTGACTGACTGTTAGAGCACTCAGTAAGCATCCTTTCCTGATACGTCACATCAAATTGTTGACAGTGGGCAGGCTTATCACCAAACACAGTGCTCTTAGGCGTCATATATGTAAGTATATAAAAAAGCCTAGCTTGTGAGGGTAAGAGATTGTTAAACAGTAGCTAGCTCAGGTTTCCCGTGTCGTGACATTATTGATTACTTTCAAAGTGAAACAGCACTTTGTGAAAAACAAGTAGTAGAAGACGAAGAATAAGCCCATGCATCAGCATACATGAGAATACGCATCAGGCCCAAGCCCATATGCATCAGCATACGTGTTTCGTGAATGTATAGTAGATGTTGTGTGGGCAAACAGAAACAGCTGCACACCTCTCAAATGTTTTAAGTAAAGTCAGTAGTGTTTCTGAATAGTGATCTTAAAAACAGGTGCAGGACTCCAACGTCAGAATAGAGCAAGAGTTGGCAACTACATTTGGCCTTGGGCCCACATTTTTGAGCATATGGCAGGCCACATTTTTACAATAACACACCACAAATATGAATATAATTTTTCTATAAAAATAAATAGTAAAAAGTATATTTTTGTGCCATCAAACCTGACAAGCACTAATAAAGGACACCTATAACAGATATCTACGATATTTGTCCCTAGCTCTTCCACTTTGAGGAAATATTAGTTAATAGCTATGAACAGCTTTAGAATTGGTAGACAAAAATGTATGTTTCTGTCTTTTTGGCTCTTGGCTTGAATATGCAAGTTACTATTTTTCTTTTTCTTTTTCTAAAAATGTATTTCAGATTTTTCCACATTTTTCTGCTAATTTGGTGGCCAATTATACCCTTATCTAAAGTCAACTATTACTTTCCCTTGTACTACGAGTTCTCCATCTGCAACATCTGCAACTCACACAGTGACAAAGGTGAACTGAACTGCCTCCTCTGAGATGGAACCCGCCAAGCCATCAACTGTTACTCCAATACATGTATACAGAGCCGCTTGGATGCAGCAAACTCATGCCGGCTTCCCTAACCCCCTCGTCCCGGGGAGACAGCCAATTACCACCCCCAAGTGGGACTTCCAACCGTAGCCGGGCTGGCACAGCCTAAGCTTGAACTCAGGCTCCACCTAGGACTTAAAGTGCCTTTACTGGGCATACCACCCAGGGTCCAATTGTTTGCTTTTATCACTGACTAATTTAAACAGTGTTTCAGATCAGCTGGCATGCTTTCTTTCCAGAGGATGTGTGAGCATAGCAAATGGTGAGAGAGTGCATTTGAATAATTTCTGCTCCTGACAAACTGAAGTGAGTTAAGCAAATATTTCATTGAAATTAAAATGTACATTCTGTGGTGTGGTTGATAGGCTAGTAGAGGTATTACCTACATTATTGTGAGATACAGCATGCATGTTTCACAGCAGTCAGCTGCTCACTCCTGTTCTGTGTGCACGTTGTGTATAACCTTTCTCCTCTTACTAATACATTAGAGATGCAACATATGGCTACCTAGTGCCATAGGGCATGGAATGTCCCAACGATATCATGATATATTTTTAAATAGTGTTTCATTACAAAAATGGCAGGCTGTATGCGTGCCAGAATTGATCTTGTGTGTGCTGAAAGTTTGCTGAGAGTCACTCCAACACTGAGGAAGGGGGAGGGTGGACACAGCATTTGGGCCGCCGGACATTTTGCAGCAGCGACCGGAACATGTTCTGCTGCCTCTGCTTGCTCCTCTTCTCTGCAGGAGACCCGGGTGTCACGGATGTACTGGGCCCGACCTGGGATATGATCGTGTCCTCCTGCTCCTTGATTTTGCCTTGCAGGTGGTTTTGGATGGCAAAGCCCAGGGACTCGGGATCTGCTGATGCACCGTACACCTCCCATGTCATGCCCTGCTCATCCCACACCACATCGTGCATGCTCTTGGCTTTGCACTGCTTGCCGACCTTTTTGCTGGGTTGCTCCATCTTTTTTTCCTGGTTCATTTTGCGCTGCTCCGACTCCCCTTTCTCCCTGCTCTGTGCCACAGGCTCCTTGCTCTGGTTCGATTTACAGATGTGGCCGTATTCTTGTTGTTTGTTTTTCCTCGCCGTTGTCTGCCTGTCCTCTAAAGCCATGGTTAATGGTTGAGGACCTGCCTCCTCATCATCTTTCTCAGATTTTGCTACAGTTATGCAAGGAGGAGCTGCTGGCACGAGGCCGTCTACTTGTGAAGAGGAGAATCTAAAAGCAGAAGTCTTGGCTGAGTGTGTGGGAAAGGCTACCGCGTCACTAATAGCTTGGCATGAATCGTTAGATATGATGGTTTCAGGGAAGCTCCTCACGCCCTGCGCTATGAGCCTTTCATGACCTACCCCAGATTTGCACTGATATTTTGAGTCAAATGACTCCTTATCACGGAGGCTGATATTAGATGTCACATTTGATTGGCTGCAGGATTCAACACTGATCTGATAAACAGGTTGTAAAGGTGGAAGCCATGTTTGGACAGTACATAGAGGCTCTTTAGGTTTGGCTCCCAGTCCCACTCCATCTAGTTGTACTGTAGGGTCCGAATGGTAAGTTATGCCAGTGGTTTGACTGTTACATAAACCGGCTTTCAATAGAGCTTGTTCTGGTAAGTGATCATAGACCTGCTTGCTGGTGGAGGTTCCTATATGTATCTGTGAAGAGAGGAGAGTCTGGCTGCACACATCACTCAGAATACTGCATTGGCTCAACTGAGTGTCATCCATGGTAATCTGGTAAACAGGTGCAGACCCGCTATTCCTCTGGCAGGTGATGGCCAGGGTTTCTCCTCCCTCCCTCCCTGTGCTATTCAGCTCATGGGATGTGCCCCGTGAGAGCAGACCCGGACTGGTCCCGATTGATCGGCTGCAAACACTGGTGACAGCTTGCACCCCGGCATCATGGTAGCTGTGTTTGGGAGGTGGACGATGCTCCATGCTGACAGTCATGGTTGCAGCTTCCTTATATTGTGAGCTGTACCCCTGTTGGGTTTCTCGGTTTTCCTCCGGCGTGACACCCAGGATTTTAGAAGCTCCACCTGCCATTTGCTGCACTCCAGGTGAGGTGATATGGCTCTGAGTGGACAGATGATTATGCAACGGGCTCTTAGAGTCTCCTGCCTCCTTCTTCTGAGGATTTAGCACAACTTTGTGTGTTGATGCAGGTGCTGCACTGCCTACTGACACGGTCTCATTCCATCCTGCTTCTGTGATCTCTGGTTTCTCATGTTTCACTTGTTGAATGTTTGCTGAAACATATCCAGTGGTTTCCCGCTTTGAGGTCTGTGGGTGGCTCCCTGTCTGAGCCGAGTTACTGGCTGAGACACAAGGTAGACCTGTGGTATTTTTGCAATCCTTTGATTGGGCTGACAGCAAGATATCCTTGCTAGAGTTTTGAACATCACTAGCATTCTCTTGCTTGGTTGTCAGTGCCATGGGAGCTGTGAGCTTTGCATCAGAGGCATAGTCTGACTTCTGGATCTGATCTGCTTTATGGTCACATGTTTGTGAGACTTCAGATGTGTCTCTTGTGGAGTTCTCTGCCCTCGATTGTACACACACCTCCATAGAACCTTTAACTTTGTTTCTGGTGTCATTCACCTTTAAACTGGTCTTTGATGATGTAAGCACAGACATTGACAGGCTGGTTTTACAAATGTCTTCCTTCTTGGATGCAGGTAACACTCTTACACTAGCACTCTGGTCCTCATGGCTCTTTATGACATCACTCACACACCGACCCATAGGATCTCTGTACGTTTCCACATCCTTTCCAGATAGAAGCTCTGATTTCTTATGATCTCCAGTAGAGGAAGTGAAGGTGGATTCCTTGTGATCTCTAGTAGAGGAAGTATCGGTGGTTTTCTCATGATGTCCCACAGAGAAAATGAAGCTAGATTTCTTGGGATCTACAGTAGTGGAAGTGAAGGCATTTGAAGCCACCCTCGTGTTTGGCTGTCCATTATCTGGAGATTTGTTCATTCCACTAACGCTTGTCTTCAAGCACAAATTACCTGGCTGTTCTGCTGGTGCAGGCACACAGGACTGCTGTACGTCCAGGGTTAGCTTACTGTCCTTACTAGCACACAGTTCCCTGCTTCTCAATGAGTCTACAGACTCTGGCTGTGGGACCATCTGAACTGAAACAGTCATTTTGGGTTTTGGAATAGTACCCATTTTTAATTCCCTTTTAATATACCCAAAAGAAGGTGATCCACAGTTGAGCAGTGTTTCCTGTACATCAATGATTGTGTCCACGAATGACAATTTCCTAAAAAATAAAAAATAAAAACATGATTCAATCCAATGATTGCAATTCATAACAGTACAGATATGTAGAAAAAACAACACAATAAGTTGAGATATATGAAACACTAGACTGGTTAGAGCACATGCAGTGATTTTACTCCATATTTCAAGCTGTACTAGGCTACATCATAGTAAAAGGTGGGTCACAGAAGATGCATTTTCACATTAAGGGGGTCATGAGCTTGTAAAGTTTGGGAAGTCCTGTCCTAACACTTATTTACATTTATTTATGCTATCCCTTGATAATAAATCAAAGTTTTTATATACAAACACACACATAGACAAGCAGCCTGTATGCATACAGTAACCTCATGAGTTTGGTGAGCAAAGAATGCTGGATAAAAAAAAATAGACAGTTAGTGGGCTATATTGTATGCTCAAAAATGGGAAATCATATTACTTTATACTAATACAATTGCTCAGAGAAAAATATTTTATTTCACAAGAAAAAAATAGCTGCCTCATATTGTTGAATGTGCAAGGTGAGAGACAGTCCGCTGATGTGGATGCAGTTAAGATATTCATCGCAGACAACCCACACCCACACACATCAACACACCAGTGATGAACTTTACTAAAACTTTTTACTAAAATTAGTTGTGCTTTTTGTAAACACAAATTAATTATACTTTTTACCAACACTAAAATGAATTACACTTTTCACAAATTATAACATTATATTGCTGATACCTTTTACCAACACTGATATTAATGAGATTTTTTACCATCATTGAACTTAATAATAAATTTTTATTTCTGTGGAAGGCTCCAGATATATAATTAAATACATATTATATTAAATATAATTTAATTAAATATTCATAATTAATTTAATTCAACATAAACAAACAAATCACATCTCTGACTGTCAGTAAACATTTTGAAGGTCTGCCATCTAAACCAGGAAATGTTCTATTATGTAACTGTTTAGCAGCCAATTCTAACTCCTCCAATGTTAAGGAGGCCTCAGACTGATTTCCTTTTCCTATTCTCAATGGCACTCAGTCTTGGATTTAAGCCAGTTAATAGTTATTTGATTCAAACCTTACTGAGTTGAACATTGATTTGAATCATTTAGAGCAAAGGCCCTTGAACACTGAATTACCTTCTTGGGAATGTGTAATTAAGCTATCTTTATCATTTCTGATTCCATTAATGGGTGGCAGTCTATTTTTTGGTGCTTGGGCAATGTACTCTGAATAACCTATTAACTATACAATGCAACAGCAGTAATGTCAGCAAGATCCTGCAGTCAAATACAATTATGACAAACAATTTAGCATCAATCTTACCTGCTAAATTGGTTTTCATGGCTCTAGTTTGAGAACATATATATACTTTCTGTGTTCTGCATGCACCGGTTAGCCTATTCACACATATGAACCAAGTACTAAGTATTTATGCTTATTGGGTTAAGATTGGGAGTTATTCTTCCATGTTTAGCACTTCTTACAGTAAATGTGGGTCAAAAGGATGGTTTCCAAAAATAAACCTCAATGAGTCTCTATTTTCCAAACCAAAAATAGCCTAAACAGTGCTTAAGAAATTAGGCATTGGACATTCAACATTCAGCTGTTAATTAAACCATTTTCATCGTTTTTTTTGTGTTTTCATGTAGGATAAGCAGGAAAGTGAATAAGACTTAATAATAATAATAATAATAGCATTAAAATAATTTAAACAAAAAGTCTATAGAGAAAACTTCAGAGTGGAAATATCCTAACTATACTTATATACCTATACCAATAATATGTGGAGCATCTCTGAGCTTCAGTGTTATAAGAAGTAAACCAAGAGATACCAGCCTCTGCATAGGTTAAGGTATACCTGGATTCTACTTTAACACAACCAGAATCCAGGCTGTGCAGATGTACATCTGAATCTAGGCTAATGTAAATGGCCTATATAAGTCAAACCCTCAGGATGAGAGTCCTGCATCTCATCAGCATGATTGTAATATTGAGTTGTGCTGGAAGCATTTCGTTACTTTACCAAATACAGAACCGAAACTGCTCTTCTACACAAAGCCCAAAATGTTCCAGAATAAAAGTGAAATAGCCATTATAAATAGGCATTACTATGCAATGTGCTCATGTGCAGTGTGCCTTGTTTGTGCCAAAATGAAAAGGCACAAATGTAATGGATTGCGAAGCTGGAGCATGTTTTTGCATTGATTTCTATTCATTTCTATTTACATTGAAATTAGTTGTGCTCATTTAAATAACTTTCTCGTGTTCTTCATTTGAATAGAAGAGGGCATAGAGGTGACAGCCACTACTTGGGGGTGGGTCACTGGGTCATAGAGCCAGTATGCTAGTATTTGTTACAGACCATTACAGAAGTTGGGAAGCCCTGGTGTATAGAATCTGTGATATTATTGTCCATCCCAGTTGATGTGGTCATGACTATGACATCATAGTCCCCTATCATTTTACTGTCTGTCCCAGTCAACATGGTCTACAATGACTGTACTACTGTTTACTTAAAGTATGTACTGATTACTAATGAAACTGTATAGTATTTAGTATGTGCTATTTAGTATGTGAGTATGCTTAGTCGGATACCTATTTTTTAGAATATAGTATATGAGCGACGGATAGTATGTTGATATTAGGTTATTGGCTGAGGGGCCTTGCATGTCATTGTAACAAAGTGTCCTGTTCTTGCTAGCCTAAATCTCTGTGTTTCTGTTCCTGCTCTCTCTCCCTTCCCCAATCATCAGAGGGAACTTCTTGGGCAACTAAAATACATGGTTATTGCCCTAATATACATAAACAAAGGTAGGTTGTTCTGCTGTTCCCTGTTACTGACAGGTTGTATTACTCCTGAGCCCTCTGAAAGAGTTATTTAATATTTCGTAGTCTTCTGTTCCTTGTTCCCTTGGGTTATCTTTCATAGGGTTAACCTGTTATACAATAATAGTTAATAGTAGACATTGACATATTGGGAGATCTGACCATTCCTCCATTCAGAATCTTTCAAGATTCTTCACATTCTTCAGTCCTTCTACTGATGCACAACTGGTGTGCATGGCTAAAAAGCTTAATTTGGTCTCATCTGACCAAAACACCCAGTTCCAAACTGAGCTTGGCATGAGAAACCACCAGCAGTGGGTTTGGCATTGGAAGGAGGATGCTTATGTTGAAAATAACCTATACCTATGGTGAAATATGGTGGTGGATACTTGATGTTATGGTGAATGATTTGCATCTACTGGTGCTGGGGCTCTTGTTAACATCAATGGAATCATGAGCTCCAGCAAGTACCAAGACAATTTAGCCAAAAACCTGTTTCCCTCTGTTATAAATTGATCTTTCAACAAAACAATGATCCCAGGAATACCTTGAAATCAACCAAGAAATGGTCAACTGACCACAAAATTCCAGTTTTCCAATAGCCATCTCAGTCTCCAGACTTGAACTGAAAGAAGGGCAGACCACAACCGCAGACCAAAGGATCTGAAGGATCTTGAAAGATTCTGTATGGAGGAATAATCAAAGATCCCCCAATATGTCACCTCCTATTCTCCCTGTATACCAAGTCACTTGATTCTCTTATCTCTGGTTTTTCATATCACTGTTATGCTGATGACACTCAACTCTTTCTCTCCTTCTCTCCTTCTGAAACCCAGCTCCCGGCACATATCTCTGCATGCCTGGCAGACATCTCTGCTTGGACGTCCACCCACCACCTGAAGCTCAACCTGGGGAAGACAGAGCTGCTCTTCCTCCCAGCGAAGAGCTCCCCAATGATTGATGCATCAATCACCATGGAAGGCTCCACAGTGTCTTCGTCCTGGTCTACCAGGAACCTTGGTGTGACTCTGGACAGCCAGCTGTGCTCATTGGGGCACATCGCAGTGATCACCTGGACCCGCTGATTCTCCCTCCACATCATCTGGAGAATCCGATAGTTCCTCACCCAAGAGGCCTGGTCCAGGCTTTGGTAATCTCACGTCTGGACTACTGCAATTCCTTGCTGGCAGGCCTGTGCCATCAAGCCATTGCAGCTAATGCAGAATGCCACCGCACGCCTAATTTTCAACCAACTTAAGCTCACGCATGGCACTCCACTACTCACCACACTGCACTGGCTCCCTATAGGAGATCGTATCAAATTTAAATCACTGGTGCTGGCATATCAGACTACCTCCAGATGTGGTTAAAATCGGATTTGGAAATATAGGATACATATGCAATTTCTTGTGTTTATACCATAATCATTGAATGCGACACGTCACATAAAAAGACAAATGTAAATGGGTCCTATGATATTGTGTCCCAGTCAATTTGATGTTGATTTCCAGGTTCTCTTCATCAGTAGAACCCATTAACTTACCCTCCCTCTCCAAATGCCCCTCAGCTCAATGTAATATGCAGTAAAACCTTCACTCCCTTTATCCCTTTACGCCTCTTTGTGTAACAGCTGGGGGATTTCCATCTAATTATGTCACTGCACTCATTTCTGCAGAGGTGATCCACATCTCACAGGATCCATATGATTCACAGGAACATCTTGCAAAAGAGAACTGTCCCATAAGATCCCACCCTCAACGGATCTCTCTGCCCACCCACAGGAGTGATTGACAGACATACCAACAAGTAAAACCCATTCAAACAAAGCATACAATGAGAAGCTATGCCAATTGACACAATGAAAACCAATGGAAAATAGTTCACCATAAAGAAATAAATATTTACAATGACATTATTTTGTTTCTGCTTTTATTTTTGTCACAAATCAGGCATGTTGTAAAGCACAATGGATATGACCACATAACAAAGTAGTGTCCATTTCACCAAGTGTAACGGAGTTGGTTCTGACTGCAGTGAGTTTTGAACTAATGATCCCAACACCACAATTAGATTGCTGAGCTAAAGACCCAAGTCCCAGGCCAAGGGAACTACTCGTACTCTTATCGACATCACTTTCTGCAACAGACGTTCACGTGCTTAACTCACGTTTTCCGAGCTCTGCTACACAAGTACTACTTCACTTTTGTATTTGCTATTTTATTATGGCACAGATTAGCCTCCATAGTTGTGTAGATACATGTGACTGTATTTTTTGAGGTAAAGAATCAATTAATAAAAGAGATACTGTGGAAGCAATATTGTTCCGGAATCCTCAAATATTGCAATTCAAATTCAAATATGATTTATTTGCCTGCCATGAGAACTTATCCAAAATCCTGATGTAGATGGCAGAGGCAAACAAAAGATGACTTGTTAGTTTTCTTTCCTCAGAAATTAAATAAAGCTTTACAAATCGGAAAGTTTTATTTTTAAATGTACTTGTGATGGTAAATTAAATAAATTACTTTAAAAAGTTGCGTACATTTATGCATGGGAATGTCATAAACATAGGAAAATCCCCTTTTACAAAAGTCATAGTCAAAAAAACGCTAAACAGAAGAAAATGTAATTTCGTACTTGTTCTTTATGCTATAAAATTATAAAGTGATAAAGGTTAGTGTTAAAATTTGACCTTATGTTGTGTTTGTAATAATCTTTATTTATCTTGCAATAAATTAATAATAAATAAACACATAAATAATATTTTGTTTATCTTGCAATAAAGAACACAGAAAGTATTTGGTAATGCACAGCAATGTGCATTTCTCAAAATGCATAAACATACTGATGAAAATTCTTGCATAATAATGAATTTCAAGTTGAAATGTAACTTAGTTTTAATAGACTACTTGTCATTTATTTCATATGGACACTACATTTTATGAAATCAACTTTTTTGTGTTTTCATATTAACCTTTTATGATTGTATTTAAAAAAAACAATACCAAATGCTGATTTAGAAAAGGTTTATTTTTAGATAAAGGCTTAATACATATTTTATATCCTATATGGATATTGAAAAGTAGCAGCAGTGATTTTTACTAGGTAATACTACGTTGAACACAAATGATAAAAGAATAACTGAACCTGTGCGTCACCTGATACAATGAACATTGGGAGATATTATGACTAGTGAGATGGGGTGATAGATTGTTTTCTATAATTGTAAATCATATTTAATTGCTAAGTAGGCTAATCTATAGGCCTACTAACAGAAAAACGATGTCTGGCAGCTAAGAATTTCGCAGTGTCTCAATTATATTTGCCATTTCATCTTGACAAAAAGTATTAATAAATACAACGAGCGGTAATCTAATACCGAACAATGAAGATAAAAATAGCTAGGAACTTGCGTCCTGTATACATTCACATAGGTTACTGTCTACCGGTCTGAACGTGTTACAAGATAACATTTAAGCGTTAGTATTTCTGAAAACTCTTACTGCAAGCTACATGATAGCCTAGCATAATCAAATAATAACGCTCTGGACTGTTAGAAGAATTCCAAATACAAATTAAAAAACAGTTTTTGCTCTTTCTGACCAGGACCCGAACATCTCACCTGACTGAATTACCTTAAGCAAATTAAATGAGGACACAAAATTCTGAAGGAGAATGTCCTCTTGCATGAATAATGAAAATATGTAATGGCATTCCAAGTGAAACATACAAGTTCAGAAAGAAAATTCAAAGCATGCCACCTATAAACGGTATTATTAGCTTACGCAACCCACCTTGTTGAACGTTAGCTTTGCAGCCCACGGCGTTAAAGGTGTATTTGACCTTGCGGACGAATTCATCACCATCTTCTAGCAAAATCCATCGTTGTTTATTCAATGCGAACGAAAACTCGCTAACCGACTGCTTTGCCTCCGTCCTTCTCAAACGATTGTATTCATGTGCGATTTAACCACCGTGTGTCTCTCTGCCTGTTCAACTCGGATACTCGGTTGAATATCAATGAAAACATTGGAGGCGCACGTCAGTGACAAAAAACCGCGCCTTCAACGAAACAATGTGGGTCCGATTAGAAGAGGGAAATAGGAAATAATAACCTGGCGCATTAGCTTTTTATCTATCTTTGTTTAAGGCATAGCATCATGTCGGGCATTGCTATTTTGTTCATACTTTCTAATAAATACGTAGACTACATCGGACGTGTGTCATCTAACCCTCCAGTATTACTAATTACAGCTTCACGCTACTCTGTTCCAAAATCCTACTATGGCACGCGGCCACTGCTCTATGCGACCGTGCTGACACCCCTGGGAAATCTGGACCTTTCACCATTATTCCCAACACAACGGAATAGTCACATTTCCCCGTGCCTTTAAGCAGGGTTTTTTTTACTTTACATTAACTTTTACTCGTTTACACAATCTTTATTTTTTATTTTTTTAGCTTATATGGCCATTCTCCTAAATATAGAATTATCCACATTAAGGGATTGTAGGTATGCATCATTGTCAATAGTCTTGAATACTAAATGCACCCAAAAAGCATGTGATGGTGATGGTGTTCTCAAACAGGAGAGGGGTTTCTACAGTGTTAGCTGCATGTGGCCGATATTTCAGCACTGTAGCGCTTAACAGAGGATGAGGGAATAATGCAGACATAATATGCATTTGAAAACAATACACAATTATTTTGGTGCTATCTTGCTCCCCATTTTCCAAAGCCCTAACCCTAGGCCCCGCCCCCCTCAAATCCTGTTCCTATCCCATTTCCCTCCTCTAGCCCCCTTCTTTAACGGCTGCCCCCTTGTACCCTCCTGGTTCCAGTTCACCCAGGACCATCATGAACATCCGGGCTGGAGTGTTGGCAGTGTGCTAAGCTCCAACAGAGTGATTCTGATACCCATAAGTATCAAAGGGGAGTTGGACTTGGGTTGTTACCACACCCTGGTGCATTAGCATCTGGTTCAACCTGAGACTTTGGACAGGCCAGAAAGGTGGTGATATGATGTGTGCATGGGGATATTCACAATTATTCAAATTCGTTTTTTTCCCGTTGTTGTGGGACAAAAGTATAGTATAGTGGCAGAGGTTACTCCCCATACCCCCCTTCCGCTAATCTTGGAACACGATTGACCAAGATTTAGGGATTTAACCAAGGATAGGATTGTCATTTCATAGCGACTGGGAGTGAAGGTGTCACAAATGACAATGATCCGGGTGAGGGACCTACAGTATCTACTCTCGCTTCGCCGCGACCTGAGGAGACATTGAGTATTTTACACACTCAACTGTATCGGGCGAGTTATGACTAAGGGCATGCGTTTTTCACTCTCTCAAGAAGCTGCAGTTCCTTTCTGATCCTCAAGGTGCTGCTGTAGGCACGCTATTTTCAATAATTAGTGCCAATTACTCAAATGAACATGACCATTTATACAATTAAGTGCCAATCTGAGTGTCGACGCAAGGGTGCAATTCTACAAATTGACATTGTTTCAGAGAGGGGCGTTTCCTCTTATGGACAAGTTTTTATACCTCTACAACATGAAAGTCGTGAAAAGTCATTAAAAAGGAAACAACAAATGATCTGATAATGATAATGATTATCTGATAATGATTGTATAAGAACATTTTGTTATTTTTATTTTTATTTTGCCTTTAGGCTGTCAAAAAAGAATCCTTTTGCTTTCAATTATTTTTATAAGTTAAAAATATTCACCCACTCATTTAAACATATCAGTTTCTTTGCTCCAGGACAGGCATGATATGTCCTGCAGAAGTGTCAACAGACATATTTTCACAATTGAAAGCAGTAGCCTACTTATAAATTAATCAGTATGATTACGTGTTGGTGTGTGAAGCGCCAACCTCTGACTAGTCTACTACACAGCAATATGCACCTAATTTGTGGTAATTGAATAATTACTTGAGATCGTAATGCGCTGATTGTTTAACAAGTAGCTTCAAAGAGTCCTCCACTGACCTCTTGGTGTTGGAGGATGGAACTGCTGGTTCGTGACAGAGATGGTGAAAATATAGTTATTACTGCCCAAAAGCCATCAGGAAATAGTTTTCCTGGTGGCTCATAGTAATCCAATGGTGGGTCATTTAAGACAGGCAAAAACACTTAACTGAATAATGTCTTGATTCTATTGGTGGGGCATTTGAAGTAACATCTGTTGGTGGGGTTCAGTGTGCCCAGAGTGCCAAAAGTATATCCAGTGGTCATCCAAAAAGCCCTTTAATTTAGGTCCCCTTCAAGGGAATTGGCATGTACCTTGTCGGGCCATTAGATCAGAGCATCAAAGGATACACTTTGTATTAGTTATAGTGGATTATGCAACGTGATACACTGATATAGTGTCCCTCAGAATATCATAAGTAACATCATGATTTTAAAATGTGATATGTAATATCAGTATGACATAAAATTCTGTTGATGAGACCAGCACTGAAAATTTTGTATATTAAGGAAACATGCCAGATTTATTCAATAAAATAATACTGAAAACTACTAGTATTTGAGTATTGTTTCCTTTAAAAAAAGTGTAAACATTGGAGAGGCGTTATTGAGATGGCAAGAGCTGAAAGTGGCTCAGCTTATTAGCACCAATGCCGAGATGGCATCTTTCCTCCTTGACAGGTGAGTAAGGCTGGTTAGTGTTTGTTAGAATAGCTATCACCTGCAGCAAGCCTACCTCAACACCTTTCTGCAATTTGCAATTTGTTTGGCACACTTGCTGTGGCTGAGCAGGTTTAGATATAGTGGATTGTATGGGTCCGAGTGAACTCATAAATACCAGAAATAGGAAATCTTTTTACGCATGAATTTCCTTTTTGTAAAAAAAATCACTCAATATTTCTCGCTATCAGTTATGAACGGTCAACTGGCAATGCGAAACAATGGTCCAAAAAACTACAGGCACTTCTGTTGTCATATGTTTACTAACACTACCTCTCGTGCAGTGACTTCAAAACACTTAGTATAAGTGATTGTTGAAAAAGAGCGAATATATGCCCAACTACGGTTAATATGTTGATTAAATATATGCATATGGGCAGTATTGTCTCAAGTACCCTAAAGAGTGATTTACAATAAATATAGGTGCTACAGGATGATGTGATTTATTTTTAATGACTTTATGACTTTTAATGAATTGATCCATTCACTTATATTCATTTAGATGACACTTCATGATTCATGGCTGCAAGTGCATATGCAGTTTGAAAGGGGTTAATGCGCTGGGAAAGAGGAAACTGAAGTTGTGAACTTGGATTTCGAAGCCATTCATTTTCAATGCTATGCAAACTTTCCTTCGTCATATGGAAGAAAGTAGCCATTAAAACACTGAAAAAAGTTATTTTAATTATTTGCTGTTAATAAACCTCTTTCGATTCATTAGGCGTTTAATCAAATAATTAAGGAGTTTTAATTAGTTTGTGTCTCTTTGGGAATTATGACATCTCATCACTTTTTAAGAATGAGCCTAAATGAATAAAGCGTGCTGATCATTTCATTGAATTTCGATGTGTGTTAACATTTTCACTTTATTAACCCATTCAATTAACTGATCTTAATAATGAATGAATGTTCATCTAGCTAGCACTAGCTAGTTGGTGAATGGTAACATGTTATCAGTAGTAAGTAGTTATTGAACATTACATACAGTAAGTCATAGTAACAAATGTTTTTGCTAACATAACTGCAGAGACACGGAGCAGGAATGCCCAGCATTACACCACACAGCCTGTGCTTTGTCCATCTGGTCACATGGTTAGAGTGTGGGTTCCACATGATATGCGCAGTCATGGGCTCTAGGCAGCTCCAAGGAAAAAATTATATCTGTGTCTCTGTGCTGCAAAAAACATATCTGACACCAGAAAATGAATAAATACAGAATTGTAAAACAAATGTTGAACAGAAATGATCGTTGGAAATATTTAAACTTAAAACTTAAATTGCTGCCATTTGAGACTGGGCTCCAATTGGAAAAATGAAAAATGGAAAAATCAGAAGACAAGTTTCTGAGAGCCAACAGCTTGCGGGATAGGCGGCTCACAGGACAAGAGCTTCAAGCACAGCTTAACACTGGTCGAAGTAAGGAAGGCTCAGTTTCAACTGTGAAGAGAAGACTTCGAACTGCAGGTTTGACAGGTCGAGTGGCAGTAAGAAAGCCATTGCTAAGATGGCAAAATAAGAAAAAGAGGCTTGCCTGGGCCATGAAGCACTGCCAGTGGACTACTGAAGACTGGAAGAAGGTCTTAAGGACCGATGAATCAAAAATTGAAATCTTTACATTTTGAAAGGTTTTTGTAGGCTGTCGAGTAGGCGAAAGGATGGTTCCTCAGTGTGTGACACCAACTGTCAAACATGGAGGAGGAAGCATGATGGTCTGGGGCTCTTTTGCTGGATCCAGAGTCAGTGACGATTTAAGTGGTACAGTAACACTGTTTGTTATTGGGAAAAAAACACTCGTTATTATACAGTTATGGGTTATTTGTCAAAAGAGGATGCTTACTTACCATTAACCATGTATGTTTACTTACCTTTACCCCTGTAACTTGTAAGCTTCATATACAAGGGGGGAAATATGTTACCTTCTAGCTACTTCCCCATATTACCCACCAGAGGGCGCTATAGGCATGCCCTGATCTTGGGGGTGCTGGTTTGTAAGAAAGAAAAGACTTCAGTAAAGTGAAGAAACCTTACGTGCAGTCGTCCACGTCTTCACTCAGCGTTTTATTCCATTACTGGTTGTGCAACAATATGAATATATTCTCTACAAATATATTAATATAATAAGTGAATCAAGAAAGGTTTAGGGAAATTGGATCAAATCCCCTGTTATACTTCCTGTTACACATAAATTCACCAAATCAGTGCCAAGTAAAATAATATTTAAGAATAGATGGGCATTGGTGCTTATGAATAAAGTGAATATACAATAAGATATTCATAATGCTACCCTGGATATAGGTATATAATGATTGCATGTTTTAACTAATTACTGCCTGCATGTTTGAACTAATACCTGTTTAATGCTGCTTAATGTGCTGCTGCATGCTTCGCTTCATGAGATATATGCCTTTACAAAGTCTTGCCTGGATGCCTCTATTAATACTTGGCTAATGCTGTTTACTGTTTGTCCTGCATGCTTCATGTATTTTATGCTTCTGGCTGCTAACCTTCTTGCTCCAACACTATTATGACTTTTTTTTGTTGTTTTGTTCTTTTTTAGGGAGTCTATTGTAACATCTGGCCAGGGACTACAGATGTAAACTAGCCTTTTGGCTAACTCTGGCATTTTACAGAAATGTTCATTAATATGCATTGTCCCTGCAAATTTAAAATAAAATAAAATAAATAAATAGATTGTAACTAAGGCTTGTGTTCCGAGTGCTTACAGCTGTTAAACTGCAATTATTTATTGTTTTTAAACGTCAAACCTTTTTTAGATAATGATAGACTTTCGCTGGATTTTTACCTGCTTTATCACATGCACATTTTGATTGTAGTGAAGCAGGAAAAGATGAAGAATGTTTGCTAAACGTTGGGATTCGCAGGTCATATTATGTCAGACAGACACTAAAATCGAGCAGATAAAATTTGAAAGGGTAGGTCCATGAAATAATGGGCCAGATGCAAGAACCACTTTTACCCACAAATTCGTTCGAAAGTCACTCTACGAGTGATTTACGAGAATTTGCCGCATTCACCAATTTTCTCGTATTTAGAATTTTCTCTTAGGTACGAACAAGATTTACGAGTGGTCCAGAGCTGTCGTAGGAGTCACACGTACAATTTGCCTGCCGTTCTCCAAAGCAAAACAACTTTGTTTTTGACTAATGGATTGTGTCTATTTCGTTACTTAGAAGAACTGTTGAGTTTGAATATATAAATTACATGATAAATGATATAATTCATAATGTATAATCGTTTTGAGAGTATCCTGTTTGACAATTGTAGGCCTATATTTGACTGTTTTCTTTTCAAATTGTAGGATAATATCATTCATAATCCATTCATATAATTATATAATTATCATTCGTTTCAATTGTGGCTATTGAGGCTATGGTATAATACTACAATATCTTGGAAGAGAACGCATCTTTAGAGAGCGTGCTGATCTATTTGCAAAGACAGACGAATGGCTAGTGTCGCGTTTTCGGTTACCACAGGCTGTGCTTCGCTGCCAGTCGCTGTCCAGGTGGATATCCGTTGCAACACCGGACAAGGCAACCTCGCCGATTATGGCACGTATTCGCTCGTCGGTGTGCGTAACGGAGACTTCCTCCTGACCCCCTCCTGTTGCAGTCATGGATCGCCTTGCTTTCGCGAGACGTTTCTTTGACTCCAATTTCATATCACACCATTTTTTTCTGTGATGCTACGGACAACAGATGATACTGCATTAACTGCACAAGTAATTTTTTTCCACTCCTTGGTTTTAACAGGTCCCTAAATTCCACTGTTGATGCTCTTAAATAGTATGTGCTTTCGGTTACTTATTTCAGTACTTCAATCTCCAAGCTCATACAGTTTTTCTTCTTGGTTTTGTTCGGTGCCATTATTATGAATGACTTTCCTATGAAAATGGGGCGGGACGCCTAACCTTATATAGAATTATTGGGGCGTTAATTATGCTAATTCACAAATCACATGAACACGCACTCATTTAAGAAGACTTGGCATTCAGCATGTTTACGTTCTCATTTTTCTGAAGTTACGAGCGTTTGCTGAATCTGACGTGGAACACTCATAGAAGTAACCTCACCAAAAAAATATGAGAAAGATGCGATAAAAATACGAAAATGTTCTTGCATGAGGCCCAATGTGCGTATATTGAGCGACGAGTGAATGTGAAGGCGGTAAAAATGCCATCGCGTGCAGCTTTTGGTCGTAATAATCGTTCTGGTTCAAGTGGTTTGTCTTTCCAGTTAAGCTATTTATTAAAGTCCATAAATACATATTTGACAGTATTACTGTTTAGCTTTTAAAAAGCTTGGGAATTGTTGGGTTAGAATTTGTACCATGGGCCACTTGTTTATCTGTCAAGGTTAATATGTTTTCAAAGGCAAAATTTACAGTTTAGCATTGCAAACATATTTCGTCTCAATATAAATTAGCAGGCTATAATGCATCATATCCAGGGGCGTCATGCAGCCAACTATTTAAAGGGGGCACCAAAAATATAGCGGGGGTCTGGTTAGGTAGCTATATAATTAGTGATGTTTAACTTCTCCAATTTATTTCATGCACCATCATCTGATTTGAACATCAATATCATGAAAGAAAGTAAGGTAAATGTAATTAGGGCATATTCCAACTGGCTTGCTGGGTTATGGTAATTAGCTCAAGTTAGCAGGGCTGCCAACATTCAGGCATTGAACATGAGACGTGCAAATGACCAAGATCACATGCTCTCACGCCATTCCTCCTATTTCTCATGCGGTGAATCCCAAAATACAGTCTCTGCTTTTATTTTGAATTCAGTTGAATATTTGGTAATATTTCAGCATCGGCAAACCACACCGGCGAGCAAAGAATTATCTTTGTGCTACGTTTACAGTCCTGCCAGCTGAACTTGTTTCAATGGTGAATATCAAGACGCTCGTGGAGAAACACTGATTGTTAGAAACTATCACTGTCAGTCACTTTCAGTCAGTGTCACTTTCCTTTGACAGAGAACGCCAGAAGGTAAGTGATGTTAGTTAATCTAATGTTAGTTAATCGAGTCAATAGTACATTTTGTTTACTCTAATAATTTGGTGGTACAAAAGCAAGCTAACGTTAGCCCTCCCCAGCTCTAATAACAAAGTTAGTGTTAGTTAATGTAGCCAGCTAGCCAACTACATTAGGGGGTGTTATGACCTCTAAAAGCTTCCCCCACTGTATTAGCTGGGAGACTAACCAAAAAGGACAAAACAACAAATACCACCAGTCAAACGGATAAAAATCACACACATTGATTTACAAAATTATAAATAAAGACATATTTACACATAACCGAGAATAACCAAAACCAAAACAAAACCAACTGCCTAATCCTATCACTGAAAAATAAATAAACACTTCCCTCTCTCCAGGTGCAAAGAAAATAGTGATTCTTCTGCAGTCTGACTAATGTACTGTACCTTTCCTACCTAACCAAAAGGTGCTCCAATGATAAGGAAGGGTAGCAAACAAACAAAAGCATGGTTAAATGGCACAAAAAACACAAAAGAGCTGCTCAGAAAACCAGCTTCACAAAACAAGCTCTTAATATCACAGTGGGTCACAAAATAAGTCTCTTTTCCAGAAGACGACGTCTCTCTGTCTCTGGGATGCACTTCACTTTTAACCACTTCAGCTCAGGGGCGTGGCCAGTCGAGGTCAGAGACAGTTCAACTAGTAAACAACGAGTGATCACACACTCCCAGCATGGCTTCGGTGGTGGGAAATAGGCAGCTGAGGGAGGGAGACCCTCGGGCCAGAACAGCTGCCCGTAACGGGACAGTTGTTCATCCTTATCCATCTCTCCTTTCCTGAAACTAGAAATGAAAATGATCAACAATGTTAGCTGGGGAGGTTTCAACTACATTTGAGCATATTGAAATCAACAATGTTTCTCTGTTTCAAGGATGTTGTCTAAAATGGCTTTACTGCAATGAAGAGTCAGCCCCCACCTAAAAAACAAGCCAGTCCCTCCCCAGCAGACCAGCAAGAGCAGTGAGGTTACTCCCCAGCAGTCCCGAGTCAGTGGAGCCTCAAACAAGAGAAGGGAAGAGTTCAAGGGCCTTGTGTGGGGCAGCTACCTATAGGTGTACATTCAAGCCTGAATTAACCTCTAAATGGCCCTTTATCACCAGAGGATCCAATGGTCAGCACTTCTGGTGTTCCACGTGCAGACAAAAGAGCACTTGCCAAGGTGTAGGTGATATCACCAGGCACATAAAAAGCAAGGGACATCTGCTAAAAGAAGGGTCACTGAATTGTGCCAGTGACATTGAGCAGGTCTATTTCTCAAACACTGTTGGTGGGATGACTGTCCAGGAGGCCAAGGTATATTACGAGTAAAAGTTGTAGGGATAAGGCTTTACTATGTAGGGTACATCTACCAAACAAACAATAAACACTTAATGTTAGATGTAGTTGTTGCACCCCTGAAAAGGAGTTGGAATACAGCCAGTCCCCGGGTTACGAATGAGATCCGTTCTTAAGTCTGTCTTTAAGTCGAATTTGTATGTAAGTCGGAACAGGTACATACAGTTCTTATTAATCGTCACTTAGTCAAATGTTTGTCTTAGTATAGTATTTATTTGATCTTTCTGTGCATATAAAACACTTAAGAAAAACTTCCAAATACAATAAAACATCTTAAACATAACATTCAGTACATAATAATAACAATACTGTAATATTAATAATAATAATTCAGTAATAATAAAAGTAACTATGTACATACAGTACTGTAAAAAAAACACATTAAAGAAAGGCTTTAAGCCTTTTCTTGCACTAAAGAAAGGCTAATAGGCATATTATGCAGATTTTGGTCTTCTATCCAAATTATCAATAGCCTTTCCATCTCAATAACTTATCAATAATAATGCTCCCCCTGTAGGTCATGCTCAATCGATCATACTGTGTCAGGCTCGATTAGCTGATTCAGTGAGCGTCTACTAAAATCAGTATATATGAAAAATATATATATACTAAAATCAGTATATATGAGTAAAAAATGACAAAACACCAAAGTTTAAAAGCAAATTCGATGTTTAAAAAACAAACATAATATTTTTATCCAATTACTTTTTAAACATATTATACAAGTATATTATTGTCTTTGACCAATTTCCCCTCGGGGATCAATAAAGTATTTCTGATTCTGATTCATGTGTTCCCAAACAAAGACGGCTTGCATGATCAATTAAGCAGTCGCCCCACATTTCAATAAGGAACTGGTCGAGAGAATGACGGACAATCCATTCTCCTTGGTCACGGATGGATCCAATGATACAGGTGTTATTATTTTCCATCTTGCAAACTTTCAAGCACAACAACCCCGAGACACACACACACACAGATGTGTATGTACAGCCTCCTGTACCTCTTGAGTTAACCTTGAGATACATGAAATGCATGCAAATTGATGTTATAGGCCTACTGATTTGAACCTACCTGCACCTGAACCTAAGAAAAATGTCAAAAGTCGTATTGAAATCAGAAGCTAGCATACTGAAACTCTGAATACAATTCAAATAACTCAATCCGCATATTAATACTTGGCTGTTGTCCGTCCAGGAAGATCAATCAATTGTCTCACAGTGCGGATATAATACATTAACCAAATAGTACAACAGTTCTCAGAATTTTAAATGAAAATGTCAACATCTACATACACGGTTGCCCATGTCACGTCATCCACAACGATACAGTAATCCTATTTTTCCCCATTTGTCGCTATCCGGCTAACGGTGGCAGCATACAAAGTTTCAGTTCTTTGACAGAGTTTAATATTTACATGAAACAATATGAAGAGCGAACAAAAAACCTCCGTATATTAGACTATTTGAATTTGAGTAGAGCAAGTCCGAGCAACTATCAGTTTGCAGAAATAACTCGGATGAGGGTTGCGCGTTATAGGGTGTTCCAAATCGACAGACTTAAGGATCGTTATGAATGCGGCTGTGAATAAGATAGCTAGCTAACGTTAGCTAAGATTACTTGCAGCTATGCTAAGTTCACCATTGTGAATACAGCTGAGAATAAGCCAGTTAAGGTTACTTGAAGCTACGTTAAGTTCGTCATAGAAATTCACAAGATAAAGTCAAATTTTAGTGGAATGATCTTGCGATGACAAGAACAGAAAAATAAAAAAATCTTCAAAGTGTCAGTGGAATGATCTTGCGATGACAACAGCAGCGAAATACAATTTCCGTGTTTCGTAGCGCTAGTGGGCGTCAAACAGCTGGAACGAGGGTTGAGGCTTTCCGTTGTTGACTGAGAGTTGTCCGAAATTACTCGTTCTCTATTCCCTATTCCCGAATTTCCGTGTTTCGAGACTACAACTGAACGTCATTTGCGTCAAAAAAAAAGTGCAGGATATTCAAATGTGCTCAGTATCTGGAACGTTTAAATGTGCTAAAGTTTTGTTGAGGCAAAATTTTGTGTAAATGTAAATAAATGTTAACGTTTAGCTACCTTTTCGGAGACTGGCAGTCAAAGCCTGGCTTTTGTACAAAAGCCAGGCTATTAAGTTAAATGGACAAAATACACAAAAGGGAAATTTCTGTCGCCATTCTTTCCTTCTCTCCTTCGGTATATTGCTAGACGGGATCAATTCTAGCCAGTCGATCACAAATCATTGGTTGCCGTTCCTTTGATTTCAATCAGTTGGACAGGGAAATATCTACGATCACTCATTGGTTGCCTTTGTCGTCTCCTGTTGATGTCACACCATTGGCTCACTCATATCATAGCACAACCTACTTTTGACGTAATCCCTACTCGGATTGGTAGCTTGTCAGTAATTTAAATTTAAAATGTACCGGACGCTTGCGGTGTTAAAATCATTTGTGGGTCGTGACTGTTAATAGGGGAGTCAAGAATATAGTTTATATATCTTATCTCCTTGGAAGGTTGCTGAAGGTAAGTTACGTTCGTCAATCAGCTCACAAACTATGCAATGAATTGTTAACCTGTTGCTAAGTAGTTCGCTGTCAAACAACTAAATTAACGTTACAGATGACAAACCTTTGCTATCTTCTGTCTTGTTGTCGTACAGGGTCCTTGCATTTTTTTCGGACAAGCGTCAGCTCATTTTTAACAGATTGATTGTTCTTTTTTATCTAGCGAACTGTCGTGTGCTAACAAATATTTGATAGCATCAGTAAGTTCATTCCTGTTTTGTATTCGCATTATGTGGTAGCTTGTTTGCTAGCGTGGGATTACCATGATGCGAAGACAAATTAAATTACTTCACAGAGGTAACTAGTTTGTTAACGGTAACTAGCTCAATTTAAGTTTGTATATCAAGGTAACAAGTGACCAAGATTCCATTGGAAAGTGGCTGGCTGGCTAAGTAACGTTAAATGTTCCACCATAGCACGCTATAGCCTACATTTGGACCTGGGTTAATCGGGATGATTTCCAAGACCCAAGCCAACGGGTCGTGATCCGCTTAAATTAAGAAGGCAAATCTTAAAGGCAAACCCATCTACTGTTACCGAGAAAATATTCCTGTTCAGCCCAATTAACTAGCGTGGTCATCTCAGGTGACAGCCGTGTAACTAACCATGCTGCGTATGCGCGTGTGGAATTCGTCTCTCCTGTCAGGATGAGCGCCCTTGCTATAAATGATGAAAACCTTGAAGACGGCTGTAGCCGAAAGCTGAGCGGTTCGGAGGTGACCTGCGACATCTTTTCCACTTCCCAGCCAACGGGAAGGCCGTCGATATTACGCCAGTCCCAGATGGAAAACCTGCCCTCCAAAAGTGTGCCAAAGGCTGTCACGGTGCAATTCCCTCTGCTATGAACTTTTAATGATTGCTGAATTATTGTCGCTCAGCATTGTGGTTACTTCCCAGCTTGTTTGTAACGTGGGCCTTTACTACAAGTGTAACGTGTTTCATATGGATGTGTTTTTCTTTGATTAGGTTTGTTTTCAGACACCACGGAGAGATCAGGTTACAAAGAGGATCATGTCTCCTTCAAATCTCAAAATGTCTGGTCTTGTGGAGTCTACAGGTGTGCATGAGACATTGTCCAAGAAGTAAGTACATGCTGTGGTTAATTAACACTGTTGCACTAAATATTCTCACTTTCATGAATTTGTATATATTTTAATTTAGAATTTGAAGTAATCGCTTCAGTTTAACAAAGTTTAACGAACATTTGCAATTTAACAAATTCATTTGACATAACTTATTCTACAAAACAACATGCATAATGATTCAAAATCATTTGAGAATTCCACTAAAGTTTAAAGGTTTGGTACATACCTGGTGCATTAAGTTGTCATTATTTTGTCTAATTTGACAATGAGTCCACTACCTAGCTGAGGCAGCTCTGTATTTTAGGTACAGTACTGTAATAGCTAGCTATATATAATTGGCATCCACTAGTCATCACAGCATGATATCACTGTGCCATGTGAAACATCACATTTTCTACTATGTTTCTCAGGAGTGCAAGCTACGTACTGGTATGCTACTCTCTGAAATGCATTCCCCCTGCTAAAACTGCAGATTGTCAAGACATGAAATTTGGTGTATAATTATTCATGAAATGCGTGTCCTGAGTAACTATCGTATGAGAATATTGCAAGGTGAAACTTTCTCTGCTTTCTCCAACTGATTGAGCTTAAGAATGAGAACTGAAGAGAATTGAACAGGATACTCATTTGAATACCAATAGCAGCCATACTGTTGATCTCGAGTGACTTCTAAAGTTATGGGGAAAATACTGTATGTAAGCAATTTGCCTTTTATGGGCAAAGCAGTTCAAATATTCCAATTGGCAAAATATACAATTAGGTTCTGCCACCAAGAGGTGCCTGCCCTAGTTATCCAGTGTAAACTACCACAGAAGGAAGTAAGCATTTATACCCTGCAGGACACATTTTAGCATGGTCCATATTTCAATAACAGAAACAGGGTTTAATGTGTTTATAAAGCTGTATGTTTTTGCTCACAGAACTGCATCTCTGGAAGGCAAAGTGACAGATGTAACTGTTAAACCAAACACAGGTAAAGGTCTAATAATTTGAATTTCTCCTATACATAAAATTGCCTTCATTGTTATGGATAAGTGAGCAGACATGTCCATAATTTACCCCACCTCATCACCTTTCTCTTCAAATTAGGTGCCAATGACATCAGCAAGACGGAGGCACCTTGCTCAAATTATGACATGATCATTCAGATCAAAGGAGGATACCAGATGGATTTTGACAACCTTGAAGCTGTAAATCCCTTCAAAGCCTCCAATCTGATGGGTAACTCTCCAGTGAAGACCCAGATCTCTGCAGATCTTCAAACCACTGTACAGAGTGAATACGCAGATCCCTTCAAAGCCTCCAATCTGATGGGTAACTCCCCAGTGACGACCCAGATCTCTGCAGATCTTCAAACCACTGTACAGAGTGAATACGTAGATCCTTTCAAAGCCTCCAATCTGATGGGTAACTCCCCAGTGACGACCCAGATCTCTGCAGATCTTCAAACCACTGTACAGAGTGAATACGCAGATACCTTCAAAGCCTCCAATCTGATGGGTAACTCTCCAGTGAAGATTCCGATCTCTGCAGATCTTCAAACCACTGTACAGAGTGAATACGCAGATCCCTTCAAAGCCTCTAATCTGATGGGAAACTCCCCAGTGAAGACCCAGATCTCGGCACACCCCCAGACCACTGTACAGAGCCAGGACTTCACAACCAGCACAGAAGAGGAGCCAGAGATGGTAGTTGAACCCACTGTAACACTGGATGAAACCCTGCCCTTTGTTTCTTACACAGAGAATTCCCTAGCTGATGTGTCCACGGAGGTGCACTCCACAGAAAGCACTGTGATCATTGATTTGAAGCAGGCAGGAGAGGAGGCTCACAGTGAGGCTGGAGCAGTGGATGAGGAAGAGGTGCTGTATTCCAAAGCCAGCAGCAGCTTTTACCCTTCCCAGCTTGTGAAAACCTCCCCTGTAACATCTAAAGGGTCTTTCAACTTTGATTTTGACAGCTTGGACTCTGTCAGCCCCTTTCAAGTAGGGGGTTCCAAGCTTCAGAATTCCCCTGTTAATAAGCCACTGCCCAGCAATGACCCCCTTGCTGCACCAGAGGCACCTCAAAAGTTTGATTTGAGCAAAGAGTTGGGCCTGCCTGAGATGAAGCCTACAGCTTTGACACAAGACAACCCCAAGTCCTCTTACAACTTTGATATTGACCCATTTGGTATGGATGAAAAGATGGAGAACGCTCCAAAAAAAGATCTCAAATCAAGTTCAAGCCTGACTGGAAAAATTCAGATAGATAATTCCGTCCAAGAAGACACTGGCCCTAGGATGGCGCCAGAGAACATACCTACTCAAAAGGAAGAAGCAGAGCAGGCTGGGCCCAGGTAAGTCTTTTAAAAAAAATATATATTTTAAATTCTAAAATGTGATGATTCATTTGCAATTGCTACCTCAAGTGTAGCCATTCTTAATGGTTTCCTAATATCGAGTATTGCTATGGTAAAATTAATTTGTAGATTTACTCAATCTCTTTAATTATTGCACCGTTTGCTCTAATTTATGTGAGAGGTGCGTGTTCAGCTGCCCAGTTCTAAATGTATATGTGACAGGTACATGGCTAACAAACCGATTGAATGCAATGGGTTAATTGCCCAGCTCGGTTAACAAAATTAATTGGTGTAGGTTACAGAAGTGAAAGCTAAAGACATGTTTGTTTTCCCAGGGGTGAAGATGTGACTCCTGTTATAGTAGACTCAATGATGCCTGCAACAGCAGAGGTATGTAAATCATATTTTGCCTTAACACTAGAAACGCAGCAATGGTCAAGGTTCCAGTTTTTGTTTTGCCAACAACTCTACCATTAAACAAAACCATTACATTTTACATTTTAAGCATTTAGCAGACGCTCTTATCCAGAGCGACTTACAAGATTAATACATGGTAGGAACAATCATAGATCGCGCAAGAGATCAGTGCAGTAATACAGCGATAGACATCATTGCAGGCAGCTGCGTACCATACCTGTAACACTGGGAAGGAAAAGGTTAGTAAAAATATATATTTTCTTTTTTTTTCTTTTTTAAATGAGGAGTAACCAGGGATACATAGTGTTGAGCAAGTAGGCAGTGGTGATGACAATTAGCTAGATGTACAGAATTCAGTGGTAGTGGAGTCTGAAAAGGTGGGTTTTGAGTCTCTTGCGGAAGATCGCAAGTGATTCTGCGGTCCTGACCGATTGCAGAAGGTCGTTCCACCACCAGGGGGTCAGGACAGAGAAGAGGCGAGACCGCAAGGAGCGGCTGCCAGACGCCCGGAGGGATGGGACAGTCAGTTTGCCAGAGGAGGCAGAGCGGAGGGGTCTGGCTGGGGTGTAGAGTGTGATGAGTGTCTGGAGGTATGGGGGAGCAGTTCCTCTAGCCCAGGGGTCGGCAACCCGTAACACTCAAAGAGCCATTTGGACCCGGACGGAAAAGAAAACAAGCCCCATTTTCTGTCAGTGAAAAAAATTTGAATCTGATACTTATTATTTATGCACGCGGAGCCATCCCAGCGATGGGGAGCCAGTGCAGAGAGGAGAGTAGAGGGGTGACGTGGGTGAACTTTGGTTAATTGAACAGCAGACGTGTGGCAGCATTCTGGACTAGTTGCAGTGGCTTGATGGCACAAGCCGGTAGGCCTGCCAGCAAGGAATTGCAGTAGTCCAGACATGAGATCACCAGGGCCTGGACCGGGAGTTGTGTGGCCTCTTGGGTGACACCATTAAAGGTGTAATTGAATTTGATCAATCAGGCAGAACAACGACACTTTCTCAGACTCAATTTGGTCTTTGGTAATGGCTCATAAAAAGTCACCTTTGTGAATGTCATCATATAAACTTGCACATCCCAGAGTTTTGCGCATATAAATGTTTTCTGAGACCTTTGTAGTTTTGCACTTTTTGCTGTTGAGAAAGAGCTTATTGGCTTTGAACCAATTATGCATTTTACTCAGTTTAGAGTTCATTAGGGATATTAAACTCAGTATTTTTACCTGACAGAAAAATATTAATGTCATCAGCAGGGGCCCAGATTAGGGTAAAAGTCATACTTGTCAAAGGGCAAGTATATTAGAAAAGATAAAAGTTGCTTGTCCTTGGTCAATTCACCTTCAAATTTTCCTGGAAAGTGTAATCTCTGCTCTCTGAATCATTTTCGCTGAGTTTTTAGCTGATCTTCTTTGGTTTTAGTCTTTTTAGTGGGGGGTGGACTTGCACCCTCAATAAATCTCCACATCTTTGAAAATGCGATCACTGCGTCGTATGTAGTTCAAAGATGGACATGACGGTTAACGTTATTTATTTTCAACATGGGTATGTAGAAAAAATGCATGATCACTTACTAAGCCTTGTGCTAGCAAGCAACTAGCAACAACCAATATCGATACCCAATGTCTGTGAACGCTAACGTTAGCTAGCTAATTAATTAGCTGGTTCTGTCTGTGCCGCGATCTGCAAACTTGCTTGACTGCTGCAGTCTGGCATAGCAGCAACAACAACTAATGCGGTGAGCACAGACTGCATGCGAGTGACAATGTGCCACTTTTCCCATTTGGAACTTTGGAAATATTTTTGAATATCCGTGCATGATGTGTTTGTTACGATGTGAGCGTAAAACAGAAGTAGTTCCAGTTAGCTCATTTAAAAAATGATAAAATCCTAAATTCACAGTTGTCAGCAGGACGATCACTTGGAAATCGAAGGTCGTCCTTCTGAATTTTTAGTCCTCTGAGATGATAGGACGACTGCTAATCTGGGCCCCTGCATCAGCAAACCAAATAAAGAAAGCACATTTTATAAAAGGTAAAGATCATTGATATAGATTAAAGAGGAGCTCCACATGTTATATTCATACAAGTGGTCTGTTCCATTCCAAAAAACTTTTGAACCTATTGCCCCTAAAAGTCCAAGGTGCATGCTCATTTCGGTACCGTTTCAAATAAGGACTCGCTCCAATAGTGGTCTCAGGCATACACGGTGTGTACATTAGTGACAGACTGCATCGCAAAATAAGATGCACTATCCAGAGCATGGCCTCAATGATGCTCCTACAGGAATAGGGACAGGCTGGGCTTCACTGAGCACAAAACATCCTTACTGGGACCTTTCATGAACTTGATTACATTCTGATTTAAATGTGTTTGGGGTTAAACATTTAATCTGTTTAAATAAATATACCAGTTTGACTACTACTCCCTTTTTTACAGTTTGATTCTCAGACTCTGATTGGAAATCTAATGGTACACACTAGTAATGTGGTGGTCGCTATTGTTCACAGTCGGCCTGGTTTTAATGGACCAACCAATACTACTGCTACTGATGACAATTGTGTACTGGAATCCTCCATAGGAAAATAATTTTTGTTGAAATGTTCTCTTTCCAAGCAGGACAAGACCCTCCCAGAAGACTGCAATGCAACAACCTCTGGTATTGTGCAAGAGCGTTCACCCATTCCTGACCAGCCTACATGGCAAACCCTAGAACTGTCCACCAACTCCCAGAACAGTCTGACTACAGCAGAAGAAGAGTTTGTTCCCGGAGCCACATGTGAGCTTGAAGTAGACTTGCAGATTTGTAATTGTGATGTGCTATAATTACGGCCTGGCTTGGTTTGAAATCATTCGTATTTTGTAAGGTAGACTGCGCTAGCCCAAATGAACTAGCATCCAGCAATTTATAGGAATTTCTTTGTTGTGTTATGCATGCTCCATGGCCTTTTGTAGCGTTTTTCCACCGGAGGGTACGGCATGGCATGGGTACCAATCCGTGCTCCCACGTTTTGTCGCTTTTTCCACCGCCAAACAACCCGCACTGAACCTAAGTACCCGTGCTGAATTTAGCTCCTGCTCTGTTTAGGTAGTACTGAGCCAAACAGGGGCCTAAGTGTGGAGCTAGCAATACTGCAGACCATTTATTTGTCAAGTGCAATCATCACAGAATCATCATGCTAAATCTCAGACCAGCTCAGACACAACTGCCATGTTTTTTTTGGCTTCACTTCGATTATTGGTAGGCTACTATTTGAAGAATATTATAGAGTTTAGCATTGTCAGATTTGCGTGATTCTACGAGTTGGGTTTGTGTTCCGAAAACTGAAATGCACACGTTTTCTTTCAAAGGACAAAGTATAGTATTGTCATTTTCATTCACGCAATTAGAATATACATTTTCATAGTAGTAACATTTTCATTCCTTACATAAATAGATTTTTAGAAAGATAAAGGAATTGCTTCGATGCATTCCGATGCTCGAGCTAAACCCAGGCCTTTGAAGTAAAAGGATCTGAAATGGACAGTGTCAAATGACAAATTGTTTGAACAATCTTGCTCCTTCATAAATCGACACTCGCATGTATTTTTATTTATTTTTAGCTCGTAGCTAGGGCTGCACGATATGGGCAAAATCTCATATTGCGATATAGCACGTGATGTAACAACACACATGGGTGGAAAATTGATCATTGATATAGGTGTTCCAGATATCAGGCAATAGGCATTACATTAAGTGAATTAAGGGAACCCAAACAATACCATTTTCCCAATATTAGTTTACCCTACTGAAATGTTGAGAAATGATTCAACTGTTTCTGTTGACCTTGTTAATCACATTACTGAATGAACATAGCTGTCCTACTGTTTCTTTCACAGTTGTGCCATTTTTTTCTTAAGGCGTTGCATTTTCAAACACATCCGAGATTCAATCAATCAATCAAGTTTATTTATATAGCACAGTTTCGTACAAATTAATGCAATTCAAAGTGCTTTAACAACAGTGAGTTAATTTATGGAGACATAAATTAGAATCAGTTTCAAATATAGGAAATCAGTTTAAAAACACAATAAAATTTAAATTTAAATTTAAAACGAAATAAGATTTAGCTGACAAGTAAAACTGATAAAAGTGCAGTAGATTTAAAATTTGGACTGGGCTTAATAAGAATATAGTAAAATGCAGTACAATTTAATCATTACAGTCGAAGGCCCGTGAAAAGAGCAAAGTTTTCAGTCCAGATTTAAAAGACATAATTGTAGGAGCATGTCTAAGGTCATAAGGTAGTTGGTTCCAGTTATGGGTAGCGTAGAAACTAAAGGCTGCCTCACCATTTTTTGTTTTAACCTTTGGCACAATGAGCTGACCCGATCCTAAAGATCTGAGTGGTCTGTTTGGTTCATACTGTCTAAGCATTTCCAAGATGTATTTTGGTCCGGAGCCGTTCAGTGCTTTATAAACTATTAGTAACACTTTAAAATCTATTCTATGGCGGACTGGAAGCCAATGTAGCGATCTAAGGATTGGAGTGATGTGTGCACTTCTTTTAGTCCTTGTAAGAAGCCTGGCAGCAGCATTTTGGATTAGTTGGAGCCGTTTAATGGACCTTATTGAGAGGCCAGTGAAAAGTGCATTACAATAATCAACCCTACTTGAGATGAAAGCATGAATGAGGGTTTCTAGGTCTTGTTTAGACATAAAGCCTCTGACTCTTGCTATATTCTTCAGATGATAAAAGGCGGATTTGGTTATCGACTTGATATGATTATCAAAGTTAACCCTCTGAGGTCCGTGCTAAGCTTTTCGATGTTTTTTGATTTTGGCATGGTCTGATATTTATCTCAATTTCATCAATTTAACACACATTTACTCCAAAGTGTTTAATATTTTTATTTGAAGGACAATCACAGCTACATTTGTATGCCATCAATAGTTTGGTCAGTATCATATGCAGCTTGTAAATAGATCTACAAAACACAAGTTAAAAATAGTTAATTTTTCTGCTGTCACAAAAGTTGTGAAAGCACACACTAAACTATAGTGACGAATTGTTTTGCCAATGTGCGTTTGTTCATCAAGGTCTTGGTTATATGTAAGGGTGTGAAAATGTTTTAGCACATATGAGATCTAAATAGCTAAAAACCTGTTTTTATCAGAACTGGTCACATTTATTTCAGGCTGTGGGAGGGCTATATGCTAATTTACTGAATATTCATGATCCACACCTGAAAGATCATGGTCAAAGGCCATCAGACAAAGACATCTTGCAGAGTAGCCTATGCATTTCTTGCCACCAACAGAAGCCAGTTTGACAACATCCAAAGTCTGGCATTGGCACAGGCACATGATCAAAAGTTTAAGATATTCATCTTTAAACGTCTGTAGGAAAACGAAAGCAAAATCCGTGTCTACGAAGACACGGAAAGACATAAACAAGACAAAACAAAATAACCAACGATCAGGAACAAACAAAACGTATCCAAAATCTCGAATAAACTCAACGCTGGGAATCTAAACCACAATAAGCACACAAACAAGTTCTCGAGAGGCAAGAAACATTAATCACAATAGGTATTATCAAGCTAAGCTAGATAATGTCCAGCGCGAAACAGAATGCCAGCTGGTTAAATATCCTCCGTTAATTATTCGCAGCAGTCCGCAATGATTCTGATTTTTTTCACAGTATTTGAAAATATGGTAAATCAAATAAATATCAGCATACACCGTCTGTTGCTGGCAGCTCGCAACCGTAAACACAGACAAGATCCGATATAATGTCGGGACATTGTTTACGCTGCAATTTCACACACGGAATTCATATATTGAATACGAGTATTTGATAACATGGCAAATCAAATATAGTTACTTACTTCGTCAGTTATTGTCTTCGCTTTCCATCGATGCTCTCAAACACTGCAGCGCAGAAAATCTTTCCATCTTGAATAAAATTGTATGTCTGTATAAAATCTTGCTTCAAATTGTCGGGACAGTTTGTGTTGTTTACGCCCGGCGTTTTCACACATGGCCCCACGCCTCCCCACACCTCCCGAAACGCACCTAGTTACCATGTCAATAGAAGGGGGACGTTACTAAAAGTAAAAAACAGAGTAAAAAACAAGGTTTACTTTTGGTCTAATTAACCTAATTTAAAAAATCCCATTTGATTTGCCAGTGCTCAAATCGGAAAGTCGCGATTCTAAGGTTTCTGTCAATGTTTTTGTCGCGTGTGTATGATAAAATATCGCGAAATTAGAAATAGTAATATACTTTTATTGCTGCTGGGAGCGGCGCCGCTCCCGTCGACCTCAGGGGGTTAAGATCTGAGTCGATAAGCACACAAAGGTTTCTAGCCTGCGTGGTTGTTCGTAAACCGAGTGAGTCAAGGTGGAGAGCAATTTTTTCTCTCGGTTCTTTGCTCCCGAACACAATAATTTCGGTTTTGTCTTTGTTTAGCTGGAGAAAGTTTTGACACATCCAGCTGTTTACTTGCTTTAAGCACCGGTATAGACAGTCAATAGAGTTGTAGTCGTCAGGAGTGAACGACAGGTACATTTGTGTGTCGTCTGCATAGCTTTGGTATGAGGTTTGGTACTTCTGAAAGATTTGACTGAGGGGGAGCATGTATAAATTGAACAGCAGAGGGCCAAGGACAGAGCCTTGGGGGACCCCAGAGGTCAGAGTAGTCCGTTCTGATTGGTGGCTGTTAATGTTTACAAAGTATTCTCTATCTTGTAAGTAGGATTTGAACCAGTTTAAGGCTGTGCCCGAGAGCCCGGTCCAATGGTGTAGCCTGTCTATGAGTATTTGATGATCTATAGTGTCAAAGGCTGCACTGAGATCCAGCAAAACGAGAACAGAGATCCTACCTGAGTCACTGTTTATACGGATATCGTTTACAACTCTATTGAGTGCCGTCTCGGTGCTGTGGTGGGATCTAAAACCAGACTGAAAAGTGTCAAAAAGGCAGTTTTGGTTTAGAAAGTTGTTGAGTTGATTAGAAACGGCCTTCTCAAGGATCTTGCTGATGAAGGGAAGGTTAGAAATAGGGCGATAGTTATTTAATTTAGAAGGGTCTAGATTTTTCTTTTTTAAAAGAGGTTTAATTACTGCGGTTTTTAAAGATGTAGGAAAAAAGCCAGTCCGGAGTGAGCAGTTAGCTATTTGCAGTCATTCTGAAGATAAATGGCTAAAGTTACCTTTTTAAAAAGCTGGAAGGTGCAGGGTCTAAAGAGCAAGTAGATGGTTTGAGGTGCTGCACTATTTCTTCAAACGCCTTGTTGTCAATTTCACTGAATTGCGACAAACAAGGAGGGCAGTTTTTTGGCAGATGAGAGAATGGTGCGGCTATGTTGCCGGGTGCAGAGGAGCTAATGGCTGATCGAATGTCACTAATTTTGATGCTAAAATATGAGGCAAATTCATTGCATTTATTAACAGAGCAGAGTTCAGGAGGAAGTTGAACTGAGGGGTTTGTCAGTCTGTCGACTGTAGAAAAGAGAGTCTGGGTATGATTAGTATTTCTGTTGATGACACCAGAGAAAAATAACTCTGGCTCTTTTTATTTCCAGATCGTAAGCATGCAGCTTCTGTTTATAAATGTCATAGTGAATTTGCAGCTTCGTTTTCCTCCACCTGCGTTCAGTTATCCTACATTCTCTTTTCATACTTTTTACTGCTTGGGAATTTCTCCAAGGTGCTCTCTGTTGCTAGTTACTGATTTTTGTTTTAAGGGTGCGATATCATCCATAATATTTCACGATTTTGGAATTTATGTTGTCACAGAGAACATCAACAGAGTCTGATACTATGCTAGGTATTGATGAAAAAGCCGTGACAAATAATGCACCTGTATGCTCATTGATAGATCGTTTTTTAACAGAGCGTAAGTTAAACTGGGTATCTGGACGAGTCAGCATATCAAAAAATACACAGTAGTGGTCTGAGAGTGCCACATTCTTCACATCAATACCTACAATGCTTAAACCTTTTGTGATGACCAAATCCAGTGTATGACCACGACAGTGTGTGGGGCCCATCACATGCTGAGTCAGACCAAAGGAATCGAGTACTGCTAGCAGTTCTTTAGCATAGTGGGGTTGTCAATGTGGATGTTAAAATCACCAGTTATGGCAAAACAATCATAATCAGTGGAGACTACTGAGATGAGTTCGCTAAAATCATCTATACATTTGGGAGAGTATCTTGGAGGTCTGTAGATGGTTAAAAATAGTGTTCGAGGAGAACCTTGTAGCACAATACTGAGGTATTCAAAAGAAGCAAAAACATCAAAGGATACTTGCTTGCATTGAAATATGTCTCTGAAAATGGAAGCCACTCCTGAAAGATTGATGCTTGCTTGGGCTGGGACTGAGTCTGGGATGTGATTTTGGTAAATGAGTTCTGGGGAGACCAAGCTAGTCTGCGAGTATGTGTGGGAAACAAATGCAAGACAAAACATGCCCAGTGTCGAGCGTTGCTATAGACTTATACCGCCAAAGTTTGCAATATGATATTGCAAATTCTCATATCGGAATATGATGTATCGTTCACCACTACCTGTAGCTTGTGCTGGACATATTTTTGCAGCGACAAGCTGCATAAAAGCATAGATGTAAACAGAAAGACAAATATAGCTAATGTTCTCATGTAATCATCTAATGTTTTTATACGATTTTAAAAATGTAGGCTACAGATGTAAGAAATATGAGGTATTAAATGTGATCATGGTAAATTGCAATTAATTGGAAGACCAACGCCGAATAATAAATATGAAAGATTGTTCATATTTTACATAATACAAAAAGTTTTGTATTATATTTGTGCAAGCTTATTTAAAAAGCTACGGTTATTTAACGATCTGAAAAGCCATGTAAAATCTGAACTTTTTCTAAGAAATGGTTCATTTTGAAAACACAGCTGAGCTATATTTCAACAGAATGTGATGTAGTGGAATACAGAAAAGTTTTTTTGCATTTGTGTTCATCATTTCCGCTTGTCAATCCTGTTTTATAAACATAAATGAGCTATTTTGTGCTGATTTGAAAATCGAAGGATGTTAAACCTTTTACAAAAACAGGGATACCCTTAAATAAAATTACAATGCAAGAATGTGTGCACACACACACACACACACACACTGTAATAGCTGCATTTGTATGGGCTGGGGATGGGAGTTGGGGGACTGTCTGTCAATCAGACTAGATGCAGTTTATTCAAGAATATCATTACTACACCCATCCAGAAGGACGCTGCATTTTCCCGGTGAAAATAGGTTTAAAAGACCGTTGTTATCATTATTGATGATTTCATATTCCAAGAGTTTTATTTATGCAAAAACATTAAAAGACCAATCATCTGAATGTAAAACCATAGGAATATTCCTTTTAAATGCGGAAAAAAACAACTCAATACCAGACTCCTAGTACTACCTTCGATATGCTAATGTACCTTGTCTGGCTCCCAGGCTATATATTCTTTACATGCCTAGTACACCCTTCCCTCCAGAGGCTTGCTATACCCCCACTCCATTCCTGCAGATCCAGTGTTTACCGGGTCTGTAATGTACTTGGTCACCATTTGTTCCGGCTTCCAACATGATCACTGCCACTAAGGTTTCAAGTCTAATTTGAACTTTTCTGCTTGTTTCAGTCATGTCTGCTGATTTTGGACAGATTGACTATTTGGAGCAGTTTGGATCCACCATAGTGAGTATGTGTACATGGAGTACATACACATGTTAAAAATTTCAGCAAAATGCTTATTTTGGGAAGCCAATGGTATTTGTCTACATGTGGTGTTACATGGGTTTTTTTTGTCATGGAAATGTGAATGTGGTGTCAGTTTTGGAGTTTAGAAATTACAAATGGTATTGAATAATAATAATTTGCTTGTTTACAGACATGAAGTCTGACTGTGGAAGGGGATTTATTTTCCAATTATTGTCCAAACTAAACTTTTTTTTCTTCTTCTAAACTCAGTTCAAGGAATCTGCACTGAGGAAGCAGTCTCTGTACCTGAAGTTTGACCCTCTTCTGAAGGAGAGTCCTAAGAAGGCCACACTGTTTGCCACGGAGTTGCACCAGAACCCTCTGCCTACCCTCTTCACATCACGGTACGTAACATCAATTATTGATTCTACATGAAAAACTTTCCCTTTGATTGTCAGTGTTGATTCAAAAGATTGTTAGAATTTGAAATATTTATTTAATATGAAATCCAATTCTTACATTCACTATTGTTTCTGACAGGCCCTTATAATTAAACAATAAGGCACAAGAGGCTGTGGCATATGGTGAATGTAGTCACAGCTAAAGGGTGTTCGCCCTAACGCATTGGCTTTTATAAAAACGGTTACTACATATTATTAAGTTACAAGGACTCTGTTTACTTAAACTTTATTTTAATAAGTAAATTAATTTGATTCCACCCTTCTGCCAGAGTATATAGTACCTCAGCAGGGCAAAGAAGAAGAAATGGTTGCTACAGTTGAATGTGGAGCTGACTTACTAATATCAACCAGTGCTTGGCTAGTAGTATGCTGCTTATCTTCGCTAGCTAGCTGCAGTACTTGCTATAACACTAACAGTTAACACTTTGAGAGAAGCAGCTAGCTAATACAGGTTATGGTATTCTTTGGAAATTTCCGAAATAGCCAAATGTCCTATTTGGCTCTGAGATATTGTTAGGCAGTTAACGTCTTTTAGCTAGAGGAATGTGTGTTACTGATGAGAAATTCACTATTTCCTTTCTTCCAAAATTGGTCTCCACTCTCCAGTAGAAAACAAATGACTAAATTTAAATGGAGCTTATGTTAATATATCCAGAACTTGCATCTAATGGGGCTAGATTAAAACTGAGTTGTTTTGCTATTTATATGACCTTTATTGCAGCAATTAAGCTTACTAGCTAACATCCGGCAGCTTCAAATTTGTACATGTTAATCTGTCTAACTGTTAACTGTCTAATGCCAATTTGGAGAAGAAAAAAAACAAGGTCTGAACTCGGATGACCTTAACAACTACTGGCCTATCTCCTACCTTCCATTCCTTGGAATGAGGAGTTGCCTCCCAATTCCAGCAACATATGTCCAACCATGAGCTCTATGAATCCTACAATCTGGATTCAGAGCACAGCACAGTACAGAGACCACTACTGTACTACAGAGTACCTGGGTCTCATTGGAATACCCCTTTCCTGGTTTAGGTCTAGCAATGAAAGCTAAGGCCAACACGGCCTTAACGTTCATTGCTATGCCGACGACACTCCACTCTACTCCAGTACGTCCAGGACTCTGCGGCCAGCCAACTGCCGCCCCTTAATGGCACTCCCGGCCAGAGCCTACTCTGGCACGGCCGGTGGAATCGAATCCTGGTTGTAGTGGCCAGCGTCGAACATTGTAACCGCTAGACCACCTATTTTTAAATCCAGACTGAAGACTCACCTTTTCAGCCTGGCTTTTTTTGTAGTGTAGTTATAATTTCTAGGACTTTTGTGCTTTGTTTTTAAATAGTGCAATGTTTTTAATTTAATACATTTTGTACTTACCATTTTTAATACTGTACAGCGTCCCTAGAAAGGCGCTTCAAATTAAACGTGATAATAATAGTAATAATAATAATAAATATTAAGTTCGATGTAAGCGGATGTACCCAGCAAGAAAGCACCTATCACAGCATTACCGTTTTGTTTTGCAAGTTGTCACTAAACGGTCCGCTAGCAGCAGGACCTTTCACCGACTATTTTTCCTTCTCTTAACACAGCTAATCCTTATGTCTGCCTCACCCCAACTCTGGTAGTGAACCTCTGTAGTGCTTGCCAGCTGGATAGCTAGCTACTTTTGTGTTTAAAAGTAACATTCACTATCTATATTGTCAGAGATGGCAATTACATTACTGTATTGTTATTATTACCTGTATTGTGTTGCTGCCATAATACTGTAGTGGAGTGATATAAAAAAGTCGGGTGAACAGGTAAAAACAGGAATGTTCACAGGGAATATAGCATGGCTTTGAATGCCTCTGAGCACATTATTAATGCCTGCTTTCTGGAACCTTAAGATGATAATGTTTTGGAAGATTTATTGCAAGATGTCATTTTTCTAAAATGTTCCAAACATCATCTTACTCCAGGTTGCAAACATTTTTCCAAAATCTTCCAAACATCATCTTACAGGCAGGCACAATTTATACACCAACATGTAGGCATTTTTGTCCTCTCTCATCCAATGTTACTTCCATTGAAATAGGACTTGCGGTTTTTGAATAAATCGCCCAAAAGGACAGAGTGCTGTCTAACAGTCCCATAGACTCCCATGTTAAGTGACATCTGACGCTGTGTGTGAAAAGAAGAATAGAAGGCGATTTATATTTGATCACAGCTCCTTTATTTTAAATCATACCAACACCATTCAAACTTTAAACGGGAGAGGACTACCTATATTAAGATCCCTTTTTACAGAATGTTTATATATGCTGTACTTTTTAAACCACAGCAGTTTATATTTTGAAAGCGGCTTGATAACGTGTTCTCAAACGAAAGCGTGCCTAGCCAACAGTGATGAGAGCGATGACGGTTAACTTCATGAGCTGACACCAGCCGCTACATTAAAAATGTCACATCGCTGCCATTGAAATGAATGGGTAGCAAGTTGGCGTCTTTCCGACTTATTTTAAACGACTTTCCTGACCGATTTGGACCGTGGCAACGGCCTGGTTCATGAGCAGGGACATCAAAGCGAATAGCCAGCTATGTTTTAAACGGATTAAATCGCTTGATTTGCCGCTACATTAAAAATGTCACATTGCTGCCATTGAAATGAATGGGTAGCAAGTTAGCGTCTTCCGACTTATTTTAAACGACTTTCCTGACAGATTTGGACTGCGACAACGGCCTGGTTCATGAGCAGGGACATCACAGCGAATAGCCAGCTATGTTTTAACCGGATTAAACCACTTGATTTGCCACTACATTAAAAATGTCACACCGCTGCTATCGCTGCCATTGAAATGAATGGTTAGCAAGTTAGCGTCTTTCCGAGTTCGTTTAAATGACTTTCCCGACCGATTTGGACCGCGACAACGGCCTGGTGTGTGGGGAGCAGGCACCCTCAAAATTTCCCGGGAATTTTTTATAGTTGCAATTATTGCTCCATCAGATCTATCCGTTTTATAACGAGCCTTCTAGAAACTTTGTCATTACACTTTGTTCACATATCATCTCAGTCTTCCTGTAATACCCTTTGTATAATGAAGATTGATATGTGTACACTCCTGTGGTTTTTAGACCAGGGAGGCAGGGAGGTGGTAGGGCTGGAGCGGAAGAGCAAAATACTGAGAAAACGCATGGACTCAGTTTTCTGGAAGATTTCCCAGCACCGGTAAGCTCCAATCCTTTAACCTGCTTGAATAATGATTTAATGCTCTGGTTGTTAAATATGTTAATGCAAATTTGCACTTCAGCGAAGTCACTGATGTAAAATGTGTTTTTCTTTTTGAATCCACACAATTACAAATGGTCACAATGAAGTAGAAGAATTATTCACAGGAACCTGAATGCTGTCCAGCCTATTCATACTGTGTGCTATGTGTTGACAAAATGTGCTTAAACACTTGATGCTCATAAACCCATCTTTCCTAGGCTGCAGCTCCCCTTGTAACCGATCCCTCTACATTTGATTCGCTGGTCACCACTTTGCCCAAACCAATCCGAGATGAAGGTGCCATCATAGAGGTCCTGATGTACAGCCAGAGCGACATGGATGCTGTCATTGCAAAGGTCCTATCAGAAGTAGGTATACTGGGTCCATTCAGTCCTTTGTATTCAGTCTAGAGGGATGAGGTGTTTTGGCAATTGGTATTTTCCCAACTTCCTGCAGGAAGAAATAATAATTGTGATCTATATTAGGGCTGTAACGATTGATCTATTTATTGGTCTAATTAGTCAATGTTTTAATTGCAAACTAATTTTGAAGAAAAATTCATTGGATTTAATGCAAGGAACATGCAAAGTAATATTTTACATTGCTCTTCAAAAGAAATGGTTCTATATGGGATCAAAAATGGTTCTATCCTTTATAGATTTGGCACCTCAACCTCAAATGGTTCATTATATAGAACCATTCTTATATGGTTCTTTCTTACCCTTTATAAGGTTCTAAATAACACCATTAAATGGGCAAATGGTTCTAAATGGCTTCTCTCTGTTTAACATAACGGTTATATATGTATAGCACCCATGATTAAATCATTGCCATTATTTTTTAAATCAGTAGTTTTTAGCAAGCCTCTTGGTGTAAGAGAGGTAACATTTTGTTAAACATAGCTGGTATTTTCACTCAAGTTAAGAAGTTGAGTGATATAATTGATACCATTTCAGCCACATGTTGCCCTTTGGAGTATTTTTTGAGGTCTTTAGAAATTCATACGTCCATAGAAACTAATGCCAGATTTGTATGTTTTTTTTGGGGGGTCCTATTAATTGACCGATTCAACTAATGGAAAGTTTTAAAGAGATTAAAAGTTGTAATAGTTGACAGCCCTTATATATGTATATGTAATTCGTTTTTTGTTTATTTTTTACAGGCAAAAGAGAGAAATGATGAATTATTACAGGATAACCAGGAGATGGGGTAAATGCATATGGCTCTGTTCTCACTGCACAAGCTTTCACTGATGCTTCTCATAATAGACCCTTCATTTGGCAATAGGAATGTGGTTTTGACATGTCTCGTGACATTCAAAATCACTTAGATTTGTTGCTTATACCATTTATAGGGTTGCATATATACAAAATAAGTCACACCTGTAGATGCAGGTCTGTACCTCATTGACTATACATGTAGATCAATACAATGCTTTTGTAAAATCTTCATTGCATTGACCCAATGTTTTTATTTTAGGAAAATCATGGCTGACTTTGAGGAGACTGTATCTCAGGTTATCGGTATGTTAATTTGAAAAAACATTTCAAGTGAATGAATTCTTGTATACATTGTGGCTGTTCATTTCTTACAATTGACCCTTCGCTAAACCACGCCCCCCTTAGTTACTGTTGCTAAGTCCGTCAAGCTTTCGGAGCCAGCATGGCGTTCCCACTGTCGCTAACTGCACTCCCTGGAGAAATATTGTCAAATTTTTGGAAAATAGAAAAAGCGATTTCAGATCGAGGCAGACAGAAGGGTCTACAATATGCATTTGAAGGTTATATTCAAGATATCACACTGACTCAAATGACATAAAACAAATTAAGATAGAAGCGAAAGCCTACAGATCAGAGTAAAAGTGAACCACCGCATCACCTGGCGATTGAGACAGAGGACAACGACATTAAGGAGCAACACTGTTCCTGTAAAGCTGGGTAGGTCTCTATTCACTATTACAATCATTAAAAAGCAAAAGCAGTAGGCCTATATAACGTTACATTCAGTAGTAAGTTAGCTAGCATTAGCTAACTAACGTAACATTAGTAGTCTATAGTGTGCTGTAACGACATTACTCTGGTTAGCTCCACAGGTAGCTCCATACCCTGGACCTCTGTAAAGCAAACAATATCAGCAGTGTGTCAGCCCAGTCCTCCAGAAGATTTGGGTACTCGGGACTGGGCTTCCCATTGACAAAGTGCTGAAATAGTAATGAAAAAATAGTATTACATTTTTACATCAAGGTAACGTTACCCACAGGTTTTTTAGAGCTTGACTGTAACATCTTAACGTTAGCAAGCTGGCTGGATCACGAATAACAAAGCTAACATTTAGTCTAACTTTACCAACGTTGCAACCCGGAGCTGTATATCCAGACCGTAGCCATGTTAGCTTAGCTGGCTAACACTTGTCAGGATTTGATTTTGGTTTTGTAAAGGAAAAAAAACGTATATCTCCTTCCAACCTCTCTGGGTAACGAGTGTCACTGTTACAAGTGCCCCAGGCACAACGTTTAACCATAATTAGCTAAAAATCCACAAAACCAGCTCGAAGATGAAGAAAATCTCAAATTTTTCCGTCAAAGTGAATGGAGTGCAGCAAAAAACTGTCGGACCTCTGTCGGAGTCTGTCAAATACTGCGCTGTGATTGGCCAGTCTGCGTTTCGGGGCGTGGTTTAGCGAAGGGTCAATTACTTGCTGTTAAAAGGGGTGACTCATTACTTATTTTTTAAATTTATGTATGTATATACACATAAAATCTTGTCTATAGAAATGCAATATGAGTTTTTTTTATAAATATACACAAGTGTATCAAAAACCTGCATTGTATTGCAACATTTTGGCAGCTCACCAGCTCCAGTTGTAGTAAGCGTTTCCCTCCCGTTCATATTTAAACCTACTCATCCATGTCTTTAAACCATGGTAGGTACACATTACATTTGTAACAAACACAAACAGTGGGGTTTCCCTGGCTCTGCCAAGATGTATGAACAAAAGCGTTTTATGCATTCACCAACTGGTTTCACACAAATCCCATACAGCAATAACAGTGTAGTCTTGAAATAAAAAAACGATTTACAGTACAACCAAAATATTACACAGGGTTCCCACGGTCCTTGAAAGTCCTTCATTTTTGAAAAATAAATCAAGGCATGGAAAGTTCATGAAAACGTTGAAAAATGTTTAAAACTAAGGCTAAGGGCATAATTTGTGATTAAAAGTCACAGCCCTAACTTACAAGTAATTTGACTTGTCACTATTGTAGTTTAGATTAATTTGCTGATGTAGAACTTCATTTGAGTGCATAATTTATTACCTCCTTAAATATGGATTATTGTATTGCTAGATGATCATAATCTACATTGTTTCTTCTCTCACTTTGTCATTTGTTTCTGGCACTGTGGACATTGCTTGGAAAAATAATTTTTATGGAGTATGACCTGAAAAGTAAATGAACATTTTGATAAACACTTTATCTGCATAGATAACATGGGGTTAATTGAGATTGCCCATAATTTAATTTAGTAATTGTCATTGATTGATCATTTATATTTTCCCTATAGACAACTTACACATGCACACACTGGATAAGTGTGGGAACCCTGACTACCTGTAATTAACATGTATACTATACACTGTAAGCAGTGCAAAGACTTAATATTGCAACCATTTCTAGCACAATCATCCATTATTTCTCTGGCATTTCTCAAGGTGTTTGTGGTGAACGTTGATCTTTCCTTATACATTTCATTGAGGAAATTCTCCATTCTGTTTTTCATGTATTTTGGTTGAACATAACTGAAAATTGACCATTGAGCCATCCCCTTTTAAAGCGTGACTGACACTAGGACATGTCTCTCCTAGCCGACAGTCGGAAGCAGAAGGCAGAGCACCAGGAGGAGCTGAAGAAGGTGGTGCAGGAGAAGGAGCAGGTAATGATGGACCTCAATGCCTTGGAGAACTCCTTTGCGGAGCTCTTCAAAAGGCTGGAGAAGCGCAACCAGGTCATCGAAGGGTACAAAAAGGTCAGTATCATGTCCAGCATCCTTAACCTCTACCATATTCATCATGGCTTGCTAAAACCAATTGTTTCTGTCCCTCTCAAAATCCACATTTTCTATAAAATGTATCAGAAAGACCTAGGAGAGGTTTGAGATTTGGCATAAATTGTATGTTCACATTTCAAAGATTACAGTGTCATTTGAATTGTTCTCTCCAGAATGAAGACATTCTGAAGAAGTGTGCCCAGGATTACCTCGCTAGAATCAAGAAAGAGGAGCAGCGATACCAGACCCTCAAAGTGCATGCAGAGGAAAAGATTGGCCTGTAAGAAGCCTCAGCCCCTCAATGTAACACTAACTTTTATTAACTATTAATTGTTCCTTTTCTAAAGAATTTGATTCAGATTTTATCAAATTTCTCCCAATTTAGTAGCCAATTACACCCTCACTTTTTTCATATCAATCCCCCCTCGTATTGTGAGTTCACCTGTAGCCCTGCCACAGTGGCCAGCGTCGAACGTTGTAACCACTGGACCACCCGGGAGGTCCCTATTAACTGTTCCTTATCACAGCACATAATGCTATGTTTAACAGAATCCAGTGTGGTAACTATTTTTACTGGGTTTAATTAAGTAGTAATCACAAGCAAGCATGTATTTAGGCCAAGGCAAGTGATTATGCAAGTCCCGTTATGTAGTGAGTGTTGGTGGCATTTGTCTCAAGGTGAATAACGAGATTGCGCAGGTGTTAATTCCATCTCTTTCTGGTCAAATGGCAAGAAAATTCACCACACTTCATTCAATCCCTATGTTCTTACGTATGTTTATTTTTCTAGTAATCTATATCAAATATAGCTTGATTCATTTAAAGTTACAAATTGAAACTTTTTACAATTCTGTCTGGCTTGGAAAAAACTGGTCTTTGGATTTTCCCATCAATTCCGTTATTCCCATCAAGCATTTCACAAACATCTCATAGACCAGTGTTTCTCAACCTCCTTGACGATGACTTAAATATGGACTATGAGGGCTTTAAGGCAAGGGAATCTCTGAAATGGCTCTATACAGTCTCAAGCTAAAGTTTAAAAGATGGGAGCATTGTCATGGCAGATTGCTCAAGATGACAAGTACCTGCACATGTATAGATTATTTTATTTTGAAATAAAGATGATGACAAATAGTAGAACCCATAAATGCTGATGTACATGTACAAAATACAGGAGCGGGATTCTTCATGCCAACATATGTGATTTTTCATAATCATAGGAGTCACCAAGCAAATGGGATATATCATGTGAAGTGGTTTATCATCTAATAGTTTAGTTTTTGTTTTTTTATCATACATGTAAACATACATTTTTAATGATTGGTTACTTTTTCCTTTAAGTTTCAGAGCAAATGGGGTGTAGGTCAAAATTGCCTGTTTTGCATTTTTATCCCTAAGTGTTAAGGTTAGGCTTTAGGTAGAGTTTGCTTTTCCTTCATCAACATCTGCCTCCAGTGCAGGCCATTTATTTTCCTTTAGCATTAGTCATCGTAGCCAAGTCGTCGGCCATTGCCATTGGTGACATGACCTAAACTTTCTAATCTAGTTGGCTAGCTAAAATCCTTTTTGTTTGGAACTATTCAGTCTGCCGCAGTGCAGTCTGTGCTTCCGCAGTCTACATACTAACCTATAGGTGAAAAATAAAATTCTGACAGGAAGACTAGCATAAAAATATTCAAGTTACTCTAATTGCTAAAAACGATGAACAATGAAATTAATTCAAACATGAAAAATCTTAAGACATAGTAATGCTGCTATTTTATCTATCGGTGCTCATTCATTTTTGCTACAATGGCTAATGGTAAAGGAGAAAACTGGCAAAATTCCCCAAATGGAAATATGCACATTGTCTGGACCAATTATCAACATGCCTAGGTCATTCCTGGAATACTCCTTGCAATGGCTATATTGCGCAGGTGTTAATGCCATTCATGGCTTTTGTCTCAGGGCAAATGGCGAGATTGCACAGGTTCGGTCCAAGTTGAAGGCAGAGACATCTGCTCTGCAGGCCCAGCTGCGCAGGGAGCAGCTGAAGGTACAGTCACTGGAGAGGAGTCTGGAGCAGAAGGTATGCTATTGTATGCACACTACATGCCTGTACCTGAGCTGTGATTGGCTCCACTCACCTGTATCTGATGATTTTGACTGGCATGACAGTTTAGAAATGTGACTCTATCGCTTCAGTTAAGTGCGATTATTTGTATTTATTCATTCATTCATTTATTTTACTGCATGGATGTGTTGTGGTAAAATGCTAGTATTCACATTAAATGGCTTGTTTCTTAAATGGTATGTCTTGTGTGTTTGAGAAACTGCAATATGTTGTGCGGGCATACCCTGTATACCCCATGTAGTGCATTATAGTGGGAGAGTTCAATATGGCTTTTGCAGTCCATTTGTCTATCGAAAAGTGGAACTCCGGAATATGCTGTTGAAGTCCAAACTCTGCTTATCTTTTCTAGTGATAGCATGTAAACAAACCTTGTGGCTGTCAGCAGCCAGTAAGTGTGGGTGGTCTGACTCATATTTTGACATGGATTTTGTTTTGGACAGTTATATTTTTAACAGGACTGGTGTAAATGAGCATTTCTTCCCCATTTATCAGAACCTTTTAAATTCTGAAACATGAGCACATATGTGAACTTTATTTATAGTTAAATGTGTGAGACTATTTAAAAATTGGATTTTAGGTTTCTAGATATTGGATTTTGAACTTTATTTTTATTTTTATGGCTTGAGTAGTTAAATTTGTGGGTAGCCCAAAAAGTACTTGCGGGGCAAACTAGTACATTATTTATGCCAATACCATGTTTTTTCTCTCACAGTTAACCCGTTAGTGACTTTAATGTACTTGTTTTCTCCAGGTAAAAGAAACTGAGGAGCTCACCAAACTGTGTGATGACCTCATAGTGAATGTGCAGAAACGCTGAACACAACCATTGTCCTTGTCTGTCTGCTATTGATGTTTTTAAATGTTGACTTGTAATTAATAAAATCATTCAATTGTGACTCTTGCACTTTGTGTAAAGCTTTATGGGTAACACTTGTGACATCACTTTATGACGTGAGTGTTGATAAACACTACTGTTTATGATGATAATTTGTCCTAGCACAATGTGATTGTGAAACTGCTATGCAATCTTTCAAGATTATATAATAATTTGATGGTAAAAAGTTACAGGCAGTTATAAGAAAATGTAGGTTTTTGGGGAATTATCAGCAGTGGGATTTCTCTTGTGTTCACAAGTGTGGGGTAAAATTGATAGACTTTACCATGTCTTCCAAGTGGTATTAAACACATTTCAGCAATCTTGCGGCTTGACTCTAAATCCAAGTTGTTCGTATAATAGCTTGTCATTTTTATCATGGCTTTTCAGGCCAAGGAATTGGAGTAATAAGTAACACTTTTCCAAATGGCTGAACTGCAGTAGTGGTCGCATCATAGGGAGATCACTGACCCCATGCTCCATACAAGGACTATCGCTCTTCCGTCCTACACCTACAATCTAAACAAGGCAAATGCATTTTCCTGCACAAACTGCATACCAAAATTTGGGGCCAATTGTTAGGAACCATAATGGCATTCATTTTTACTCCAGTGCCAAAGGGTTGAAGGCACAGCAGTTACTCAGTGAAGTGGCATGTTGTGAAATGGAGAATGCTGGATTGAAGTGATTTAGTTGAATTCTGTCCTCTGCACCCTGCTGTGGTAGTTGCTGTAGGGCAGTTTACTCAAAGTGTATACACCTTTACCTTGAACTTCATTACTGACCCATCATAGATCTAATTTCTTAAATTTGGTTAACACTTTGTGTGCTATCCCATTCATTTAATGAAACTTCTGTTACTTAACGTTTGTTATAGTTTTGAAGGTACGTTAAGGGATAAACAATGAGGACTTGCTACATGAATAAACTAACGTTTGGTAGCGAGCCATTAGCTACTGTGAATGAACACTGCCGTATGTAAGGTGACAGGACTAAACACTAAAGTCGTTGTTTAGGGAAGTAAATATTTTTATGGATGTGTATGAGGTAGCTAGCTAGGATTCCCTTTATTGACCTAAATGGCTATCTAGCTGAGGTATCGGTGCTAACAAGCGTGAATGACCGACGAAGTGCTGCACTGCCCTCATCACCCGCAGCTCTCCTCCAGACTCTGGATGGCATGCCTTCACTGGGTCGCATTTTGTCTCATTGTAAGCCGCCTTCTTGCTGCATGGATCCTCACAACTGCCCAAGTTCACTCCATTTCACTTTGAATGACACCACCCCATAAGGAGTAACTGATATAATCATGATTATAAGATACTGTATAAAAAGCCTGTTAAGCCTACTCTATATGCTAAATGGTTATTATATTAAGCTATGTCAGCAATATTGAGCTAGCTAGCGACTTCAAGTAAGCTACAGTAAAATGTCCCAATCTGATTTTACTATTTGCAATGCATGTCTCGTGGGAATTTTTGGGAGTACCGAAAAAGGTGCTCACAACGAAATGCTACCGTGCTGCCATACTCCAGAATGCTGGAATTGAAATGCAAATCTCAGGAGAATGGAAGTAAGCGGTTTGGGACACAGCTAAGCAGATGACGAAGAAGCCGAAGAATGTGGTAAGGAAGAAACACAAAATAAACCAGGCCATGTGAAGTAGTATCCGCAATTGCTTGTTGTCATGAAGGACAGCAAAGGCTGGCCCCTTGTTGAGAAGCGCAAAGGCTGACCCCGTAGAGACGGGCGGCAAGTTCGTGGGGGAGGGCGAATTGACATAAATAGAGGGTATAATTGGCTACCAAATTGGGAGAAAAAATGTTTTTATAAAGTTACCAATTGGTTTCAATTATGTGAAATTACCATTTTCACCTTTCTTTATCCATCATGTGTAACAATAACAACATAAGCAACTGATTAGGAACACATTTACAAAGTAGTTTTCTTACAATAAAAAAACTATTTACAATACAACTGAATTACATATAATTCACATGTATATTATACAGTGTTAGCAGTGCAAGACTTAACAACCATTTATAGCATATGACAAATCACAGATGCGTATTCAAATTTTGATTTTAATGATGTAACTAAATGCCAGAGATTTTGATTTTTTTAAATTTTTGTTTCAGATTTTTTCATGCAATTTAGTGGCCGATTGTGCCCTCTATTAATTCCCTCCCCACGTGCCCGCCGCCTGCAGAACCAGTCGCTACCCTGGAACCAGCAGTGACTAGGGCAACGGAACCGCCTCCTTCAAGACAGACAGTTTGATGCTGAATATAAATTGAAAACAAGAACCAGACAGGCTGCAGCCCTCCTTGGCCAAGAGTGAATGCCACTGGTTAAAACCAAGGACTGTGACAGAATAGGCCATATGCCTCCATTCGGGACATTAGGCCTTTGAGCTACTGTAATCTGAAATGCAGTGATATGCTCAGACTGCTACACAAACATTCCAAGAAAACCTGCATGTAAACAGCACTTTTCAAATTTTATTAATTGACAACACACATTGTCATAACATATTACTTGATTAATCTGAAGGCTATAAATTAACAATTAATTTCCAAAAGCATGAAACCACATATAGACTAAAAAGCAATGTAAAGCTACCTGTAGTGCACAGTATCTAATATGTCAGTTACACAATAGGAAGCTACAGTGCTATTCTTGCTTTATTGATTTGATCATCAACCAGCCTACTATATACTTCCATATCATTTTCCAGTCCAGTGAAAAAAATGCCAGTTAGAGAGAAAGTGTACAGTACAACTGTAGCCTATGGGTAAGATAGATAGCCACATGATGGGAACATTTGTACCAGTTAAAATACATGAACATTTCCAGTTTTTCCACAATCTGTAAACTGACAGTACGGGTTAGGGAAGCTGAGGAATCTCTCTGGACTTGAGTTTATATTTCCTGAGAAGCACCATAAACAAGAACAGAGGCAATGTCATAAGGACACCCAACACATTTCACAATTGTCACATGTCATTTCAGGGAACCTTTTATTAGCATAGTCCAACATTTTCACCACCTAGGTTTTATAGCCTGCTGAGATCTACATCATGTATACACAGCTCCTACCGTTTAATATCTTACAAGGTAATTGCCTGTAATTAAGTGATTAATTAAAGTAACCTTACAGAGTTTGGGGTCTTTGATCATTCCTCCAAACAGATTTTTTCAAGATCCTTCAGATCCTTTGGTTTGTGCTTGTGGACTGCCCTCTTCAATTAATTTTTTTTAATTTTTATTGTTTCATATTTTTTCTGAAATACACTCCACGGCCAATTCTACACTCACTGTATTGATTCAATTTCCCTCCCCGTAAGCCCACCACCTGCAACTACGAGACCAGCCACTACCCTGGGACTGGTGGTGACGAGGGTGAGTGAACTGCCTCCGTTTGGACCGTGCCAGGCCATCAACCTTGAATCCGATACAGGCAGGGAAGCTTTCTTTTTGGGACAAACAGGAATAGGAGTTGTACATTTTTAGTTGTTTTCTTGACAAATTTTGAATGTAAAAAGATTTAATTTACAAGACCATTTTGTCATTACTTTATAGTTATTCCATAGAAGATAACCATTTATATTGTCAGTGTCAAAGGCCATGTCATTAAACTAGAGGGCAAATAATTCTGGTCTGGTTAAATTGAATTTATTACACATTATGGTGAATACTGCTGATAAAACAGACATGTGTCAATAACCATGGGCACCACTCTGTTAATCATTGTAAGCAAAGTGCATAATTAGTACTCATTTAGTTATTAAATTATCACATACAATCATTCAGGTAACCAATGTGATGATTTTAATGATTGCACAGCTGGTGATTTCATGACAAAGCTGGATCTTGCAGCTGGAGAACTGAATTTCAAGCTATTAAACCTTGTGAAATTAAAGGTAGGGCTCCATTAGTCAGGATTTACATTTAAATGATCTTCAATTGCCCAGAGTGCAATTTATGTCCCATACCATTTAAAGGTTGAAATCCCATCAAAGAGAAACTGTCAAGTCTATAAATGTGCTCCAATAGTGATGGGAGAAATGGAATGATCATTTTTGAAGGCTGAATATGAATATTTTCTAAAGTTTCTTACATCAAACCCATATAAATGTTACTGTAAAAAGTGGGGGTTTTAATTTAAAAGGAAGGGACTTATTCTATATTCCTATTCAATTATGCAAAATTCTACCTCTACAAACAAAACGTTTGGGTCCCAATAATAATTCCCAGTTACAGGTTAGATTCCACTGCCAAACAGAGAGACACATCTGGTTCCTCTAAGAGACCTTTGATCTTCTCATGAAACTTTTCCCTGTAGCGGTTAAACTCCATGATGCTTTCTGGCTTTTCTTTGATCCAAAATTGATCAAACTCGTATGCAAGGTAACCTGATGAAAGGTAAAAATGACTGATTACCACACACCATATCCACATATTTGCCACATCCAACTCAAAACTGTACTTCAAAGTAATAAGGCATAAACCAGCTTCCTTTCTTTCACAGCTTTGCCAGTTTGTTTCGCTACATGAGAAGCTGTGTGGAATCTTTAGTTCTAGATGGTTGCTTCTTTTCAATTTTAAGGACACAATAGAAAAGTCATCCCTTAATTACTACATATTTCCAAGATGACAAAACCGGCCTGTAGCTAGTGTTCTTAATTTTACCGAAATTGAATAAATTGGTTAATACTTTCACCAGACTAAATTCTCAAGTCTTATCCACTCACAATAGAGCTGGTGGAAATGTTCCAGTTTGGGGTTCTGAGACACAGTGTTATAGAAGTGGGGTTTGAGCATGTCACTCTTCAGCAAGCTGTATGCCATCTCTGTGAGGTTAATTCCCACTATCGCATAAGAGTACCTGCAATACAAAACACTAACATCTATGAAAGTCTTAAACAATAATGACAACACAACACAACAAAACTGCATTTTACTCATTTAGGGCCCTTTTCCATTGCACAAAAAAACAAGAACTAGACCTAATGGGAACTAACAGGAACCAGCGCTAGTTCCAGTTCTAGTTACCGTTCTTGTTTCCACCAACTTCAGGGGAAACAGTTACGGTTTGCGCTAATTCAGAGCAAACACCAGCAACACAAAGGAACTATTTTTCACTTAATTTTGGTTAAGCTGCCATATGAAAAAACTTATCACTTGATACATGTGTAGATGTATTGTGTTTTCTATTTTTGTTATATGTGTAATTACTGAGAAACAGCTACCGAGAGTCCAAGACAAGTTTCTTCACAGGTATAAATAAAGTATATCGTATCATATCGTATACATTAGGCTGACATATGAAAAAACGTATCACTTGATAGCAAGCTATAGCAGGATTAAACATGAACATTTTCGCCTTTCTAGCCCAACCAGAAATCTACTTGCAAGAACTGTCTTCATATGGCATAGTTTGGAACATAATCGCATAAAAACAGACACTGCACTTCTGTAACAACATTAGGCTACACTTTATTTGAATGACAACTGTACTTGTTTCATGGTCTCGTGGTTTTCTACATTATGCTGATATTCCTTCTTCAACAAATGCTAACAACAATGCTTCTTCGCCCTCACGATCAGTCATTGAGTGACACCAAGTGCGTAACCAATCAGCGATAAACAGTGCTGTTAGTCCTGCCCCCAAGGTCCTGTTTGGTACGGTAAGTACCACATCTTGAATAGGCACCAAAAACCGACAACGAGAACTATGCAGAACTGGAACATTGGCGAATGGAAAACCCAAAGTTCCCATTTTCTAGTGCCAAAAAAGTACCATAAGTTCTGGTTCTTGTTTTTTTTTGTGCAATGGAAAAGGGCCCTATAAATACACCTGGTGCTACCTACAATAATCATAAAATGAACCCTGTGCTTTTTTTCTCAAGTAAAAACAGAACATGGATACTTCAACACAAGCTAGATTTATTCTATAAACACAGTTTACAGAAGTGAAGGAAATTAGTATTTGCCCATCTTACCAAAGTTTACAGGAATGAAGACTGTAAGGGTATTTACCCAGTTTATAGAGTGAAGGGAGCAGGGCATTTACCCATCTTACCCCAGTTTGGGATGAATGGAATGTGACAGAACCCGCCGGGCCACATCAGTGTACTTCTCACTGAAGAAACTGCAAAACCAAAACAAGAATGAAACTTGCTTATGCACAATATAAAATATGTATGAGCTGAATGGTTGCATCCCATAATCTTCAATTTGTATGTTTTTCAATTAATTATAAACTTCTCAATAATTTTACATTAGTTTTGTGAAGTGACATTTATCTAGTAAAAAACTAGTTTAGCATTAATTCATTAATATTCAGAGCAAAACATCTTACTCACACAAGATTGGTTAACCCAAGCATGCCCATTCCTCTGAAATCAGTCTTGGGGTCATCGCCTTGGAAACCAATATCTCCCCACTGCTTAGTAATTCTTGATTCCAGCTTTACTGAGGGCACCAGCAAATCCCACAGCTGATTAAGGCAAAGATAAACTGTGATTATTAAGCAAACTGAAAATGATAAGACATTTATCAATTCATAATACTTGGCTGTAAAAGTGGTGGTACATGTTTCTGAAATGATTACTCAGAAACAATATTCTGTAAGGACACCCTTAATGTCTGTAAAATACTCAGCCTCTTCATATTTGGCCTTGGCCTGAGTCAAACAGTAGTAACACAATACAGACAACTGTATATACATCTACACATGCTCTTTATGTGTGCAATGCAGACACACAAGTTGTTTATTGCTTTCACAGAACAAATATATTAGGGCTTTGCTGGTTTCACTTTTTATTAAAATGATAATTTACCAGATGTACACACCCATTGACTTTAAATGGTGAGCTACCAAAAGTTTGTATTTTGACAATGCTAGCAAATTTTGGCACCCACACCCAACGTTCTAAATAAAAAAATAAAATTAAAAAACACAACACTGTCAGAGCAGTTGTCGCTGGGCAACCGGTAACTACTACTATGGTTGAATTGTTAAGCGGATGAACAGACAAGCTAGAATGACCTGTGCTGATACTCTCTAGTAGTTTATAAAACCACACATCTAACGCTGGCCAGGACAAAGTGACATCATTGAATGAAAAAACATAACGACGGTGCTAGCTCACCCGGTTATGCTGCTCTTGAACGTGTCTTGAATTGATAGAGGCTAATCATTCAAATACTTGGCTAGCTACCTCTGTTGGGCATTATCGTTAAGGGCATATGTTTTTAACAACCTCTGTCAGGAACCTGCAGTTCCGTCCTCCAACACCAATAGGTCGATGAAGGTTGTTACCGGTTAGCTACTTGTTAAGCAATCAACACATTACGATCTCAGGTAATCATTTAATTACCACAAATGAGGTGTGTAATGAAGTGTAGTAGACTAGTAAGCAGTTGCGCTGCACGCACCCACACGCAATCATACTGATTGATTTGCAATTAGGTTACTGCTTTCAATTGTTAAAATATGTCTGTTGACACTTCTGTAGGACATACTACCTGGCCAAAATTATGCAGACACTCCTTCTAATAAGTGAATTTGGCTATTTCAGCTACACCCATTGCTGACAGGTATATAAAAACAAGCACACAGCCATGCAATCTCCATAGACAAACATTGGCAGTAGAATGTGCCGTACTGAAGAGCTCAGTGACAGTGAATGTGGCACCGCCATAGAATGCCACCTTTCCAACAAGTCAGTTTGTCCAATTTCTGCCCTGCTAGAGCTGCCCCAGTCAACTGTAAGTGCTGTTATTGTGAAGTGGAAACGTCTAGGAGAAACAACCGCTCAGCCGCGAAGTAGTAGGCTACACAAGCTCACAGAATGGGACCATTGGACTTGGAGCAGTGGAACCGTGTTATCTGGAGTGATGAATCACGCTTCACCATCTGGCAGTCTGACGGACAAATGCCTTAATGCATAGTGCCAACTTTGGTGGAGGAGGAATAATAGTCTGGGTCTGTTTTTCATGGTTTTGGCTAGGCCCATACAGGTCCATACAGAAATGGTTTGTCGAGATCGATGTGGAAGAACTTGACTGGCCTGCACAGAGCCCTGACCTCAACCCCAATGAACAGGTTTGGGATGAATTGGGATGCCGACAGCAAGCCAAGCCTAATCGCCCAACATCAGTGCCCGACCTCACTAATTCTATTGTGGCTGAATGGAAGCAAATCCCCGCAGCAATGTTCCAACATCTAGTGGAAAGCCTTCCCAGAAGAGTGGAGCAAAGGGGGGACCAACTCCATATTAGTGCCCATAATTTTGGAATAAGATGTTTGACGAGCACATATGGGTGTGATGTTCGGGTGTCCACATACTTTTTACCATGTAGTGTATCATGCCCATCCTGGAGCAAAAAAACGGATATGTTGAAAAGTGTGGGCAGATATTTTTAAACCGCAAAACTTATGAAAACAATTGAAAGCAAAAGGAAATGTTTTTTTGACAGCCTAAGGGCAAAACAAAAATATAAAGAACAAAATTGTTATTGATGGGATGCCTTGATTTTTAAACTTCAGTTTAGGGACCACAATATTTTATATTTTGGTGTTTAATTTAATCATTGTCAGATCATTTAACTCCTCTCCGCCTCAACAGAGTTGTTTACAACTGATAAATATCGATTTTACATTCCTGTCAGATTGGGAAGTGATTGGCTAATTTAAGTACAGATATCTCATGACTGCCGCTATTCTTACGTACAGTAGACTCATTTTTATTCACACCGTTGATAAAGATTAACAAAAGAGACCATATAAACTATATAAGTAATGAGGTATATTTTATGCTCAAAAATGCTGAAAATTCCAAACCATGAAGACTAATATAATTGTTCAGAAAAACATATTTTGTTTTATTTATATTTTTTCCCAGAAAACATCTGGATCACAATTATCGCACCCCTAACTATTCTTTTAAATTTAATCCAACAAAACAAATTCTTATATACACCTTATTTGAAGTTAATTGGAAGGTTATGGAACTATACAGTGGCCTACAATGGTTTCCTGTTTCGCTAGGGTATAAAAAGGAAGGAACACACATTTGAAATATTATGGTCAGCCATCAACATGGTGAAAGGCAAAGAACTCCCTGAAGGCATCAGACAAAAGGTTATTGGCAATTATTAGGAAGTTTAAGGCCACTGGAACAGTGGCTAATCTCCCAGGTAGAGGATGCAAGTCTATCTTGCCCCCACGTGTAGTGAGACGGATGGTTCGAGAGGCAAAAATACATCCTAGGCACAGTTCAAGATTTCCAAAACAACCTGGCATCTTGGGGTTACCAGCTGTCTAAAGCCATCATTCGACAACGCCTACATGACAATGGCCTTTATGGCAGATTTGCAAGGAGGCCTCTTTTGAAGACAATTCACCGAAAAGGCATCTTGAATTCGCCAAACTACATCTGAACTACAATTGGAACTGTCTCTTGTGGTCAGATGAAACTATTTTGTCCATCAAAACAAAGAATTGTTCACCTCTTCCAGGATCTTTAAGCTCCACAGGCCCTGGGGCCCTTATTAAAATAGATGGAACCTTCCAACAAGACAAAAACCTTGTTCCCTCTTCCCAAGCATGGACCTTCAAACAAGACAACAATCCCAAGCATACGTCCAAAGAAACTAAGAAATGGTTGACAGAGCACAAGATCAATGTCCTGACGTGGCCATCTCAGTCTCCAGACCTGAATCCAATTGAACATTTGTGGTTTGAACTCAAAAAAGCAGTCCACAAACATCAACTCAAGAATCTGAAGGAACTAGAGCAATTCTGCATGGAGGAATGGTTGAGGATCCCCCCCAAGAAGTTCCATAACCACGTACGACACTACTTGCTGTTATAATGGCCAAGAGAGGAACCACAAAGTACTGATAACAGGGGTGTGAATATTTGTGATTCTTGATCCGTTTGATTGCGGTTCGTGCAATGCATTTTTATAATTAAAGCATTTTCAGAATTTTGTGAGCATAAAATAAATCTCATTACTTATATAGTTTATTTCATACAATCTCTTTTGTTCATCTTTATGAAAGGTGTGAATAAAAACAGAGTCTACTGTACGTATTCTATCATCTCTGATTTACAGTCATCCTCAAAGTGAGGAAAGGTTCTCCACGCTCAGGCTGCTCACTTGCTGCAGGTCAAAAAGCCACACGGCCTTGAGAAATTTATGAGCCGGTTGAACGAATCTTAGCTTCTGTTTGAACTGTTCAGGGTTGAAGTATGCATTGAGTTTGACAGCGACTGAATGTTTTTGTGCACCATTTATTTATTGATCCATTTTTGCTGTGCCAATGTATGGTATTCATTGACCAGATCCTCAATTTTATTGTAAGTTTGGGGAATTCAGATTTTTTGACTCAAATGATTTAATCAGGTTGGTCAGATTTTTGTTGTGTTTAGAAATAAGAGATGGCTGTTCCTTCAAACCTTTTCTGTCCCTCAGCAACGCCATAATTTCTGTCGGCGCAAGTGTATTAGGTGAGATGTCCAATTCATCTTTTACAAAGCTGCTGTAATGGTCGATGCACTGAGCATGGTAGACCATGGATGCATAGTACCCCAACGTGTCTTACATGGCTCAGTTGGCAGATGTTCCAAATAACAGTGTTTCCTACTCTGACAATGTTTGAATACCTTCTTCATTGTTGCAATACGTTTGTCGGTCTTTGAGAAATTGTCTGCACATATACTGCAAGCAAGTGCTAAACTATGAGCATTGCATATCAAATTAACAGAATTTGGAAATAAGCCTTGCAGAATGTCATTGTATGCCTTAACCATGTAGCTCGCGTTATCCGATACAAAGCCTGTGATATTTTTTATTGTATGCATTGAAACTGTTGAGTGCACTGTGGAGTGATTGACAGATTGTAAGAACACAGTATCTGCCAGTACCACTTTCAAATAATCTGTTCCTCCTTGTAGACATACAAAATGTGTAGAACATAATGGTCTTTCGCATCTGTAACAAGAGATATGCTTGAGATGAGATTTTTTTAATCAGATGATTTAATTACTTCACATGGTCTATTGTTGCTTTTTTAGTGCATTGTAATGAAACATTGCAGGTTGTGCTAAATAAATTGCGGTAAATTGCGGTGTAAATATCGGTGTGCAATGTGCCAGGCGGATATTGTTCTACTCTTTCAGTTCGTTTTCCTCAGATTTCTCTTTGATCTGGTTGTAGCCTCCATGTTTAGTTTTATGGAAACTCCCCTCTCTGAAACAATGTCAATTTTTAAACTTGCGCCCTTGCACTAACACTCAGATTGGCACTTAATTGTATAATTGGTCTTGTTCATTTGAGTAATTCCCACCAATTACTGAAAATACAGTGCTTACACCTTGAGGATCAGCAGGGAACTGCAGCTTCTTGAGAGAAGTGGTGAAAAACGCATGCCCTTATTTATCGTGCATTACATTACCTGCCGAATGCTAGTTAGCTGTTGTTGTACTGACTTGTGGTTTCTAATAGCTAGATAATATCGGGCATTTCCGCGTATGTACGTACTGAGCTAGCTAGGTAGGTAGCTATTGATTTCATAGCTGAAACAGTCTTTTGTGCTCACTAGGTAAGTTAAGCTTGAGCGAAACGTAGCATTCACTAGACGGTGATCACATCTGGCTACCTATACAAGCCGGGGGTTGCACCGGACTGGCTGGTAATTTCTTGCACCATCAGTTGGTAATTGTCACAGGTCCACAGCAAGCCAATGTAACACTCAGCTACAGCCTGTCAGCAAAATTCTCACTTAAAACTTAGTTTTGGGGATTTCATTAAGAAAGGAAATTATAATAAATGTTGTTTACGGATGTAAATACCAGACATTTTCCCACTGTGGAATGCATGCTTACCTTCAGCAGCATGTTCTCATGCCTGTTATTTTCACCATCAAACGCCTGCTTTCTAAGATCCTCCACAGATGTATACAGTCTCTTGTATCCCGTTATTTGCAATAAACAAGCCTGCAGATTCATTTTAAACCTAGAACAGAGATGGTGCATAACCTTTAAGCTTTATAATACATTCATTATCACTCATTACATCAATTTTGGCTCAATACAAACTAATAACACATTCATTATCACTCAATTCAAAATATATAATACGTTAATTAACACTCAAGGCGATACTCAATACAATCTACATAACGATAAAGTCATTATTACCGAAAAACAAACCATCTAATAATAGTCATTATCATTCAATACAAACTCAATATATAATAATTAAGGCTGTAACGGTTCCAAAACCGTGGTTCATAAGCCTTCAGTTTCCTTTTGCAGTCCAAATATCCTGGATAGTAATAATAATTAATAATGATAGTTATGTGACATAACATTGAATGCACCATCCTGTGGATGGATCTTTATCTCGTTCGATCTTCCTTAATAACTTACCATCCCTTACTGGCATTTGGCGCAACACCAAACCTCAAACAAATAAATTAAGCAGCAGATCACAGTTTACCGACACAGTTCACCATAATAATGTAACATTATAGCCTACTGTACTCGGGAAGCCGATTTGTATCCTACACACAGTAACTGTTGCCAAACTAAACCGTTTCAAGCTAAAGTTATGTAGGTCTGCCAACAATGTCCTCTGCATAACAATGGAAAGGCAATCACATCCACTCTGTTTATGGAATGTCCTTTAATTGAGCTGCTATAGCCATTACAATAGCTAGCTAGCTGTCTGAGCCTTCTGATAAGTTCTGCTGCCAGAAAACCCTGATCCACACATGAATTATTGTCCAGCTGCACCAATTGGACCGATCTGAGAGTACTAGGACACTTACGTGGGGTCTTTCTGTGTTGCAACCTTTTTTTCTGTCATTATAGTGATGGCGCACTCCTCCACTTGATTTTCATCCACACTAACGGCAGTTCTCAATACCTGACAGATAAAAAGGCCACAAATTCCCACTGACTACAGCTTATGACAAATAAGATTAATATTTTAAAAAACAAAAAATGTTATCAATACTATTTAGATTTTGACTAGGGAGTTCAATGTTAGTACATTATTAGGATAAATTCATACAGGAGCAGATTCCTCAAAACTGTCTCTCGACATCTGGCCACCTAATCACTCCCACTACATCTGAATGGTTACACTATCCCTTGCATTCTCTACCCACTTTGACTCCCCGGGGCATCTCTGTAAATGAAAATTGAGCTCTCAGTTGAAATTAAGGTAAATAATTAAAGGTAAATAACTAATAATGGGGTCAGCTATGGAAATAATTAGCAAATGGAGGATCCATTAAAGAGCTTTAATGTGGGATATTCTGGAGAAGTAGTAAACTGCAATTATATTTTTCAACTGACCATGCTCACCAACTAGAACATGTTAACAATCTTTCACATACATCTGGCTATAGTTCAGTGAGCCACAAACACTATGGTATTTGAGAGAAACATCCCTCTCCTTACCTTACTCTTTGAGGATTCTAGTGAGTATTCTGTAATGAGATAAAAGTTGCAATTGGAATTTCAGAACCACCACTGTTTTTCCTAATTTTGCTATAAATAAACAAAACTACTACATTACGGTAAACATTCGTTTTAAAGGAGGTTATATTGAATTGAATTGAATTGAACATTGGATTTATATAGTGCCTTTCAAGGTACCCAAAGCGCTTTACAATGACAATGACAGGGGAAACTCACCTCAACCACCACCAATGTGCAGTACCCATCTGGGTGAACAGTGGCAGTCATTTTGCGCCAGTACAAACTCACTGCACATCAGATACACAGTGGAGAGGCAAGGAGGGAGGGAATGAATTAATGCCATGTATATATATTGTTTTTGGTTGGGAATTTGGCCAGGACGCCTGGTTAACCCCCTGAGGTCGACGGGAGCGGCGCCGCTCCCAGCAGCAATAAAAGTATATTACTATTTCTAATTTCGCGATATTTTATCATACACACGCGACAAAAACATTGACAGAAACCTTAGAATCGCGACTTTCCGATTTGAGCACTGGCAAATCAAATGGGATTTTTTAAATTAGGTTAATTAGACCAAAAGTAAACCTTGTTTTTTACTCTGTTTTTTACCTTTTAGTAACGTCCCCCTTCTATTGACATGGTAACTAGGTGCGAGTTTCGGGAGGTGTGGGGAGGGCGTGGGGCCATGTGTGAAACGCCGGCGTAAACAACACAAACTGTCCCGACAATTTGAAGCAAGATTTTATACAGACATACAATTTTATTCAAGATGGAAAGATTTTCTGCGCTGCAGTGTTTGAGAGCATCGATGGAAAGCGACGAAGACAATAACTGACGAAGAGTAAGTAACTATATTTGATTTGCCATGTTATCAAATACTCGTATTCAATATATGAATTCCGTGTGTGAAATTGCAGCGTAAACAATGTCCCGACATTATATCGGATCTTGTCTGTGTTTACGGTTGCGAGCTGCCAGCAACAGACGGTGTATGCTGATATTTATTTGATTTACCATATTTTCAAATACTCGTGAAAATATATGAATTCCACGCTATACTTAAAAAAATCAGAATCATTGCGGACTGCTGCGAATAATTAACGGAGGATATTTAACCAGCTGGCATTCTGTTTCGGCGCTTGGACATTATCTAGCTTAGCTTGATAATACCTATTGTGATTAATGTTTCTTGCCTCTCGAGAACTTGTTTGTGTGCTTATTGTGGTTTAGATTCCCAGCGTTTAGTTTATTCCGAGATTTTGGATACGTTTTGTTTGTTCCTGATCGTTGGTTATTTTGTTTTGTCTTGTTTATGTCTTTCCGTGTCTTCGTAGACACGGATTTTGCTTTCGTTTTCCTACAGACGTTTAAAGATGAATATCTTAAACTTTTGATCATGTGCCTGTGCCCAATGCCAGACTTTGGATGTTGTCAAACTGGCTTCTGTTAGTCGCAAGAAATGCGAGGCTACTCTGCAAGGTGTCTTTGTCTGATGGCTTGACCATGATCTTTCAGGTGTGGATCATGAATATTCAGTAAATTAGCATATAGCCCTCCCACAGCCTGAAATAAATGTGACCAGTTCTGATAAAAACAGGTTTTTAGCTATTTAGATCTCATATGTGCTAAAACATTTTCACACCCTTACATAACCAAGACCTTGATGAACAAACGCACATTGGCAAAACAATTCGTCACTATAGTTTAGTGTGTGCTTTCACAACTTTTGTGACAGCAGAAAAATTAAATATTTTTAACTTGTGTGTTTGTAGATCTATTTACAAGCTGCATATGATAGTGACCAAACTATTGATGGCATACAAATGTAGCTGTGATTGTCCTTCAAATAAAAATATTAAACACTTTGGAGTAAATGTGTGTTAAATTGATGAAATTGAGATAAATATCAGACAGGGTTAACACCCTACTCTTTCGAAAAGCGCCATAGGATCTTTTATGACCACAGAGAGTCAGGACCTCGGTTTTTACCGTCCCATCCAAATGACGGACACGTAGTCCCGTAGGATCAAACCCACAACCTTGGCATTGCCAGTGCCATGCTCTGCCAAGTTACAGAGAGTTGTCAATGCCTGGTACTTGGGCTATTCAAGGCTAAGCTAGATGCAATAGTAGATACTCTTTAGATTAGGACATGACAAACCTAGATGGGCTAAAAGGCCCGTTCTCTTCATTATGTATTCTTATGTTCTTACTCCTATTCATTTTTGGATGAACAAGACCACAGGCCTTTGTCAGTGCTCAAACCCATTTGGTACAGTGACCAGAGTGCCTGACAAACAATCTGCCACATGTCCCGACCTGTCTGTGTTTAGGCGTGTCCTGGTCTGCCTGTGAGGTGTTCACAGTTTTAGTCATGTCCCCACATGCCTGTGAGATGTTCACAGTTTTAGTCTTGTCCCCACATGCCTGTGAGGTGTTCAGTTTTAGTCATGTCCCCACATGCCTGTGATATGTTCACATTTTTAGGCATGTCCACACCTGCCCCTGATCTGTTCACAGGTTTAGGCATGTTCCCACCTGACTGTGATGTGATCAGATGTTTAGGCGTGTCCCCACCTGCTCGTGTTGTCCTCTGCGCTCCTTGCTTGTACCTGCTGCATATCCTCTGCAGCTCGCACTTCCCTGTGATGTGTCTGAGGAACCACTTCAGCCAAAACCTCAAGAAGGACGTGAACAAGTGCTGCCAAATATACCCCAACATTTTCTACAACAAAGAGGAAGGAAGCAAGCCATATATCACAGATGAGTGAACAACAGTTTCCGAACAGTTTCACAAATTTTGTTACGGAAATGGGCTATTTCAACTATTTTAAACATTACAGAATAGTAACAGGACTCTATGAACTAGACAGTCCCAGTAGACAACTCCAGGGACAAATTCCATATTCTAAGCTCAAAAACATCTTATTAATTGTTTACCTTGAAAATTTAAGTTTAATAAAGTATTCAATTTAATTTGCATTTTACATTGGTATTACATGACAAAAAACGTATATATGAGAAATTGAAAAATATTTTCGTTCATTATGTTAAAGCAGTTAAATAAAATAATGTTGTACATTTTTTTTCTAATTTGCTTTTGATATTTATGTTCGTACTGCAGATCATTTATTCAATCTTTAGATCTTAGTATGGTCTTCTACCTTGATACAACCATGTGATATGGAAATAGCACATCTTCATTCAAGTATTTGGTATATGGTAAGTCATACTGTTATCACGATCTTTAGTAAAAATATCGCACCATAATTTTAAAATACAGCACCGTGCAGCCCTACCATCCACCCCTTGATATTTAACTATTATCCTGAGCTGTGCATCTGGTGTAGGTGGACCACTCTGTACAATACAGTACAACTTAATTAATCCCCAAGGGGTAATTATATGCTGGTTTTCATTCAAGTTAATTTACCATCATTTGTTAATATATGCAATACTATATATTCAATTTATGAATGTTGCTCACTGCTTGGTAGGAATACACAACCAATTAAAAGCTATTGGAAGAAACCTGGTTTAGACCATCATATCACTCTGTGGAGGGCATCGGTCTCAGCAACAGGGGAGTAGCAGGGTTGCCTGTTTTGTGGCCACAGCATGGCTGTGGAGGCCTTTGGAACAGTGTTACTTTCCAGTACTGTGTTGCACAAGCATTCTCTTTAGAGACCCAAATTGTTGAAACAAAGTGTTATTCAACCATCTCCAACAAACATTTCATAATTAAGCCTCGCCTAAATGTACTACTTAGTGTTTTATATAAATGCAAATATAGAAATATTTTTACTTCTTTCACAACATGCCATTTGAGAAACTAGATTCGAAATCAGGGGGATATCGATGTTCCTTTACGACCGCTCTATGAAGAATCTTGTAATGTGTGATTCCTCCGGCTCATAACTTACACCAGTGGCTCCCTTTAGTAACGTTATATGTTGCAAATACGGAGTGCGCAGTACTACGAAGGCAAAACAAGCGATATCAGGACAAATAACGTTACTGGCTTATTGGCTACTGCCAGTTCCCATTCGCAAGACGCACCGTTACACATCTCACACTACACGAGTCCTGCCGATAATTTCAAACGGTTTTGAAATAATCAGGACGTCCCAGGTAACTCAAATCTTGGATCGGGAGAATTGTGATTGCGTCGCTGATCCTCACATTATGAGATCATCGGTGTCGACCGAGCGTCCCGATCAAGCTCAAGATGTGTATCAGAAGGGCTAATTATTTGGAAATGAGGACTAGCCTATTTCTACTCATGAATGAATCCATCTTGCCAGTTTAACAAAAAAGGCTAAGATGTGAATGTGGGTTTTGAAAATGTGAAGATCATGAAAATTTGTCTGCGGCTAAATCGGAGCTGAAATTGTACAGTACACTAGGCATAAGTTACCGTTGTATTTTGGGGCAAGTTTTTAAACTTTATACTAGCTTACCTAGTTAACTTAGTAGCCGCTAGCTATAGCTACCTAACATTAGCTATTTAGCGTTTATTGGCACGATAGAAAAATAAATACATAATACTCAAAAGAAAGTCATATGAAAATGTAGCTAGATGCATACAAACAGTTACCACCAACTACGCTATGATTACACTGTTACAGACCCGCTTAAGGTGGCCCGTCTCATATCACAATGTGGAGCCGGTCCTGGCCGGCTGAATCAAACAATAGCTCAACTTAACCTCGCGTGTTGACCGGCGAAACTATTGCAACTATATACTATGAATAATCATTGAAATAAATCAACAAATAAATACCGATGATCTAGCTAAAGTACAGATCTTAGCCAGCTAGCTGGACATAGCTAGTGCTACACTAACGACATTTCTTGAGCAGGTTGTGCCAAATTCTGATATTTACCACATCCCCAGTTTGAGCGCGAAGTAACCTGGCTAAATCCGTTGTTTCAAGATGAAATTCTAGACGGATTAAGGCAGAATATAATTTTGACACAAGGAAATCTACATTTCCATGTCACGTCCCCGGTATGGCTATTTGTAGGCAGTAGTAGTATAGTGGCACAGCATTGTCCAAGATGAAAGCAGTGTGAAGCTAGCGAATTTAAGGTTTTAACTTCCGGTGTCGCCGAAGAGCAGACATTTCAAAATAAATGTGCAAACTTTATTCATAAGTAATTTAACTATTTAGGAAAGCAATCATTTGGAATTTGGAAATTGTTTGAAATCTGCGAATGTTGATAGAAATAAGCATGTATTCAAGAAATAATTACTCATTACTATGAAAAAACAAGTTTCTTCTATGTGTAACCCTTCTTTGATAAGGATAGAATTTTACCTCAAGGTCAGGTATAGTATGAGTGGACTGTGTATCTATGAATCATCTGGACAAGACACAAGGTAAGTAGAGTTTTCTGGAATTATATTGTAGGTAGAAATAGATGGCGAATAACAGTATGTGCCATCATTAGTATGATGATTCGCAAACACCAAATATATACACATATATATATATATATATATAGCTAGCTATATATATATACCAAAAATACAAACATGAATTATACACTGATATTCTGCAGCGCTGCAATACCCCTGTTGTGCACAACACCCAAATAAACAAAATAGTAAACCAAAGAAGATCTCTCGTTGGGGCCCTTAACTGGAACAGTCTTACTTGAGTAAATCCGTGAAGTGTTTCCTGGCTCACAGTTCATCGAGTTCGCCAGCAGAGGGCGATACGCAGTCAATGATGGGCGATTGCCGAAGGATGAATCTGTTTGTCCACATCCACTCGCAAAGTAGAATGGCGTGAAGATGCAACCTTAGTGATTAGGTTGTAGCCCACGTCCAAACCACCAGTTCGCTAATATAAGAAATAAAATGTTCAGGCACTTGCTTGCAATCAAGGTAACGACTGGTGAACTGCCAGCTCGCGGAATGTAATGCAGAATAAAACCCAGTTTAGCTGCTATTGCAATATACATCCTATGCTTAAGGTTAACAAAGAAGATTACCACCTACAATATTTTCTACTCACAAACCTAAGTGAACATTTGTAAACATTTCCGAAGTACCTAAACCTCTAGAATATATTAAAAACCACAGTATAGCAAAGAATTACATTGATATTTGCTGGCTAATGCTAGCTACACATGGTGTGGTGAAGGCTAGCAACCGTAAGCTAGCCTAGCCATATCAACATTGCAATTATATTATGAACAACAATATTTAAACTTTTACTTGCTGGGTGCTTGAGATATTCAACACAAAACATGTTACCCATGGTACTAATTAGCTTACAAATGCTTACCTAATATAAGAAATAAAATGTTCAGACACTTGCTTGCAATCAAGGTAATAACTGGTGAACTGCCAGCTCACGGAATGTAATGCAGAGAAATCCCGCCCACAAGCCTGACCTGTAGAATCATGGTCCATGACAGTACCAAACTAGGCATAAGATACCCATAAATGTAAATGAACCATTGTAATATGATAGGGGGGTTACATATGTATTCTTGAAATGTGGTGAATTTTAAATTAGCCGCCAAGAAAAGTATAAATGAAAAGGGGTGAAATGGAATGCTCACACCATGTACTTAGTGAAACAACTTATGGTGAGCCTGGATCTGCGTCACAGGAAAGTTTGCTGGTTACTTTTGGTGCCAAAAGGGACCGTTTCCATACGCAAATTGTCCTCTACAGCTAAAACAAAAGAAACTCGCTCAATAAAAGGGTGGGAGATGGAATGCCTAGGCACTGTACTTAGTGAAACAACTTACCTTGAACCCCAATCTGTGTTACAGGAACGATTGGTGGCCACTTCCCTGTGGCGAGTGGCACCAAAATGGACAGCTTCCACACACAAGTGGTCTTCTAAAGGTAAAACAAAACAAACTCGCTCAATGACAGAGGGTGAAATGGAATGCCTGGATGCTCTACTTAGTGAAACAACTTACCTTGAACCCTGATCTGCGTCACAGGAGCTTTAATCTTCAAAAATGTCACTTGAGACTGCTCTGCCCACTGGACCAGATCTGAGTCTCCCTTTCGAGTGAGATCGGTCAGATGACTGACCAGGGCAGAGAATTCAGGAATAAACCTGCAGTAATAATTTTCCAGTCCCAAAAAGGATCTCACTTGCTTTTTGGACTTAGACTGGGGAGAAGCAGAGATGGCTGTGGTTTAGTCCACAAAAAGTCTGACCTGCCCCCTGCCAAGAGGAACCCCAAGAGGTACGGTATGGTATGTACCTCTCTCCGTCTCTCTCCGCATCTACCTGGGTTGCAGTGCCCCCCGTAACGTCCACAGGACAGCTTGCAAATGCAGCTCCCAATCGTTACTGTAGTTGACGATGTCATCCAAGTATGCAGCGGCATATGCAGCATACGGTCGAAACAGCCTGTCCATTAGTCACTGGAAAGTGGCTGGAGCCCAATGCAATTCAAACACCAAGGTCAGAAATTGGTGTAAACCAAATGAAATAGAGAAAGCTGGATTTTCCCTGAATGTTGGAGACAAGGGAATCTGCCAGTAACCCTTGGTTAAATCTAGTGTCAAATAAAAGCAAGCAGCACCCAACCGATCCAACAAGTTGTCAACTTGGGGCATTGGATAAGAATCACATTTAAAGACTGCATTTACCTTTCTATAGTCCACACAGAATCAAACAGACCCATTGAGTTTGGGGACAAGATTGGTGGGACTAATCCCAATCCCTTAGCTCCTCCTCCTCCTCCTCGACCTGTCAGCTGCATTTTATACCATGGACCACCAGATCCTGCTCTCATCTCTTGTCGAGATGGGAATCTCTGGATCTGCACTGACATGGTTCAAGTCCTACCTGGCTGACCGGTCCTACCAGGTGGCCTGGAGAGGATCCCTCTCCTCTCCCCACACCCTCTCCACTGCAGGGCTCGGTGCTAGACCCCATCCTATTCTCCGTGTACACTAAGTCACTTAGTTCTGTTATCTCTGCTCATGGTTTTTCTTATCACTGTTATACCGATAACACTCAACTCTTTCTCTCCTACTCTCCGTCTGAGACCCAGGTCCTGGCGTGGATCTCTGCATGCCTGGCTGACATCTCTGCTTGGATGTCCACCCACCACCTGAAGCTGAACCTGGGGAAGACTGAGTTGCTCTTCCTCCCAGCAAAGGGCTCCCCGATGATTGATGCTTCAATCATCGTGGAAAGCTCCATAGTGTCTCCGTCCCAGTCTGCTAGGAGTCTTGGAGTGACCCTGGACGACATCTGGACTACTGAAATTCCTTGCTGGCAGGCCTACCGGCCTGTGCCATCAAGCCACTGCAACTCTCCTCTCTGCACTGGCTCCCCATCACAGCATGCATCAGATTTAAATTACTGGTGCTTCCTTTTCAAGCGGCTAGAGGAACTGCTCCCCCTTACCTCCAGACACTCATCACACCCTACACCCCAGCCAGACCCCTCTGGTCCGCCTCTGGCAAACTGACTGTCCCATCCCCCCGGGCGCCCGGCAGCCGCTCCTCGCGGTCTCGCCTCTTCTCTGTCCTAGCCCCTCGGTGGTGGAATGACATTCCGCAATCGGTCAGGATCTTTCAAAACCCACCTTTTCATACTCCACTACCACTGAATTCTGTACATCTAGCCAATTGTCATCACCACTGCCTACTTGCTCAATACGTATTGTATATGTATCCCTGCTTACTCCTCATTCAAAAATAAAAAAAATAATGGTTAAATGGTTAAATCTAGTGTCCTAGTAGTCCTTCCCAGCCTTCTCTATATTGGGCGAGTGTTTCCCCCGGACAGGGCCACTAGCAAACTTGTTGCTAGAATGGCCTTTCGCTTTGTCTGGGGGAGCAAAATGGAGAGGCTGGGGAGGACAACCCTGATGAAGGAGGAGGAGAAAGGGGGCAGGGAGGTCCCAGATATAACATCAGTTATATTGGCACAGGGTCTGGCCGCACTGGTCCAGAACACCCTGGGGGGAGAGTCGGCCTCTGGTAAATTTGCTAAATACTATGCCACTCCCTTCCTCAGATCTATGGGTCTGTGTGGGCTGGACCACAATGTGCCATACAGCTGGGACCCCCCATATGTATACAGGGCCCTGAGGGATTTTGCCTTCGGGACGGGATTGGTCGGGGCTGGGTTGCCCTCATGGACATACAAAAATATCATGTCCTTTTTGAGATCGGGAGAGACCATGACGCTCCCGAGGGGCAACCCAGCCTTAAACCCTGAAATTGTATGGAAAAATTTGAATCATAAAACTTTAAATAATAAACAAAAAGACATAACATGGATGTCTGCTCATGGCTGTCTCCCCACCAGACTATTCCTGTTTAGACGGCACTTAGCCCTGACCGAGAACTGCCCCCACGGATGCACTGACTCAGAACATGTACACCATCTGTTCTGGGAGTGCTCCGTGGCCAGACGGGTCTGGGGCCTTGTTGTGTCTTCTGTCTCTCAGAACAGGCTCCTGCCGAGATCCTCCCTGACGATCTGAGAGGGTCCTGTATGGCCCCCGTGAGGGATGTAGGACCCCAGAGCTGCAGCACCAGTGGAGGATCATTAACATCGTTAAGCAGGTCCTGTGGGAGGCAAGGAACATCCAGGTCTTCCAAGAACAAACAGTGGACCTGTTCACTCTCTGGAAGAGGCTTCAAAACCTCCTCCAGGACGGCGTTTTGGTGGACTTTTTGAAGGACGAGAGAGGGGCAAGGAGGAAATGGGGGGTGAGCCACTGGAAAGAACTCATTATATAGCTCACCCCCCAGAGGAGGCGCGCTCTGGGCAACCAACCCCAAGCACAAACTCCTTTTGTTTTGTCTTTTCTTTTGATTTAAGATTATATGTATTTCCAGTCCTGTCCTTTGTATAGTCTAGTGTGTTGTTGTTCCCCTGTCTTTGTAAAATGTATTAACCTATTGTTACCCAAATATTGTTTGAAAAGAATTTTAAAAACCAATAAAATAACATTCCTGAGTGATTACAACATCTGCAGAAGGCATTTTAATGGTCTCTTGTGTCGTTTTAAGGACGCAGTAGGCCAGCAAGGGTTCTTTTTGAGCATCATCCATAGTTGTGCGGTGTATGGAACACGGATGCTTGCTACCGATATTATCCATAGCTGTGCAGTGTATGGAGCATGGATCATTATCGCTTCCTTTAATAAAGTGGCTACCTGCGTAGTCAGTTTTGCATTACTACTGGACTCTGACTCTTTTCTTGATACATCACCCAACGGATGCTCGCTACAATACGTTTATGTCCGTTTCTCTGTAAACATCTAAATGGCAAATATAATGGGAATCAGTTGTCAAATAATTGACATAGACAAACTACACATTAAAATAACCCAGACTAACTACCGCATTTTCTGGTCACACATTGGCATAAGAATTAAATAAAGATGAATATTGATTTGGTAGGTCTTTATTTTTTAAGCCATGCTACTGAAACAGCAAGTGTTGGCAAAATGGAGACAAAAATGAACCTTTTGATAGTGAGAAAAAATTAGCTAAACGACATTTTTCACCTACAGTTCAACAGTTCAACAGTGGTTCTCTGTGGCTCAGTTGGTAGAGCACAGCGTTGGTAACGCTTAGGTTGTGGGTTCAATCCCCACTGGGGCCACAAAAATGTATGCATTCGAATACTGTAAGTCGCTTTGGATAAAAGCGTCTGCTAAATGGCGTATATTACAGCAAACCTAACTACTATTACATTTAGCTAGCTAACTAGCTAAATGTATGTAATAAATATGAACTGTGAATTAAATCAAAATAGAAATAGTATAACGAATTAGTTAGCGCTATTTAATATTAGAAGCAACATAGCCAACGTTAGCTAGCAACATATTTTATGATTAGTGTTTTTATAAATAAAGTGGTTAACTTCACTATTAGCCCCTATACAAGCTTACCAGTTAAGTTAACATTAACTTTGTAGCATTCAGTTTTTAATAACTAGCTAGCTAGCTAAGTTAGCTTGCAAGACAGATAATAACATTACGGCTACATTACAAAATATTATACATAGCGTTATGTACTCATTAACAAGCTGGCCATCCAGTCCGGCTGGTTTAACGTTAGATTTCTAGTTTATACCACAAAAAACCGTGCTTTCACATCACAGCTAACTGAGCCAAACAACACAAATTAATTGGTGTGTGTTATCTTTTCTTGTAGATGTGGATGCTCACGGCTCAGAGGGAAACGGACATAAACGCAAAAGTATCAACAGCAGAATGTGGACGATGGATAACGGCATAGTAAATTGTAGGCTACATAATATTTATGGATTTTGGTCGGAGTGCTCCATTAAGGATCCACCACCAACATTTCTTGGTCAAAATCTTTGTTTGAAACGTCACATAAACTAACTCTACAGGAGGGAGTAAAAATAAACCACTTCCTCTTTTAAGATTATGTTCATCGATTTAAACATGGCTATAATGACCATGGATTCCAGAAAAATGTAAACAATACACCCAATATTATTCCAAATCTTTCCATTTAAGCCCAGTTATTCACGCCAGTCTGTAAATGTGGGAGGGATGGGTGGGGAATGTGTATAGCATTTAAATGCTAAAATGTGGCTTCAATTGGTTGTAGTTGACTATCTCCCAATCTCACTACTTTGTTTTCTTATTGTGACATTTTCATGTGTGGATTCCCAACCTTGGTCCAGCTCAACCAACCCCAATTAACATAGTGTTCAGATGGAAGCAGAACCAGCATCCATGGAACCAGGGTTTCGGAAATGCTGTTAAAGCTTCTGAGTTTTATGTGTAATTTAAAAACCTGTCCTTGATATTCGTGGCGTTGTTTCACAATTGAAGGGCTTACTTCCAAAACCTGTTAAGTCCATTTTTGCCAAAAAATGGTTCTGAGCACCACCTGCAACTACATATGGCAACGCATGTTTCTGCTGTAAATTGAGCGTTAAAAGCAGTTTTCCAAAACCATAAAACTATTGTGTTGTTTATTAAGTCTGGTTTCATTTCCAAAACCCAATAGCGTGAGGTTTTCAACGTCACGTGATATTTTGTTCAAGTTGTTATGGCGGAAGATATTTGTGAGGATTATTCCGAGCTTGTTTCTCCTTCTAGTAAAAGTAGAAAGCGTAAAAGATGCCCAGAAAAGTGGAAGAAAAATATTTTGAAAGAAAAGCGTTACAGCGCAGAAGGAAAGTCGCCTTCGGTCAACTGTACTCATGTGACAAAGCCATCCAACCGTCGGTGTCGCGTTAGCAAATTGGCACAGACGGACATTGACCTATTTTTCGGGCAGTTGTATTCTACCACGGACAAACAGAAACAGGACTTTTTCCTACTGAAATGCATGACTGTGCTGCATCCGAAACGCAAGCGTCCACGGAATAAGGAGTCAAAACATCGCTCCGTGACAGTGAAGTACCAGGTTCTGGGTGTGCCGGTGTGTGCCATTGCGTTTCAGGGTATCACCAACATCAAGCGTACACGCCTGCAGAACATCGCGAGTCATTGGAAACAACATCACAACATACGAAATGAAACAAGAGGGGGACGCCGGCTTTGTCGAGATCACGAAGAAATGAAACGCAAAATCCGACTGCACATTGAAAGCTTCAAATGCCGGGAGAGTCACTACAGTCGGTCGGACTCTGAAAACCGGAAGTATTTACCACCAGAACTGTCCGTTCGCAAGATGTGGAAACTGTTTAAATGTAATGAACCGCATTGTAAATATTCTTTGTATTACAAAATTTTTGGCGGGGAGTACAATCTTGGATTTGGAAACCCAAGATCTGAATTGTGTGGGCATTGCGAACGAATGAAGGCAAAGATAAAGCTAACACAAGATGCGGCAGAAAAGACTCGGCTCATGACTGAGTTACAAGTTCATAAGATGCGTGCAAAATATTTCTATACCCTTCTCAACAAAATCGATGTTGAGGAACCATGCATTACTGTTGCATTTGACATGCAACAGAATCAGCCTTTGCCAAAGGTGGCTGTATCGGAAGCATTTTATGCACGCCAAGTTTGGGTTTTCAACCTCACTTTTGTTGTTCACGAGAACCGAACCCAAACTACCGACAAGGTGCACATTTACACTTGGGACGAGACTCAGGCTGGCCGCGATTCAAATATTGTTGCCAGTGCATTGTTACATTTTTTGCAGAATCTCACGATACCCCAAGGTATTAGCAAAATAAGACTATTCTCGGATGCTTGTGCGTCTCAAAACAGAAATTCAACTGTTGTGGGAGTGTGTCAGTACTATTGTAATGTTATGAAGCCTAACATTGTGGTTGAACATTATTTTCCTGTGAGGGGCCACTCATTCCTGCCTGCTGACAGGGTGTTTGGTAGGATTGAGAAGGTGTTCCGTAAAATGGAAACAATACTGTTGCCTACTGAATATCACCAGATTTATGCCACTTTTGGCACGGTTCATGTTCTTGGCCAGGATTGGGAAATAAGTGATTTTAAGGCACAGTGCAAGGCCCATTTGAAGGTGAAATTGGGTTTTAAGCTGTCTGAGGTAAAGACAATCAGATACGAAAATATGAAAGTCGGTGTTAAGTCGGTGTACAATGGCGAATATTGTTATCACACGATTGGCAAGAAAGGAAAAAAGCTTTCAACATTTAAGGCAAAGCTGATACCACTCAAAAGTGTGATAAAGCCAGCCAAAGCTGCAGATGTAGGAAAGCTGCTGATGGCTGTAGGAATAAACCTGGAAACTGCAACCAAGTTGCAGCCATACTATCAACCCATCTGTCAGTCCGCTTTGGATAACAAGTCCGTGGATGACGGGGAAGATGAAAATGTGACATGGTTATTTGACTATGGCAATGATGCGTGTGTTTAGATTGTGTTAACATAAACAACCATTAGCATTATTGTTTACACATCTGCTTATCGGTTTCTGTGATATCATTATCAACATTTTAATTGTTTCGTTTTAGTTGTGTTCCTTGCAAAATAATATGTCTGCAGTCTGAAGTCAGTATTATGTAGTTTTTTAGTTTCTTTTTCCTACAACATTTACTATTTCTCTATTCCAATGTACGTTTTAACAGTTCTGCCAATACAAAAGACTGTACTCTTTATGTTTCGTTCAGACAACAAAATGTTGAAAATAAAGTAAAAGTTTTCTAAGCAACTTGTTTTTACCGAAGTGCCAACATCATTTTAGAGCTCTTATAACCGTTGTCTTTGTGTTATATCATCCATCTATTATGCCACAATACTATAAAAAATATAGTCCAGTAAGCCAGAGTGACAGGAAAATTGAGTAAGAACAAATAACACATGCATAATGCTTGGTGTGAAACTCACGGTAATCGCGATGAATGAATTTCATGACATTTTGGCACAAAAAGTGACAAAATAATAAGAACAAAGAAGAGTAGATTTCAAAAACACCCTTTATTTAAATAGTCTGCCATGGTAACCAAACATAGTTTTCATAAAATGAACATTGCTGTTAGTGGTAACAACTTTTCAGAAAAATGCGTTTTTCTCCTTACAAGCAAAATGGACTTAACAGGTTTTGGAAGTAAGCCCTTCAATTACTCTCGTCATGTTTTTAGAATAGTAACTCGAATCTTACATTTAAAAGTAATACAAAATTATTTATCTTCACAATTAGATTATAGCACATAAAGAATGTGTAAATAATGATCTAAAAACGGATTTGCCACAACATTTTTTTTGTAATCGGGGCGGTTTGCACAGGCGCAAACATATAGTTTTCTTCCTGGCAATTTAAAGAGAAAGGTCGAGAGTCGCGCCTCCTTCCCATGTTGACACGACACTGTTCTCAACTGGCTATCGTAATCTAAGGTAATGATGCGCAACAATTGTTACGCGCGGATAGTTTGACTGCATTTCCCAGGTGCGGAAAGCTTGATTGCAGTATATTTTAGTACCGACTCCAATACATTACTCTGGAGCCTTCCCTGTTGTGTTTTCAACAAAACAAAAAACTGACGCTGTGGTAAAGATTAGGAAGCGCAAAATTCGGTTTGTAATAGGTTAAAAAAAGACGACATTAATATATAGATATACTAGATTAAAAATGCATTCGTTTAAAAGGTGGTAGACCAGGCTGGAAAATAATTTAGATTTTTGGGGTTAGGTTAGCAAAAGTGAGGTGGATAAGACTCCACCTCTCCAAATCCTTAGAACAAATGTATCGTTTTTAGCACCACCAATCAGGAAGTAGGAAGTAGGAAGTGAAGTGGTCTTGTTTGCAGGCTAGCGCGCTAGCTCTTATTCTGCGTTAATTGTTTCGCTTGATTCTAGACAGACAAGTTAGCTATAATGGGACTTTTTGGAAAAACGCACGAGAAACCACCCAAAGAACTAGTAAGTATGTTTTGACTTAAATCTGCTCTTTATTTGCTTGCCCTAGCAAAGTCCTGTAGTTACCAATGATGTTGAAGTATGCTGGAGTGGATGTGTCGACAGTCATCCGGTTTAGTTAGACGGTATTAAACTTGATATTACGTCGACTGTTCTTGTAAATCCGTGCAAACCTCCAGTGCTTTCTTTATTCTTAATTCGTTGACACTTGTCTGGCAGGAACACATGCAAGTATATGGGGTTCGCTTGGCGAGAAGTAATGTGTAATAAGTAACTCGTCTGCTGTCGATAATACTACATGGCGTTGGTTAAAATAAAATACTTTTGGTCCGTTCGATTTGAGGAAGATTGCAGATTGCTTCAAAGCAGGTTGCCATGCTGATTTGTATAATCCCTAAACATGACGTCATCTGTATTGTTACTTTTTGCAAGTGTCATTACATTTAGTTACAATAATGAGTCTTCAAGGAAACCCAAATATGACTTTCTTCAAGTAATTTATCAGTCTTGCTATTTTAACTAAAATGCATATTTTATTAAGTTATCACAATTTAAGGAAACATTTAAAAAGTGGCAGATTGCACTAGTCAGTGAGAAAACTGTGACTTCTGCTAACGTGGCTGACAAATTCAAATCTGTAAACAGTCTTGTACAGCAAGCTGACCAAGTCTGATGAAAAATACTGACATAAAAAGTGATACATCTTAAGGCACTGTTCTAGTGTGTGGATGAGCCCCGCGGTGTGGTATCGAATCCAGACCGTGCCTGTGCAGAGTATGGCCCGGAGGCCGGCGAGGCGACGCATAATTGGTTGGAGCGTAGCATGTCTGTTCCACGCTTTGACGTGCACCCAGCAATCACAAAACGAAAGGGAGGGGAATACCCCGTCGTTACAAAATCCGTACACAATTAAAAAATGGAAGACAAGACCCCATAAATTACTTGTTAGCATATAAATCCGTTTGCTAGCTGGGTTAATCGTATAGTGAGTTAGGGAGTGAGTTGAGTGAGTTAGCTAGCTAGCTTGCTAGATAGCATACTGAATAGCAACCTACCTGGTATTAGTAATTTAATTAAACGAACCATATGTAGTTCGCAGTGTTTGATGATGGTACACAGCTAACTACATGACAATTAGCACTATTTAGCTAGCTACTTATAGACCAGATAACTAAATGTTAGCTGTATTCTCAGGTGTAGACTACTGTAAATGCAGCAATGGCAATTTTAAATCTTCCCCTGGTTAAACGCTGCATTTGAAGCTTTGCGTCAACATGAAGCTCCACGTCAACCTAGAATTGAGAAATTGTATTGAGAAACACCCATTGTTTTTCAATGGAGCCCTGGCGTTTGCTTGCATTGCGTTGCTTGCTTTGAACCTTGGGCTTGCATTAAAAACAATTAATCGAGTCTACTTTAATAATAAAGTAGCAACATTTTGACGCAACATTATGGAGCGAATTTAGTGCTAATATTATTTATAGCCTACTTGTTTTCAGAGTCACAAAAGTGAACGAAGATTCCTGCACAGCAAACATAATTCACACTATTGTGTCACATGAGTACAAATTAAAGCCCGAGTCTTGAATCTGCATTTGTCAATCTCAACCTGTGGATCAATGATGTTAAATATCTAGCTATCGCTACACTGGCATGCATGAGCTTTCTTAATTTACCAGCTGAGGCTACCCTTCATCGTTAGTTTGAAGTCACTGGCTTTAGGTTTGGGCTTATTCACCCGAAAACTATGTCAAGTGACATCTTAAAAGGCGGGGGGAAAGGGAGATTTATTAATATTATTAACGCTAGCTTAATTTTATGTTCTCCCATTTAGCTAACTATATCATGGTAAATATATTCATATTAGTATGATAAATATATTAGTTGACTGTTGATTCCTTCACGACTGTGGACGTTATACTTCCACAGAAGTAACCTCACTTTAGAGCAATGTGACTCGTCACAGTGAAGTAGCTGACGTTAGATGGCCAGCTGCCGAAATTCCACTCCCTGCCAGAATCTCACTCCCCTTCACACGTTCTGTTTTGATGCTCCGCTCGTTTCCTTTCGCGTTTTCTGACGGAAAGCGTCGTTATTTCAGAGGATAAATGCGCCTTTCGTAGTTTGCCAAAAACATTACTCTTTTACATTTGACCTGGTCGATTTTCGTAGTGTGCTGACATAGTCTATTTTGCGTTATTATCACGTTTCGCAAACATTCACCTTTTTCTGCTTCACTACATTCCACATTCACACTTGATGAAGCAGATTTAAAAAATTGGCATCTATAAAATGTCTATAAATGATCTAAAAACGGCTATTGCATTGTAAAACATTAAATCATTGCAGGTCGGACAGCTGTAAAATCTTCAAACACAAGTCTTAGTTACAATCATGAGGGACCTATATCCAGCTGAGAATTAGAGCCCCCCCTCCCCACCCCACCTCATTTTTATAGATTGCCCTGTTTGACAAACCAATACATTAACTGATAATGATGATAAATTATAGTACAGTAAGGTCCAGAATTATTTGGACCTTTGATCAATTAGCAACAAAGGCTGTATAAAAGGATTATCTTGAAGTAATATATGTATATATATTTTGAAATGATGTGTGACACCCCTAATATTTATTGAAAATAAAATCCAACAAAAATAAATCTGCATTAACATGCTGTCTTCTATAAAATAGAAGAGAGAAGAATCATAGAATTTGATGAGGTTGGTGAACATATTAGGGGATATTAGGCCATTCCTCCATACAGAATCTTTCAAGATCCTTCAGTCTGTGCTTGTGTAATGCCCTCTTCAATTCAAACTACACATTTTTGATTGAGTTCAAGTATGGAGACTGAGAGCCATTGCAAAACAGTAATTTTGTTGTCAGTTAACAATTTTATGAGATATGATATGTATCGTATTTTACTTACCCAACTGTACACCTTCTCTAAACGATTGCAGTTAATGTTCAACTTATGAACTATATGTTGTATATTAACTTATTAATTGTATATTGTCAACTATACATATAGCATAATTTCAAATGGAACAACGTAGAAATTTGTCCTACACTACATTTTACTAAAAAGAACGTACAAAAAGGTGAACATTGGCTAGTTTGAAACATTCTGATATTGTAACATTGTTGGTTGGAGATGGAAACACGACCATTTGGAAAAAGGTAATATTCCAACAGTGTGCCAATGTTGGTTCATGATGAATATGTGACTGTTGGGCAGAAGTAACATTCCAACGTTGTGCCAGTATGCTACTGGCAGGATGTGACTGTTGACAACCATAATGACGATTAGCCAATGTTGGCCCAACCAGCGCCTGTTTACTGGGAATGCAGCAATGACCATTCAATGAAAACTTCTTTCACATTTTATTCCTGCATATAAAAATGATTGCTGTATAGATAGTAGGGCTGACCCCATTTAGTCGACTGGTCGATTGTTTGGTCGATGGGCTGTTGGTCGACCGAGATTTGTTTTGGTCGAGCAGTCGCACGAAAAAAATAATAATAATTAAAAAAATTCTCCACGCAACATGAGACACCTAGATTCGCTCCACAGTTCGGTGCACTTGTCAGTAGAATAATCAATTCTGGATGCTGCGGGTATGGCAGTGACAGTCCTTCACTCTTAACATATATAGCTAGGCCTATGTTCTCTTTAACCCCCTGAGGTCGGCTGGATCGCCGACAATCCGAGCAGCAATGAAAGTATATTACTATTTCTAACTTTGCGAGATTTTATCATACACACGTGGCAAAAACATTGACAGAAACCTTAGAATCACGACTTTCTGATTTGAGCACTGGCAAATGAGATTTTTGAAATTAGGTTAATTAGACAAAAAGTAAACATTGTCTTTTACTCTCGGTCTACCTGGAAGTGCCCTCCCACTTCTATTGACATGGTAACAAGGTGCTAGTTTCGGGGAGGGGTGATGCCATGTGTGAAAACGCGATGTAAACAACACATAAGATATATTTTATTTGCCATGTTTTCAATGCCATGTATGAATTCTGTGTCTTGTAACGTTATACATATTCAGTTTGTTGTAACATTACAAATTGCAATAGGCACTCAAGATCTATGTAAAAATACTTTTCAAACAGCCTAAAATATTACAACATAGCCTACGCATTAGAATGTGTTATGGTTGTGGTCAAATAAAAGCATCAGCCTATGATGTGGCCATACCGCAACTTCACAAGCGCAACGGCAGAATCTGCAAGGGCACCATGAGCTCGGAACGGATTACTCTTTCAGGTAATCTTGAACTCCGGCTCCATAAAGTAATTAGCCTATTGTTACTCATTTGTGTCATTCACTTAAGAAAGTTATAAAACATGAGACAAGCGCAGTGTGCATATAGTTTATTAAAACAAATAGGGTGTGTCATATAGAGAGAAAAAAAGTTTCGACCAATCGGAAAAAACGGAGGACTGTTGGTCGACCAAGATTTGTTTTAGTCGGGGACAGCCCTACAAATGTTAATAAAGTAACCAACAGGCATTTACCATGATAAAAACAGTTTAACATTAGCACAACAAATAAAATAAAACAAAATATTGCACCAAGATAATATAAATAAATATTGTAAAAAATCAAATAATATAAGAATATACAGTACTGTGCACTCTGAAAATTCATATTAAAGCCATCTGAGCAGTAAGTGTTTAATTGAGCGAATAAACACTATAGTACATTGAAGTAAACGCAAAGAAACATTAATACAATGAAAAGTAACAAAAATGTGTTGTGTTTTTAAAACAAGTCAGTATTTTGTGTAGCCTCCCTTAGAATGCAAAACTGAAGCAGTTTGCTTCGGTAGACTGTTGTCATTTTTTTTCAGTCCTGTGGTAAATTCTTCCAAGCTACTTGCAGGATTTGCCATAACTCTTCTTTTGACTTTGGCTGCTTTTTGTTCTTTTCCCTGTCCAAGTGATCCCACACAGCTTCAATTATGTTGAGATTGGAGCTCTGATGTAGCCAATCTAATACTGTGAGTGTTCCATCTTCACACTTTTTAATTTTGACCAGATCCCCTACACTGTTGGCTGAAATGCACCCCCAGACCATGACAGAGCCACCACCATGCTTCACAGAAGGTTGCAGACAGGCATCAGTGTAATTCTGACATACTGGCATATTTGTTAAGCAAAAATGTCAAATTTGGACCCATCATAAGACTTGCTGCCACTGGTTGTCGCTCCATGCTTTATGGTCTTTCTCATATTGCAATCTCTTCTGCTTGCTGCCTTTCCACAATAATGGTTTCTTAGTTACAACATGTCCTAAAAGACCATTTCTTGTAAGACTTCTTGTCACAGTCAAAACATGTATTTTGGTGCCTGATGACTCTGTCAGATGCTGAGCAAGAACTTCACTGGATTTATTTTTGTCTCTCAAGGAAGTTACCTTTTAAGTACTGTTGATCAGATGCAGACAGCTTTTTGGGTCTTTATCTTGCCCAGTTTTCTCTGATTTCTTTATGACAGCTTGAACACCACATCTTGAAAATACGAATTGCCTTGTTGATGCAAAACTATAATTTTATGTCTGTCAAACTCAACAAAATACATGGAATGGGTTGGAGTGCCTCGAGGAGAGGTTTGGGAACCAAACCTATGTTCTTCTGACCATCTCACAAGATATCAAGAATTTATTGGAAATGTTATTGTATTCATGTTTATTTGTATTTATTCTAATCTTGTATAGTGTTTTTTCAAGCAAATAATCACTTACTGTCCTTACTGTCTAAGACTTTTGCACAGTGCTGTATAAATAATATAACAAATTATTTTTTAGCCAAGACAAAATTGCACTTCTGCCCTCATTGCACAACACTATTTACAGTGTCTACATTTTACATTTACATTTTACATTTTAAGCATTTGGCAGACGCTCTTATCCAGAGCGACTTACAAGATGTGCATTAATACATGGTAGGAACAATCATAGTTAGCGCACAAGATCAGTGCAGGAATACAGCAATAGACATCATTGCAGGCATCTGCGTACCATACCTGTAACACCGGGAAGGAAAAGGTTGTGATTTTTTTTTTTTTTTTTTTTTTTTTTTGGGGGAGTATAGTGTTGAACGAGTAAACAGTGGTGAAGACAATTGAGCTAGATGGGCAGAGTTCAGTGGTAGTGGAGTCTGAAGAGGTGGGTTTTGAGTCTCTTGCGGAAGATTGGAAGTGATTCCACAGTCCTGACCGATTGTGGGAGGTCATTCCACCAACGAGGGACCAGGACAGAGAAGAGGCGAGACCGCAAGGAGCGGCTGCCAGGCGCCCGGAGGGATGGGGCAGTCAGTTTGCCAGTGGAGGCGGAGCGGAGGGGTCTGGGCGGGGTGTAGGGAGTGATGAGTGACTGGAGGTATGGGGGAGCAGTACCTCTGGCCGCTTGAAAAGCAAGCACCAGTGACTTGAATCTGATGCGTGCTGCGATGGGGAGCCAGTGCAGAGAGGAGAGTAGAGGGGTGACGTGGGTGAACTTTGGCTGGTTGAACACCAGGCGAGCAGCAGCGTTCTGGACTAGTTGCAGTGGCTTGATGGCACAGGCCGGAAGGAGTTGAGTGGCCTCTTGGGTGAGGAACGGTCGGATCCTCCAGATGTTGTGGAGGGAGAAACGGCAGGTCCGAGTGATCGCTGCAATATGGCTCGAGAAGCATATTGTTAGTGTCTGTTAGTGTCTGTTAGTGTTCTTTAATCAGGCAACACAGGGAAAGCTATAGGTTATTTTGGTTGTGTCAGTCATTTGATAGGTGTCTTCTAATGACATACAAACTTGATAGGTGTCTTTTAATGGCAGAGCCGGTACTTCCGCCTACTAGCTGACCGGTAGCTACTCACTGGTTGTAAACGGGATCCTGGATGTTGAACTGGGTCTTCTTTGGGGCTTTTGGCAATGTAAAACCAAATAATAAATTGAAGTAAACTAAGAGAAAAGTATAAAGAGAACTCCAAATCTCTGAAGTGTGTGCACTCTCTTTAATTGTGTGAATTTTCAATAGCATCACGATGCACACAAACCTCATTCATGATAGTAAATGCAAACCAAAGGAAACGTTATATCATTGTAGAAGCTATCCTATTGACTTGAACTCTAGACCAATTTCAGTATATATGGAGGGAAGTAGTATTGATTATGCCACTGGGTCATGTTACATGATCATATTACTAGTAGCACTGTTTGGATGATCAGGGGAGCTTTTTGGCCAATATTTATTGGAGAATGATAGGGTTAGCACAAGCATACACAACTTTCCTATGTGAAACAGACTCCCATAAGAACATAAGGATACATAATGATGAGAATGGTCTGTTCAAACCATCTAGGCTCGTCATGTCCTAATCTAAAGAGTATCTAGTACTGCATCTAGCCTGGACTGAATCGAATAACCCAAGTGATATCTCGTAGACCTAGGAGAATGACATCTTTGCTGTTGTCGGTGATATGAAGTGCATAATAAACATTGGAACTCTCGATTTGGTTTGCTCTCGTGACAAAACAGGCTCACTACTTTGGTTCGTTAGACCCTTATGGTGATCAGAATGCTCACATTATCAATGATCTGTCATATTTTGGGACTTCTATACTTCACCGAAGGTAAGGAACAGCTATTCTCCTTGAGTACCCTGCCTTGCATTGGACAAGATTTCTTTCGCAACATCCCAGTTGGCATGAATTGGCTTCCACTGCTGAAAAGATGAGATTCCACCCAATCTGTGCATATAATACATGTTCATATTTTCAGTGCATTTAACCGTGATATTTAAAGAGAAACGTGTTATATGATGTAGATGACAGGCTGGTGACAGTTAATTGCTTAAATAAGTCTATTTCTGTGTCCTGTAGGTCAGTGAATGGTCAGTCAAAATCAGGAAGGAGATGCGAATGATTGACAGGCAAATTCGGGGTGAGTTCAGTTAGAAAATTTTTGATTTCTTCCATGGCAGTTGGTGTGAAGTGTGTTTGTGAGGCATGTAGGAGTGTGACGTTTACTGTATCATGGTCCAGATATCCAGAGGGAGGAGGAAAAGGTGAAGCGCTCCATCAAAGAAGCTGCCAGGAAGGGCCATAGGGACGTGTGTGTGATCCTGGCCAAGGAGATGATCCAGTCCAAAAAAGCTGTCAGCAAACTCTATGCCTCAAAAGCGCAAATGAACTCTGTATTGCTGAGCATGAAGAACCAGCTCTGTGAGTATCTCAGGAATTACCATTATGTTCCACAGCAGGCGTGGGACACTCATTGTACCACAGGTGTGGCTGAATGCTTTGTGGTGAATTTATACTGCTCTATAGCTGTGCTGTGTGGTGAAGTTGCACAGCAGTATGGCTCACTGTTCATGTGAACATGGAAGTTTTATCACCCACATATACTTTTATCCATTGGAAAGTCAGCTAGATGAGTTCAATGCTTGTACTGTTTACTTAAAATCTAATGATTATTTAAGAGGTTAACAGAGGCACGGTGGACACTATAGATAGGCTTATTCTGAATGTTTAATTACATTTTACATTTACATTTTAAGCATTTAGCAGACGCTCTTATCCAGAGCGACTTACAAGATGTGCATCAATACATGGTAGGAACAATCACAGTTAGCGCACGAGATCAGTGCAGGAGTACAGCAATAGACATCATTGCAGGCATCTGCGTACCATACCTGTAACACCGGGAAGGAAAAGGTATTTTACAATGTTTACAAAATGTACAATTTTTTATTTTTATTTATTTTTTTTTTTTTTAAATAAAGAGTATAGTGTTGAACAAGTAGACAGTGGTGAAGACAATTTAGCTAGATGGACAGAGATCAGGGGTAGTGGAGTCTGAAGAGGTGGGTTTTGAGTCTCTTGCGGAAGATTGGAAGTGATTCCGCAGTCCTGACCAATTGCGGGAGGTCGTTCCACCAACGAGGGACCAGGACAGAGAAGAGGCGAGACCGCGAGGAGCGGCTGTCAGGCGCCCGGAGGGATGGGGCAGTCAGTCTGCCAGCGGAGGCGGAGCGGAGAGGTCTGGACGGGGTGTAGGGCGTGATGAGTGACTGGAGGTATGGGGGAGCAGTACCTCTGGCCGCTTGAACAGCAAGCACCAGTGACTTGAATCTGATGCGTGCTGCGATGGGGAGCCAGTGCAGAGAGGAGAGTAGAGGGGTGACGTGGGTGAACTTCGGCTGGTTGAACACCAGGCGAGCAGCAGCGTTCTGGACTAGTTGCAGTGGCTTGATGGCACAGGCCGGAAGGCCTGCCAGCAAGGAGTTGCAGTAGTCCAGACGTGAGATCACCAGGGCCTGGACCAGGAGTTGAGTGGCCTCTTGGGTGAGGAACGGTCGGATCCTCCGGATGTTGTGGAGGGAGAAACGGCAGGTCCGAGTGATCGCTGCAATATGGCTCGAGAAGCACAGCTGGTTGTCCAGGGTTACCCCAAGACTCCTGGCAGACTGGGACGGAGACACTATGGAGCCTTCCACGGTGATTGATGCATCAATCATCGGGGAGCCCTTCGCTGGGAGGAAGAGTTCAGCTTCAGGTGGTGGGTGGACATCCATGCGGAGATGTCAGCCAGGCATGCAGAGATCCGTGCCGGGACCTGGGTATCAGATGGAGGGAAGGAGAGAAACAGTTGAGTGTCATCAGCATAACAGTGATAGGAAAAACCATGAGCAGAAATAACAGAACCAAGTGACTTGGTGTACAGAGAAAATAGGACAGGGCCTAGCACCGAGCCCTGCGGGACACCGGTAGAGAGGGTGTGGGGAGAGGAGAGGGATCCTCTCCAGGCCACCTGGTAGGACCGGTCAGCCAGGTAGGACTCAAACCATGTCAACACAGATCCAGAGATTCCCATCTCGACGAGAGATGAGAGCAGGATCCGGTGGTCCACGGTGTCGAATGCCGCCGACAGGTCGAGGAGAAGGAGGACGGAGCTAAGGGATCGGGACTTAGCGATGTGAAGAGCCTCTGTGACCGCAAGGAGAGCAGTCTCTGTGGAGTGGCCTGCTCTGAACCCAGATTGGTTAGGATCAAGCAGGTCGTTCTGTGAGAGATGAGCAGACAGTTGATTATAGACAGCCCGCTCTAAGGTTTTGGAGAGGAATGGGAGGAGAGAGACAGGTCGGTAGTTAGAGATGACAGCAGGATTCAGAGAGGGTTTTTTGAGGAGGGGGACAACCTGAGCGCATTTGAGGGAGGAGGGGACAGAGCCAGGGGAAAGAGAGGAGTTAATGACATTAGAGACAAAGGGGAGGATGTCCATAGCAATGGACTGGAAGAGGGGGGAAGGGATGGGATCAAGAGGGCAGGTGGTGGGACGGTGGGAGAGAACAAGTTGAAGGATGTCAGAGTCAGGGAGGGGTGAGAAGGAGGACAGAGGAGTGGGAGGTTTAGGTAGCGGGATGGGAGAGGGAGAGGTTGGGGGGAAGGAGTTGCGAATGACCTCAACCTTCTCGTGAAAGAAGGATGAGAAGTCATCGGCGGTTATAGAGGAGGGGGGTGGGGGAGGAGGAGGGGTGAGGAGAGAGGAAAACGTAGCATAGAGTTTACGTGGGTTGGAAACAGAAGATTGAATTTTAGAAAGGAAAAATGCAGACTTAGCAGAGGAGAGGTTAGTGGAGAAGGAAGCCAGGAGTGTGTGGAAGTCAGACAGAGCTGCAGGGGATTTGGATTTTCTCCATTTCCTTTCTGCCGCACCCAGCTTCAGTCGGTTAGCCCGAATGGAATCGGTTAGCCAGGGGGCGGGGGGGCGGAGACGAGCGGGTTTAGCGGATAGAGGACAGAGTAAGTCAAAGGAGGAGGAGAGAGAGGAAAGTAGGGAAACATGGCATTTACACATAGCATTTACACAGAAGCTGAACTTCTGAATGTTTAATTATGGGACACATGGCATTTACACAGAAGTTCAGAAAGGATATGACCATATTAGCAAAAACCTATTTCATAGGGTCTTATGAGACCTGCTTTAAAACCACAGCATGACCCCTGCTGAAACACTGTATCTAAAAAATATTAAACCACCTTCAACACTATTACCTACTTGATATGGCCAGATTTAATGACATACAGATTCAACATTTTGTAAATGACTTCCAAATCTTACAACCTAGCAATACCCAAACTTACTGTAGAACATACAGTTACTATGTAGGCCTAAAGCATTTTTTAAATGGTTCTCACCCCATTTCCAAATAAAGACAACAGACAGCATTCAGAATACTATAGTGGTAAAAGAAATGTACATAAAACATTTATTATAAAGAACATCACAATGAGAGGGTGTTACAGTCAGCGTTGTGGATGCCAAGCAGGTGCTGTTTGCCCTCTTGATTGCTGCCTGATTGCCTCATTGGAGACCATGCCCAGGAGGGCATACCAAGCATGCCTGTCCAGTTACCGCCGATTGTGCCCTGCTGGCCACACCCAGCCCATGGGAATAAAGGCAGGCTGCACTGCAGCTTTTGATTGGGCCTTGATTTTATGCAGCTGGTTTTCAGCTTATGTGCTTTTGGGGGCTTTGGAAAATGTGTTGCTCCTTAGTCTGTGGAACTTTTTGTTTTCTTTAAAACCGTTGTGTCCTTTATGTATTGCTTTGTGCTTTTTGGATGTCTGCTTGCTGTGTGGCTTTAAACCAGCTTTCCTTTGTTTTCGTGTACCTTTTTAGTTAGGCAAAGGATGGTGTAGGTAAGCAGATTGTGGAAGACTCTCCTTTCTTTTGACACCGGGAGTGAGGGAAAGTTTTCCTTTGTTTAGAATAGGCACAGCATAGGGACCTTGCTTTGTTTAGCTTCTGTTCTGTTATACACCGATCAGCCACAACATTAAAACCACCTGCCTAATATTGTGTAGGTCCCCCTCGTGCCACCAAAATAGCTCTGACCTGTCGAGGCATGGACTCCACAAGACCTCTGAAGGTCTCCTGTGGTATCTGGCACCAAGAAGTTAGCAGTAGATCCTTTAAGTTCTGTAAGTTGCAAGGTGATGCCTCCATGGATCGGTCCAGCACATCCCACAGATGCTCGATCGGATTGAGATGTCAACACCTTGAACTCTTTGTCATGTTCCTCAAACCATTCCTGAACAATTTTTGCAGTGTGGCAGGGTGCATTATCCTGCTGAAAGAGGCCACTGCCATCAGGGAACACCATTGCCATGAAGGGGTGTACTTGGTCTGCAACAATGTTTAGGTAGGTGGTATGTGTCAAAGTAACATCCACATGAATGCCAGGACCCAAGGTTTCCCAGCAGAACATTGCCCAGAGCATCACACTGCCTCTGCCGGCTTGTCTTCTTCCCATAGTGCATCCTGGTGCCATCTCTTCCCCAGGTAAACGACACACCTGGCCATCCACACGATGTAAAAGAAAACATGATTCATCAGACCAGCCCACCGTCTTCCATTGCTCCATGGTCCAGTTCTGACACTCATGTGCCCATTGTAGGTGCTTTCAGGGGTGGACAGGGGTCAGCATGGGCACTCTGACCGGTCTGCAGCTACGCAGCCCCATACGCAGCAAGCTGCGATGCACTGTGTGTTCTGACACCTTTCTATCATAGCCAGCATTAACTTTTTCAGCAATTTGTGCTACAGTAGCTCTCCTGTGGGATTGGGCCAGATGGGCTAGCCTTCGCTCCCTACACGCATCATTGAGCCTTGGGCGCCCATGACCCTGTCGCCGGTTCACTGGTTGTCCTTCCTTGGACCACTTTTGGTAGGTACTAACCACTGCATACCGGGAACACCCCACAAGAGCTGCCGTTTTGGAGATGCTCTGACCCAGTCGTCTAGCCATCACAATTTGGCCATTGTCAAAGTTGCTTTTTCCTGCTTCCAACACATCAACTTCAAGAACTGACTGTTCACTTGCTGCCAAATATATTCCACCCCTTGACAGGTGCCATTGTAACAAGATGATCAATGTTATTCATTTCACCTGTCAATGGTTTTAATGTTGTGGCTGATCGGTGTATGTAAGTATGTCCTTCATCTATCATTTTGTAAGTAAAACTTGTGACTCACACTTTTGCTTGGGGGTACTTTGTTGTGTTATGTCCAGTGTTTGTTCCCCCGGCTATTGTAGCGCGGGTGGGTTTTGGGATGTAACAGAGGGAAAAGATGAATGAATATGTAATCAGTATAATAAGGAAAATACAGATAAAAGATAACATGCATACATGCAAGTAATTACATAATAAATAAGTAGACAAATAAATGTAAAATGTAAGTAAATTAGTAGTTGGCTGAATTAGTAGTTACATAAATGAGTAAATATATCAGTCAATAAATAAATGCAACAAACCTTAATTTTTCTACAACCTACATATCTAGCTAGCTACAACACACATTGTTTCTCTTTAAGCTGAACCACTCCACCCACAAATCATTACCCTAAGTATTACAAACATGCTGGGGGAAAAAAACTGTCAAACTGCAACAACTGATTAAACGTATATGCTTACCTTATTATCCAATGTTGGTCATTTGGCTTTTGGTTAGGCGGCCATGTGCCATAGCTAGCTGAAGTGCATGGTTTAGCTCCACTCTGCACATGTGCAGTTTAACTCCAGCCAGAGGACGGCTCCAGCCAGAGGATAGTGTTCTGCCATTCTGTAGATTGATATTACTATTACTATTACTATTTGTGCACATACAATGCTGTTACAGTAAGAGTACACTTCCAACAGCGCTGCACATTGGAAACCAATGGAAAGGGCCCGCTAAGCCATTTGCGTTTGGGGCCCCCCAAACTAACATTTTAGAGCCGGCACTGCAACAGTGATTTGTAATGGCTGTTCTATGCTTTGTTTCAGCTGTGTTGCGGGTAGCGGGTGCTATGCAGAAGAGCACAGAGGTGATGAAAGCCATGCAGAGCCTGGTTAAAATCCCAGAGATCCAGGCCACCATGAGGGAGCTCTCCAAGGAGATGACCAAGGTCAGTACTGCGAAGCAGTGGCCACACCAAGAGCTAACATTCTTCTCATTTTCACCATTGGGATAGACAAAATTATTCCTGCATGTACTGTTGTCTATAATAAGCCATAGTAACATTAAAAATGTGGGTTCTTTGGCATTTCATTTGGTGTGCACATACTGTATCACACTTTGAAACATTTTGTTCATGGGGATATGTTGAAAAGCCATAAAAGTGTACTCAGTTTGGTGAACATTATCATGTTTATGCAACAACATCTGCCCCTAAACCAGGGGTGTCAAACTCATTCCATCGAGGGCCGAGTGTATGCAGGTTTTTGTTGCAACCAGTGCACAACACCAGGTGATTTCAATTAGTTCCCCTCCTTGGTTGAAGAAGGAAGCTAATTAGTGAAATCACCTGGTGCAGTGCACTGGTTGCAACAAAAACCTGCATACACTCGGCCCACGATGGAATGAGTTTGACACCCCTGCCCTAAACCATTGGCCTAAATTTAATAGACATTGTATTTGCTCAAGCCATTTAAAAAATGTAGCCAGTCAATGTGCAGGTATCAATTTATGGCTTAAAGAATAACTGAAAACTGAAATTGTTAAAATGTAATCGTCTTCGAAGTAGATACCCATAAAAAGTTGCACCAAACTTGGTGTCAAGTGGTCATCTGTGGATTGTGCAATGATCATTTTAAATTTCTTCAAATGTTTTCAGCAAAAACATTTTTTTTGACTTTTCAGTTGCATTTCAGTCAGGGTCTCACGGTTCTCTCGACACACACATTCAACTCCCGTGTTCCAGCCACCTACTGAACAAACAGAGTTAATCACCCTGATTCCCCTATCCAGACTGACGCCTTTCATAGTAACATTGTAGCTTGAGCATTGTTAAGCACAGTAGTGGTTTGTATGTTCATTGTAGCATTTTAGCATGAGCATGTCATGAAGACTGCATCATTGACCAAACCCAGATCAAGCAGGCTTCAGCTGCCTTTGGAAACCACAGGGTTTCCTAAACTAAAACTTCCACCTCCACACCAAGGTTGCCATCTAACAAGCTGTGTGTATCACCACACTTCTATACTGCTGTGAAACCTGGATCACCTGCAGCCGCCACATCAAGCTGCTTGAAACATTCCACATAAGATGCCTGCAGTGCATCTTGTGAATCACTTACAGTTATGCGAAGTATCACTTGTGCAACATCAAACCTGTGGATCTGGAGGATGCTGCTGTTGACTGCAACACATGGCGGCAGCTCTGCCCGCAAGGTGTACAGAGGCTTGAGGAAGAGAGAACCACCAGGAGGCCATAAAAACTGCTCAAGGCACACAACCATAACAGCCAACACAAACCCTCATTACACATGCCCCACCTGCAATAAAATATGTGGTTCTCAGATTGGACTCTTTAGCCACCAGAGAACTCACCGTTAAATTTAGTGAGTGGAAGTGGAAGTCATCATTGGAATCGATGGACAACCATAACATGAGCAGTAGTGATGTGGGTAATAGGTAGTGATGTGTATGTTTTTCAGGCTGGCATCATAGAGGAGATGATGGAGGACACCTTTGAAGGCTTGGAAGATGAGGACATGGAGGAGGCAGCAGAGGCCGAGGTTGACAAGATTCTCTTTGACATCACTGCAGGTAACTAATATTTTGTCATTTGCACTGTTAACAAGCTCAGATTATCTTTGATATAACAGCAAGTAACAGGCTCACCCACAGGCATCACCCTCTCCACAAACTCACTACACAAATTAGTGAAGACCGGGAGATGTGATGGGTCTCACTGAAAAGAATGTGCAAACCCTTAAGTTTGCCCGCAGGCATTTCAGGTCTGCTTTACGAACCTCAGTGGTGGCGATTGTGTTCCAGGTATACCAACTAAAGCTCACACAAGTGGCGATTGTTTACAGGTGTGCTAGGTAAAGCTCCCAGCAAGGTGACTGACGCCCTCCCAGAGCCAGAGCCTGTCGGGGCTGCAGCAGAGCCAGAGGAGGAGGAGGAGGAAAACATCGAGGAGATGCAGTCCAGGTTGGCAGCACTGCGGAACTAAATGGCCCCATTCTCAGCCTCCCCATTCCCTCCTCCCCATTACAGACAGAGACCATTTAATTGAGGCTTTTCCTCTGCCTCATTTCAGCTGCACCACCATCTCTGTGTACTTCTCTGAAATCCTGCACTCTAAACCTGTTTAAATATTCCGTGTCCTATACAGTATTTTCACTAATTGATGATTACACTAAACTGAATTATTCTTCTTTGGACTCATTACTATACATACGTGTATATGTAGGTGTGTATTAGAAAAATATCTCAATATTACTTTTGAGAATCTTTGTGAAACATGGTTTTTATGTTGAACTGGGTTTATTTTAAGCCATTCTCCAACTTTTTTGTTTCTTTCATTCTTAAAACTTCAGAAAGAATTGGTAAACATTTAACTATCAATTTTGGCTGTGGTATCGTGGAGGTATCGGGAATTGTAGATAGAAAGTTTTTATCGTGATAAAAATGCTAAATTCAACCATGGAACTACGTAACTCCGTTTGGGTCAGTGTTACTGTGGAACTGCAGAACATCCGACTGCACTTTTTCAGGGCCAGCAGAGACAGTGGCTGTAATGAGTGCAGGGGTAGTACCTGCAGGGCAAAGGGTACATGAGAAGAGCATAAATCACACTGCAACACCAGGGCCCTGGCCGAAGGACACAGCGTCACCAAAGGCCCCTCTGCCCCACTGCAAGACCCAGAGCCTCCAGACACCATGCTGCCTGCCAGCAAGAACACATCTGACAGAGCAAAATGGCACAGAGAGGTAACTGACTCCAGCTCTGATGGTGGCATTGGTCATTTTCAGAGGGACATTAATATACGTCTAATGAGGTTACTGAGAATAAAGGTTTATGAAAGCTTAATAGAAGCCTTTTAAAGCCTTTACGAAAGCTCTTTCGTTCTTTAATGGGTGAGAGGTGTGTTTTGTTCAGATCTATCCGTAGAGGATCTTGGAGAGGAAAAATGCATATTACTTGTTTACGTAATTACATATTACGTGTCTATGTTGTGGGTGGGGGAGAGTTTTTTGTTTAAAAAATTGTACAAACAATATTTTTGTAATAAAAATGTGTCCTCCAATTACTGGAATTACCAGCTGAATCTTTTGCTATTTCACCATAAAAATGGAGGCATGTAGGTCATCAAAAATGGGAAAACTGGTGTATTGCAAAAAAAAAAAAAAAAATCCAAGAAAAGCATAAGATGGCCTTTATCACAACAATCAATGCTTTCGTCACATCACATCAAATGTACAAAAAGGAAGAGCCATGTAAATAGGAGGACTATTCAACTGGAAGCCCGGGGGCCAAATCCAGACTGCCACAGACTATTGGCTGCAAAATAATTATTCAGTTGCATCAGATATTGTGACCCTGTCCTGGTCTGCATCTGCACAGTGTCAGCAAGTAAAAGCTAAGCATTTTTTAAGAAGGCATCTATTTTTTAAGATGCACAATCTTGTTCATGCATTCACCAAGCAGTACCGGCGTTTGCCTTTGAAACAAACCACAGTTTATTCCCCCCCGTTTTTCTCCCAATTTGGTTGCCAATTATACCATCTATTTCTTTTGAATCGCCCTCCACGAACCTGCTGCCCATCACTACAGGGCAAGCTAATTCCCTGAGGCTGTGAATGATCCACCTCTTCTGAGACGGAACTCGCCCACCGACTTTCTAGAGACACCCTTCAAGCTTCTCGGCGAACTCGTGAAGGCTCACCCTCTCCCTCCCCCCGGGGCAGACAGCCAATCACTGCCCCCAATCGGCGCTCCCGGCCAGAGCCGGACTGACGCAGCCAGGTTTCGAGCTGCAGCTGCAGCTTGCATTTTGGGTGCAATGCTTTGATCGTTACACTACCCGAGGTCCCAACAAGCCACTTTTTGTGTCTTGCGAAAAAGGGGTGCATATCCAAAAATTTATATAACTAAATGAAACTAAGATTTTGGATACCTATTGTATCAATTGATGCACAGGTGGAACCACTTGTATGTGTGTTCTGTGATCATTCTGCTTCTATGCTCTGATGAAGGAGTTGACCTCTGAAATGCATCAGCTTTTTGCTTTTGGTTTAATATATTTGCAAAGGCAGTTGCTGTCCAAAATTCTGTCTCCAAGGAAGTAGTAGTAAAATAAAGCTGACTTAGACCTTTTATCCTGTTTATTCACTGTTTTCTGCAACAATAGGGGTGCAACTGTGAAACATTAATACTGCTGATTTAAATTTTAGTTGTGTCTTTGAATGTACTACCAGGAGTAAAATGATTTTGAGAGATTTTCTCTTGTCTTCTCTTTGCTTATGAAAAATAGTCCTAAGTTTAACTGCCCCCCTCCAGCCTTGTACATTTATTTTTAATAAAAAGGCATGCAATTAGTTTTAGCTTCATTATGCCATCAGCAAATAGCTGCTTAGCCTATTTTTAATCAATACATGCTTGCAGTCTGGATCCCTACCCTAATCATATCATGCACAAAGATATTTTAGCTGTCGACTGCATGTTGCACATCAAGAAACATTAGACACTGAATACAGAATGTAGACAAAAATATATTTAATTGCTTGACAGCAATATTTTTATATACATTGAAAGGACTTTGGAACCCATAACTAAAGGCATGCATTTTTAACCACCTCTCCCAAGAAACTGCAGTTCCTTTCTGATCCTCAAGGTGTAGCTGTAGGCACTCTATTTTCAGTCATTAGTGGCAATTACTCAAATGAAAATGACCAATTATATACTTAAGTGCCAATCTGAGTGTTGGTGCAAGGGTGCAAGTGTACAAATTGACGTTGTTTCAGAGAGGGGAGTTTCCTCCTATGGACAAGTTTGTACACCTCTACAACAAGCCATGGAAGAGGAAACAACAAATTAGCTGACAATGATTAAATACAACACCAAAATATAAAATATTGTGGTCCCTTAATTGAATTTTTAAAATCAAGGCATCCCATAAATAATAATTTTGTTCTTTATATTTTTATTTTGCCTTTAGGCTGTCAAAAACAAATACAATTTTCCTTTTGTTTTTATATGTTTGTGTGGTTTAAAACTAGCCGGCCACTCATTTCAACATATCAGTTTATTTCAGGGCTATTCAAATCCAGGCCTTGAGGTCCACAGTGTCTGCAGGTATTTGCTCCAACCACATACTACACCACCTGTACTACATCAGCCTAGCCTACTGCCAAACATAGGCCGTGTCCGAAACCGCTCACTCGTTCTCTATTCCCTATTCCCTATATAGTATATACTATATAGTGTACTATTTAGAGAACGAAAGTCGTGTTTTCGGAGACTACAACTGAACGTCATTTGCGTCAAAAAAAAAAGTGCAGGATATTCAGGTGACGCAAGCGGATGTGCTCAGTATCATAAACAAACCGAGCACTCATGGCGGCAGGTTTAAATGTGCTAAAGTTTTGATTTTCAAAGACGGGCAAAATTTTGTGTAAATGTAAATAAATGTAAGTAACGTTAAGCTAGCTACCTTTTCTGTATTTAACACGTTAATAGCCTGGCTTTTGTACGTAAGTTACCTCAGGAATAGCCTGGCTTTTGTACAAAAGCCAGGCTATTAACGTGTTAAATACAGAAAAGGTAGCTAGCTTAACGTTACTTACATTTATACACAAAATTTGGGGCGGTAGACATTCCGGTCATTTCTGTCGCCGTCCCTGTATTTCTTTCTGTCGCCATTATTTCCCCTTCTCTCCTTCGGTATGACACGACCGCATTGCATTGTGGTAGACGGGATCAATTCTAGGGTAAAGTAGGGTACAGTCGATGTACACTACAATTCACGGTGAATTGTGGGTATTTTCTCGTTCCCTATTTAGTGTACGAAATTCACATTTTAGAATTCGTCGCACTCTACAAAATGGCGTCCACACAAAATAGTGTACTAAATAGGGAATAGGGAGTGGTTTCGGACACGGCCATAGTCTAGGTCAGGGGTGTCAAACTCATTCCATCGAGGGCCGAGTGTGTGCAGGTTTCTGTTGTAACCAATGCATTACACCAGGTGATTTCAATTAGGTTCCCTCCTTAGTTGAAGAAGTGAGCTAATTAGTTAAATCACCTGGTGTAGTGCATTGGTTGCAACAAAAAGCTGCATACACTCGGCCCTCGATGGAATGAGTTTGACACCTGTGGTCTAGGTGGAGAGATGGAGAAGGCCGTGCCCTAGTGTCTTATGGAGTGAGAAACTTTCCATACTGTCACCTCCTCAATGTGTTACCACCACTGTTATGCTGGTTATCCTTGATCAGGTGTGAATGGTTCGTAACTCTCATGGCTGCGTGTTTTCTTTGTCCCTCTCCTAATAGGTATGCTGCCATAGCTTACACCTGTTGGGGCTATTTGTATATTTCCTATGCTTGTGCTCCCCTGCTCTTACATAATGCTACTGGCTATAGCACTGTTCCCCCTTCCTGACTGCATGTTCTCTTCTCTGCCTCGGCCTCTGACTCGGGTGCACCTACCCCCGAGCCCTAGATCCTGCGAGAAGTGTGAGCTGCCCCCATCAACTCTCACCCCCACGCCAACCCCAGTTCCTGGATCTGGACCCTCTCCACGTGGTTTAGCCCCCTAATGCACAAGCATGTTGATTCTTTCAAAAGCAGGGACTAAAGGACAAACACTGGATCTCCAAAACACCTCTACCCCTGATTGTCACAGTGAATCTGCTCTACTCCACAGCTTTGAGTGAAGAACTATAAATACTCTGAATTGTGTGCATCTGTTGCAACTTCATTTCAGTTAGAGTTGGCTCAGTTCTCCAGTCTAGTGAATTGATATTTCAAAGTCTGTTAACTTCACAGCAGCATGCTACTTCTCCTCTCAATCAGCAGGTTTCCAACCTGTCAGAGACTTGACAAAGTTGTAGTCCGTGGGTCATCAATTTTTAGCACTATACAAAGGCTATCCTCAGTTGCAAGACTAGACCTAGGCACCGTTTACCAACTAAATACTATCTGACAAAAACTCAAAGAGTGTTTCACAAGCAGCGCCAGTAGTGTAGGGGTATCATCCAAGATTCCCATTCTTGTGACCCGGGTTCGATTCCCGGCTGGCGCATTAGGGGTTCTGTGTCGTTGGAATAGCAGAGATGAGCTATTTTCAAATGCACAAGCATGTTGATTTTTTCAAAAGCAGCAGAAAGCTGATTATGGCTTTCAGGTCCTTTTGATTTGGTGTCACACATTCACAAGGATATCTGGACTAACCTCCATCTTCACAACTCTATTCTGGTTTGTGACCTTCATCCATTCAATTATTCAATGTTCATTCCACATACTGACCATACCCCTTTTACATTGACGCACCCATTTCCCTAATGATCTGTTGGCCGTAACATTAGTTCTCTGCATGATGAGCACATGGCTTTACTGGGTGATAGAAAAATAAAGAGACTCCTTCGAGCCAGATTTCATCCAGCAACCAAAGGGTAACTATGGTTACAAGTACAGTCCTCCAGTCTACCAACGGAGCTATAGAACACTGGATCTCCAAAACACCTCTACCCCTGATTGTCACAGTGAATCTGCTCTACTCCACAGCTTTGAGTGAAGAACTATAAATACTCTGAATTGTGTGCATCTGTTGCAACTTCATTTCAGTTAGAGTTGGCTCAGTTCTCCAGTCTAGTGAATTGATATTTCAAAGTCTGTTAACTTCACAGCAGCATGCTACTTCTCCTCTCAATCAGCAGGTTTCCAACCTGTCAGAGACTTGACAAAGTTCTAGTCCGTGGGTCATCAATTTTTAGCACTATACAAAGGCTATCGTCAGTTGCAAGACTAGACCTAGGCACCGTTTACCAACTAAATACTATCTGACAAAAACTCAAAGAGTGTTTCACAAGCAGCGCCAGTAGTGTAGGGGTATCATCCAAGATTCCCATTCTTGTGACCCGGGTTCGATTCGGCTGGCGCAGTAGGGGTTCTGTGTCGTTGGAATAGCAGAGATGAACTATTTTCAAATGCACAAGCATGTTGATTCTTTCAAAAGCAGCAGAAAGCTGATTATGGCTTTCAGGTCCTTTTGATTTGGTGTCACACATTCACAAGGATATCTGGACTAACCTCCATCTTCACAACTCTATTCTGGTTTGTGACCTTCATCCATTCAATTATTCAATGTTCATTCCACATACTGACCATACCCCTTTTACATTGACGCACCCATTTCCCTAATGATCTGTTGGCCGTAACATTAGTTCTCTGCATGATGAGCACATGGCTTTACTGGGTGATAGAAAAATAAAGAGACTCCTTCGAGCCAGATTTCATCCAGCAACCAAAGGGTAACTATGGTTACAAGTACAGTCCTCCAGTCTACCAACGGAGCTATAGAACACTGGATCTCCAAAACACCTCTACCCCTGATTGTCACAGTGAATCTGCTCTACTCCACAGCTTTGAGTGAAGAACTATAAATACTCTGAATTGTGTGCATCTGTTGCAACTTCATTTCAGTTAGAGTTGGCTCAGTTCTCCAGTCTAGTGAATTGATATTTCAAAGTCTGTTAACTTCACAGCAGCATGCTACTTCTCCTCTCAATCAGCAGGTTTCCAACCTGTCAGAGACTTGACAAAGTTCTAGTCCGTGGGTCATCAATTTTTAGCACTATACAAAGGCTATCGTTAGTTGCAAGACTAGACCTAGGCACCGTTTACCAACTAAATACTATCTGACAAAAACTCAAAGAGTGTTTCACAAGCAGCGCCAGTAGTGTAGGGGTATCATCCAAGATTCCCATTCTTGTGACCCGGGTTCGATTCCCGGCTGGCGCATTAGGGGTTCTGTGTCGTTGGAATAGCAGAGATGAGCTATTTTCAAATGCACAAGCATGTTGATTTTTTCAAAAGCAGCAGAAAGCTGATTATGGCTTTCAGGTCCTTTTGATTTGGTGTCACACATTCACAAGGATATCTGGACTAACCTCCATCTTCACAACTCTATTCTGGTTTGTGACCTTCATCCATTCAATTATTCAATGTTCATTCCACATACTGACCATACCCCTTTTACATTGACGCACCCATTTCCCTAATGATCTGTTGGCCGTAACATTAGTTCTCTGCATGATGAGCACATGGCTTTACTGGGTGATAGAAAAATAAAGAGACTCCTTCGAGCCAGATTTCATCCAGCAACCAAAGGGTAACTATGGTTACAAGTACAGTCCTCCAGTCTACCAACGGAGCTATAGAACACTGGATCTCCAAAACACCTCTACCCCTGATTGTCACAGTGAATCTGCTCTACTCCACAGCTTTGAGTGAAGAACTATAAATACTCTGAATTGTGTGCATCTGTTGCAACTTCATTTCAGTTAGAGTTGGCTCAGTTCTCCAGTCTAGTGAATTGATATTTCAAAGTCTGTTAACTTCACAGCAGCATGCTACTTCTCCTCTCAATCAGCAGGTTTCCAACCTGTCAGAGACTTGACAAAGTTGTAGTCTGTGGGTCATCAATTTTTAGCACTATACAAAGGCTATCCTCAGTTGCAAGACTAGACCTAGGCACCGTTTACCAACTAAATACTATCTGACAAAAACTCAAAGAGTATTTCACAAGCAGCGCCAGTAGTGTAGGGGTATCATACAAGATTCCCATTCTTGTGACCGGGTTCGATTCCCGGCTGGCGCAGTAGGGGTTCTGTGTCGTTGGAATAGCAGAGATGAGCTATTTTCAAATGCACAAGCATGTTGATTCTTTCAAAAGCAGCAGAAAGCTGATTATGGCTTTCAGGTCCTTTTGATTTGGTGTCACACATTCACAAGGATATCTGGACTAACCTCCATCTTCACAACTCTATTCTGGTTTGTGACCTTCATCCATTCAATTATTCAATGTTCATTCCACATACTGACCGTACCCTTTTTACATTGACGCACCCATTTCCCTAATGATCTGTTGGCCGTAACATTAGTTCTCTGCATGATGAGCACATGGCTTTACTGGGTGATAGAAAAATAAAGAGACTCCTTCGAGCCAGATTTCATCCAGCAACCAAAGGGTAACTATGGTTACAAGTACAGTCCTCCAGTCTACCAACGGAGCTATAGAACACTGGATCTCCAAAACACCTCTACCCCTGATTGTCACAGTGAATCTGCTCTACTCCACAGCTTTGAGAAGAAGAACTATAAATACTCTGAATTGTGTGCATCTGTTGCAACTTCATTTCAGTTAGAGTTGGCTCAGTTCTCCAGTCTAGTGAATTGATATTTCAAAGTCTGTTAACTTCACAGCAGCATGCTACTTCTCCTCTCAATCAGCAGGTTTCCAACCTGTCAGAGACTTGACAAAGTTGTAGTCCGTGGGTCATCAATTTTTAGCACTATACAAAGGCTATCCTCAGTTGCAAGACTAGACCTAGGCACCGTTTACCAACTAAATACTATCTGACAAAAACTCAAAGAGTGTTTCACAAGCAGCGCCAGTAGTGTAGGGGTATCATCCAAGATTCCCATTCTTGTGACCCGGGTTCGATTCCCGGCTGGCGCAGTAGGGGTTCTGTGTCGTTGGAATAGCTGAGATGAACTATTTTCAAATGCACAAGCATGTTGATTCTTTCAAAAGCAGCGGAAAGCTGATTATGGCTTTCAGGTCCTTTTGATTTGGTGTCACACATTCACAAGGATATCTGGACTAACCTCCATCTTCACAACTCTATTCTGGTTTGTGACCTTCATCCATTCAATTATTCAATGTTCATTCCACATACTGACCGTACCCCTTTTACATTGACGCACCCATTTCCCTAATGATCTGTTGGCCGTAACATTAGTTCTCTGCATGATGAGCACATGGCTTTACTGGGTGATAGAAAAATAAAGAGACTCCTTCGAGCCAGATTTCATCCAGCAACCAAAGGTAACTATGGTTACAAGTACAGTCCTCCAGTCTACCAACGGAGCTATAGAACACTGGATCTCCAAAACACCTCTACCCCTGATTGTCACAGTGAATCTGCTCTACTCCACAGCTTTGAGTGAAGAACTATAAATACTCTGAATTGTGTGCATCTGTTGCAACTTCATTTCAGTTAGAGTTGGCTCAGTTCTCCAGTCTAGTGAATTGATATTTCAAAGTCGGTTAACTTCACAGCAGCATGCTACTTCTCCTCTCAATCAGCAGGTTTCCAACCTGTCAGAGACTTGACAAAGTTGTAGTCTGTGGGTCATCAATTTTTAGCACTATACAAAGGCTATCCTCAGTTGCAAGACTAGACCTAGGCACCGTTTACCAACTAAATACTATCTGACAAAAACTCAAAGAGTGTTTCACAAGCAGCGCCAGTAGTGTAGGGGTATCATACAAGATTCCCATTCTTGTGACCGGGTTCGATTCGGCTGGCAGTAGGGGTTCTGTGTCGTTGGAATAGCAGAGATGAGCTATTTTCAAATGCACAAGCATGTTGATTCTTTCAAAAGCAGCAGAAAGCTGATTATGGCTTTCAGGTCCTTTTGATTTGGTGTCACACATTCACAAGGATATCTGGACTAACCTCCATCTTCACAACTCTATTCTGGTTTGTGACCTTCATCCATTCAATTATTCAATGTTCATTCCACATTCTGACCATACCCCTTTTACATTGATGCACCCATTTCCCTAATGATCTGTTGGCCGTAACATTAGTTCTCTGCATGATGAGCACATGGCTTTACTGGGTGATAGAAAAATAAAGAGACTCCTTCGAGCCAGATTTCATCCAGCAACCAAAGGGTAACTATGGTTACAAGTACAGTCCTCCAGTCTACCAACGGAGCTATAGAACACTGGATCTCCAAAACACCTCTACCCCTGATTGTCACAGTGAATCTGCTCTACTCCACAGCTTTGAGTGAAGAACTATAAATACTCTGAATTGTGTGCATCTGTTGCAACTTCATTTCAGTTAGAGTTGGCTCAGTTCTCCAGTCTAGTGAATTGATATTTCAAAGTCGGTTAACTTCACAGCAGCATGCTACTTCTCCTCTCAATCAGCAGGTTTCCAACCTGTCAGAGACTTGACAAAGTTGTAGTCTGTGGGTCATCAATTTTTAGCACTATACAAAGGCTATCCTCAGTTGCAAGACTAGACCTAGGCACCGTTTACCAACTAAATACTATCTGACAAAAACTCAAAGAGTGTTTCACAAGCAGCGCCAGTAGTGTAGGGGTATCATACAAGATTCCCATTCTTGTGACCCGGGTTCGATTCCCGGCTGGCGCAGTAGGGGTTCTGTGTCGTTGGAATAGCAGAGATGAGCTATTTTCAAATGCACAAGCATGTTGATTCTTTCAAAAGCAGCAGAAAGCTGATTATGGCTTTCAGGTCCTTTTGATTTGGTGTCACACATTCACAAGGATATCTGGACTAACCTCCATCTTCACAACTCTATTCTGGTTTGTGACCTTCATCCATTCAATTATTCAATGTTCATTCCACATTCTGACCATACCCCTTTTACATTGATGCACCCATTTCCCTAATGATCTGTTGGCCGTAACATTAGTTCTCTGCATGATGAGCACATGGCTTTACTGGGTGATAGAAAAATAAAGAGACTCCTTCGAGCCAGATTTCATCCAGCAACCAAAGGGTAACTATGGTTACAAGTACAGTCCTCCAGTCTACCAACGGAGCTATAGAACACTGGATCTCCAAAACACCTCTACCCCTGATTGTCACAGTGAATCTGCTCTACTCCACAGCTTTGAGTGAAGAACTATAAATACTCTGAATTGTGTGCATCTGTTGCAACTTCATTTCAGTTAGAGTTGGCTCAGTTCTCCAGTCTAGTGAATTGATATTTCAAAGTCGGTTAACTTCACAGCAGCATGCTACTTCTCCTCTCAATCAGCAGGTTTCCAACCTGTCAGAGACTTGACAAAGTTGTAGTCTGTGGGTCATCAATTTTTAGCACTATACAAAGGCTATCCTCAGTTGCAAGACTAGACCTAGGCACCGTTTACCAACTAAATACTATCTGACAAAAACTCAAAGAGTGTTTCACAAGCAGCGCCAGTAGTGTAGGGGTATCATACAAGATTCCCATTCTTGTGACCCGGGTTCGATTCCCGGCTGGCGCAGTAGGGGTTCTGTGTCGTTGGAATAGCAGAGATGAGCTATTTTCAAATGCACAAGCATGTTGATTCTTTCAAAAGCAGCAGAAAGCTGATTATGGCTTTCAGGTCCTTTTGATTTGGTGTCACACATTCACAAGGATATCTGGACTAACCTCCATCTTCACAACTCTATTCTGGTTTGTGACCTTCATCCATTCAATTATTCAATGTTCATTCCACATTCTGACCATACCCCTTTTACATTGATGCACCCATTTCCCTAATGATCTGTTGGCCGTAACATTAGTTCTCTGCATGATGAGCACATGGCTTTACTGGGTGATAGAAAAATAAAGAGACTCCTTCGAGCCAGATTTCATCCAGCAACCAAAGGGTAACTATGGTTACAAGTACAGTCCTCCAGTCTACCAACGGAGCTATAGAACACTGGATCTCCAAAACACCTCTACCCCTGATTGTCACAGTGAATCTGCTCTACTCCACAGCTTTGAGTGAAGAACTATAAATACTCTGAATTGTGTGCATCTGTTGCAACTTCATTTCAGTTAGAGTTGGCTCAGTTCTCCAGTCTAGTGAATTGATATTTCAAAGTCGGTTAACTTCACAGCAGCATGCTACTTCTCCTCTCAATCAGCAGGTTTCCAACCTGTCAGAGACTTGACAAAGTTGTAGTCTGTGGGTCATCAATTTTTAGCACTATACAAAGGCTATCCTCAGTTGCAAGACTAGACCTAGGCACCGTTTACCAACTAAATACTATCTGACAAAAACTCAAAGAGTGTATTTCACAAGCAGCGCCAGTAGTGTAGGGGTATCATACAAGATTCCCATTCTTGTGACCCGGGTTCGATTCCCGGCTGGCGCAGTAGGGGTTCTGTGTCGTTGGAATAGCAGAGATGAGCTATTTTCAAATGCACAAGCATGTTGATTCTTTCAAAAGCAGCAGAAAGCTGATTATGGCTTTCAGGTCCTTTTGATTTGGTGTCACACATTCACAAGGATATCTGGACTAACCTCCATCTTCACAACTCTATTCTGGTTTGTGACCTTCATCCATTCAATTATTCAATGTTCATTCCACATTCTGACCATACCCCTTTTACATTGATGCACCCATTTCCCTAATGATCTGTTGGCCGTAACATTAGTTCTCTGCATGATGAGCACATGGCTTTACTGGGTGATAGAAAAATAAAGAGACTCCTTCGAGCCAGATTTCATCCAGCAACCAAAGGGTAACTATGGTTACAAGTACAGTCCTCCAGTCTACCAACGGAGCTATAGAACACTGGATCTCCAAAACACCTCTACCCCTGATTGTCACAGTGAATCTGCTCTACTCCACAGCTTTGAGTGAAGAACTATAAATACTCTGAATTGTGTGCATCTGTTGCAACTTCATTTCAGTTAGAGTTGGCTCAGTTCTCCAGTCTAGTGAATTGATATTTCAAAGTCGGTTAACTTCACAGCAGCATGCTACTTCTCCTCTCAATCAGCAGGTTTCCAACCTGTCAGAGACTTGACAAAGTTGTAGTCTGTGGGTCATCAATTTTTAGCACTATACAAAGGCTATCCTCAGTTGCAAGACTAGACCTAGGCACCGTTTACCAACTAAATACTATCTGACAAAAACTCAAAGAGTGTTTCACAAGCAGCGCCAGTAGTGTAGGGGTATCATACAAGATTCCCATTCTTGTGACCCGGGTTCGATTCCCGGCTGGCGCAGTAGGGGTTCTGTGTCGTTTGGAATAGCAGAGATGAGCTATTTTCAAATGCACAAGCATGTTGATTCTTTCAAAAGCAGCAGAAAGCTGATTATGGCTTTCAGGTCCTTTTGATTTGGTGTCACACATTCACAAGGATATCTGGACTAACCTCCATCTTCACAACTCTATTCTGGTTTGTGACCTTCATCCATTCAATTATTCAATGTTCATTCCACATTCTGACCATACCCCTTTTACATTGATGCACCCATTTCCCTAATGATCTGTTGGCCGTAACATTAGTTCTCTGCATGATGAGCACATGGCTTTACTGGGTGATAGAAAAATAAAGAGACTCCTTCGAGCCAGATTTCATCCAGCAACCAAGGGTAACTATGGTTACAAGTACAGTCCTCCAGTCTACCAACGGAGCTATAGAACACTGGATCTCCAAAACACCTCTACCCCTGATTGTCACAGTGAATCTGCTCTACTCCACAGCTTTGAGTGAAGAACTATAAATACTCTGAATTGTGTGCATCTGTTGCAACTTCATTTCAGTTAGAGTTGGCTCAGTTCTCCAGTCTAGTGAATTGATATTTCAAAGTCGGTTAACTTCACAGCAGCATGCTACTTCTCCTCTCAATCAGCAGGTTTCCAACCTGTCAGAGACTTGACAAAGTTGTAGTCTGTGGGTCATCAATTTTTAGCACTATACAAAGGCTATCCTCAGTTGCAAGACTAGACCTAGGCACCGTTTACCAACTAAATACTATCTGACAAAAACTCAAAGAGTATTTCACAAGCAGCGCCAGTAGTGTAGGGGTATCATACAAGATTCCCATTCTTGTGACCCGGGTTCGATTCCCGGCTGGCGCAGTAGGGGTTCTGTGTCGTTGGAATAGCAGAGATGAGCTATTTTCAAATGCACAAGCATGTTGATTCTTTCAAAAGCAGCAGAAAGCTGATTATGGCTTTCAGGTCCTTTTGATTTGGTGTCACACATTCACAAGGATATCTGGACTAACCTCCATCTTCACAACTCTATTCTGGTTTGTGACCTTCATCCATTCAATTATTCAATGTTCATTCCACATTCTGACCATACCCCTTTTACATTGATGCACCCATTTCCCTAATGATCTGTTGGCCGTAACATTAGTTCTCTGCATGATGAGCACATGGCTTTACTGGGTGATAGAAAAATAAAGAGACTCCTTCGAGCCAGATTTCATCCAGCAACCAAAGGGTAACTATGGTTACAAGTACAGTCCTCCAGTCTACCAACGGAGCTATAGAACACTGGATCTCCAAAACACCTCTACCCCTGATTGTCACAGTGAATCTGCTCTACTCCACAGCTTTGAGTGAAGAACTATAAATACTCTGAATTGTGTGCATCTGTTGCAACTTCATTTCAGTTAGAGTTGGCTCAGTTCTCCAGTCTAGTGAATTGATATTTCAAAGTCGGTTAACTTCACAGCAGCATGCTACTTCTCCTCTCAATCAGCAGGTTTCCAACCTGTCAGAGACTTGACAAAGTTGTAGTCTGTGGGTCATCAATTTTTAGCACTATACAAAGGCTATCCTCAGTTGCAAGACTAGACCTAGGCACCGTTTACCAACTAAATACTATCTGACAAAAACTCAAAGAGTATTTCACAAGCAGCGCCAGTAGTGTAGGGGTATCATACAAGATTCCCATTCTTGTGACCGGGTTCGATTCCCGGCTGGCGCAGTAGGGGTTCTGTGTCGTTGGAATAGCAGAGATGAGCTATTTTCAAATGCACAAGCATGTTGATTCTTTCAAAAGCAGCAGAAAGCTGATTATGGCTTTCAGGTCCTTTTGATTTGGTGTCACACATTCACAAGGATATCTGGACTAACCTCCATCTTCACAACTCTATTCTGGTTTGTGACCTTCATCCATTCAATTATTCAATGTTCATTCCACATTCTGACCATACCCCTTTTACATTGATGCACCCATTTCCCTAATGATCTGTTGGCCGTAACATTAATTCTCTGCATGATGAGCACATGGCTTTACTGGGTGATAGAAAAATAAAAAGACTCCTTCGAGCCAGATTTCATCCAGCAACCAAAGGGTAACTATGGTTACAAGTACAGTCCTCCAGTCTACCAACGGAGCTATAGAACACTGGATCTCCAAAACACCTCTACCCCTGATTGTCACAGTGAATCTGCTCTACTCCACAGCTTTGAGTGAAGAACTATAAATACTCTGAATTGTGTGCATCTGTTGCAACTTCATTTCAGTTAGAGTTGGCTCAGTTCTCCAGTCTAGTGAATTGATATTTCAAAGTCGGTTAACTTCACAGCAGCATGCTACTTCTCCTCTCAATCAGCAGGTTTCCAACCTGTCAGAGACTTGACAAAGTTGTAGTCTGTGGGTCATCAATTTTTAGCACTATACAAAGGCTATCCTCAGTTGCAAGACTAGACCTAGGCACCGTTTACCAACTAAATACTATCTGACAAAAACTCAAAGAGTGTTTCACAAGCAGCGCCAGTAGTGTAGGGGTATCATACAAGATTCCCATTCTTGTGACCCGGGTTCGATTCCCGGCTGGCGCAGTAGGGGTTCTGTGTCGTTGGAATAGCAGAGATGAGCTATTTTCAAATGCACAAGCATGTTGATTCTTTCAAAAGCAGCAGAAAGCTGATTATGGCTTTCAGGTCCTTTTGATTTGGTGTCACACATTCACAAGGATATCTGGACTAACCTCCATCTTCACAACTCTATTCTGGTTTGTGACCTTCATCCATTCAATTATTCAATGTTCATTCCACATTCTGACCATACCCCTTTTACATTTGCACCCATTTCCCTAATGATCTGTTGGCCGTAACATTAGTTCTCTGCATGATGAGCACATGGCTTTACTGGGTGATAGAAAAATAAAGAGACTCTTCGAGCCAGATTTCATCCAGCAACCAAAGGGTAACTATGGTTACAAGTACAGTCCTCCAGTCTACCAACGGAGCTATAGAACACTGGATCTCCAAAACACCTCTACCCCTGATTGTCACAGTGAATCTGCTCTACTCCACAGCTTTGAGTGAAGAACTATAAATACTCTGAATTGTGTGCATCTGTTGCAACTTCATTTCAGTTAGAGTTGGCTCAGTTCTCCAGTCTAGTGAATTGATATTTCAAAGTCGGTTAACTTCACAGCAGCATGCTACTTCCTCTCAATCAGCAGGTTTCCAACCTGTCAGAGACTTGACAAAGTTGTAGTCTGTGGGTCATCAATTTTTAGCACTATACAAAGGCTATCCTCAGTTGCAAGACTAGACCTAGGCACCGTTTACCAACTAAATACTATCTGACAAAAACTCAAAGAGTATTTCACAAGCAGCGCCAGTAGTGTAGGGGTATCATACAAGATTCCCATTCTTGTGACCCGGGTTCGATTCGGCTGGCGCAGTAGGGGTTCTGTGTCGTTGGAATAGCAGAGATGAGCTATTTTCAAATGCACAAGCATGTTGATTCTTTCAAAAGCAGCAGAAAGCTGATTATGGCTTTCAGGTCCTTTTGATTTGGTGTCACACATTCACAAGGATATCTGGACTAACCTCCATCTTCACAACTCTATTCTGGTTTGTGACCTTCATCCATTCAATTATTCAATGTTCATTCCACATTCTGACCATACCCCTTTTACATTGATGCACCCATTTCCCTAATGATCTGTTGGCCGTAACATTAGTTCTCTGCATGATGAGCACATGGCTTTACATAGAAAATAAAAGACTCCTTCGAGCCAGATTTCATCCAGCAACCAAAGGGTAACTATGGTTACAAGTACAGTCCTCCAGTCTACCAACGGAGCTATAGAACACTGGATCTCCAAAACACCTCTACCCCTGATTGTCACAGTGAATCTGCTCTACTCCACAGCTTTGAGTGAAGAACTATAAATACTCTGAATTGTGTGCATCTGTTGCAACTTCATTTCAGTTAGAGTTGGCTCAGTTCTCCAGTCTAGTGAATTGATATTTCAAAGTCGGTTAACTTCACAGCAGCATGCTACTTCTCCTCTCAATCAGCAGGTTTCCAACCTGTCAGAGACTTGACAAAGTTGTAGTCTGTGGGTCATCAATTTTTAGCACTATACAAAGGCTATCCTCAGTTGCAAGACTAGACCTAGGCACCGTTTACCAACTAAATACTATCTGACAAAAACTCAAAGAGTATTTCACAAGCAGCGCCAGTAGTGTAGGGGTATCATACAAGATTCCCATTCTTGTGACCCGGGTTCGATTCCCGGCTGGCGCAGTAGGGGTTCTGTGTCGTTGGAATAGCAGAGATGAGCTATTTTCAAATGCACAAGCATGTTGATTCTTTCAAAAGCAGCAGAAAGCTGATTATGGCTTTCAGGTCCTTTTGATTTGGTGTCACACATTCACAAGGATATCTGGACTAACCTCCATCTTCACAACTCTATTCTGGTTTGTGACCTTCATCCATTCAATTATTCAATGTTCATTCCACATACTGACCGTACCCCTTTTACATTGACGCACCCATTTCCCTAATGATCTGTTGGCCGTAACATTAGTTCTCTGCATGATGAGCACATGGCTTTACTGGGTGATAGAAAAATAAAGAGACTCCTTCGAGCCAGATTTCATCCAGCAACCAAAGGGTAACTATGGTTACAAGTACAGTCCTCCAGTCTACCAACGGAGCTATAGAACAGGGTCACCTTCGTCATGCCTTTCCAGCCACCAGGAAATATTCTGGGACTCTGAAGATTCAATTTCCTTGAAATTTACAACAAACACTGGATCTCCAAAACACCTCTACCCCTGATTGTCACAGTGAATCTGCTCTACTCCACAGCTTTGAGTGAAGAACTATAAATACTCTGAATTGTGTTCATCTGTTGCAACTTCATTTCAGTTAGAGTTGGCTCAGTTCTCCAGTCTAGGGAATTGGTCCTTTTGATTTGGTGTCACACATTCACAAGGATATCTGGACTAACCTCCATCTTCACAACTCTATTCTGGTTTGTGACCTTCATCCATTCAATTATTCAATGTTCATTCCACATACTGACCATACCCCTTTTACATTGATGCACCCATTTCCCTAATGATCTGTTGGCCGTAACATTAGTTCTCTGCATGAGAAGAATATAGGTGGCCTGGTCCACCCGTCACTAAGATTTATGAGCCCAGTTCGGGCAAGGCTCCGCAGCACAAGGGGTGAGAGGACGTGGATTAACAGTTAAACAAATGAATCTCGCCACGCTTTAGTCTTTTACCTTTGTATCAGGGATTCTGCTAATTTTACCGCCGGCATTCTTGGGTCGCGCAGCGGGCATGCTATATTATAAACCTATATTATAAACCCTGCAGAAATCATGTGTGAACAATGTAGCCATTTATCAAATAAAATTATTAGTAAACTACACAATACTGGTAAAGGCATAGTACACTGTTAGGTCACCTGAAGTGTCTGTTTATGTCTGTTTATTTCTTTTATTAAAGAGCCAAACGAAGAATTAAATGATGGAAATGTAAACACACGAGAGTAAACTGGTCACGAGGGACAATATGGAATGCCATGAGATTATGGGAGGGATTGAGCTCGGTGGGAGTGGTAATGACGTCAAATTCCAAGGCAGGAGGAGTTATGACATGTTAAAATGGGATGCACGGAAAGGAGACCAGGGCCCGTATTCACAAAGAATTTTAAGGGTAAAAGTTGGTCCTAACTCCGCAATTTAGGAGCAAGTCCCAAAAATAATGGGCGTGTCACTCATAAATTTAGGAGTTCTAAATTTTTGGGATAAGAGTATTTCACAAAGGGTTTGAGAGCTAAAAACAGCTCCTAAGTCCAGGACAAGTTAGAAGCAGGCAAGAGGACTAAGTCGCTAAAGACCTACTCACGGCGATCCGAAAATCTGCTGCTGGCGGCAATCGTTGTCGCAATCGCGTCAACACTGGAGATATTGAATGATACAGAGCTAATAAAAAGGTACCGCCTCAATCGCGAGGGTATTATCAGGGTTGGGTTGTAATGGAATACATGTAACGGCGTTACGTAATCAGAATACAAAAATCAAGTAACTGTATTCAGCTCGCGTTACATTTGAAAAACGAGTAATCTGAATACAGTTACTTTAATAAACCTGAAGTGAATACATTTTGGATTACTTCTTGGAATTCTTGGTGGAAAGTTTTCCTTACAAACATTAATGAGCTGATATTCATTACTAAAGTTACAGCATGAAATTATCACGCCTACATGATTATCATCACACAGCTCACGAAAACTACAGCCGCTGCACAGAACCAAAAACTGCGTTAAAAAAATGCGTTTAAAAAAGCGCGTGCCCACGCCCAGACAAACATTGATAGGGACAAGATGGAAGAAAAGTCAGCTTTTAGTTTGTGGCGTTATCGACACAATTTCCAGTTTAAAGAAGAACATGGGAAAAATCTGTCGGTCCAGTGTACCTTGTGTCTTCCAGGAATAAAGATACTGTCGGCATCAAAGGACTCGACTTCGAACCTTAAAAAGCACTTGGAGTAAGTCGACGTTAGCTAACCTTCAGTTTAATGCACACAGTTCTGCAGTAATTTGCTGTTACCTGACCTTAGCCTACGGTTTGAGGCATCGCATTAACTGCTCTGCTAATTTTATACTGCTTTCTTTATTGTTGAAACGATGACATTTTATTTTATTCTTTTTATTTTTCCCAGTTTTCTCCCAATTTGGTAGACAATTGTACTCTACTATACGTCAATTGCGTTATGCACTGCCGAGCATTCGCCGCTACATATCCCTTACAAGTCGCTGTTATTCCAGTGCCAAAAAAGTTTCAAAAGTTATTACATTGTTTTAGATGCTGTGTTTGAGTTATGCTAATGATGAGCCATCAAAACAGTAAAATAACTTGCCTTTCAATATCTCTTTGCTTTTTATTATGATTAATTTAGAATCTGTCCATTCTAATTCCATAACATGTTAATGACGACGACTACAACAAAAATGCAGATACAATGTTGCATACATTTAGCTAAATTGACATCTCAAATTTATTAGTATTTATTATTAAATGAACAGAAGCTGACCTGACCTCAACACAGTGGAAAGTTGAACATGACATCCTTTTTCAAAGTGTAATGCATAATAACTATTTAAATGTATTACTGATCAAATAAAAAAGTGAACATGGCGTGTGCAAAAGTTTGAGCACCCTTTTAGTACTAAGTAGCACCACCTTTGGCTATATAACAGCTTCCCAATGTCTCCTGTACCCCAAAACATACCCATCTGTGATGGAAAAAGTAAGTAATCCAAAAGTATTCTAAAAGTAATCTGATTACGTTACTTTTTTGAGACATGTAACTGTATTCGTATCGGATTACTTTCAGAGCCGTGTAATCAGTAATCAGGCACTAATTACATTTACAAAGTAACCCTCCCAACCCTGTGTATGGAATATGGCCACCAACCCAGTGAGTGTTCCAGGAGGGAAGAAGTTGGCTGGGAGGACCCAAAGGACAGACAAGTCCAGAAGAAAAGTGGCCACTCCTATCCTGTTGTGCCCCCTAGAGAAAAGGGCCACAAGAAGCCAAGTAAGCCACAAATGCAACAAAGGGAATCCAAAATGGCTGACAAGTGTGCGGGTTTAGAGGCAGAGTTGGGAGAGGCCATAGCTGTGATCAAGGACAAAGAGGAAGTGATCCACAAGCTGGAGAATGAAAAGGCATCTCTTAGCAATGAGATGAGATGTGTGAAGGCCCACAGACGGAAGCTGGAAGAAGAGGTGAGGAACCTAACCCAGACGTTAGAGGAAGAGCATCTGCTCTGACATTCAGAAAGCCAGGATCAGGCCAAAGAGGAATATGCCAGGACATTGTTGGATGCACAGACCATGCTCGCTCATGCAAGTTCCCAATTCTTGCAACCTGGGTTCAATTCCCGGCTGGCGCTAAAGGCGCGCTGTCTCTTGTCTCTTCGACATACAGGCTGTACCCCTTTTCCATGGTTGCAGTCCTATCCCTCATGGTCTAGTGGTCAGGATTCGGCGCTCTCACTGCCGCGGCTTGGGTTGGGTCAGGGAACGATGTCGATTGCTTCTCAACAGTTTTGTCTCCCTCGCCTGTTGTTGGATAGTCTAAAAACTCCTGCTCCAATACACAGTCAAGGTCACCTTCATCATGCCCTTCCAGCCATCTGGAAATATTCTGTGACTCTGTAGATTCAATTACTTTGACATTTAAAACAAACACTGAATCTACAGAAGACAACTCTACCCCTGATTGACACAGTGAACCTGTTATATTCCAGAGCCTTATATGAAGAACTGAAAATACTCTTAATTGTATATATCCATTGCAACTTAGTTTCTGTTAGAGTTGGATTTGTTCTCCATTCTACTGACTTAACATTTTAAGGCATGTTGACTTCACAGTATGCTACTTATCCTCTCAATCATCATGTATCCACCCCTGGAAGAACCATAACCAAGTCCCAGTCCATGGGACAAGATCTGTACAACGGAACCATACCTGTTCCCATGAGTAGGACGTATCCTACACTTCTTTCTGGTCACTTCATTGCTACACTCACTGAGTGAAGTTTTTCCTTGCGCTCTGTGTCCATTGTGAAGAAAAACTGTTATAACGATCAGGTTTATGTTGCACTTTTCGATTCCTGTTAGGCATTTCGTCTGTGCTACGAGATAAGGAAATATTTGTTCGCATCATACATTTTTAGCACTATACACAGGCTATCCTTAGTTGCAAGACTATAACTAGGCACCGTTTTCAAGCTTGACGCTTTATGACAAATACTCTAACCAAAGATTGCAGGAGGTGCCAGTATTTTGCAGGCATCATGCAAGTTTCCAATTCTTGCAACCTGGGTTCGATTCCCGGTTGGCGCAAAAGTCTCTTGTGAATAGCAGGGATGAATTTTTTTGAAACACGCAAGCATATTGCCTTTTGCGAAAAAACAGAAACATGGTTATGGGTTTCAAGTCCTTTCAATGTCACGCATTCACAAGGATATCTGCACTTACTCGCATCTTCACAACTCTATTCAGTTTGACGCCTTCATCCATTCAATTATTCAATGTTCTTTGAACATACTGACCGTATCCCTCTTACATTGCTGCACCCATATCCCTAATAGTTAGTGGCTGTGACATTAGCCATAACATAACCTTGTTCTTCTCTGCATGATGAGCAGAGTTTTACAAGCTGATAGAAAATAGAAAGCAGTCCTTCGAGCCGGATTTGAACCAGCGACCTAAGGATAACCATGGTCACAATTACAGTCCTCCGCTCTACCAACTGAGCTATCTATCGAAGGCAAGTTCCAGAAGGTTGAAATCGTGGCATTTTTCTATAATGACATCTGCACTAACGTACATCTTCACAACTCTGTTGAGATTTTTTCGCCTTCATCCGGTCAATTATTCAGTGATCATTCAACATACAGGCCACATCCCTGATGGTCTAGTGGTTAGGATTCGGCACTCTCACCCGCGGGCCAGGCGTATATAGCTGTAATGGACTGACAGCCAATAGGATTAAGGCATGTTTTTTTTGGAGGCTGCTGGTACACACCCTCTCTAGCAGCCAACGGGAATATTGCAATTTTAATTCACATTTTCTCTTTGTCTGGGGTTCGATTCCCAGTCAGGGAGGATTTATGTATTTGTGTACATATTTAAATTATTTTAAAGAGCATCGTTTTCATTCTTAACAACTTTATGAATGTAATGTGTACCTAGAAAACGATTTACCCTCAATGATTGTGTATAGCTCTCTCCTTAATAAATGTAGAAATGCCCCTTATAATTACTTTATAATTAGTTACACAAGTGAGGACACCCTCTCACCTGTTCTTGAGCGGCGGTTGGAATCTTCATGTAATTAAATTATATTTGACAGTCTAAATACGTAATTGTCATAGATTTTTTATTATTTTTATTAACTGCTACCAACAGTAGCTGTTTGCTCATACACTATAATATCTTTCTTGCACTCATACAAATACTGATGTACAAAAATGCACCAAACTCATTGATTTATCTAGAAGACTATTTTGTACAATTTCTTTCACAAAAAAATATGTATCCTCTTTGTCTTAACTATATACAACAACAAACAACAACTAATATATTTACACAATCACAATTATATTTCACACAAATTAAAATTATGCACACTAATATACAATAATCAGAATATATTTACATTACAGGTTATTACAGCTCACTATTTACATTCATTTTTTTATAGTGTGTGTGTGTGTATGTGTAATTGAGCAAGAGAGAGAGTCTCACTTTCCCTTTTCCTCCATCCATCTCTGCTTTTCAGCCTCACAAAAGGCAGACTGCTGGAACTCCCTCCAGGCCATTTCTCTCGTCATGCCCTGTGCCTGGTACAGGGACAACACTTTGGCAGGACAGTAAATGTATTTCCCTGCCACTCCAGGGAAGCCAGAATGTGTATGAGGGCTGTTGGGGCCTTGCTTCAGTGGCTTGTGGCTGAACCTGCACAGACGGCCAGAGAGATGCTGCTCCACAGCTTTCCTCTCTCCTTTGTTACCTTTTTCCTCTCTGCCCCCCTCTGCTTTGAGGCCTCCAGCTCCCGCTGAACGAAGGCAATGGCAGCAAACTCCTCGAATGGCGTCCTCGGATTGGTGAGGCCCTCTGCTGCATAGGTCTGGAAGACTTTTTTAGAGCAGTAAAAGTGCTTCAGTTCTCCAGTCTGATACAACTAGTGAATGGAGGAACCATCTCTGAGGTAGCGGGGGTTAGACAGGTCTGTTGCTGCTGTTGCTTCTCCAGGATTTCCTTCACCATCCTCTTGACTGTGGCCTGGGTCAGAGGGGCATCCCGGTGGCAGGGCTGTGACTGGGACACTGACCATCTCACTCTCTGCAGTTACATGCCTTCTTGCAGCTGGCCCTCCTCACCTCAAGGCACCAGAAGGACTGGGACGCCCAACTCCCCCTGGTCCTGCTGTCATACCGGTCAGCAGTGCAGGAGTCCACGGAGTGCACGCCGGTGACTCACCTCCGCTACCCAGCGACTCACCATCCACGGCACCCAACCACCGACATCGCCGTCGCCTGCAGCCGGCCTGACATTGCCGATGCCTGTATCCGACCTGACATTGCCAATGCGCGCAGCCAGCCCGATATCACCGCCAGGACGACAGGGGGGGGGGGGGCCGGGGAGAAACAGGAGACCACCAACGTTACACCTTTCTTCGCAGTGCAGGTGTCGCACCAATGGCAATGTGAGACTACGTCGCACCGGCAACGCCCCCTGTAGAACTGCTCTCGGAGGCGGTGCAGCGTTTTGTTTACACCGTAGTGTCCGGATCCAGTGGTGCTGTGGGCCAGGGGCAGCACGGTGGGCCGTAGCTGAAGGGGTGTCACAAGCTGCAGGCGAATGACGCCCTGGGCCGGGTCTGACCAGCGGCGGTACAGCATGTCATCGTGCAGTTGTAGCGAGCCCCACTGGCCTCCAGCTGTTTGACTGCTGGGGAGAGGGGGGAGAGTGTAGAGCGAACAGGCCTCACTCCTGTTCTGAACCACTGCAGCACCGGGCCGACCTCTTCGTCTCCCTCTTGGGCTGCACACACTTGAGGAGGCGTTAGGTCACCTATCACCGTTGGGGGAAGGGGGCATTACGGGTGGCTTGTGAATATAAACACTGGACTGAGGTTAGTTAGGTAGGTAGATTAAACTAGCTACCATACCGCTCACAAGCAATGAACAGGTTGTTTGGTTCTTAAACCATCTTTTATTTTAAGCTGGAGCTCAAGTGTTTTTGGTTTTCATTCAACGTTTACGTCTCATTGAAACAATAAGAAGATGAAATGTTGTTGAATGGTTCCATATTCAGTTGAACTGTTTTCTAACTACAATTTGACATGATTGAAAGGGTTTCCACACTGCTATTGTTCTATTATCTTTGCTTTGCATTTTAAATGTGATTCAATTTCCATTTTACCTTTTTGTTATTTAAGTATGTTTGTGTAATATTGATTGAAATGTATATCTATTCATATCGGTTCTCAGTTCTCTTTGATAATCGCGCATTCCTTTACTCTCTTTGACATATCTGCAGTAGTGCTATGGTTAAGGCCACCAGTCTGATACCTTTACGTCACCCACAGGGATTTAAACTTGTAATTCAATCTTTATCCTCAAGGTGTCCCTGTAGGCACTGTCGCAACAGTAGCTTCACTAATAGTTGGTGGCTAATCGTACCCATTATAAAAGCAATGAATTTACCTAATATGGTGTGGCTGAAAGGAAAAATAAACACAAATACGAAAAGCATGTATTTGAGAACGAATACAGTATCCACCTGGTACACTGCAAATAGATGTATTTCATTTATTTTGCACAACTTGCAATTTAATAATACACCCACAAAATAGATCTGAGACCAGGCGGGGGGACTCAGCCTTGAGCGGCAGCTGGATGTCATTCATAATTTGACAGATGCATTCTTAAACTCAAATATTCTATTAAAAAAGTGAATAATTCAAAATGAGCTGCATTTTAAAACAAGCACGTAGTAAGTACACTTTGACAGAAGCATGTGCCGTGGATATGCATAAAATAATAGAACTGTCCATTTAATTTGCAATGCTCACATTGTGGCACTAGCGAGTAATATTTGGGCAAGTAATTTCCCAAGTCGGAAAATGCGTTACATGGAGAATCTGAGGAATGCAATTACAAAGCAAGGTAACACTTTTTGTGCAGGTTAAATACTCTGTAACTGTACTTTTTTTAATGTGAGTACGCAATTTCCCACAGCCTCAAACAACAGCATAGAGCAGGGCCAGCGCTGGCTTTTTGGGAGCCCTAAACAGGATTTTGTTTGGGGCTCCCTCACTATAATCTGTCTCCTCCCAGCATCTACTAATGAGCTTTAACTACTATTAACATTACATTACAGGCATTTAGCAGATGCTCTTATCCAGAGCGACTTACAGTTTACATTTCTTTACAATCCATTTATACAGCTGGATATTAACTGAAGCAATTCAGGTTAAGTACCTTGCTCAAGGGTACAACGGCAGTGTCCCACCTGGGGATTGAACCTGCAACCTTAACGTTACAAGCCCAGTTCCCTAACCATTATACCACACTGCCTGCTATTAACTAAAAGCACACAGATATACCACACAAATATATGGACAGAGGGATACATTATCAGCAAATACTTTTTATTGATAAGGTCTGTATTTGATACAATTCTGAGTACCAACAAAAACAGGTTTTCCCCTACTTAAATTATAAATAAAGATCAATTATAATGTAAAATTGAAATAATAAATAGCAAATAAATAAGAAACAAAAGGGGGAAATGAAGGAAGGCACACATTCTGAATATATTTACATTGGATTTTATATTCTGCTCAAAACTTCCTTTGCTTTACTTTTTTCCTGCCGTGGACATAAATGATAAAACATTCTAAAACCATCTTGTCTCATCTCGCATTTTTTATATGAACTGGGCTGCAGCTACCTACATTTAGCTACCTATGTTTAGCCTACTTTAGCGAGATCATAGTAATACTATTAGTCCTATGTCCTGTTCTTTCTGTCATCCTTGTTTTTCTCTTTTTTTGCTTCTTAGCACCAGATAAATACATTCTTTATGATGTCATTGCACTTAATGTAGCTCACACTGGCAGATATTACCAGAAGTGTGATGGGTGAGCATGATGAGGGAGGGGTGGTAAATCAGCTGACTCAGAATCTAAATTTGTTTTAAATATTTTATTTTTAACAACCATTGTGGATATGATATGCTATTTTTTAACAACCATTGTGGATATGATATTTTAGCTATTTGATCAAATACAATTATTTGATATACTTTTATATAAATAAAAAGTATATATTTTTTAGACAAAAATTAATTTCAGAATACAGTGTTAGGTGGCCCCCTAGTGGCAGCGGGGCCCTAAGCAGCTGCTTATGTTGCTTATACATAGGGCCTGCCCTGGTTGGAAGCTATCTGAGACATAATTACTTAATTACAAAGATAATTAATGTGGGGGAAGCAATACTGCAAACCTGGGATCACCCTATTTGTGTTTGAGTAAAGTTGCAGATGGGTATTACACCCAAGTTAACTAAAAGGGAATGTTACACATTAGCGACCAGCCACAATGCAGCCTTACATCATCAAATTCCAGTCAGCTTAGAGTTCCACATGTCAATCACAAAAAGATTTGGGAAAAGGAAGGAAGACACATTCTGAACATATTTACATTGGATGTTATATTCTGCTCAAAACTTCCTCTTTGCTTTACTTTTTTCCTACTGTGGACATAAATGATAATAAAACGTTCTGAAACCGTCTTGTCTCGTCTGCCATTTTTGATCTGAACTTGGCTGCGGCTACCAATGTTTAGCCTACTTTAGGGAAATCATAATAATACAATTAGTCCTATACCTTTGTCCTGTTCTTTCTGTTTTCCTTGTTTTTCTCTTCTTTGTTTTTTTTTGTTTTGTGCTCCTAAACTATAGAACACCCTGCCATATGTCAGGGAGGAACCAACAATCGAACATTTTAAAAGTGGTTTTTTTAAATTATCCAAGTTTAAATTGCCTCTTGATTTTATAATGCCTTGCTTTTAGATTTGTTTTAATGTGTCCTGTTTTTATAACAATTTATTTGATTGACATATTTTTGATTATTATTATATTAATTAAATATTAAATATTATCTTTTATTTTGCCTTTTGTTTCTTTTATGCGTGTGTGGTGCTCTTTGGGCTGCTTTTTGTGTGGTAAGGTGCTATATAAATAAAGATTATTATTATTAGTAGTAGTAGTATTATTATTACTCTGAGTGGTTTACAGTGGAGGACAGAAACTCGCCTCAACCTCCATTAATATGGAGCACCCACCTATGATGCACGGCTGCCATTTTGCACCAGACTGCTAACCACACATCAGCTGAAAATAGATTTATCATCCATTTTACACATTTTGTAAGCAAAACTTTTTCTAGTCTCTGCTTAGCAACTGCAAAATTTGAATTACCACTGCGTGAATTTTAATCGCTAAAAGTTTTACAAATTTAGAATACAAATGATTAATTACAAAAATGAATTACCACTGCGTGAATACCACTTAAATACCACTGCATGAACAATGATTGATCTTACCATGTATAAATGCACATCTTGTAAGTCGCTCTGGATAAGAGCTTCTGCTAAATGCCTAAAATGTAAAATAAAACACCTTCCATGTGCATCTGAACAAGCACAGAGGTTACATTACAGAAATAATTTGAACAACTGAAGCTTGAAAGATAGTCATTGTTGACCATTGCAATCCCATAGTCTTGTTTACAAGCCTTGTGCTTGTGTTCTAGATTTAATTGCCTTCACAGTGAGATGTGAATGTGCCCAGAGAGAATCTACACAGTACTCACAGATAAGGTTGTGCTGCAGTGCCTCAATGCAGAAGAGAACACTGCTCTCAATGCAGAGATGGATGTACACGTGAATGTCAACCCTTATTTCTTCACATCGTTAAAGCTATATCCATGGTTACAGCAAACTCTATATGTTTGTATATGTGTACAAAATATAGTTTCTGTCCCGCTAAACTGTTTGGCTTCCCATAAATTCTGAGCTTATAACGTTGGATAACACAGCCCCCTGGCTGATCAAATGCACCCACAGAAGTAGAGCAACAGACTCTAAAGACCCACTAGCTACTCATCTCTGTATTCCAACATTCTTACAGTTGAATGTTCTGGCTCCCTTCTGTTGAAGCTGAAACATTTCAATTTGATGTGTCTTATGAATATTCGTGAGGGGGCATGACCAAGTTAAGGACCCTGGGCACACACCTTGGCAAAAATACTCTGCATGGACAGAGGAATTCTTGTATAATGCAGCAAAATATAATATATATATATTATACTATACAAGATTTGAGTTTGAGCAGTAGTTTGAGATAATAGGAGATGGGAATTGTTGTATTAAACCAAATTATATTTCAAAGTAACCTTTGCTAGTCTTTTTTTTAAACTTCCAATCTTCATCATTCAATGCGGGTAAAACATGTCCCAAAATAAATGCAGTTTTCTCCAACTGATGCGCTCCGTCGTTGAAATAAGACTGTGATGTCAGCAAAACGTCACACTAAAGTATGTACTCTAAATAAAGGTTGTGGGTGGGAATGCGCAGGCTCATTGGTCTTCGCAAATGCGCGGAAGCTGAAGGTTGCCAGTGTTTAATGCAATTCCCCATTTTAAAACTATGCGCTATGTGAATGGTCTTTCAGAAAGAAACATGCAGGTGGTAAAACATATTACATTGCAGCCATTTGAACCATACTTTCATGACATAATTAAAACACAAAATTGAACGTTGTATTCCCCCAGCTAACATGCTGTATTCTCATGTTGTAGAAGTTATTATTCTTAGTAAACTAGGCCAGCTACTTAGCTTTGTGTCACATATTAAATCTGCGTCTCTGGTTTACTATTTTTTTGACCTGTAGATGGTACGTAGCTGGCAATATATACTGCTAGATAGCAATGCTCCTTGTAAAATAGACTAGCAAAATATATTATATGCATCACTTATAATGGATTATTTGTTTATGCTCTTGCTTGGTGATTTTTTCCTGTAGCAAACTATGCTATTGTCATTAAAGCATGAGACTAAAAAACGCTGCACTTATAAAGAATAATGCACTTTTTCAAGCCCCAATTTCTACACATCATTTTACATTTACATTTTAAGTATTTAGCAGACACTCTTATCCAGAGAGACTTACAAGATGTGCATTAATACATGGTAGGAACAATCAGTTTGAGCACGAGATCAGTGCAGTAATACAGCGATAGACATCGTTGTAGGCAGCTGCATACCATACCTGTAACACTGGGAAGGAAAAGGTTAGTCATTTTTTTATTACACACATACTACACATAGATAGCTATATAGATAATGTCTGACTCATCTGGTACTCCTTCCACCTTTCTCTGCAATTCGGATATTTATGGATAAACTAGATGCAATTGAAAAAGTAGGAGAGGATAAGATCATTGGAAAAATATTCTTATTCGATTGCAAGTAGATAACTTTTCTTTGACCTCCCAATAGACTACTTTTAATTTGACCCAATCTGGACACCTTCTATGGAGCGCTATTACCATGTGTGTGACGTCATTCGAGGAGGACGCCTTTCCTCCACAATTGTATGAAGCTAGGACGGCCGGTTCCAAATGTATGATTTTTTAAAAAATTTACACGTACCAGTTCTCGTTAAAAACTCAAAAAACTTAATCGAGGAGAATCACCTTGATGTTTTCTGCCAACATATGACCGAAACGTTTGGAATGTTTTTTTGGGCAACATTAAGACGAGGTTGCTTTTTCAAAAGGCCGGTTAAACTCTCTGCTGCTGCCGCCGACCAATCGGAAGTGAGTATTTTTCGCGCTGATTGGGATTAGAGTTTCCCGCAAGCATAGATTCGAGTTGCATACAGTTGGGACTTGGAAGATGCTACAAACAGGTTATTTTTTATTTTCCTTTTGTCTTGACTGTTGCCTGTGAATTTAATGTCCACAATATCACCATACTTTCTTCCCCGAAAAGAAAACGAGGGAAGGTCATTTGTATAGCACTATGGGTCCTTCTACTTGCTATTTGGAAATTAGCCGCGAGTTAGTCATTCAATAGGTAGCTTCCTAGCGTTCCGGACAAATATCTATTTGTTAAAATATATACAATATAGCTTGTACCAACAGAGATACATTTAATTGGAAGATTTATTAAAGGGTGACTGACGAATAATTTAGATTTCCTATATTTTGGCCTACCCTACAATTAGCTAACCAAGGAATTTGTAGCTACCTCTAGCTATATTGTTAGCTAGCTAGCTAGCTAGTATAACGATTTAGCCTCCAAGCCAACGTTAACGAACAAGTTAACGTCTCAAGCGAACCAGGCAATCATAAATACATGAAGTGGCAATAGCTTAGCCTTTTTAAACAGTTTTTTTTAGCTAACGTTAACTAACTTGTGATTGATTTCAGAGTCAGAGAATTGGCAGGGTGGAAGGCGATGCCGGTAGCTAGCTAGCAAGTCAAAATGGCTCTTGAAGTAGGCTATTTTGCCACAACTGGCAGATGGAGTGGCTCGCTAGCTACATAACTACCATATTAGCGCTAACTGTAGTGTTAGATGGAGCTACACGTTACGTTAGCTTGCTAGGATAGCTACTAGCTCTATTTTTTCATGTAACTCGTGAGATGGCAGAGTGAGCTATCCAGCTAGCTTAAATATGAATGAAACTTATCTTTGGATATGTTATTTACCTCTAGCATATTTATTTACCATAGCAATGATAACCAGTATCTCTCAGTCAAGGTGTATATTACCTAGAATTTTGAATTTTAAGCAGAAATAAGGGTTAAAATAAAATGGATAACGGTACACATAATCTTGGTAGTAAGCTAGCTACGCTCGCTACGCTCGCTAACATTTTTTATGAATGAAAATTATTCCGTTTACTTTCTAGGTAGCTACAATGGTAGCCAGCCACACTGAATAGAATTTTGAAATCGAGTGTCGTATCCTCAAAGCTTGTTAGCCAGCTATAAACGTATGTGAACCGACACACTGTTGCGCTAGTGAGCTAACGCTTACTGACTAGCTTGGTTGTTGCATGTACTCTGATTAAACGTATTTTTAGCATCTCGTATATGTAGATGGTCATGTTCAAGTGTAGTTGAATGGGAGGCCATTTTTAGCAAGACGGCAGCCCCCCTCTGTCAATTTGGGCAAGCCGCAGTCAGATTTTGGCAAGCAAGAGTGAGTTCACTTGGTAGTTCTCCTTAGAACGTATAATACAGCGCTTGGTCCTCAATCCACTAGTCCAGGGCTACTCGAATCACAATCGCTGTTTTTCCACACTCCCTTTACCTGGTAGTCGGGTGTGAGGACACTGGTCAATCAATTGCACGAATTGTTCAATTACCTACCTGAGAGAAAAGAAAACGAGGATCGAATTTGGATTCGTGGGCCAGATTTGAGTAACCATGCACTAGTCTGTACATCCATAATTTAAATGAGTAACGTTAGTAAATCCTAAAATGATGTTCACATTTTGGTAAAATGTATCCTGGCGATATGCAAAAATAGCGTGTAAAAATAATAATTATCAGGGACATGGCAAAAGCATTTTTACACAAGCATCAGATGCATTACTATATAGTGTTTGTAGCCAAAGGCTAATGTCCACAATTAACCTGTCCACAAGTTCAGAACTCACAATTCATGGTACAATGTTGAAAAAATTGAAAAAAACATGAATACATATAAATTATACATATTTTAATGTTTCAAAAGCTTTTCTTTTAAGATCTTTCAGACAACAGTAATTTATTTGTATTTTATTGTATGACCAGCTTAATGACAGTAAAAAAACATGTTCACTCTTTGCTGTGGATGTTTTTTTTTAAAGTGAATACATGCTTTCTGAAACCATTTGCATTTTTGAACAACAGAGGCTGATTAGAATGCGTGCTGCCTATTTACGCCTGACATCCAGAGCCATAATGGTCGGTCTCAACACAGACACCTGTCTCATTTCCAATAGCATTCTTTTCTCCAAATTCAGAACTTAGACTACAAATTCCTTATTTTTTCTAAATTGTCATATTCATTCTACAATTCTATCATATTTTAGGTAGTTCTATGTACCATGTAACGTTAACACGTGCAATACACGCAAGCATCACAACTGCACTGGGTTGATACTGTTTCCAGTTTGACACATGGAGCTCAAAACGGGATAAACCATGGTGCCTTACATAGTTTTGAGAAGTAAAAATGTATGTATTAAATGTCAAATCAAAATTATACTAACAATCTATAATTTATTTGCTACTGAACAAATGATGTTGTTTTGAACATTACTCTAATTTCCCTCTTGGCAATCCCAGTTTAGCTTGCGGACTACTTTCCTAGCTTCACCTTTCAGGTGTTCAGATCACTGATTTTACAGTGAGGTTAGTGGGCATGCACAGATATAAGCATGCAGTGCTGACAAACACACCACGTAGGTAACGTTGATGCTAAGATTTTGGACACTTTGGCCACATAACTGGCCACTTTTGCAATTAGGCTACCAATTTATGGGGTCAATTACAATGTGTGGCCTTAATGTACCTCTTGAAGAGAACATATGCTGTGTACCTTTTTAACCTTAGAAAGTTCAAACTTTCAATAACTGTTGTGGAGTGGACCATCCTGGTTAAATAAAATCATATTGAATTGCATAAGTTGAATAACATTAAATAATTAGACATAAATTGCAACATGCAATAATAATAATAATAATAAAAATAAAAAAACCCTCTTTTTTTGACCTGCATATGACCTAATCATTTTCTGGGCCCTCAATCCGACTGAAAAGCATTTTCCCCTTTTTTACGGAATCTTTAGCACCAGCACCATTTTTGCGAAGGCAAATGTAAGTTATTGATGAGCTAAGCACGTAACTGGACTGCAAGTTCGTAAAAGTACGGAAATGGGTTGAGACAATGCACAACACTCACAATATATTTCATGGTACAGAAGTTATGGTATATAATGATGCAGTCTCCTAAGAAATGGTAAAAAAAAAAAAAAAATACAAGATGAATAAATATAACGTTTATTCAAAGGAAAATGCGCAAATATAATTATCACCATAATCAGTATTAGCATTGTCAAGCTGTTACATACACACTATTTTACAATCAATCATCAACGATGGCAATAAAGATGTCAGCATGTTGTGCTGGCAGAGACCTCTGTGCTATATTCTTCTGATTATTGAGATTATGATCATGTGTCTGATATGGTTTAAGGGACAAATTGCCAAATTTGGCAAGTTAAACAATGTGTACAATACACACTTGTGTGCTGTAGTGCATTGCAATAAATGTTAATGCATACACTTTGTGCTTTAGCAGGAAATTGTAAACAAAATGCACAACTGGTTCAGTTATTTTGTGCAGTTATTATAATGTGACATGCAGTCTCTATATTAGGGCTGTCCCCGACTAAAACAAATCTCGGTCGACCAACAGTCAGATTGGTTGAAACATTAAAAAATATATATATGACACACCCTATTTGTTTTAATAAATACAATTATATGCACACTGTGCTTGTCTCATGTTTTATAACTTTCTTAAATGAATTACACAAATGAGTAACAATAGGCTAATGACTTTATGGAGCCGGAGTACTATTACCTTAACTGCCTAATATAATTTAAAGAGAACATGTATAGGCCTAGCTATGTTAAAAGTGAAGGACTGTCACTGCCATACCCGCAGCATCCAGAATGGATTATTATACTGACAAGCGCGCCGAACTGTGGCGCGAATCTAGGTGTCTCATGCTGCGTGGAGAATTTTTTTAATTTATTTTTTCACGCGACTGCTCAACCAAAACAAATCTCGGTCGACCAACAGCCCATCGACCAAACAATCGACCAGTTGACTAAATGGGGTCAGCCCTATATGCCTTTGTGTAAATGAAACTGTATTTGGAAATAGGCTAGTGGAAATGAAACACAGTGTGTATTGGAAAATAGTGCAAATTATTATGTTCTTTTTAACAACTCGTAATATGTTTAAAAAACAAAAAAAAGTCACATAAGACTGCAATGCGGAACATGGTAAAGACCAGTGAAACTTACAATTTTACTATTTCCACTTCTTCGCCTTCGCATATAGCTATTGGGACTGCTATTTCAGTCGTGTTTGCGCGCTGGTATGGCGTAGCGTACCATGTTCCGAAAAGGGATAGAAACTGCCACAGACACTAGGTGAACGCCTTGTCCATTTTTGGCTGTTTGGGATGCACAAATTTAGCTGATGGCTGTCGGAAAACATCCGAGTGGTGCCTAGTCAGGTGAGCACATAAGCTGTTGTGTTACCAGAGTATTTCAATACCGAATGGCAAAGCTTACAGACAGAATTATTTTGATCTGCTTTAGTTTGGAACCCAAAATGAACCTAAACATCTGCCTTGAGACTAGCAGGCATAAGCAAGGGAAGTGGGGGTGCTGCAGCATCCACTGTCATGAACAATTTGTCTATATGCATGTTGCTGTGCCATTGCTAATGCCTGGATGGTTCAATGGGCCTTCTGTACTGCTTGAAGTAGCTGTGAAAACATCGCTGGAGTGACACCTGCAGGCGCGAGTTCTTGATAAAAGAAAAACGAAATCTGCTCTTGTTTTATAACATAGAGATTAATACCTGGATTTAAAGAATCAATACTGAATTTGAAAAAATAAAATCGATATGTATTAGTGTATCGATTTAAAAAACTTTTTTACAGGTCATCTTAAAATGATTAACAGTCTTAAATAATAGGCAATTTATTTCTAATCTTTTATCTTTCTAGTCTCTCAAAATTCCATTGTGTGGGTTCTACCCTGATGCAAATGACTCTTAACTGACTGATGCACCTGGGTTAAATCTTATTGACACATTTTTAAGGTGCAGCTCTTATATACTCCACTGTGATTATATATTCCCACTCAATTCTCATAATTATAATGTGTTTCTGATTTTATCCAGTTTTTTCCCCAATTTGGTAGCCAATTACACCTGCTATTTTGAAGTCAATCCCCGCCTCGTAATGTGAGTTCGCTGCCGTAGCCCAATGACCGGTAGTAATGACAGCGAAGTATCGTCTCCTCTGAATCGGCACCTGCCGTGCCGTAGACCACAACCCGGTACTACAGAACCAACCACTCCTGTGTGCAGCAAACGCTCTGTCAGCTTCCCCCCCCCTCCCTGGGGCGGACAGCCAATTGCCGCTCCCAGTGGCACTCCCGACCAGAGCTGACTCTGGCGCGGCCGGTGAAATTTAACCCTGGTCACTGTGGCCAGCGTCGGACGTTGAAACCACTGGACCATGCGGGAGGCCATCCCACTCAATTCTCATAAATGTCCATGGCAAGTTTTCTGTTTTTGAGAATTCCAGAAAATAAATTCAACCCTTGTCCCATCTGTATGCCATGGAGAATTGTTTTGACAAATATTTGCTAGTTTTAAAGTTGATGAGTTGATAAAATATACTTGAGTGATTAAGATACATTTTTGGGCACAGTGTCCTCCAGAAGTATTGGCACCCTTGGCAAAGATGAGCAAAAAAGGCAATGAAATATATATTTTTTGTTGCTCATCAGCTTGATCTTACATTCAAAATATGAGAGACATATAACCTTTAATTAAAGCAAAATTATTCAAAGAAAAATTCAAACTATCCTTATCAAAAAATATACATTTTTCTCAAAAACACGTGTCACAATTATTGGCACCCTTAGAAATTCTTATGGACAAAATGTAAATGAAGTATATTCCCATTTATATATGTTTTTTAAAAAAAAGTTCACCAGCAGTTTAAAGCAGTGTCTTTAGGAACTCTTAAGTGGTCATCCATGACTTCCTGTTTCACTGGAGTATAAATATGAGGTGACTCACAGGCCCCATCCATCAACATGGGGAAGATCAGAGAATACACAAATGAAATGAGGCAACAGGTTGTTGACTTTCATAAAGCAGACAATGGCTATAAAAAAATAGCTACACCCCTGAGAATACCCATTTACATTATTAGGGCAATAATTAAGAAGTTTAAAACAACTGGAGCTGTGATGAACCTGCCTTGAAGAGGACACAAGTGTATTTTGCCCCCACGCACAGTGAGGAGGATGGTTCGAGAGGCACAGATATCTCCAAGGATTACAGTTGGAGAATTGCAGAAGTTGGTTGCATCTTAGGCTACATTTACACCGTCTGATAAAAGTGATTGTTTTTTTTTTTTTTTTTTTTTTTTTTTTTTTTGCTCAGATGTGGCACACATCGGATATGTAATTTGAACGTGTAAACAGGAAAAAAGCACATGGAATCTGATATTTTCAGATCTGTTTTGGGCCACATTCATATGTGGAAATAAATACAATACGAATCTGATATCTGCCAATGCGACTGTCATCTAAACACACAGATCGGAATTTCCCTGTCATTCCGATTTATACGTCATTCAAAATGCGACACTCTTATACTTTTTTGCATTTGAATGACAAGTAACGTTTCACGTGCAGGACCAGAAGAGAAAGAACCAGTGAAAATGGAGGACAAAGGCTCAGGCCAGTGTAATAATATTGAGGTTATGTGTCTTTTAAGCCTGTGGGGCGAAGAGTACAAGCCAAAATACAGGGGATTTATTGCAACAAATCCGTTTTTGAAGACATTTCGACAGACATCAGAAAGCTGCTCTCATCGAACCTTGTAATGTTGTAAATAGGAAGTGTCTTGATTATGAACTATCTATTTATTTTTTGCTCTTGTTCATCTGGCCTGTACTGTTGATTACTATTTGCTGTCCCTTTTAATTAATTAAATACGTAGATCCTACATACTGCGTCTTTAAATGTTTCAAAATATAAAACTCAAATTGGCATTTACATTTTCCAGCGCTCGTTACATTTTTATATACGAATATATACAGTATGGCTGTGCCATGTGGTTGTTCACTTCCGTATCGGTAACCAAACTCGTGTGCGCATTCGGGTTGTTTCAAGTGTAAATCATGTAAACACAGGTATCGGATATGGGTTACTTTTAAAAGTAGATATAAACAGGTATAAAAATTGGATGTAGGCAAAAAATCTGAACTGGGCACCAAGGCCTGCAGTATAAACGTAGCCTTAGGGTCACCAAGTCTCCAAAACTACAATTAGATGCCACCTCCATGACAACAAGCTATTTGGAAGGCTTGCCAGAAGAAAGCCTCTGCATCAAGCCACAAACGTAAGCGCCTGGAGTTATGCTAAATGTCTCTGGAACTTTGAGTGGTGCTATGGTCAGATGCGATTCAAATAGAGCTTTTTGGCAACAAACACCAGAGGTGGGATTGGTGTAAAAAGAGGGATGCAGGTCATGCAGAAAAGGAACTTTGGGTTTTCCATTCACCAAGGTTCCAGTTCCGCATAGTTCTCATTGTTGATTTTTGGTGCCTGTTCAAGATGTGCTACTTACCGTGTCAAACAGGACCTTGGGGGCAGGACTAACATCACTGTTAATCACTGATTGGTTAGGCACTTTGCCTCATTTAAGCCACTGATCATGAGGGGGAAGAAGCATTGGAGGAATATCAGCATGATGTAGAAAACCACAGGATCATGAAACAAGTGTAGTTCTCATTAAAAATAAAGTGTAGCCTAATGTTGTTACAGGAGCGCAGTTTCTGTTTTTATGCGATTATGTTCCAGTTAGGGCAGTTCTGGCAAGTAGGTTTCCGGTCGGGCAAGAGAAGAAAATGCGTTAACGCTTAATCCTGCTATGGCTTGCTATCAAGTAATACGTTTTTTCACATGTCAGCTTAATGTATACGATACAATATACTTTATTTGTCCCGGTGGGGAAATTTGTCTTGGACTCAGTAGCTGTTTCACAGTAAATACAGATATATCAAAAATAGAAAAAAAAGAGCAAATTCAATCAAATAACCACTTCTGTACAATAACACAGTATATTTACACATTCTCATCAACACAATATATCTACACATACAGTGGATATAAAAAGTACCTACCCTTCTCATGGAATGTATAACAGTTGATTGTAGAAACATCAACAGGGAGCTTATTTTTGCCAATGAGGAGCCTTCTCTGTGAAGCCGGTATGTGCATGAAATGACTGCATACTAGTTAGTGCTACTTTCATCTGCTGTTTTTATATATTACGGATAATTAACTACATTGCCAGCTTGCTAGTAATCTAGGTAACTGGTAGACTATGATTTTCCTATAAATGAAAGTTTCTAGACCATGAATTAAATGAATTTGTTTTCGCATTATTATCCATTCTGTTATAGTAGCCTATAGGCCAGGGGTGGCTGAAGTTTTATGTGCTGTGGGCTAAAATACAATCTCACCAGTGAGCTGTGGGCCAGAATTGAGCATTTTACCAAAATACATTTAAATGCAAACAATTCTTATCAATATGCGTGTTCTCAATGACCTCTACTACAACGGTATATTAGGTCTGTAATAATTAAACTATGAATCGGACCAATTAATCAGCGAAAGCATTATTTTTTTGCTAATTTTTATTAGATTTTTGTTTTTAAGTACAAAATGTGCAGCCACAAAAAATATGATTTTTGACCCCAAATTGTTCTGATGTGGTTATATGCAGGGATCACCTTTATTGTTGCTTTATTGTCAAGGCGGGTTGCCTGAATAAAACAACGCAGCCACCTAAACTAAAAATTGGTAGAAAATCCTGAAAATATCCATAAATGCGATCATTTATGCGCTTATTTTCATTGAGTTGAAAGCAATGCCATCTGCTGCCCAAAACGGGTATGGTTTATGATGACTGAGCTGTTTTTCCTAAAGCCACAGAGAACTGCATGCAGTGATGTTTCTTGCAGTGGTGGAAAGTAACGAAGTACATTTACGTTGTTACTGCACTTTTTCCAGGGATTTGTACTTTACTCGAGTATTTTAATTTGCATCTACTTTTACTCTTACTCCACTACATTTTTAAAGAAAATAACCTTTTATTCCACTACATTTTCTGTGAGATCCCCCAATACTTGTTACATTATACATTTTTGGCATGTCTTGTACTATATCAAGATCATTTGCTCAGTTGCAGGTCCCATAAAACATCACACCATTTAACTTCACTAGCTAGTTAATAACATTTGTTGAAATAATACCGCCTTAATAAAAAACCCAAATCAGTGCCTCACACACACAGCGTGCCAAAGAAGATTGCAGCAGAGTCTGGTTGTGACGCAACGACAGTTCATTAGCTCCGTCATATCCGAGATATGTTCTTGGAGCCAAAGGAGAATTGTATATATTTAAGTGAGTCCTTTGTCTGCTGCGGATGCATGATTTTTCAGTCTTCAAAATCTTTTTGGGGGGGAGCATTTCCTTTGCTGCTTGTTTGCGAAGTGACAACCTAGCTACATACCCACTAATGATGGTGTCTTTCCAAAACAAGATCCTTGCAAAACTGTACATAACTGATCAAATTAATTTTAATATGAAATCTTCCTTGTCTTAATGACAATTCTAGCTAACATTACTGTAGATGCAATATGTTCTTTTCTAATAGCTCCGTATGTTGCCATATCTAAGATTTATGATTGTTATTTAGGATTGATTTTTATTTGATTTACATGTACACAATATGCAAAAGAGACATGCTTCCTGTTCAAATAGTATTGATACTATTGATTGAGTTTTTCTGTTATGATTTATTTAATATCTATGTTTTTTATGAACAGAGGAAGATATTTTTTAAATGTTTATTACTCTTCAGCATGTGAAATTATGTAATTAAGTGTCCACTACATTGGACATAAACTGTACATACAATCATTGTGAAAATGTTTAATAGACTGATTCACCACAAATGTACAGAAAAATTTAAAGGGAGCTTAAAATCTTTTAAACCACAATTTCATGGTTCCATGAAAACATAGGCTACTACAGTAGACAAATAGCTTTTCACAAACTGTATGACAACTATAGAAAAAACTTGGTAAAAAAATCTATATAATAGTATTCCTTGCACATATAATTTATTAAAATATATGTTCTAACCTCTGTTCTCTTGGAGTAAATTATTTCACAGATATGCCAGAAGTACTTGATGCATCTCCTCTTCCCTTCTCCATTGTGCATTTACTGTCTCAAAACTCATAGAACCAATTAATTCCACAAGATGGAACATATCAAAATAAAGGTAACAGACCAAATGTACCTCATTTTATTTGGGGGTTCAGAACATTTTAATTGTCAAATTTATATATCTGTAGTATGTACTGTAGTGGAAATCATGCATGAAAGGGTTTAAGTACAATCTGCCAGATTTGGGTGCAAATGAAATTTTTTTATCTAACGGCCATGACAGTTCAGATTGGTGCACCCCTTGTTATCCTCCAAACCTCATACTTAATTCAACTTGAGTTGCTACAAATTGGTTTGCTAAAAAATAGTTTTGATGTACACTGCCCATCCAAAAAAAAGTCACACACACTAATATTTAGTTGGACCGCCTTTAGTTTTGACTACGGCACGCATTCGCCGTGGAATCGTTTCGATAAGCTTCTGCAATGTCACAACATTTATTTCCGTCCAGAGTTGCATTATTTTTTCACCAAGATCTTGTATTGATGATGGGAGAGTTGGACCGCTGCGCAAAGTCTTCTCCAGCACATCCCAAAGATTCTTAATGGGGTTAAGGTCTGGACTCTGTGGTGGCCAGAGTTGCCAGGTTCGCGGTTTTCCCGCCAAATTGGGCTAGTTTGAAAATGCAGTCGCGGGTAAAAGTTGACTGCGGTCGCCAAAAGTGACAGAATTTTTTTTATTTGAGCGTTTTATGAATGTGTGTTGAACATGATGTTGAATATCTGGCAACCTCTCAGGACAGAGAACAGCGATAGGCATGTACAGTGGGCTGCAGGAGAGCGAGAGAGAGAGCGAGCAAGTGGGTGGTGCGTTTGAATTCACGTCATTTAGCGTTGATAGCTACGTTACGTACTACGTTCACTTCTAAATTTGGAGGCAGGCAAATGTTAAGAAGTTGGAAGTTAAGAGGTCTAAAGTTAGCTAAGAGATATTTGCTCTGCCTCTGCTGCTTGTCGACAACAATAAAAACATTTTTTTAGAGAGTTGACGAAAGGGAGACCCGATTTTGAGGAGCGACGCGAGAGAGGGAGGGAAGGAGCAGGTTGGAGCAAAACTGTCTGTTAAATATAATGAGGATTCGAGCTTATATGCAAAGAAACAAAAACTGCTGCCACAAATTCAAGCCAACACCAAGGATGCTCTCTCTTCACTGCAGATATCTACTCAGCTCCGGCTGAGCAAGATGAGGAAGAGACCACAAATGTCTAAAAGAAAAGGCATAAAGACTGTAAATAGTTCTTGATCAAAGCTGAAATCAAAAGGAAGCTGCACAGTAAGATAATAGTTTGGAAAGGAAAAGTTCTGAAAAGACATGGCATAAGAGAAGAGGACAGAACAGAAACATGCAAGCAGTTAGGAATTTAAAAGGTGTGTGATGTGGCAACAGAGCAGATATGAACCAAGCTTGTGAATAGTTCGACATGTAAGCTGAAAATCAGAATAGATCTTGGGATAATACGTAAGAAAAGGAAGGAGAAATTGTTAGAAGACATGAAGGCGAGAAGACAAAGTGAGCAGTCAAGTCCATCTTGTAAGCATATTGTTTTAAGATTATAATTTTGGCAATTACTGTGATCTGTATTCCAGTGTAGGCCTATTGTATGAATGTTGGTGCTTGTGTATATAGACAGAAAACAATGAACAGGGAGAGGAGTGGAGAGGAGAGGAGCAGAGAGCAGAGAGAGAACAGAAAAGGGAGAGGAGATGAGCAGAGAGGAGAGAACAGAAAAGAGTAAGTACAAGTCAAAGAGTAGTAGGCTATACCAATAATGCTTTGCAATATACAGTTTTGGCAAACAACGTTTCAGGACACTTTAAATTTTGGGCTAGTTTAAGCTTCCGTTGGGCGGGTTTGAAGCAGACTTTGGGCTGGATATTTTTCCTGGACCTGGCAACCCTGGTGGTGGCCAATCCATGTGTGAAAATGATGTCTCATGCTCCCTGAACCACTCTTTCACAATTTGAGCCCGATGAATCGTGGCATTGTCATCTTGGAATATGCCCGTGCCATCAGGGAAGAAAAAAATCCATTGATGGAAAAACCTGGTCATTCAGTATATTCAGGTAGTCAGCTGACCTCATTCTTTGGGAACATAACGTTGCTGAACCTAGACCTGACCAACTGCAGCAACCCCAGATCATAACACTGCCCCCACAGGCTTGTACGGTAGGCACTAGGCATGATGGGTGCATCACTTCATCCGCCTCTCATCTTACCCTGATGCGCCTATTACTCTGGAACAGGGTAAATCTGGACTCATCAGACCACATGACCTTCTTCCATTGCTCCAGAGTCCAATCTTTATGCTCCCTAGCAAATTGAAGCCTTTTTTTCCGATTAGCCTCACTGACAAGTGGTTTTCTTAAGGCTACACAGCTGTTTAGTCCCAATCCCTTGAGTTCCCTTCGCATTGTGCGTGTGGAAATGCTCTTACTTTCACTATTAAACATAGCCGTGAGTTCTACTGTTGATTTTTTACGATATGATTTCACCACAACGTTTAAGTGATCAGGATCATTCAAGATTGTTTTCCGACCACATTTCTTCCTCGAAGATGATGGTTCACCACTATCCTTCCAGGTTTTAATACCTGTACCTGTACTGTACAATGACAATACATTTTAATCTAATCTAATCTAATGCGTTGGACAGTTCTTAACCCAATTTGAGTAGTTTCAGCAATCTTCTTAGTTGTTTTCTTTGCTTGATGCAGGCCAATAATTTGACCCTTCTGAAACAGATTAACATCTTTTCCACGACCACAGGATATGTCTTCTGACATGGTTGTTTAAGAAATGAGAAGCTACTCACTGCATCAGTTAGGGTTAAATAACTTGTTGCCAGCTAAAACATATTCATCACTGCAGTAATTATTCAATGGAAGGCTCTTACCTATTTGCTTAGTTCAATCCAGGTGGTGACCTTTTTTGGCCAGCAGTGTATTTGAGCATTTTAAAAACAAGATTTCTATTTTAACATCAATGGAACTGAGTATGAATGTTGCCAATAATATATGCCATTTAGCAGATGCTAAATGGCATTTATCCAAAGCGACTTACAGTAGTGAATGCATACATTTTCAGTATATGTGGCCCCAGTGGGGATTGAACCCACAAAGTAAGCGTTGCCAACGCCATGCTCTACCAACTGAGCCACAGAGAACCACAAGCAACCAAACTTGCAGCTCCCTTTGACAAATGCCCCTCTGCTCTGAAGCCCTAGGCTAATTTAGCTTGCTAGCTAGACAGGTGCAAAACTATAAAACACGAATTTATTTCTACTAACATTAATAGGAGGGACTGAAGCCATGTTACTGTATTCTAAAACCCTAAGTAGCCAATGTTAGCTATACTATTTAGGTTTTTACAGCTGGAACTCAACTAGCTAGCTAACTAAGTTTTTCTTTGTTGTTCATAGCTTAGCTATGTTGGGGACAGTATGCAAAACAAAGGTTTGAAATTAAATAAAATATGTTCCCAATGTAATTTTCAACTAATAGCTTGGTTGAATTTCTGTGTAGTAGTTTGGTCTTTGGTCAGTTTTATTTGGCTGTATACTGACATGTAGGGGGATTGAAATTCTACATAATGAAGTTTAACCCGTTCGTGTCCACCTGTTTGTCATGACCACTACACCAAGCCTAATATCTTTGAAAATGCACTTTCTACAGACATGGTTGAGGGCTTGATGTGAAGTCGACAGTTGTACCATGAGTTAGCATCTAAGAATGTGTCACCTATGAGAATCGCGATGCACTTTATAAGTACATAAAATGTAAAATAAATACCATGATTTACACCCTATTAATATGATGATTTTTCCCTCTAAACCCATGCCTTTTTTTCTAGTTTGTTTGCTTTAGGGTCCTCCAGTACGTACACAATCTTGTATCTTTATCATTTTTACAACAAACGGCAGTTCTTTTTGAGCATTATAGTACTTTATAAGCAAATTGATAATCTGGAAATCAATTGTTTTTAATCAAAAATTGCAAATATTGTAAAAGTCTATGGAAAAAATGAATGGGAAAATCTATTTTGGAACCTTAGTGGCAAGGAGATGACGACAACACCTTATCACTCAATTAGGTCAGTAATTAAGACGTTTAAAACTACTGGAACAGTGGTAAACCTGACTGGTAGAGGATGCAAGTGCATCCTGCCTCCACTCACAGTGAGGCAGCTGGTTTGGGAGGAAAATAAAAATTCATGGCCCAGAGTTGCCAGAAATAAGGGTTTGCTAAGTGGGATTGGAATGCCGATTGAAACCAAGTGTTATGGTCAGATAAGAGCAAAATTTAGCTTTTTGCCCATGCACCCCAACGGTGGGTTAGGCGTTGGAAGAAGGATGCTTATGTTGAAAAGAACGTCATACCTATGGTGAAATATGGTGGCGGATGTTTGTAATCCTGGTTCCCTCTACCAGAAAGCTGAAACTTGGCCGCAAATAGATCTTTCAGCAAGGATCTGATCCCAAGCTTACCTCAAAATAATGGTTAAGTAATGGTTTGACAATTAATGATTTGACCAGCTTGCTAGCTAATGTAGACATGCATGCTTGTGATTGAGGTTAGTTTCTGATTTCAGCCTGAAGGCGTAGCTGTAGGTATGGGTTTAAATCCAGTTTCTGCAGTTTTTTCATGGACATTAGGTTAGTACAGGTGCTGCGTGGACCTCTTGATCTGACTAGATTATTTTGGTCACACTGCAAAAGCTTTTGGTCACATGACCCAGTTTGACCATGTTAGTCTAAATGCTGTACTACTGTCAATACTTTTATTGTTAATGAAATTCTCTTGCTATGCATATTTTTATTTTTACAGGAAATTGTTTAACGTAAACCTCTGATGTATAGAATGTATTTTCTTTTGATACATTTGACTGATATCTAAGGAATGCCTTTAAATAATATTTTTAACCATTGATCTAAGAGAAAATTAGTAATAATTTCTTAGCAAAATGTAATTGAATGTCTTCAGAATAACTGTTTGGAAAATGGCTTTGTGTAACAGTACAAGTCTTTAGAAATCCTAGAGTATGAGATGAGTACGAGAACATGTTTGAATGGTGCTCTGTGCTCTTGTGTTCTGTGCAGTTGAATGAGTGTGGACACCGCGGTGTCGAATGGGATGGATCGTAAGGGCCGCTCTCTGCCACAAATGCCAGAGCCCCTGAACCCAGTCAGCATGAAGCAGGCCCCAGAGGTTCTGGGCAGCCGAAAGATCCGCACTGATAAGAGCACTGACCCCGCCCACCTCATGACTGACCCCGCCCTGCTGATAGACAAGGCCACCGCCCACCTAGCGGTCACCCTCCAGGACACGGTCCTGCAGAAGATGGGCGGGCACAGTCACGAGCGGCTGAAGGACCTGACGTCCCGCATGCTCAATGGTGAGCAGGACAAGCCAGCCAAGCTGTGTGGGGCTGAGGGAACCCTCCTGAAGGGGGCAGACACCCCCCCGCCACACGCTAGCCCTCAGAGGAAGAGCAGCTCCCCCGAGCTCAAACTCAAGATCACCAAGCTGGTGGCCAACAGCAAGCCGAACTTCGAGCCCTCTCGCTTTGGCGAGGATGGGGAGCGACTCGACCTGACTGGGGCCCCCAGCAAGGTGAGGGAAAGGAAGAAAAGGAGGAATTGGCCGATGAAGGCCGGGCCCAAGCCCCGTCTCCATGCCGCCCCCGCGATGTCCCTGGTGAGCGCAACACCAGAGTGTGGTGTTGATGCGCCGGACAAGGTCAGGACCTCGCTCTTGATTTTCTGTTTGTCCTGCTGTGCTAGAAATGTGCCTAATAATGTCCTGTAATTACTCACTAGAGATTACTGGGATCTGCCTGTATTTTACAGCAGTTGCTGATGGATGCTTTGATTTGAGATTGGTATACATTGCAGTTATTGATTTATGACTGAGCAGGGCTTAACCTATTTATTTATTTTTAAAGATTTTGTTTCTGCTTTTCTCCCATTTTCTCCCAATTTAGTAGCCAATTAGACCTGCTATTTTATGTCAGTCCCCCCCTAGTTATGTGAGTTTGCTGCCATAGTCCTGCGACCGGTAGTGACGAAGTCGAAGTAACGTCTCCTCCGAGACGGCACTCACCGGGCCGTCGATTGTAACCCGGTACTACAGGGCCACTCTGATGCGCAGCGAACGTCCTGTTGGCTTCCTTCCCCCTCCCTGGGGCAGACAGCCAATCGGACGGGGAATCGAACCCCGGTCTCGGCTTAATCCATTTTTAACTGTATTTTTGTTTATTATACACTATTTCCAAATGTGCTTCTTCAGTTTGAGCATTCACGTCATTCATAGAGCATTCATGTTAGCATTCACTAGATGGCTCCACCAATTGCAGTAGGAGCCCTCACAAGTCTAGTCCTTCCTCCCAGTCTCTATTGTGTTTCATTGCCCGTAACTACCATGCATGTATGTAGCATAGTAAAAATGTACCATACATGGGGGGGGGGGGGAACTGTTTAAAATAAAAATGGAAAACTGGAATTTATTTGTGCACATTGTCTAAACTGTTGATTATTATTGGTGTCCTAACTACTGAGTGTTGCTTTCCTTCAGGTGAAAAATTCTACACATCACACAACCCAAGTTCTTTTTTACTACTCAAACCAGTGGTACAGTGGGTTTAAGAAACATGTCTTTTCAAACTTTTTTCAAACATACACGTGAATACACTTAAAGTTGTAACTTAAAAGTAATCTGACTTATTGAAGTGAAGTAGGCAGCATGCTTGCAGTAAAAACAGCATCACTCTTCTACAATAATTTTTCATGGTATCAACATGTTGAAAATTTGATTATATGCCCAACCCTGTTTTACAAATAAAACCTTATCGGCCTCAATGCCTCTGACTTTAGTTAGGAGTGGATTTTGTTTTTGGGCAGTATTCTGCAGGGATGGAAATAGCTTCACTTTCCCAGGTGAAATTCTGATTGACAGGTGGTACAACAACAAAATGACATCTGGTGTGGACGCTAACAAACAATTTATAGTTTATGGTTGTAATTATCGTTCCTGGTGGAGTCTGATCCTGCAGTGTAGTGTGCGGTACTGTACTGTGGTTGAGGGATTGTTGCTGACATTGGGGATTATTTTTCAGATGGTAGGGATTGTTTTGCTGCTGATGTCAGGGATTGTTGCTGTTCTGACTGATTGCCGAGTCTCCGTTCCTCTCCAGGTATGCAAGCAGCTGGAGCCCCTTGCAGAGGTGAAGGAGGAGGGGTCACTGCAGGTGCGATTCTTCGTTGGAGACGTGGTGTGGACCAAGGTGTCCGGCTACCCTTGGTGGCCCTGCATGGTGACCACGGACCCAGCACTCAACAAACACGTCAAACAAAAAGGTGCATGCACAGTGCTTCTGTACTGTATCGCTGCATTACCTGAACAGAACCTTTCATCTCCCTGATACAGTTTAGTGTCTGTCAGCAGCTCACATTCAGTCCTGTGTTTGTGATCATTAGAATAACCACCAGGGTTATTCTATTGACATGTATCTCAAATTGTTTGCATTGGTGATCTTTTTTTTCCTGGCCAATATCTGACAACTTGAATCTACAAAAGCAAGTCACTAGCTATCCTTGTCAGTTTTCAATTGCTGTTCATCATGCCTTAACGAAAATGCAAACTACTCTACAATAAGAATAGTTTGCAAGTTTTTAGTTTTTTTAGTTTTTTTAGTTTTTTGTATTTACAAGTTTTTTCCCTCAATTTAGTGGGCAATTATACCCTTTATTTATTTTGATTTGCCTTCCCACACACCGCTGTTTGCCGCTCGTCTTTACGTGGGAAACTAATTCTCCGAGGGCAGCCAACTCCGCTTCCTTCGAGACGGAATTTGCCCACCCCTGTTCTGGAGACACCCAGATGTGCTTCATGGCGAACTTAAGCCGCCTGACCCTCCCCCCTCCCTCTGGGGCCGACTGGTTTTGAACCGCGTCCTTGATAGGCAGCGCACACTCGTATCAGACCAGCCAAAATACGGGTGCGTTAGACCGCTACGCCATCTGCCGTCCCTTTTTGCAAGTTTTTATGCTTGAAAGACAGTTGTCAGCTAGATGTGTATAATGTAGTTATAAAGCATGTTTCTAATGCAACTCATTTATTCTAGCATTTAGTAAACATTTGTCAGTCAGAATAACACAATGACGGTAACTGCTTTTTGTCACGGAAAATCTGCGGCCCAGGAATTTGAACCATTTCATAAACATATTGTGGCAATGATTGCCACCACGGAGTCCGATTAACGCTGCCCTATGCTCAGCTGTGCAGCAGCTGGCAACCAATGAATCTGTAATGCTAATTAAGTGTTACATATTTAACACTTAAGCTACTGATTGTCTTAATGCTGCTTCGCTGTTCTTTGGTGGAGTGATGCGTGTAGTCAATAGCACCTAATACCTGGGGGAAACCTGCCATTCTGAAAAAAATGTGTTGGATTTTTTTTTTTTGGGAGATCTGGGAAAAGAAATGTACATATCGGATTCAATATGGCAGCTGTAAATTGTGAAACGTATTTGGATACAGAGGACTGACTCATCCCTGAACCCTGACCAATGGTACACTGAAAGGAGCCAGTTGTGTAAAAACGTAATGCGCTAGTGAAGTGACCTTAACTTAAACTGCGTGGTTGCGTTGCAAAGAGGATTGCAGTTCTGTAAAATGTTATCCATTCAGACGAAATCGCTTCTTTGTGTCCTCATATGTGACACCTAAATGATCTTGGTACAAAATTGTGGGCCAATCTAATGGGATGCTGATCACCCTCTTCCTCATGCACTCCTACAGCTACAATCACAATATTTGCCATTTTCAGAGTAAACGGAATGGAACTCGTCTTTTAAAACTCATCAATAACAAAGTAGAATATGCATAATCACTAACTGGAAATTGATTGTATATTTCCAAATTATTAAACACTTTCACATGTTCCTCAAAAGATTTCAAAATTGTCTTAACATTTTTAATATTAAGCATTTATCTCAAAGTAACTTTATTTCATAAATTGTGGTAAAATCCGTCTACCTAAAACAACAGAGCAGCAGGTGGTAATGTGATTTTTATGAATCACATTTGAAATATCAAATGGGGGTGGTGAATATGGGAAAAACCGCGAACACTGAAACAGTAAAACTATCCAGGTAATCCATGTTTACGATTTGGAAAACACTACATGATGATCTCAGCCGCCACCCTCATGCTAATCCTGCCGGTGAGTTTTATGAATAACCCCTAATGCCTTATAACTAAATTAATCGTAATGTAACTTCAAAAGGTTTTGTCAGTGCATACCGTTTGGAGATATTGGTCCTTCTGTGTGCAGACAGCTCTTCGCTATCAGCAAACATTTATTTATTGTCAGTGTTTAGCCAGAGGTTGAAGAAATACCATTGAATTTCTGCAAGTAAGCATTTTACTCTTCACTCAGGGAAGGCGAATAAGCTGAATTCTCTTGCAAAGCTAGAATAGCTGTCATTTCCCATTTTTCCATCAGTGAAGTGTGACTCGCTCTTCTGCATACTTATGACAGTGTACACAATTATTACAGATTTATCTTGATCTCAAAATACAATTTAATTAATTACATTGGGAAATCTGTGGATATAAGAAAATGCACAATTGTGAGATTTTAGGAAAGATACTGGTATCACAAAATTACCAATACAGTTCACAATGACTAGTCAGAGCACCCCTGAGATGACCTACCCTGTGGCCTCCAACATAATTACTTATCAGATGACTATAAGTCCAGAATCCAAGAGATTTGTCTTCACACTATCGCCAGAGATAACCCAACGAATGCCTCTGAATACCTCTGAATGTTCCATAGTCATTGCAAAGAACAAGTTGACAAATGTACATTTCATGGAAGTTGTTTGGTTTTTGAAGCCCATGCAGTGTCCCTTTTGCAACAACTAAATGTTGATGGAAACAGGGATGGCTTGTATGTCAACTCCTAACTGAGAAGCAAGAAGAAGCTTTTCCCTGAGGCTATTTGTAACATGCCAACTCTCTGCTCCCCAGCTGTGAACAGTCGAACCACCCTGATGTACCACGTGCAGTACTTTGGTGACATGCCGGAGCGTGGCTATGTTTTTGAGAAGAGCATGGTGTCCTTCAGCGGTGAAGAGCAGTACCAGGAGCTGTGCCAGGGCAGCACCAGGCAAGCTGTCTCCCGCAGCGACCGCAGAAAGGTAAACCCAAAATGAATAAAAGCCCACAACTTTGTTTTATTGATTACTCACAGGAAGACTTTTGTGGTGTTTGTCTGAATCCGCCAACTGTAGCTATGATTCAGCTTTAACAAACTAACCTGCTGGCAAACTAGCTTCTTGTGACATGTAAGCTTATAAAAGGCACGTATGAGAACTTAATTTGTTGGTAAACAAATAAACTTGTTGGTTTCTAATACTCAATCTAGTCTTGAATAGTATAGAACTGAAAAAATATCCTTATTGAGATAGCTAGCAGGATAAATTTTACAACTTCATTTATTCTAGGTAGCTTGCTCAGTTTAAGGTGAATTAATTGTTGTCACAAAGCTAAGCTAGTGTGGCTAATTGCGGCTGCCATGTATTTTTAAAGCCAGGTACAAGACATCCTGCATAGCTAGGTAGCCAAGTACCTGGTGGAGCATAGATTATCTTTTATTTTGATAATGGATGCATTGCTACATAAGTTGACCAGCTGTAGCTATTAGGGATGCACCGATATGAAAATTATGGACCGATAAGATAATTTAAATAAAACAATCGGCCAATACCGATAATTTGTTATTTATTGTCCTTCCTTACAATTTTACATTTTCATTAAACACTAAACACTTTAACAGTTTAAACACTTTAAAAAACTTTAATAGGCAGGCAGTGTGGTATCATGGTTAGGGAACTGGGCTTGGAATGCTAAAGTTGCAGGTTCAATCCCCAGGTGGGACACTGCCGTTGTACCCTTGAGCAAGGTACTTCGCCTGAATTGCTTCAGTCAAAATAACCAGCTGTATAAGTGGATTGTAAAGAAATGTAAAACTGTCGCTCTGGATAAGACCGTCTGCTAAATGCCTGTAATGTAATGTAATGTAAATTAAAATAACTACTAGCCGACAATTATTTTACAATTCCGTAGTAGAGGCCGTGTGCATGCGTGTGTGTGTGCGTGCTCGCGAGACGAGAGTATGTATAACTAGCCTACGTACGTTACGTTGCCATCTCGAACATTAAACTTCATTTAATTTTTACACGTTATTGGCAAGTTTGACAAAACTGTTGGGCAAAAAATATCAGACAATCCCAGAAATGCGAAGTATACTCACCATGATATACAGAACGAGTTAATTGAAATTATGGCAAATATGGTTAGGGAGCAAATAAGTAGTGAAATAGAAGAAGCTGGACTGTTTGCATTGATAGTTGACGAAAGTAAGGACGCCAGCAAAAAAGAAGTCTGTGGTGGCACGCTATTTGCACAATGATGTTGCACTGGAAGAATTCCTACATTTCACTCCAGACGATGGATTAGACGCTGATTCGCTTTTAAAAACAATCAAACTGACACTTAATAAATGCAGCATTGACCACAATACGTGCGTTGCTCAGTGCTATGACGGCGCAGCCGTTATGTCAGGCTGTCATAACGGTGTAGCAGATCAATTCCAAAAAGATGTCCCACAGGCACTGTATATCCATTGCCACGCTCATTGTCCAAATCTTGTTTTGGTGGACTGCGTTAAAAACATACAACCGGTGGCAGAGTTCTTTGAATCAGTGCAGGTGCTGTACACATTTTTTTCGGGCACCGTCCCTCATGATCTTTTCCTAAAAAACTAAAAGAAATCGAGCCAACACAAGCTCCTGTTGAGCATTTGTTACAAATAGCAAATCAGTTGTCTTTCTCCGACACCTTATAATGCGACACACTGTCCAGTTCATCCCAAACCAGCTCGATGGGGTTTAAGCCTGGAGACTGCTGGCCATTCCATGATTTGAAGCCTGTCGTCTTGTTCTTTTCTTCTAAGGTCAGGGGCCCAGATTAGCAGTCGTCCTGTCATCTCAGACGACTAAAAATGAAGAAGGACGACCTTCGATTTCCAAGTGATCGTCCTGCTGACGGCTGAATTCTGTTTTACACTCACATCGTAACAAACACGTCATGCAAGGATATTCAAAAATATTTCCAAATGGAAAAAGCGGCACATTGTCATTCGCATGCAGTCTGTGCTTACCGCATTTGTTGTTGTTGCTATGCCAGCAGTCAAGCAAGATCGTGGCACATAGACACAACAGCGAGAACCAGCTAGTTAGTTAGCTAGCTAACGTCGATATCTGTTGTTGCTAGTTGCTTGCTAACACAAGTAAGTGATCATGCATTTATTACTTACCGAGCCTTGAATTAGCAAGCAATATCCCTAAACATTAGCTAGCTAGTTACTGTCTATGTTTAGTTCAGTGAGCCCTCCTGCCAAGCTGAAGAATCGCTGTGATTTTCCTGCAGTGATCTCTCATCTCCGTCCTACAGTCCAAGCACAAATCATTCCCACATCCCTGCTCGGTTAAATCTAGGAATTATTAGCAAGCTATTACGTTAGCTGCCATACCACACTCTAGTTTGAAATGGAAAATCTCTCTCGTTCGCTTTCCCGATACAAAGTATATTGAAAGCTGGTGTTTCCACACAAGTGTGGTACCTGAGTAATTACGCAATTAACATCCCATCCCATGCTTAGGATCATGTATAAAAATGCTGGGCAGGCCCAGTTGCCCATTATTTTGACTACCATGGCTAGAAGAAGAGATATGACTTCGAAAGAGGGGTGATTGTTGGGGCAAGTTTAGCAGGAGACTGCTCAACTTCGCTAATTAAAGGAACGGCCACTCCCCCCACTCTGAAAACACAGTGTCATAAAAACTGTTCAAAAATTTATGTTAATTATATTAATTAAGTAATTTCATGTTTATTATTATTATTATTTATTAAAAAGTCTTAATGAATCGTAACCACCTTATCGAGTACTTGAGAGCACTCATGCCCATCCTAGTTGTTAGTGTGTCCATTTCACTTCCACCACACATGGTTTTATTGTTTTGCACTGATGAACACTTCAGAATTGGTAAATAATTGTATAATTTCAGTACTGATGTAACACCCAATCACTTCTATGCTGGTCCTGGACCTCTTAAAGGTAAATAGTTAAAGACTAGAAACTATATTAACAGTTTCAGTAACAGTAAGTAACAAAGTTTATTTTCGACAAAGATATGATTCAAATATCATTCTTAAAGGAGGCAAATTGAATATTAAAAACAATAAGTGTCTCCGTTCATGTCAAATGACTTGAATGAATAATACAATTTAGTCTACTATGAGTTTACAGAAATTCAAGGCTTGGCGCTTTGATTAATACAAAGCTTAATGCATTGACGTTGAAAACAAAAAGAGAAGACTAAACGGGTGGCTAGCACACACATTTCCAAGCACACAGAAAACAACATTAGCATCATTAACAGGATTAAAACATTACAATCACAAAACTCGCAATATCATTCTAATACTTTGAAATACGGATATTGTACATGTGCAAGTATATGCAGCTATTTAGCACTCACCCAATATAGCAGATGATGTAAACTCTACAAACAATCGCTAAACGCATGTACCAACCGCATTTGGGCACGAAAGTTGAATAGTATGGAATTAGTTATAATACAGATAAACATTGAATCATTCCATAAGACATGTAACCAAACAATTGCATTATTAAAATACTGTGTAGCATGGGCCCATGAAAACCACACCGATCAAGGTTTTTCTACCTATATAATTAGTCATTAAGTTTTCCATATTCCCACAAAGAATGTAATGCGAATGCAGTTCTGTTTAAACCAAAATAATACTTAATCTACACTCCGGGTTCCCAAGCTCAGTGCACTCATCTCAAACAATTACAAAATATGTTTTCCATTTGTCATCAGAGGAACGCATTACCAGTACGCAGGTTGAAAGCCCCACCCTCGCTTCCTACCAGACACCGAGAATCAATATTTGTTCCTATAAGGCTATAATGAGTGCCAAACAGTGCCTACAGGGACACCTGGTGGGTAACTTCTGAAATTAAGCTTGACAGCCCAGATGGTCACATGCTCAAGCTTTACTCTGGGCCCTAGACATAACTAACATAAGAATTAACTGAATCTTTATTTGACAGCTGTTAGCAAAAAATACTATCCATCTTGTGGTCTCAGAAACAAAACCATTACAAACTGAGTTGAAATGTCATAGAGGATGTAGGCTATGTGTGTCCATTTCAGAGAAACTGAAAGCTATTGACTTAGGAAAGCACTGCTTTAAAGGGTGCATGACCCAGGACAGAGGTTAAAGCCAGTGTGGGATGGTGCTTGCAGTGTCAGAAAATACACTATATGGCCAAAAGTCAGTGGACACCCCTACTAATTATTGAGTTCAGGTGTTTCAGCCACACCCATTGCCAACAGGTGCATAAAATCCAGCACATAGCCATGCAATCTCCACAGACAAACATTTAGAATTCAGAATGGTTCGTAAAGAGCTCAGTGACTTTAAACACGGCACTGTCATAGGATGCCACCTTTGCCGCAAGTCAGTTCGTGAAATTTATGCTCTACTAGATGTTCCCCGGTCAACTGTAAGTGCTATTATTGTGAAGTGGAAGCACCTAGGAGCAACAACAGCTCGGACACGAGGTGATAGGCCACGCAAACTCACAGAGTGGGGCTGACGAGTGCTGAAGTGCATAGCGTGTAAAAATCGCATATCTTCTGCTGCATCACTCACTACAGAGTACCAAACTGCCTCTGGAAGCACCATCAGCACAAGAACTGTGCGTCGGGAGCTTCATGGAATGGGTTTCCATGGCCGAGCAGCTGCACACAAGCCTCACATCACCATGCGCAATGCCAAGCGTCGGCTGGAGTGGTGTAAAGCACGCCGCAACTGGACTCTGGAGCAGTGGAAACGTGTTCTTTGGAGTGATGAATCACGCTTCACTATCTGGCAGTCTGATGGACGAATCTGGGTTTGGCGGGTGCCAGAAGAACGCTACCTTCTGGAATGCATAGTGCCTACTGTAAAGTTTGGTGGAGGAGGGATAATGGTCTGGGGCTGTTTCTCAGGGTTTGGGATAGGCCCCTTAGTTCCAGTGAAGGGTATTCTTAATGCTACAGGATACAAAGACATCTTAGCCAATTGGGTACTTCCAACTTTGTGGCAACAGTTTGGGGAAGGCCCTTTGCTGTTCCAGCATGACTGTGCCCCTGTGCACAAAGCAAGGTCCATAAACACATGGTTAGACGAGTTTGGTGTGGAGGAACTCGATTGGCCTGCACCTCAACCCCATTGAACACCTTTGGGAGGAATTAGAACGCCGATTGTGAGCCAGGCCTTCTTGTCCAACATCAGTGCCTGACCTCACAGATGTTCTTTTGGCTGAATGGGCACAAATTCTCACAGACGCACTCCAAAATCTTGTGGAAAGCCTTCCCAGAAGAGTGGCAGCTGTCATAGCCGCAAATGGGAGTCCAACTCCATATTAATGCCCATGGTTTTAGAATGGGATGTCCAACAAGCTCATATAGGTGTGATGGTCAGGTGTCCACTGACTTTTGGCCATATAGTGTACATGGCATCAGTGAGGGAACATTGAAAGAGGAACAGTGGTTGACCAGGTGGCCTCTAACGACCAAGTTCAACTCACTGAGGCTGGAGTGAGCCACCACCAATATTGTCTTCCTGCGGTAAACCCTGTGTAATCTAGGTACTGGGGCATGTCTTTCCAGCCATATATTTAGTGGCTTGACCTCGTTATGCAAAATTTTTATTTAGATACTAGGGATGAATCTCACGTGGGCTTTCCTGTTGTCTGAGTGTCTACAAGGCTTCAATGAGGGAACATTGAAAGAGGAACATTAGTTGACCGATGAGCAAGTGGTTTCTGACTGCCCAGCTAAACTTAAACGTGTTTATAGCACTGTTAATTAATAAAACCATCTGTTAATGTGCCAAACGAGGTATTAAAATACTTGTTATATTTTATTACACAACTACGTGTAACCTCTGACAAACACTCAATATCTTTCAAACCAAGGACTTATATATGACTACATTTGGGAAATGTTGTATCTACGTTGTAACCCTACATACAATTAGTATCCATCCCTGAAATCAAATTACTTTTGAAAATGCAGTTTGTCAGATCATTTTATAAAAAGCATTTGGGTGTGTTTTTGCCTCTGGCCCATCCTGGTCTTCCACAGGATCAGCTCACTGAAGTTGGATGGGTCAGACAGTTGAACAGTTGTCATACTATTCTACAGTTTCTCTTGTTTTGTGAGTTTTGATATGCAAAGAAGTCTGTGAGTCTCCCTGTTTGTCCCACTACAGATGTCCAGCTCCGTGCCACTCCGGCTGCGTGCCCAGTGGGACACAGGTGTCTCCCAGGCAATGCATGCCACCGGTATGGGGTTGGAGGACCGCATGGCCAAGTTCAGCTTCACTTATGCCAACGGGCGGCCACACCTCAACCCCCATGTGCAGGGGAAGCTGTATAAGGGCCAGGGGAAGGGCCATGGGCAAGGTGAGACAAAGCCCAGCAGCTTGCTGCTCCCTGACCAGAATGGTCCTCCTAAGGAGGCTGCAGACCCTGCCCACACACCTCCCAACAGCAGCACTTCGCAGACTAAAAAGACTGCTCTCAAAAAGACCCCCAGCAGCACAAAACGAGTAGAGAGGGTGAAGCGGCCACTGCCTACGGAAGACAAGCCCAAGATCTCTAAATCCAGCAAGGAGAGGCAGCTGATGCAGCCACCCCCACAGGTCTGTACAGCCGGCTCATTTCAAGGGCTATCATTGTGCCCTGGCATGTCTTTCAGTATGGGACCTGGGGGGGGAGGGGAGAGAACCCCTGTGGGGACACCTAAACACCTTTCAAGCCAACCCAGGCAGTTTGAAGGATTCAAATGTTTGTAAGCGGAAACCCTGTAATCACTGAACAGTATTTTTACTTCATTTTACATTTTAGCCATTTAGCAGATGCTCTTATCCAGAGCAACTTACAAAAAGTGCATTTATACGTGGTAAAATTTATCATGGTTAGTGCAAGAGATCAGTGTAGTAACACTGCAGTAGACTGCAATTGTTGGCAGCTGCACATTTTACCTTTAACACAGGGAAAGAAAGGTTAGTGTTTTTAATTTTAGAAAAAGTTTTATATTGTTAAACAGTGGTGATTAATTTATAGAAGGCAGTTAATTAATGTATAGAATCATATATATATATATATATATATATATATATATATATATATATATATAAGCCTGCCAGCAAGGAATTGCAGTAGTCCAGATGTGAGATTACCAAAGCCTGGACCAGGAGCTGTGTGGCCTCTTGGGTGAGGAACGGGCGAATTCTCTGGATGTTTTGGAGGGAGAATAGGCAGGTCCCGGTGATCGCTGCGATGTGCCCCGAGAAGCACAGTTGGTCGTCTGGGGTCACTCCAAGATTCCTGGCAGACCGGGATGGAGACACTATTGGCGTTTTTCCACCGCACAGTATGGTGCGGTACGGCACGGTAACTATCCCCTTCACTGATTGAGTCCCTGTGTTGTTTTTCGATTGCACAACCGAACCGTCAAGATAGGAGGAGTTATCTGAAGTGACAAAAAAAAGAATGTGACCGCAATATATATATATATATATAAATAAATAAATAAATAAAAACAATATAGGCATGTTTCCCCACGGGGACAAATAAAGTATATCGTATCGTATATTTATAATTCAGCGTTGGTCCTCCAATGAATTGCAATTTACTAAGATGACATTTAATACCTCATATTTCTATCATCTGTAGCCTACATTTTTTTCAATCGTAGAAAAATGAAAACATTAGCTATATTTGTCTTTGTGTTTACATCTGTGCTTTTATGTATCTTGTCACTGCAAAAATATATCCAGCACGAGCCAAGAGCTTTAAAAAAAAAAAGTACCGCCAGTGTCGATTTATGAAGTGTAATTGTCAATCCATTTAAATCATTCACTTTGCGAATTAAGCAACATTTTGCTTCATCATGTTATCAGCTTATCGGATCTAGTGCTATATTTAGCTACTCACTTTTTCCATTACGTGAAAAAAAGTGGCATAACGTGAAGGATGATGCTCGCGCAGGTGGAATGCAACGTGTTTCCCACATTCTCTACAGATGAGAGATCCGTTCTCAACAACAACCAGGGCTGCAACAACCTATTTCTCAGGGCATATGCAAAAAACAACAAGCTTGCCGACACCCACACACACCGGAAAACAATTACACAGCGATTGTCAATTTGAAAGCTTTATTTTTCAATATAGGCATTTTCCCAGTAACTGATTATAATTCCTTCCAGGCAAGGTAAGCATCTATATGATCAGTCCCTGTCTCATGGAGTTTTAATACATTTGACAGACATTGCCAGTTGCTATATCCTACAACTAAACTGCTATCGTGTTGTTTGGTTCCACCAAAAAGTTTGCACGCAATGCGAGAACATTACATTTTACATTTTAAAATGCATTAACCAGTCTCGTTCAACTCTTTCACCGTTCGGTAGTAAACAAAAACGGTAAACTTCGCCTGTTAGAAAAGTGCCTGTTGCTTTTCTCTGCCCTGGGAAATGGGCCATATGGGCGTTTATGTTGTGTAGCTAGCTAACTAATAACAGCTACCTACCAGGGTTGGGAAATGGAGGGAGCTGTCTGCACGTGCACAATCGCGTTGTAAACAAAACAAAATGCGAGAACAGCCAAAGAAGTGGTGGGATTAAAATACATTAGCAGACACCCCAGGTCCAGTATTATATTATTTAATATGGGTTATTTAGAGATTTTAGTAGGGTAAGGGTTGAAATATTATTTTCCTCGCATGAAAATAGCTTTTCCCACGTGATTTACTATCACTGCATTACGTTAGGTTTAAGATAGTACTATTTCATATTTTAATATCGTGGTATACCGTCATACTGGTATACCGCCACACCCCTAGTTTCAAAGGCCTGGGTTTAACTCGAGCATCGAAGTGATTCCTAAATCTTTCTAAAAATCTATTTATGTGGTGAATGAAAATGTTGTACTATGAAAATGTATATTGTAATTGCGTAAATGAAAATGACAATACTATACTTTGTCCTTTCAAAGAAAACGTGTTTATTTCAGTTTTCGTAACACAAACCTAACTTGTAGAATTACGCAAACCTGACAATAATGTCAAACTCTATATAATACTCTTCGAATAATACCAATAATCGAAGTGAAGCTGAAAAGAAAAACATGGCGGTTGTGTCTGAGCCGGTTTGAGATTTAGCGTGACGATTGCGATTGACCAATGAATTGTCTGCAGTATTGCTAGCTCCACGCTTACGTCCTTGTTCGGAGCGGTAGCTATATTCAGCATGAGCACTTAGATTCGGTACGGTACACTTGACTGTGGAGAAAGTGACAAAACGTGGGAGCAGGGATTGGTTACCGTGCTGTACCGTGCAGTGGAAAAGTGCCATATGGAGCCTTCCACAGTGATTGAGGCATCAATCATCGGGGAGCTCTTCGCTGGCAGGAAGAGCAGCTCGGTCTTCCCCAGGTTCAGCTTCAGGTGGTGGGCGGGCATCCAAGCAGAGATGTCTGTCAGGCATGCAGAGATACCCACCTGGACCTGGGTGTCCTAAATCCACTGTATATTTGCAAAGATTCTAGCAATGACTTTATCTGACACAAAATGTGTTTTTAAGGTAACACATCTGTACAGATTTGTTTCTGGATCTTCATTGTAACTTATGGCCATTCTAATGTTGATGGCGTATGTAATCTCGCTCTTCATGTCTTCATTTTGGATGCCAGAATTATGATTGCTGGTGACTTAATCATAATCTGAATGAAGTTGCCCATGGGTATTGAGCCAGTTTAGTTCCAGGCTAATGTGTTCAAATACGTCATTTCTGGTAAAGCTGAATCCCAATCTGTCCACTTTTCTTTCAAGATGAATCTTTGCGAATAGATATGTTTATTGTCCTTGACCATATTGCCATTTTTTGTATTTAAAGTTTTGTGGAAACAATTTCTGGATCACAGAAATTGTACCATGTATTCATGAAAGTCTGAGGGTTAGGGTGAGTTAAACTTGCCAACAAGCAGTACCTCAAGTGTCGCTTTTGTAAGTTATGGTGACTACTTTACACTTGATCCCTGTGGATCATCTACATCAGTTACGCAAATTTTGTCAGTATCTTTTATACATTACCTAGTGGTCTAGTTGCCAGTACACTGTATATATTTTCCAATCTCCTCCCATTGTTTCCCATACAGGCTTTTGTTAAAGTTGTAGTGATGGGGTCAGACAGTACTGAACACCAATGGGCCTATAGTGCAATCCATGTGTTAAGCCCTGTGGATTCTGCCCAACTAATATAATACAAATATTCATGCAATAATTGAAAGCCTGATTCTGATTGTCATCTTGACTGTGTGCAGTTGTATAATTTAAAACTTGATATGCCTGTAGTTGCACTAATTTAAAACCTATATGCCTACACACACAACACACACACACACACACACACACACACACACACACACACACACACACACACACACACATGTGTGAATGAATTTGGTAATGACACACAGGGTCAGGGACTGCTGTTCTCATGTGCATATCTGTGCAGGCTCCCTTTGCTGCCTCCCTGGGCGAGGAGGCACTGAAGCCCCGGACCACAGCCGACAGCAGGCCGGTGAAGAAGACGACCCAGCTAGTGATGTGTCTTACAGGGCTGCCCGGTGTGGCTGGCTCAGGTGAGGCAGCTACCGTTAACACATCCATCTCAGAGATTCAAAAAAATCAAGTCAAATTCAAAATAATGTCAAAAAGTAACTCTACATGTTTATCTCATTCCCTTAAGCCAAGAAACCAATCCGGTCCAAATCCCATCCTACTAAGGAAAGGTCTGATTTGAAAGGTGAGGCAACACACTGCTATTTTTACATTGGCTGTAATGTATAGTGCATTCTTTGTCTGTAGGGAGCAGTGGATTCAGTGTCTCTAGGCCACAGTGGGTGCACTTGTGCATCGCAAAAGGTTTTAAAAAAGTTGATCATCAACAAAGGCTTTTATTCTGCAAATACTGTATCACAGTGCAAGAAAAAGTAGCATGTGAGTCAGTCCCACAGCTCTACCACCAGTGCACCATGAAACTGCTATTAACATGTAGGGTCATCTGAGTGGGTCATGTTAAAAAAATATGACTCCCTTTTTTGCCTTTAACAATTGTGTCCTTGTAATGCTTATTAATATCAGCATAAACATTAGGACTGGAATATAACATGGTCTTGAATGTTTTTGGGCAGAAAAGGCTTTGCGACACTCACCACATTTAAACGTCTTTCTAGGAAAGAGAAAGGCCGGGGTGCAGAAGAGAGCCCCTAAAAGGCCACTGAGTGTGATGGAGGAGGACCGAGATGAGCGGCCCAAAAAAAGGGTCAAAGTAGACAGCAGTTTGTGGAAGCAAAAGGTACTGGGACAACAGGGTTGGAAAACTGATAAAATAAAAAATATATTTTCCTTTATGGTTAATCTCCTCTGCCAATCAATGATAGACTTGTCTGATATGTAATTAATAGTATGGCCTGAGCCAAAGGAACATAGACAGTTTCTTCAGTTCCTCATGTAACTGATCGGATGCTCCTTCCCTCTCCACTTGTGGCTCCAGTCTGATTCCCCTACAGCTGCGAAGATAAAGTCAAGAACAAAATTCACCACAGACCGGAAGAAGAAAGCATCTGAGATCTCTCGAACAAGCTCCTCTGGTACATTGCTGCTGCTGCAGTTTTCAATGGTTTCAGTAGATACTTTTTAAGTTTTTCACTTGTACCCTGAAATCAAAGTGAAAGATGCATATCCATATTGGAAATGGTTCCTTATCATTGTTCTCAGTTAACAGCTCTCAGGTCTAGAGCTCTACCGATACCTGGTGTTTTTGTTTGTTTGTCTGTTTTTTTTGTTTTTTTTGCCAGATGCTGATACCGATTTTGAAGTGCCCTGGTCCACTGATTGCCAACATATAGGCTGATATTTTGCCAATAAAAAAGTTTCCATATCACTCTTTAAAACATATTTTATCATTTTTTCGATACCTTAACATTCATTTTTACATTTTCATTTTTCCTGAACTTTTTCATTTTTCAAATTAATTGTGAAATGAACGCTCAAATGAATAAAAATCATTTAACTTAATAATTTAACTAAAATTACACAATGAATGAATAGAAAAGTACACCCAAATCAAATATATATTACATTTACAAACATAAATCATCGGAGCATGACTGCTATAAACACAGATGCCGATAGATGTCCCAAAGCCAAATATCAGCCGATATATTGATGGGAATGATTCATTGGCCGAGCTCTACTGAGGACCTGTAGTCACAGATTTTATATACGGACAAGATATTCAGCCCCATGTATTGAAATGTCTTGAATATTCATGAATGGTAGTTTTCGTCAGTCTTGACAGAGGTGTTCTGTGTCTCACCCTCCTCCGCCCCCCTGCAGAGTCCAAGCCACTGAAGAAGCAGAGGGGAGTTTTGAGTACCCGGCTGCCCACACCAGCACCCAGGAAGAGGCGAGCACTGCCCTGCCCAGAGCCTGAGGTGAGGGCCTTTCTGAGGGGTTGGGGGCGGGATATTGGGGCAAGTGAGCGTGACTGACTCGTGTGTTCTTGTCCCACCAGATGTGTGAGCAGCGGGCGGAGTCCCCCAGCGACAGCACTGATGAAACGCACATCACCAAGAAGGGCGAACGCCACGCCACTGCCAAAAAGGAGAATGTCTGCCAGGTGAGTGAGCCTTGCCCATGCTCCACTCCCCTCTATATCTGCATCTGCTCTAATATCACAGCTTGCAGCCTCTATACTTGCATCTGCCCTCACATCATAGGGCCATACTAAGTTTTTGGACATCCCCACATCCTTATTGGTGTGTCTTGTGTGTGCAGATGTGTGAGGAGGGTGGGGAGTCCCTGCTACCCTGTGAGGGACAGTGCTGTGGAACCTTTCACCTGGACTGCCTGGGCCTCACCTGCAAGCCCCAGGGCAAGCTTCTGTGCCAGGAGTGCAGCTCAGGTAAGGAGGATGCACAGGACTATGGAACATCAAACGTGTCTAAATTGTATACAATCCAAATACCCAAACATAATGAAATGTAATGCATATCAGTGACTGCTTTTCTATAATGATGCACATTTATCGTGCCACAAAGAAAAGCAAAACACATATTGCAATCTACATGGCTGGATTTTGCTCTGTGAGCACAGGGGGGTGCCATAAACGTGACGTGTTTACGTACCAGTAGTTTTTCACAAGAAAACCCTTGTTAGGCTTCATGGGTGAATTGATCATGAGTCAGCCATGCCCCTAAACCCGGCCCAGTACTGTGACTGATTGGACAGTTGATTCAATTAAATTTTGGCATGATTTAGATGAGGCTGTTGAAGAAATACAATACTGTGCTTTGTATTTCAGTGTATGTGTTTTCTAGAGAGCACACAATGCAATGTGCGTTTTGGTTTTCATTGTTGCACGATAAACGCCCATCATTATGGAAAATAATATTGTCACCTTCTTAAAATAATGGCCTAAGTCACATTTTCAAGTTTTTCAAAAAACAGAATAAACTGAACCAAATATAGAATATATTATATTTATTAATCATTTCACACAAAAAGGTTATGACAATATATGACTATTGACATACAAATAACGCTGTCTGTCAACTATGTAACATAAGAGGATTAGATTACTTAGGCCAATTTACGAACATGCCGTTGTGACGGTCACACTCTTGACGTAAAAACTGGCTAGGTGGGACAAATTGAAAGAAACCTTAAAAGGAACCAGACCCAAGAGGGGCAGCCCACCCTCCTCTAGCTGGTCCAGGGTCTGAGTTTGTAATGACCAACAGCAGTCCCATGTGCAAGTCAACTCAATATGGGAAATTTATTTCTAGGCAACTGGAACAAGTGGTCCTGGGGTGGGGTAGCGAGGTGGGAAAAGTGCTTGGCAGGTTCTGAAGATGAAGTGACTCGGGACTCGGGGCAGACGGCCCAGGGGTGAGAGAGGGATACAGAAACAATATGGGGAGTTAGAGAAAGGCAATACATGTGTATAGGGACAGATTAAATATGGGGGCAACAGGTGACCCTGCCAGAAGTTAACTATGGCAGCATAGCTACTAGGACAGAGATAGTGAATCTAAGCAGGGGCAAGAAATAGACCCACCCCTTCAAGAGTGCGCCTGAGAGAAGTGGGGTCACAGCTGTTGAGAGCTGACAGTAAGGCTCTTTCCACCCCACAAAACTCTATGGCTCCATGCTTCTCCAGCTATGTGTCGAGATTATAGTTAATTGTATGCCTGAGTGTACAGGTGCGTTTTTAGCCTAGACTTAAATATTAAGACTGTCCGATTCCCTTATCAGTTTTAGTAGGTTGTTCCACAGTAGTGGGGCTCTGTATGAGATAGCTCTGCCACCAGTAAAACATTCTGAAATTCTCAACAACCAGATAGCCTGCGTTTTCCGAACACAGTGACCATGTCGGCTTGTATGGTAAGAGTAAATTATTTAAATATGCTAGACAGAATAGGGCTTTGGAGCCAGGAGCAGAACCTTAAAATCAGCCATGTAGGTAATTGGTAGCCAGTGAAGTATTGCTAGCACTGAGGTGATATGCTCATACTTCTTTGTTCTGGTCAAAATACAAGCAGCTGCATTCTGAACCAACTGGAGGCTCGAAAAATCATGTATTTATTTTTCTGCGTCCCCTAGTGATGATAAGTGCCTGATTTTTTCAATATTCCATAAGTGAAAGAAGGCCACTCTGGAGACATTTGTAATGTGTCAAAAGTAAGATCCGGGTCAGTAATGACACCAAGGTCTTTTACAGCCATATTTGGCGTAAGTAGGCAGCAGTCCATATTTAAAGTGGGATTAGATCATTTCTCCCTTGGTTTTTTGAGACTTTATAATACCCACAAAATGACAACAATATCGCATGTTATAATCTTCAAAATGCAGCTGATTTCAGTTATTTCTTTTCCTTTTCAGTTTCAGGGAATCTTCAGTGTCATTGCTTGCTTTCGTCTTTAGAGACCGTTTAAGAAAGCAGTACAGTATAGTCACTGATTCATTCTTTGTACTGTGTTGGCCTACTGACCCAGTTCACTTCACTGATTAGTTCAAAAAGATTTGTTCGTTCGTGAACTGCACATCACTAGTCCCTTACTGGTTTTTATTTAAGAATATAAGCATATCCACGTGTTTAGGGGTGAGCCGTGTGCGCAGCCTGTTTAAAGTAAGACCAGCCGCTGAGAACATCCATTCCAACGGAACCGATGTCTTGGGGATGCATAAATACTGTCGTGCCAACTTTGTCAGTCTAGGGAATCTTCTTTTGAAATGTGGAAGTAACGTTAGGCGTGCTTAGCGAATTCAAGAGACCACACTATTGTCGGCTGAGGTAATGTTAGGCTATACAAAATATAACAAAAATATTTTGTCGTTGTAAATTGTTTTGTGAAATATGGCTAGATATATTTGATAAGATCAACGTGGTTTTAACTGTTGTTTCAAAGCAATATTATTACACTACACTAGTTTGTGCTATTGGATACTCCGCTGTGCTGTGATACATAATCGTTCATTTTATATGCTTGATCGATCACATTTTTAATGTCGATTAATCATTAACATCCCTAATTGGTACCTCTTCCTGTGATGTCAGCGTGTTGGGCTGTTCACAGATTTTAGAAAGAGTAATGCCAGATAAGGAGATCTGCGCTCTAATGGTTTACATTTTTTCATTAAAGTAATTCATAAAATCATTACTACTGAAATTAGTGGAATTGCTACCATTATTTGATAATAGTTTTTTAGTTAATTTGTTTATGGTGTTAAATACAAATCTTGGGTGGGTTATTTTTATTTTGCTCAATCAGATTTGAGAATTAGGCAGACCTAGCAGAAATGAGGGCTTGCTTGTACTGAAGAAGGCTATCCTTCCATGCAAGGTGAAAAATGTCTAGTTTTGTTACACATTTGATGTTCCATACAGGACCTGCTGTTGAGTGGTGAGCATGTGTTGTGTGTCAGTGTTTTTATGTGTTATACATTGAGTGTGTTGTCTGGAGTGCCTTTGGGGAGTGTTAAGCACAGAGCGCTCTCCTTGGCTCACTGTGTGCTGAGTTTAATGTTGAACTCTTTCCACTGGGTCTCCTGCAGGGCTGCACTCCTGCTTTTCCTGTAAGCAGTCGGAGGGAGAGGTGCGGCGCTGCATGGTACAGCAGTGTGGGAGGTTCTACCACGAGGTCTGCGCCCGCCTCAGTGCGCTGTCCGTCTTCGAGAGCAAGGGATTCCGCTGCCCGCTGCACACATGCGTCTCTTGCTACTACAACACTCGTTCCAAGCTAAAGGCCACCAAAGGTGAGGTCCAATCACACCCCATTGCCCTCATGGTATTTGTAGTCCACCAAAGGTGAGGCCTAATCCCAAGCCATTCTCCTCAGGCTACCTGTAGTCTACCAAAGGTGAGGGCCAATCACACTTCATTCCCCTCATGTTAACTGTAGTCCACTAATGGGGAGGGCCAATCACACCTTATTCTACTCAGGTTACCTGTAGTCCACCGAAGCTGGTGGATCTTCATGATGGTTACTGAACAAACTGAACATAAGAACATAAGAATACATAATGATGAGAACGGGCCGTTCGGCCCATCTAGGCTCATCATGTCCTAATCTAAAGAGTATCTAGTACTACATCTAGCCTGGACTTGAATAGCCCAAGCCTCTACTACCTGACCTGGCAAGCTGTTCCAGGCATTGACAACTCTCTGTGTGAAGAAAAACTTCCTAATATCTGTGCGGAATTTGCCTTTAACTAATTTCCACCTGTGGCCTCTTGTTCTGCTGACCCCACTTATCTTAAAAAATCTTTGGTATTTTACTTTGTTAATCCCTTTTAGGAATTTAAAACCTCAATCAAATCCCCCTAAGTCTCCGTTTGCTAAGTTTAAATAGATTGAGTGCCTTAAGTCTATCATCATAACTTTTACCTTTCATACCAGGTATCAGTTTAGTTGCCCTTCTTTGGACTTTTTCAAGAGCTTCTATATCTTTCTTGTAGTGCGGTGCCCAGAACTGCACACAGTATTCTAAGTGCGGTCTGACAAAGGCAGAGCAACATTTAGCAATATTGAACGTCATCTGCCATGTATCTGCCCATTTTTGGATTTTGTTTAAATCATCTTGGATTACTTTAGTCGATTCCAAACTGTTTGCCAAACCCCCAAGTTTAGTATCATCTGCAAATTTAACTATTTTGCTACTAATGTCCATATCAAGATCATTTATGTAAATGAGGAAGCCTCTCATGTGGTACCTTGTCAAATGCTTTCTGAAAGTCCAAATATATAATATCATAAGCCTGGTTCAGGTCAACACACTTTGTAGCCTCTTCGAAAAAGTCCAGGAGGTTTGTTAGGCATGACCTCCCTTTGAGAAATCCATGTTGGCTCTCCCTTAAAATACTATTATTTTTCAAGAATGATTCCAACTTACCCTAATACTACATTCCAGCATTTTACATGCGATGCAAGTTAAACTGACAGGCCTATAGTTCCCTGGGTCAGTACGGTCCCCCTTCTTATATATTGGAATTATACTACCCTGCTTCCAGTCATCTGGTATTTCTCCAGTGATTATGGATTGAATAAAAATATCTGTCAATGGTTTATATATAATTTCCCCAACTTCTTTGAATACTCTGGGATATATGCCATCCGGGCCTGCTGCCTTATTTGTCTTAAGTTTTTGTCGTTTTTGTAGTACTTCTACGTCCCTTATTTCAAAGTCCTCCAAAACATTCTGTACCTTGTCTATACATTTAGGCATATTTATAACCTCTTCTCTAGTAAAGCTCTCCACAAAGTAACTGTTTAGTGTGTTTGCAATATCCTTATTATTATAAACCAAAGTTCCTTCCTTATTCTTAATGCACTTAACCTCATCCTTAACTTTCCTTTTTCTACTACAATATTGAAAAAACTTCTTAGGATTACTTTTTGCATCTTGGGAAATTTTAATTTCAAACCGCCTTTTAGCTGTTCTTATTTCCTTTTTAGCCTTAGCCCGCATATTACAATAATTTAACTTGTTTCTCTCTGAGTTATCCTTTTTATATACTCTGTACAGTCGTTTCTTTTGCCTCAAAATCTCCCGTAAAGATTGTCATCCACTGCGGAGACTGTTTTTTCATCCTATTTATCCTTACTTTGGGGATGAATTTACACTGTACATCTACAATAACCCTTTTAAATATAGTCCATTTTTCCATTCACAGTTCTGCAATCTAGAAGTTTTACCCAATCTATATTACTTAAATTCTCTCTCATTTTATTAAAGTCAGCTTGTCTAAAATTAAAAATTCGAGAGTTAGAGGAGGCTGTCTTAACTTGCCAAAAAAGATCAAAAATAACTGCACTGTGGTCACTTGCCCCTATTGGTTCTCCTACCTCTGTGCTGCAAATTCTATCAGGATTGTTACACAAAACCAGATCCAGTATTGATTTCCCTCTTGTAGGCTGAGTAACAGACTGTACCAAAAAGCAGTCATTGACCATATCTAAAAACTCCTCTTCACATTTGCTCTGATCTGTCACTATCTCCCAATTAATAGAGGGGTAATTGAAGTCGCCCATTATTATCGTCTCTCCTTCAGCACAGATTTGTTTTATGTTACCAAAGAGCGTACTATTTATGTTACTGTCTGAAGCTGGAGGTCTATAGCATACTCCTATATTAAGGCCCTTCTCACGATCTCCCAATAATCTAATCCAGATGTCCTCACAAGAAACTAATGAGTTTATACCTGGAATTTCCTGCACATTAAGATTGTCTTTCACATGTAGGGCCACTCCCCCTCCTCTTTTATTAGTTCTATCCTTCCTAAACAATTTGTACCCCTCTACATTATATTCATCCCCATCCGCTGCGCCAAGCCATGTCTCAGTAATCCCAACAATGTCATAACCCCCATTCAACATGACAGCCTCCAGTTCCAAACATTTATTTTTTATGCTTCTCGCATTTAAACACATGAGCTTCAGAGCCTTACTCACACTTACGTTGTCCTTCCCCTCCACACCTGAGTGTGCCGAACCACCTCTATTCACATTATGATCTAAAAAATCTTTATTAATGATATCCTCAGATGTATTATACTCCGCCCTGGTATCTTCCATCTGGGCAGTCTGCACCTCCCTATCCATAATACTACTACTACTAATTTCCCTCTCTGCCCCCCCAGTCCCTAGTTTAAATATTCCTCCGCTACCCTAAGCATATGCTGGCCCAATGCATCTGTACCCCTCCGGTTCAAGTGTAACCCGTCCCGCTTGTACAGGTCACCCCTGTTCCAAAAGGAGTCCCAGTGCCCCATAAACCTGTACCCCTCTTTCCTGCACCAGGTTTGTAGCCACGTGTTAAATCTCCATATAAAATTCTGCTTGCCTTTGCTAGCACGTGGTACTGGCAGAATTCCAGAGAAGACCACCGTGGAGGTTCTGCCCCTTAACTTTGTTCCTAATTCTATAAATTTGTCCTGCAGTGGTCATGGTTCCAACATGGACCATGACCACTGGATCCACCCCTGCTCTGGCCAGGAGCTTGTCCGCATGTTCCAGGAGATCTCCAACCTGAACACCAGGCAGGCAACATGCCATGCGAGATTCCTTTTCCCGCGAACAGACTATACTGTCTACACCTCTAATGATTGAATCCCCCACTACAATTAACTCCCTTTTCCTGGGTGGCTTGGCCACCAGGGTGCCCTGGGGCTCATCAGTCCTCCCGCTCACAGAGGGCTGGGCCAGATCCTCTTCCTGCAAGGGCTGGAATTGGTTGGACACCACAATCTCTGGAGATGCCGCCCCTGCATGTGCGCGCCCTTTTCTACGCTGGCGCCCTACCGTCACCCAACTCTCTCTCCCTACCTGCTCTAGAGTCTCCCCCCTACCCCGCTTTGGCGTGCAGTCTAACTCTCTAAAGGGCGTACTAATTAGTTCCTGGAACTCTACAAATTCTGCAGGGCAGTCGAGACCAACAAGTTGGGCTTCGAGATCAAGGATCTTGCTCTCGAGATGCTTCACAAGCTGGCATCTGTCGCAGATGAAACCCTCCTGGAAGTGTTCTTCCAGAAACGCAATCATTGTACAACACTCACACTGCACTGCCGGTGGCCACATTTTCACCCCTAAATATATCTACTGCTCTCCCTGCACTGAACGAATTACTGCCTAAACAGAGACACCAAGTAGATAACAAATACTATACACCTCGGTTCCGAACACTCAGGTGTCTAAATGGACAGTTAAAGCAAATGAAAAAACTTCCGGTCCGGTTTCTGTAGCAAGAGCGCTGGTAGCAGCCAACCGAAACAGCTATACGCTCTACGCTTGAAGTATAACAATTAAATTTAAATTTAAGCCAACCAAAGCTAGTTAGCTATAGTATATTTCCCTACTCTTGGATTTGCTCCTGAGAGGGCGAAAAACCACAAAAAACCTCGCGTCTGCTGGGAGTAATACAAATCGGTAACTTTTTAACAAGCTTTCCGAAGCTAGACGGGGAAAAAATGGAAAATTCTCTCTGTCCCCTAACGGCGACAAACGTTTACCTTAAGAGCAAATCTTTTATCCCTTTACCTTTCTGATGCCGAAAAACGCAGAACCCTAAGCAACAATACAAACACAATACAAACACAATCCAAACGATATCCCGACAGCAACAAACAATCCGCTCAAACTCAAACTCTCAGCACGTATGACGTAGCAATCCCGTCAGGCAAAGCGTGTACAGATTACAGCGTACAGATTTGAAAGGACTAACCTGTCCTTTAGTGCCCAATTTTTTTGCTGGCCATAATCAACTAGTTAGTTTGCATAGTAGTTAGTAAACAATAGTCTTTAATGATGGATCAAGTGGTGTCAGTACAACACTTTCATCCTAATTGGTTATGTGACTTCCAAGCTTCCATAATTCAGTGCCTTATGGTCCCTTTCCACCAGAAATGAAAACTATAAGCATAAACTTATAAAATGTTTGTGACCATCCACACAAGAGAGCATTTTATTGTGGTACACACCTGTCACTCAACACAGACACAGCAATGATTGGTTAGACATAGTGTGTTGCAAAGGGGTGGAAAGTTTCTGGCAATTTTCAATGGGAACTTTGACTTGGGAGTTTGGGGATTTTTTTTAAATTCACAGGTCTTCTTAAAATTACTAAAAGAACTGGAGTCTTAAATAACTGGAGTCTTCCGCTCCTCAACGAACTTGTGCCTTCTTAAGGCCTAAATATACTTCACTTAAAATATGCATACGCGTATGTAAAATGGCCGCCATGGGTATCCTGCAGTTGTTTGGTCCAGAGCTTGTGCACGTCCTCAAGAATTAACGTTATGCGTACATGAGCAACAATACCGACATAAATCGTGGGGGCAGTATACCATGTGTGATGTCCAGTCTGTGACTGACTGAAGAGAAACAGGAAGAAGAAAACAAGAGGTTGACAGAGCTGGTCCACAATTACATGCATCTCTCCTATGTGTCATTGCCGCTGCATAGAGGCAAATATGCATGCCAGAATAGCAATAGAAATTTTCAACATTTTAAGCCTGGACAATGTACAACATAATTGTAAATAATGGACAAAAATAAATTGAAGCAGATCTGGGATCGTTATGTCCGAGCACAGCAGAAAATGCCGGAGAAACATTACTTTAATATTTAACACACACAATTGCCTTCATTTACTTGTCAATTAACTTTAGATTTATGAGGCTGACACTTATAAAGAAAGTATGTAGTTAAGTAGTTTGGGAGTATGTTATAGTGGCATTAATTGACTGTTAAACCCTTTTCGGTTGTGAATTTAATGTAAAGAATCTACGAAAATATTAGATATTCCGGTTACATTTTCCGTGATCATAGAAATGGTGATGATGCATTGATAAAAATGTAATGGTAGGTACACTTGTTAATCAAAGTTAAGGACTATATGTAGCTAAAACTTTACATTACATATGCTCCTATAAAATTATTCTGACTTGCAATAAGACAGCTAGCATAATATAATATATGCCATTTAGGAGATGCTTTTATCAAAAGCGACTTACAGTAGTGAATGCATACATTTTTCAGTATATGTGGTCCCAGTGGGAATTGAACGTACAACCTAAGCATTGCCAACTACCTAGTGGATATGGCTTTTAAACATCCAGACAGTTATAAAGTATGCAGTGGAGTATGTGAACAATACCACTCGCGTTGGGTATGCATACATGTACATGTGCAAAGTGAAGTGAAGTATGTTTAGGCCTTTTCCCCTCCCCTTGGGGCGGACAGGGCCGGTCTGGCAGAGAAGGGTTTCAAACCGCGTCCCTGATAGGCTTGAAAATATTTTTTATTAAATTATACCATCATGTACACTGCTCCTGCTAAATGGTTGAAGCTAATCAGGTTTGGGCTTGGTTAGCACTTGGATGAGAGCCCTCCTGGGAAAACTAAAATGCTACTGGAAGTGGTATTGGTGGACCAGTAGGTGGCGGTCGTTCCACTTGACTGAATAAAAAAAAATCCAATGCCCCAGTGCAGTGACGGAGGCATTGCGTTGCAGGAGATGCCATAACGTTGCATGAGACGTTAAACTGAGGTCCAAGGAAGATTGTTGGCAACCTGTTTTGTGTCATAGGTAAGATGATGCGGTGTACACGATGTCCTGTGGCCTATCACACTGGGGATCTCTGTGTCGCTGCGGGGAGTGAGATGCTCACCTCCAGCGCCATCGTCTGCACAAACCACTTCACCGCCAAGAAGGGCTACAGCCATCATACCCATGTCAATGTCAGCTGGTGCTTCGTCTGCTCCAAAGGTGTGTGTGCCCCTGGTTTTAGGCCCGTAATGACTTCCCACATCTGCAGGAAAGCAGCTCTCACAGAATAAAGTCACAAAGTAGCGTATATACCTATATCTCCTGTGCCTATATCTCATGTGAGCTATTTTAAATTAAGTTTTTAATTAGGTTTGCCTGACTTGCACATACATATAAATGTGTGTAAATCCCACTAAACCCTGTTTTGTATTTTAATGAATCGTTTTTTTAAATCTCACTGATTTAGTTGATAGCAAGCTACACAAAATCCACAGGAAGGATCATGATGAAGCAGAAAAGATTGTATGCCCGGAGATTGGTGTCTGTCAGAACTGAAACTTAACACCCCTTTAGCAGTAGCCAGTTTATGATGTAAGCAGTGATGGCCATGTGTTGGGCTTTCAATAAAAGCCTTTTAAATAGTCCAAAGACAAAGATATCAAAAGCTTGCAGCTTGTCTTTTTATTTATAACTGCAATCAAGGTAAGATGCTGTGTTTCCTGTGGAGGATTTTGTGCTTCCTGTGGATTGTGCTCAGCTTTCTATTCTTTCCTTGTCTGGCCTGCAGGGGGCAACCTGCTCTGCTGTGAGTCCTGCCCTGCAGCCTTCCATCCAGACTGTCTCAACATTGCCATGCCTGACGGCAGCTGGTACTGCAATGACTGCAAGGCTGGCAAAAAACCCAAGTACAGGGACATCATCTGGGTCAAACTGGGAAACTACAGGTCGGCACAGTGCTTGTGTCTTGAAAGTTATTGAAAATAACAAAATTCTGACAGCGGTACTGTAAATTGCTTCAATTTTTTATGGAGAGAATCTTTTTTCTTAAAGATTCATGTTCACGTTTTATATACATTATTCTCTTAAACTGATCCTGGATCTAAATTCACATTATTTTTGAAATGATTTGGATTGGGGTTGAAAGAGGTGATCCTGAGACAGCATTCATTTTCAGGAATACTGTGGCCATATTAATATTGATTGTCTGCAAGTCCTGTGATATAGCCTCATACAGTTTTTATTGGTCCTTGAATTTTGAGAAAATTTCAATATATAAATAAAGTGAATCTGTGCTGGCCTGGTCACTGTACCCACTATATATCGCAGGTCCACTCGCAGGACCAGAATAAAGTATTTGTCTCTGCTCACCCCCGTCTCTTGATCTCTTCCCCCACCCCCTTTAATCTCCGTCACTCTCTTCTCCAGGTGGTGGCCTGCCGAGATTAGACACCCCCGCAGCATCCCCTCCAACATTCAGCACCTGCGGCACGAAATCGGCGAATTCCCCGTCTTCTTCTTTGGCTCGAAGGACTACTTCTGGACCCATCAAGCGCGTGTCTTCCCCTACATGGAGGGAGACCGGGGGAGCAAATACCAGAAGACCGGCATTGGCAAGGTCTTCAAGAAAGGTAAGGCCACAGCCACACTTTGGCTCTGCTGCAGCGTATGATGAATGGAAATAAATATCTTAAAGCACTTGGCTCTTATGCCTTTTCTTGACTTTACAGTAAAAACAGAAATGCTAGTTTTGTGATCACCATTAGATGTTCTGAACTCTTAAGGTTTGTGATACCTTGTGTCCTCCTCTATACTAGTTGTTTCCACACTGTGGGTTGTGGGAAGGGTTTAGGTGGGTCGTGAGATGACACATGGAAGAAAAAAACTTGTGGATATAATACACTTGACATTGGCATTCACCCCAGTCAGGTTAAACACTGCACATTATCACATTAACTGCACTAGTTACAGTGCACATGCAACTGTCTTGAAGTTCAAGAACGCTTTTAATTCCATATTTGATCATGTGTCAGACTGCATTTTATTAATTGGCTTTACAGACAAAAATATTAGTTTACTAAGTGGATCATAGGCTCCAAGTTTGGGACCCCCTGGAAGGTTAACCCACGTGATTGGGGTTTGATGTTCACTGATGTCCCGTGTCACCCTCTGTAAAGCTCTGCTGGAGGTGGAAACGCGCTTCAGGGAGATCAAGCAGGAGCGAGAGGCCAAGGAGGCGCAGGAGAACGATCGGAAGCCGCCGCCCTACAAATATATCAAGGTCTGTGTGTCAGTGACAGGATCAGGGGCGGGGGCCAGGACAGCATGCAGGGAACTGCTATCGATGTCTTTGTAGAACAGAGTGTTCTATGGTTATGTTACAGGTATGATATGCAGACGCCTGCAATGATGTCTATTGCCACTTTACTGCACTGATCTTGTGCGCTAACTATGATTGTTCTTACCTTGTATTAATGCACATCTTGTAAGTCGCTCTGGATAAGAGCGTCTGCTAAATGCCTAAAATGTAAAATGTAAATGTAATGAGTCCATACCCCATACTCTTAAGAGAATAAAGAAGAATATGCCCATTGGATTATTATAGTTTTTTTGAGCACTGACTTTCCTTGGAGAGGAATCCTTATATAATCCTTATCCTTATATAATTATAATATAATAATACAATAACTTATTGATTGGAATCCTTACTTGCATAACTGTCGCCTTATATTTTTAATACGCTACTCACTCATGTAGCTATAATCCCTTAAATTGACCAACAATCAACCCAGCAGTAATCAGGATCTTATGGAGCTCCTGAAATGTCAATTGTTTGGAAACGTTTTCTTGTGCACACAAGATGGCATTTCTGGTCCTGTCTTGTGTGTAGATAACATTTACTGTAGTGGTATGTACATTATAATGGTTAGGTAACTGGGCTTGTAACACAAAGGTTCCAGGTGTGATTCCCAGATGGGGCACAGCTGTTGTACCCTTGAGCAAGGTACTAAACCTGAATTGCTTCAGTAAATATCCAGCTGTATAAATGGATTGTTTGTAAAGAAATGTCAACTGTGTAAGTCATATGCAGGACTGCCTATCAAGGATTCAAGGTGCATGCATTCAGTATGTTGCAGCATGCATGGTTATTGTGCAATTTACACAGACATGGCTTATGATTTATGGGTAACTTGAGTAGCAAAAAAATGGCACCGCTGTATATAAAGTAGCGTAGTTGACAGTCGGTACATTGGTATGTTTAAACTTTTTGCCAGTGCCAATAATTGAGGAAGATATTAGGTGGAACTATAAAGCCAGTTTGCACGCGTTTCATTGATGTTTTGGCTTGCATTTTTGAGGATGCTTTGTAAAACACACTGATGTATTTGACCATGCATAGATATCTGTGTATTGTACACACCCATATCTGTCCTCCTTGTTCCAGATCAACAAGCCATGTGGCAGGGTGCAGATCTATACGGCAGACATCTCTGAAATCCCCAAGTGCAACTGCAAGCCGACAGATGAGAAGCCGTGTGGATTTGAGTCCGAGTGCCTGAACCGCATGCTGATGTACGAGTGCCACCCCCAGGTGTGCCCGGCGGGCGAGCGTTGCCAGAACCAGGGCTTCACCAAACGCCATTACCCCGACACCAAGATAATTAAGACCGCTGGCAAGGGCTGGGGTCTGCTGGCTCTCAGGGATATCAAGAAGGTGAGGCGGTTAGCCTTGAGGGGGCCATGTGGCCCTAAGTGGTGGGTTGGTGGGTAAGGGGGTGAGGCCCTGGGTGATTGGGCATGAGGGGATGATCCAGGGAGTGAGGCATGGTTCAGAGTAGGCTTAGGCGATATGACTATATTATCGTGCAGCACAATTTTGGTAGACAACGGTAATAGTTTTAATTCTCCCTCGATATAGAACGATATCCATAATTGCCAAATTCCCCCTTAGATTCAGCACACTTGCTCTGGTTGTTGTGGTGAAAAATGTAATGCTTCTTGTACGTTTGAAGGTCAATCCAATTTTTACAGGTTTACAACAGCCTACCACATATCATGCATATTCTTCTTGTACGTTATGCTAGGCTGGAAAGACAGCTAATCTTGTTCAAAAGAAAAATACAACTGCACATATTTGGCGTTTCTCTGGGTTTAAACCAAATAATAAGGGAGAGACAGCAAATTTGGACAAAGTGATGTGCACACTTTGTGAAAAGCAAATCGCCACAAAAGATGGAAACAAGCAACCTGTACACCCACCTAAAGATCCACCATCCAGCAGAATTTTCCAGCCTACAGGCTAACACCGTCATCCTCGAGTGCCTCAACAATGAGTAGCCGGCCTACAGATGGCTCAATCAGAATTAGAATCACCTTAATTTGCTGTAGGAACGATAAGATTGTGTATTTTATTAAAGGCATATTGTCAATAGGGAAATTTTAATATCGCCCAAGCCTAGTCCAGAGTGAGGATGTGGCCTGGGGGGGATATCATTCAGTAGCTGAGCTCTATACTTTTGGAGTTACTAAACTCCACACCAGTTTGTTGCTATACCACTTAGTAGTGTGATAACCCTGTTTGTGTGTGTGTGGTTTCTCTCAGGGGGAGTTTGTTAACGAGTATGTAGGAGAGCTGATTGATGAGGTAGAGTGCCGTGCCAGGATCAAGTATGCCCAAGAAAATGACATCACGCACTTCTACATGCTCACCATTAACAAGGTAAATACCTGTGGCCACTGTTAATGTTATAGTCATAAAATGTATATGTCAAAGTCCACCCATTAGAAAGATGGTTTCTAATGGGATGCCAGTAGACTGAAACTACAGCCCCAAAAAACTATTTTAGAAAACTATCGGGACGTTCCAGACGGTCAAGGACTGGATCCAGCAGTAGAAGTATGTAACCGCAATTATCGGGGCTCGATGACCCTCTCATACCGAGCAACGACGCCCCGATCGAGGCTTTCGAAGTGACGATTTCACCCGATCTTGAAAACTCGTCTGGGATGCCTGAATAAGCTGTGAAATTGTGTAGTGATCGCTCTGGATTCATGGAAGACTGTACCTTTGCAGTTGAGACTCACTCTGCCTACCTGTATGCTTCTCCCACTCCTCTGTGCTCCTCCAGGGCCCTGTGCTAATGATAACTTGGCCATCGGAGCTGGAGGGAGACTAACTACACTATGTTGGGTGTATCACACTGCAGCTCTGTGTGGCACTATAGGAAAAGTGCAACAATTTAGAAAAGTGTTGTTCCCACACTAATTGTTGGACCTACTGATGTGTCATGAGAAGGGTTGAGGTCGGTCCCAATCTGGATGTAAATAAATAACTTGCATGTTATAACTTTCCATAAGCATTCACACCAGTCAAATTACACACTGCAATAATTACATGCACAGCACTAGGTACAGTGTGCATGCAGTATTGACTTGTGTTAAAAACATTGACATTTCATATCTGAACATATATTGGGTTAAGTAAGGGTGTTTCACAGAAAATGTATTCGCTCATAAAGTTGGTTGTGAGCTTGGAAAGTTTGGGAACCACTGCAATAGAATTCTTGAGCTAGTGACATTAAAAAAAAGCCTTCATTAGCATTCTGGCTTCCAGATATGTACGTAACAGAAACTGTTTTTGTACAATGGGAGGGAGTGGACATGTTATATTCTATGCCCATATTGCTTGGTTGCTATTTTGACATGCTTACCAGGAGGAGTTCCCAATAAAGGAAGTCCTTAGTGTAAGTAGCCTATTGACTCTTTCAGTTGTATTTGACCTGTCCCTCTCTGAGTGGGGATGCTCCACCCAGAGCTCCACCTGATGAACCCATGCAGGTACAGATACAAATGCACTGATTGAGTTAAGCAGGTGCAAATTGTGGCATCAGACGTGGCTGAATCCAGTTGTGGAAAAGAATGGAGAATTCCCCCCTGAGCTGTGCCCTCCATCAACACCAGTCTTTGTGTTCTGCTCCGTATTGTGTGACATTTCTTAACTTCATGTCGTTGGTAAGCCTGGACTTCTATTTGTTCAACGTGAAATCACAGTGAATGTCAGAAAAATAGAAGTCCAAAAGGCAAGCATATGTCTCTCTGTCCAATCCGTAGGACCGAATCATAGATGCTGGTCCCAAAGGCAACTACTCGCGGTTCATGAACCACAGCTGCCAGCCAAACTGTGAGACGCAGAAGTGGACGGTCAATGGGGACACCCGTGTGGGGCTGTTTGCGGTCTGTGACATCCCTGCAGGTGAGAATGCTGTCATTTCTATAAATGCATTTCTCCCAATTTGGAGTGCAAAATGTATGTGTTCATGCTCATTGCTGCATCCTCCACTATCTTCTTTGGGAGAGCGCAGACTTGCAATGCGAGGTTGCTCAAATCAGCCCTCAAAATCTCCTTTTGAAAAAGGGGAAAATTATTATTAAGCAGATAGGTGTTGGTATAACAAGGCAATAACCGTCAGGTCCAGCACACATGTTGGATGTATTAAAGAAACAAAAATATTGTCCACCAGTTTCAACATTATTTGATTTTAATTTGTAATTGTAATTTGTGTGTGTGTGTGTGTATTATATGTTGAGTAACGATTTCACCATGTTTGGTGTACATTTAAATCATTTGTATTAAAAATAAATGTTGGCCTCCCGTGTGGTCCAGTGGTGTCCGACGCTGGCCACGGAGACCGGGTTTCGGCTGTACATTTCCGCCCCAAATCATTTGTATTAAAAATAAATGTCGCAGGACTACGGCAGCGAACTCACATTACTAGGGGGATTGACGTAAAAATAGCGGGTCTAATTGGCTACCAAATTGGGAAAAATTGGATAAAATCAGAAACAAATGTTTTAATTTTTAAGCTCAAATGGTTTTAAGTACTATTCTGTGGTAGGAAGGTGAGGAACACAGGCATTAATGATAAGTAAAAATGTAACAATTATCCAAAGTGGTTCATTTTAATGCATTTATTGCAAATTATTGCTTGGTGATATTGTGGCATGAATCACAATCACAAGAGCCCTCACCGACTTGGGCTGTAGGGGTAACTTTGGAACACAGCCTTGATTTTTAGCAAATTTTATGTTTGTTAAATGTAAAGTGGGAGCTGTACATCTGCAGCGTGATGATATTTAACAAGATATGTTCAATTTACAGCAGTGGCAGTAGTACATCTACAGATTGATCTTTAACAGGAAGTGGTGTTTGTGTGGTTTCCAGGCACAGAGCTCACCTTTAACTACAACCTGGATTGCCTGGGTAACGAGAAGACTGTGTGCCGCTGTGGAGCCCCAAACTGCAGTGGTTTCCTAGGAGACCGTCCCAAGGTGAGGGTGTTTCCAACATCAAAACACATTTCTCCGCAGCTTGCATGTTTCTATTTTACGCATTTCATTTGTACCATACTTAAGTTTTGTCATGTGCCAGTTTCATTTCTGAAATTTGATTAGAATTTGATGGTGTTTGTGGGGCCGAAAAGTATTATTATATATTTTTTTTAATTAGTCCATGGCGTGTGTGTGTTTGTTTTTGTGTGTGTGTGGTGTATATGTTAGTGTGTAATTCCCTTTGGGTCCCTGTGGTGCAGAACTCCAGCCAGACCTCAGAGGTGAAAGGGAAGAAGATGAAGAAGAAGCAGAAGAAGCGACGGGCTCGTAATGAGGGGAGGAAGCCATCTGAGGATGAGTGTTTCCGCTGCGGTGATGGTGGCCAGCTGGTGCTCTGTGATAAGAAGAGCTGCACTAAGGCCTACCACCTGTCCTGCCTGGACCGTACCAAACGGCCCTTTGGTGAGAGCCCCACTCTATCCCATTCTCTCTCACTGTACAGGGCATAGAGCCCCACTCTCCCTCCACCTTTCACAGTACAAGGCATAGAGCCCCAGTCTCACAACCCCTCACATTACAAGATGAGAAAATTCCCAAACCCTGTCTTACAAATGATCTGAATGTATGGATATGCATATTTAAACATTTGATTTATTTACACTATTTATAACCTGAATTTCTAAATATAATTCAGGCAGAAAGCCTTGTATATTAATGAATACATTACGACATACCTGAACACTTGACAAGGCAAGTGATCTGAATCTCAATTTCCTCAAATCATCTCAATACCTCAATATCTCTTCTTGTCAGGTTTGATTAGGACTAGGGTGTTAATTTTGTACCTTTTTAGTTGCTTAGGGAAAAGTTAATGGTTACTACATTTTTGTTTCATTGTTAATTTGTACATTTATTTACAATTTTAAAAATTGGTAACCCCTTCACAAGTGCTGTCATTCATTGGGCCATAGGCTGTTTAGTTCCCAATAAGTTGATATGTTCTAGACTCCAACCCCTCTGTAAAATGTTCTATGGCGCTCCCCCTTTTGAATGCAATTCGACTATATGGGGAACAGCCCCTTTAATGAGCCAACCACTGGATCATATTGATCAGTTATTTCCATTGCATTGAGTGATTGTTTTAATTTGGACCAAAGGGTTCGTTCAATTAATTTTCAGATTTTTATGGTTTGTATTTCAAGGGTGAATTTTTACTGTGTACTGCATGGAGATGTGGTACGTCATTAGTGCTTGCATTTTAAGTAAAGTTTGTTTCTGAAATTGTATCGACTTGATGCAATTGTGTGTGGGAAACTGCAAGTGGTTGTACAGGAATACCCTGTATACCCCGTGCAATGTATTATAGTTACATTTGCTTAAAGAGGGCTGTCTCGCATTCTATTGTATCCAGAAATCACTTACCGGCTATGCCAGAAATTGAGAAGTTGAGCTCTTTAATGCAGGAATGTCGGAGATGTCCAATTCTTGAACTTGTCTTAGGTTTGCTAGTGATATCATGAAAACAAATCTGGCAGCTGTCAGACTGGACTGGTATTATGGATACGCCCTTACCTATTTTTCTCTCTAGCTTTATGAAGAACAGCTTTATAATTAACCAGCCTTAGTAACCATACCTGTATTTTAACTAGACGAATGTTACATAATTTCTTGAAATCGCTCAAAGCACCAGCATTCTCGGAGCAGGACATTAGCTACACAGCTAGCGATTATTGTTGCACACAACACCACCCAAGTGCCTGTATTCTTAGAGAATTTTACTTCTAATTGTTTAAACGTTTAATGGTTAAAAAAAAAAACAATTTTGTTCAGTAATATTGTTGAATTTGAACATCCCTAATGTAGACTGATCCACTATCCCTGTGTGATTAGTATATGATCTGGTTTAATAAGGACATATCCATTCTCCCTGTGTGATTTATATAGGAACAGGTTTGATAAGGACTGACCCTCTTTCCCCCTCTTTGATTCAGGCCGGTGGGATTGTCCCTGGCATCACTGTGATGTATGTGGAAAGAACTCTGAGGCCTTCTGCCAGCTGTGCCCTAACTCTTTCTGCAAGGCCCATCAGGAGGGGGCGCTACGCATCTGGGCCCCCACAGGACAGTGGTGCTGTCAGGAACACGAGGACATGGAACTGTGCCCCATTTTAGACCGGAGGGAGGCCGAGGTGCCCTTCATTGACGGGCTCAGAGTGCCCAAAAACTACAAATGAGCTTAGAGGAATAGACTCACCCCATTGTCCTGTTGTGCACACTCACCGCCCTGTACAGAAATCATGCCGAAATTCTCCTCAATTACTTAGTACTGTACAGGTAACGTCATTATCAGGGAAGCCCAGTTGCCTTTTGAGTTTGACTGAGCCTTTAGAAATGGTCTGTTTTCTCAGAGTTTTTTTCATTTATTTTTTCAATCCTTCTACACTGATAAGTAAATGTGGAAAGCACAGAAAAGTCAAAATACGCAACGGAAAACCACCGCACAGCATTACAGACTTGAATTATGTTTTCTTCACTTTTTTGAGAAAGATCCTTTTAAAACATTAGAGGTATATATTAAAGACCAAAACTAAGACTGGAATAATGTTATAGAGGGACAGTTTGGCAACCAGTACCTGTTTTTAGAAGTAATATCGTAAACACAAGGAAAGACACTATTAGTAGCTATTAATGACTGTCTTTTTCATGTAATAGGTGTAGGTTGAATTTAATAGCTCAGTAAATTTATTTTGTCTTGTTTTGTAGCTCATTTTGAATTGGCAGAATGATATGGTGAGACTTTCAAGGGGGTTGAATCTACCATTTTCAGAGGGGAATATTAAAAAGATAAAAGAAACGGTGTTTGCAGTTGAATGTGAGCTTACTTAACATTAGGATGAAATCATGACAGTGGACTAAAGCATTTTGTCTGCCTTTATGTTAAAAACACTTCAAAGGATTTTTTTATGAAACACTGTCAGATAATAACAAACTCTACAAGTGTCTGCTTGAACTTGAGACGCAGTTTGACCAGTCCAATCTGTTTGGCGATCAGATTTTGTTTTTGGAGGGTTTGAGTATATTTGGGGCAGGTACTCATTGCATTTCTCTTATACACTGTACAATTAGCTGTACATTTGAAAATGTAGTAATATTGCATTGAAACTTTTTTATATATATAAATAAAAGGGATAATGTACCTATTGTGCAAAGCAGTATTTAGACAGGTATTAAACCTTGCACGGATGGGAACCATACTACCACGTAGTGCTGATCCAAACTCGAGCAGCAAGCTTTAATGAAAGCATTTTTGTGGTGGAACTCACTTTATACTTTCTGATTTGCCTTGGTCCATGACCACAACAGGTTATACTTTTTAAAAACATCAGTGTTTTTTGATAGGAATCATGTACATAAGGTACATATGTGAAATGAGGGGCATAAATAAATGTGTGATATAAAGCAGTGCCCACCATATTAGACGGTAAAACATTTTGAGTATGTGAATGACTTTTCTACCACTGCATTTTTTTTTTTTTTTTTTTCATACAATTTTCACCGAGGATATTTGGATTACAGTTTTTTTTTTAAACAATAAAAAAATTTAAAAACACTATTCAAGTGAGTTAAACCAGGAGGTGAAGGTGAACACTACCAAATAGCAGTAGTAATAACCATAGTATTTATTAAGATCTGTGACAGAGTTCACTCAGTAGTTAAGAATATGTTCAAATCTAAAACCAAAATAAAAGTGATCAGATGAAAATTTGGACCAACCGTCTCTGCTTCTCCACATAATGTCTCAGTAGGTTGAGACAAGCCTTTTGTCATTACTACAGTTTTGGACTACTTTGAAATGACTTCCAACTGCAAGCGGATTGGTTTATTACTAGTCAGATTGTCCAGTAATAAACCAAGAAGGAAACAATATTGCTGATTATGTCCAAGTCTTAGATTTAGGTCTGTCTTATAAACTCTAGCACTACTGTTCTTGAAATCCATGAATACACAATTCTTCACAAGAACCCCCCACCACCAGGAATTTAGACCAAGAATTGCTTTGATGGGCACATGTATTCACATCTGCAGTGTGAAGGGTCATTTTTATCTTATTCATACTTATTAGCAGTAAGGTGAGAGGATCTGAAGAAATATGAAACACGTACACGTGGTACTCGCAGAGCCGCAGGGTATGCTGGTTTTTGTTTTCACCTTAAAATCAGCAACAAATCTCGACACAAGATACCAGGTGATGTGCGTTAATTATGTAATAAACCGCTTTAATTGATCAATTACATGCTGAGTAACAACAAAAACCAGCATACCCTGTGGCTATCCAGGACCAAGATTGAGAACCACTGATCTGGAACGATAGCACATTATTGCCATGTCCAGCCATATATCGATTTCAATCCACCTTTGATTTTCAACCAGTTTGTCATCCTGGGGTTGTTGGAATACTATTACAATTTTGTGAAGATAAATATCAGTGACAAACGAATAACTGCAAATCATGTGGTCCCAGTCTGTGACAGCTTTTACTCAATGATGAATAAACCGTTAAAGTGAACAGGCCAAGACTTCTGCCCAAAACTTTTGAGCTGTAAGTTCAAAGTGAAAAAACCCCAAAAAACTGAGAGCAGCTCTTTGCTTTAGTGCTTTGTGAAGAGATATGGCAATTCAGAGTTGAACCTTCAAAGAAAAGCACCATTCTTCCCCTATGCAGATGACTGCAATTAAGGAGAGGACAGGCACACTGACTTTTGTGAACAGCGTCGTCGTGAGGTACGATTCATGGCAAATGTCACGTCGTCCCATACTTATTCGCAACGACGCAACCACAGAACAGTGACGTCCACCATATCGCAGTGAAAATGCAGAATGGCGTAGCTGAAAACTAACTTGCCATCATTTTTTCGCCTTTGCAATTGTCACTCCGACCCCCATTTTAAAAGGGTCATTCAATTATTTCGTACTTTGACTTTGTATAGAAATTACGTTTTCCTCTTCCTAACAGGTATGCTTCTGCATTTCGCTTAAAATGCGTTTGATATTGTAAACGTTATACAAACAAGGATCTGCTAAATGGTTACGTTTTAAATACAATTGACTGGTTTCCCCATATACACATGACAAATATGGAGAAAAAATGAATGGCGAGCCATTCGGAAATGGTAACGGCACACTTTGCTATGTTAAGTTGGACTGTTTGGCACCTTTTAGCTCGCTTATGAAAGTAAATGTTTCATATTCATGGTAGTCATAACTGGCACAGATTTGAAAAAAATGAATGACATTTCATATAAAGTATTTACTTCGTGCAATTGCTTTACCTTTAGAAGGAGGGGGGATGTTATTGAGAATGCGAGTTAATGGAGTGTCGTATTTTAAGTTATCTTATAAACAATATGTAATAAACAATTATATTGTTTATAGCGAATAAACAAGCGCGCCATAGCGACAGTCCTTTCTGAAGTCAGTGGAAATTTTAAAATGACCGCGACAGCAGAATCAACTACAGTACAAGAACTACAGAAAGAAGAACCCATCAGCTTTCAGTTGGGAAGCAGAACCGAAGACCAATAAGATGTTAGCATCTAGAGGTAAGGGGCGGTGCTGCCCAGGAGTGCATATGAGGACACAAACTTGGATCGTCACCCCGCATATTCAAGGCACTATTTTCAGCAGATGGGTGTCTGGCGCGACTACTCAATGGTCACAGCCAGGGGTTGTTTTGCTCTGCGCATATACTGTATACTTCTCTGATTGGCTTAGATGTGTTAGTTGCGTCGTCCTAATGCCTGCGCTTTGTGTATTCAGAGAGAATAAATTAACCAATATTAAACTATTGTAACGTTAGCGACCGTCTCGCATCATTTTCCATCCCGATTTTATTCAATGCCCACTCTAGGGCGACTAAGGGCCAGGTAATTGTCAGGCAACGCACATCGTATGTGGTTGCTGGTTATAGTGACGCAGCCGCTTATAAAGCCTTCTGTCCTGTTTGAAATCAGTCCAGAGAGAAAGGCGGTGCGGAAGCGAGCGCGGGTTGGCAGGGCGCATCATTGCCACAGTAAAGAAGGAAAGGACATGGGGCGAGAACTTCAATCAGTGACTCACTGGCTTGCTAACTAACTATCTAGCTAGCTAGCTATAGACACACGTTAAGGAGGCCAACTATTCGTTTTATTATTGGATTGCATTTAGCTAGCTAGTTGACTAGCCAGCTAAATAAACCATAAACATTGTTAAAAGCAGAATGGCGTTAATCCTGTTTACAAGATCGCGGTCTCCATTGATTAAAACATCCAGGTCGTTAAACAGGGACTTTCGAAAAGGTAAGTTGGCGGTTTGTATTCATTTAGCGTTAGCTAGTTAGCTATATGGCAAACTTGCCTGTTCGCTATGTTTGACTGGTACGTTAACGTTTAGCTAGCTGACTCGCTATCTCCACAAGCTAGCATGCTATTGCTGTCAAATAACGTTCGATAGCCAGCTACCTCATTTGGTTACGTTTGTTACGTTACGTTACGTTAGATGGCTAGCTGCTAACCTTTATGCCGCTTACAGTACTTTTGAAACAAAGTTTGCTAGCCTGTCAACTATCCTGGGGGTTGATGACTTGTGGATTAGAAAACAAACCTGACTGAGTGTTATTTAGCTAGCTACCTATATATTGAACTTTAGGTAGCATCAAGGCTAGCTAGTTAGTCTATAACTTCAGCTTTGACCTTCGCACTACAAACGAGCTTGCTAGCTATCCCGTTCGTACGAGACTCACTTCCAAAATTGACAAAAAACGATACGTAACAGTTAAGCGAACAAACTTTGATAATCAGCCATCTAACGTAGCGCCTAAAGTTCGTAAACGTTAGCTAAATTGGCTACCTATGCCTTGAATGATGATGATGGGACAATATGACGTTACGTGGTGAATGCCGGCCGGCGAGCGACGAGCAAGACTGACTAGGCAGCTAGCTATTGCTAATTGATTATCTACCTTGCTAGATGGCTGACATTGGCTAAGTAGGTATTTTGATGTCCTCAAATTCAGTTAATATTAGCAATGACGATTGACCAGCTACGGAGTTAGTATCGGGAAATTTTGATTGCCCTTGGCCAGTAATAAAAAAAACTAATTTGGGGTTTAATTTAAAATGTTAAGACGTTAACGTTACACGCCGCGTATTTCTGCTATTAGCAGAGACTTGACGTTATATGCTGTGTAATTTGACATCCCATGTGAATTTGGGTCACTTCGCACTGTCATCGGGTGCGAACTACAATAGCTAGTTTGCGAACTGCAATATAAGCAATTCATGTGTGTCACGTTCGTTAACCTTAAATGTTCCACACACGTGTTACGTTAGCTAACCAGCTAACATTTTGTGTAATGAGTTTCTGGAAAGGGTAGTATGTTATGGTAATGTCTGACTCCGACCTTTGTTACTCATACATTACACGAGTCGTTTCCACATATCTATAGCTATGTTTAAAAATGATTTAATCGCGTAAAATCTTCGTGTCAGCTGAACTGAGCGAGTGCGAGAACCTAAACGTGACGTCACTACTATTGTCTTTATTGTACGAAGTTGCGGGTTGGTGGAGAATGCCATACAGTAGGAATAGCGTGGCACTTACAATTTCCCACAGAAATGACCACATTGACTACAGGCTCTTAGCCGTAATATTAACTTCTGTACCATCTGATCTGTGTCTTTGGCATGTGCTAATAAGCAAACTTGAACGAAAGTAATTTGAGTTCTATCCATCCGAAAATTAATGAATTAATTGGCTGCTTTATACATATGCATTTCATATTAAATCATGTAATGGAACAAAGTAACACACAGGCAGTCTTGTTGTTATTCAACTTGTACATTCAACAGTTTTAACAGGTTACATACACAATTAAGTGGAAAGGAGCTGTTCAGGGCCTTGCTTAGATTGCTGTGTTGCCTGTTGGTCATAAAAAGTAATTCCAGACCTCTATTTAAAGGGAGTGTCTTTCCTCTCCTGTGCCTTCCCCCTGCCCTCACTCATATATTTTTATAAAGGTACCCACAAAAAGCAGGCAACTGTGTGCTGGAAATATATATTTTTGCTGCACGTGTACAGTCCACTACAATGAGTAGTCATTGTGAGTGTCATTGTACTACATTACTGTAAATGTGTCCTTTGTTTCATTTCCAGCATCCTCTTGTAGGTTGTCAATAGGATTTGTAACTAGTAACTAATGTTTAGTGCTAAAGAGGGCTGGTAAGGTGCAAATTATTTCCCTCTGAGTTTAGTTTTAATGATGATGCCCAGTGATTGCTATCAATGTCTGCCTTGAAGTATAGTCTGCAGCAACATGTTACACAGCAAGACACAAAGTGAATGAAAGCAAGTCTTGAATGTTTGTTCCTGTGCTATAGCTTGTTCATATAGGCCCCTGTATAACCAAAGGATACTCAAAAACCTTGGATGACCTTTAATATGAACTCAATGTGAACTGCCAGACAAATGTAAGTTTCATTGGTCATAGCAAAGTCATAGCTTGTGGAAAGGGTTCCCATCTTTGGTCCCTTAAAGAAATAAATAAAAGTGCTTAGCTTCGGTTATCAGCTCTGCTTGCTCAGAAAGGGCATTCATTTATGCCATTGTTACTGTTGTTTATGTAGTGTTGAAACATTAAGGGAATACAGTTCCTTTGATACTGTAGTTTCTATTTGCAATGGTAACTTTTTCCAAAACACTGCACAATTTCCTTAAATTGTCTGGAAACTGGGTGACCAATGGGTATTTATCTGTTGGCCAACTGCATTGCAATTTTAGCTTTTTCAAGTGTCATATTAGGTTCTAGCTAATAGATCAGAGTTTGTACACATTGTAAACTCCTACGTTGTCTGTATTCTGAACATAGGGAGTTTGCACTGGCCTGTGTGGAGCTGTGCTTCAGTGTGGCAGATTTATATTAATTTGTATTAGGTCCAGGTGTAACTCTGTCCCATTTTCAAATGGCACAGGCCTGTGCTGTGAGGTGGAGGTTGATCTCTCTTTGCTTTCAGATGGGACGTGCCTCTAGCCCTTGTGAGCCTGGGAGAAGTAGTTCTGATGCTGTGGTTGTTGCATGATAAATGAGGCACTAATAAACCATACAGCTGAGAAAGCTCTTTGCTTTTAGTTGTATTGCCTTTTAAGAAACTTTCCAAATGGAGCAATGTTCAGAAAATTCATACAATCATGTTTTTATGATTTCATGCTAGTCTTGTATTGAGTGTATTTCCCTGACAGCTGGAGAAAGTACAAAGCCTTTTTAAATCATTAACTGAACTGCAGTTTTATAAATGTTCATATAAAAGCATACAGCTTGGATCAATGTAATCACAACATCCGACGATTCAGGTTTGTTTAGGTTGTCCCCTTTCTTCCCACTGCATCTATGCTGTTTGTTTCCTTGTCCTCTACCCTTGTCTCCTTGTCTCTTCCCTTTTTGTCTCCTGCAGTTTCATAAAATTAACGAGGGTAGGAAATGAGGGAAGGCTATAGAGACCCAGCCTATAAATGCCTGAATTGGTCCAGCAAAGCTTCCACAACATGCTTTGAGGGCTCATATAGACATAATAATATCACTGACCTGTTGCAGGGCTTCTGAAACCTAGCCTCCATTTTCTTCCACTTTACTAGAGAGGAAAATGTAATAAATGGGCTTCTTTGCCCCTGAGATTGGTTTGTGCAATTTGTTTAGTTGTCTTGCGTGTAGCTGCAGCATTTATTCTCAAGCGCTTCCGGGACATAATTCATAAAAGCACTGATGTCTTATGGCCTGAAATTAAACCCTGCAGTTTATACTGCACCTATCCAGTGACAAGATGTCATAACATTTCAAGTGAACTGATTGACAAACAAATAAATTATAATTGCAGGTCATTTTAATGCTGCTAACATAACTTGAATTTACTATAATGAAGATTTTTGTGAAGTGAAACCCACATACTCTCAGTGGGGGCACCCACATCCGCTACCAGGGTCTTGCAATAAACCCAGTAAACAAGCCAAATACGGAATATGGGAATGAACTGGTGTTATTTTGAAGATATGCAGCTGGTCCCATCCTTTCAACAACCAACAGGTGGTGTACTATCTAGGGCTGGTCAGAGGTGTGTAAAGGAAGTAGTAAAACCCCAGCTTGGGCAGTTCATTTGCTTAATGAAGGCTCCGGGTGCTCTAGTTGTGCATGTTTGGGGAATATGTTATACTGTCTTGTAGGTTCTCCCGTATGTATTGTGTAATGTCTGTTTTGTTTTGTGAGATTTGCTAAGGTTGAAATAAATGTTCAAATCATAGTTTAAACCTATGTCTTCTTTCTCCTTAGCGCTAGTAAGGGAAAGATGTAACAAGCCAGGAGCAAGGTCACAAAGACTGTGGGGCATGGGGTACGGCATCAGTCCCGCTCCACTGCGTTGTCAGTCCTGCATCATCCCTAGAGTAGCGGGCTTAGAATGTCTTTAGTAGTTGCACTGTTTGCAAGGAGCTAAATGCTCTAAATTCCGATAACACTACTCTATAGAACTTCGAATCACTTCAGTAGCTGTATCATATGACTGCAGCGAAGCCTTAAGTTCTGATGCCACTGCACTACAACTACTTTTAGCTTTTTTTCCACCGGACAGTACGGTACGGTACGTGTACGGCACGGCACGGTTACCAATCCGTGCTCCCATGCTTTGTCACTTTTTTCACCGCCAAGCAACCCGTACCAAACCCAAGTACCCGTGCTGAATTTAGCTACTGCTCTGTTTAGGTATTACTGAGCCGAACAGGGACTGAAGGGTGGAGCTAGCAATACTGCAGGCAATTGATTTGTCAAGCGAAATCATCACAGAATTGTCACGCTAATTCTACAAGTTATGTTTGTGTTACGAAAACTGAAATAAACACGCTTTCTTTGAAAGGACAAAATATAGTATTGCCATTTTCTTCACGCAATTAGAATATACATTTTCATAGTACAACATTTTCATTCCTCAGAGGAATAGATTTTTAGAAAGATACAGGAATCGCTTCGATGCATTCCGATGCGCAAGCTAAACCCAGGCCTTTGAAACAAAAGGATCTGAACTGGACAGTGTCAAATGGCAAAGTGTTTGAACAATCTTACACCTTAATTGCATTGAATTCGTTTTTAGCTCTTATCTAGCGCTGCACGATATGGGCAAAATCTCATAGTGATTATCTTGCTACATATTGCGATTGTGATATAGCATGCTATGTAACAAAACACATGCATGGAAAATTGATCATTGATATGTGTTCCAGACATAAGTGAATTAAGGGAACCCAAACAATACAATTTTCCCAATATTAGTTTAGCCTACTGAAATGTTGAAAAATTATTCAACTTTCTGTTGAACTTCTTAATCACATTACTGAATGCACATAGCTGTCCTACTGTTTCTTTCACCGTTGTGCCTTTGACAGTAAGAAATTAGGTATTAAATATGATCTTGGTAAATTGCAATTCATTGGAGGAACAACACCGAATATAAAATATGAAAGATTTTATAGCCTAGTGTGAAGTCACTGCATGGTACCTCCTGCGCTTGCTGCCCCTGACATGACTCCCAAACGTGTGGTTAATGTTACAGGGAAAGCTGTGTTCTGCTTTTGTGAATTTGAGCTGGAATGTTTAAAATGTCAATGTTAATGTCACCACAGCGGTTGCATTATTTTTTGTCACTTCAGATAACTCCTCCTATCTTCATGGTTCTGTTGTGTGGTGGAAAAACTGATGGAATAGTTACGGGTAGGGATGGTTACCGTACCGTGCTGTGCTGTCGGTGGAAAAATGCTATGAGTTGAGTCTACTTTGAGCCCGCCTTCCATGTTTTAAACCGACATCCAGCCAATCGCAAAACTAAAGGGAGGCAAATACCCCATCAACATAAAATCCGTAGTATACAGTATTTAATGGTGGCGTATGGCTATAAAAATGTGCATTATCGAGCCAGCTAGATAGATAGCTCCTTCATATCCGATATCTAAATGTTACCTCAATCATCTATTCATGTGTAGAAAATACATGTTTAAATCTCCTTGATAAGCATTGCGCAAAGCTTTGTGTCAGCATTAAGTGCATGAGAACTTGGGATGTGCAGTACAGAAACAAAGAACTCTTTGTACAAATCTTAAAAATAAACAGTGTACTGAATCCCCACTCTGGAAGATTTGTTCCTGTTATAGCATGCTTGCATGCGTGTCAAGCCAAAGATGGTCTTATGACTCCGCACCTATTTCACTCATGTCAATAGAATCAGTAACAAACTCAAAACTCAGCATAAGCATGACTCACCATGACTGAATAAGCACAGTTTGTGATTTATTTCATTGAACGAACAAAATGCATTGTTAGTTACTGAAAACACCAAGTGTTGTATTGTACTGATGAATGTCCGGTTACATGGGTAACCTTGGTTTTATGAATATAAGAGCAAGCTGATTGGGTCTATATGAGAATTGGCAAACAGCCAATGACAGACTGAACACATATAAAACAGCGCCAGCTGATGGCCAATGGCAGTATCCACTTCCACAATAAAAGGGCTCATGGCCATTGAATCAGCCTGGGAATAATATTAAATTTCAGCATATCCTACAGCAGGGCAATGAAGCTTATCAGTTCCTTATATTCATAAAACCAAGGTTACCTATGTAAGCAGAGGTTTTATTACATGTAGAGCTTCACTGATTGGCTCTATATGCGAATGATGTAGAACAACACCCTAGGGCAAAGGTTGAGTACAGGCTACTATGGCCGACACCCAGCTTTTGGCCAGGAGTAAAATGGCCATGTTGCTCTATAACCGCTGCAATAGGGCACCTGGACAAAGCAGTCTAAGCTATCAGAAGGCCCACAGCTATAGCCAACATGAGTCTGATCGCAATCAAGGGTCTAGTCTGCCCAAGCTATCCACAGGATGAAGGAAACGGAAAGAGATGTCTGCGAGATGAAGAACTCGGCACAACGTCAAGCAGCCTTTTTGCCAAGGCAACACCTATCCGGCCATCAGCACACTAGTTAGGAAGCGAAATATACACATCTTCATTCGTTAGCCAATGGCACAAACATGAGGCATCCTGGCGAATCACTAGCACACTAGTTAGGAAGTTCAGATATAGCACCTCCAGTACTCTCAAACAGGGACCTAAGGGTGGAACTAGCAATACAGCAGACCACAGGTTGATTGCTCAAGCGCAATCGTCACCGGCTCAGACACAACCGCCAGATTTTTGCAATTATTCGAAGAGTATTATATAGAGTTTGTCATTATTGTCAGGTTTGTGTGATTCTACGAGTTAGGTTTGTGTTACGGAAACTGAAATAAACTGTTTTCTTTTTAAAGGACAAAGTAAGTATTGTCATTTTTATTTTCATTAACACAATTCGAATATACATTTTCATTTGTCACATAAATAGATTTTTAGAATGATGTAGGAATCTATGCAACTCAATGCATAAAAGCATGCAGACATGGTCAAGAGGTTCAGTTGTTGTTCAGACCAAAAATCTGAATAGGAAAGAAATGTGATCTATGTGAATTTGACCATGGAATAATTGTTGGTACCAGATGAGGTGGTGTGAGTATCTGAGAAACTGCTGATCTCGTGGTATTTTCACTCACAACAGTCTCTAGAGCAGGGGTATTCAAATCCAGGCCTCGAGGTCTGCAGGTATTTGCTCCAACCACACACTACACCACCTAATTTTGAATAATTGGTTCACCTCCTTGGTCCAGGAAGTGAGCTAATTAGGTAGGGTCAGAATTTGGTGTAAACAACATGATTCCATGCATGCATATCCTGCCTTGTGTGAACGGTTCAGGCTGGTGGTCGTGGTGTAATGGTGTGGAGATGTTTTCTTGGCACACATTAGGCCCCTTAATACCAATTGAGCATCGTTTAAATGCCACAGCCTACCTGAGTCTTGTTGCTGACCATGTGCATCCCTTTATGGCCACAGTCTACCCATCTTCTAATGGCTACTACCAGCAGGATAATGCGCCATGTCACAAAGCACATGTCATCTCAAGCTAGTTCCACGAACATGACAATGAATTCAGTGTACTCCAATGGCCTCCACAGTCACCAGATCTCAGTCCAATAGAGCACATTTGGGATGTGATGGATGGGAGATTCGCAACATGAATGTGCAGCCGACAAATCTGCAGCAACTGCGTTTTGCTGTCATGTCAACATGGACCAGAATCTCGGAGGAATGTTTCCAGCACCTTGTTAAAAACATGCCACAAAGATTTAAGGCTGTTCTTGGGGCAAAGGGGGGTCCTACCCAGTACTAGAAAGGTGTACCTAATAAAGTGGCCTGAGTGTATATAGCCAAATATGAAAGATTATGTAGCCTAGTGTGAAGTCACTGTATGGTACCTCGTGCACTCGCTGCCGCCGACATGACTCCCATCCATATGTAATTAGATGGAGCACACACAATGACAGTGTAATCTCAAATCAAATCAAATCAAATTTATTTGTATAGCTTTTTACAATTGAATTGTCACAAAACGCTTAACAGAGGGGGATCCCAGGCCTAGACCCCCCCAAAAGCAAGCCTAAAGGCTACAGTGGCAAGGAAAAACTCCCTTGGTAGGGAGAAACCTTGAGAGGAACCAGACTAAAATGGGGGGAGCCCATCCTCTTCTGGCCAGCACAGGGTGTGTCCAAAAAAGACCATATCATGGTCAGTCCAAGGTGACTCAGGGCTGAAAGACTTTGCCCCTTCTGAGTTAGGTAGTCAGCGGGGGGGGCTAAACCACGTGGAGAGGGTCCAGATCCAGGAACTGGGGTTGGCATGGGGGTCAGGGTTGATGGGGGCAGCTCACACTTCTCGCAGGATCTAGGGCTCGGGGGCAGGTACACCTGAGTCAGAGGCCAAGGCAGAGAAGAGAACATGCAGTCAGAAAAAAAGGCAGTGCTATAGCCAGTAGCATTATGTAAGAGCAGGGGAGCACAAGCATAGGAAATATACAGATAGCCCCGACAGGTGTAAGCTATGGCAGCATACCTATTAGGAGAGGGACAGAGAATACACGCAGCCATGAGAGTTCCAAACCATCCACACCTGATCAAGGATAACCAACATAACAGTGGTGGTAACACATTGGGGAGGTGACAGTATGGAACGTTTCTCACTCCATAAGACACTAGGGCATGGCCTTCTCCATCTCTCTACCTAGACTATGTTTGGCAGTAGGCTAGGCTGAGAAGATATGTTTTTAATCTACACTTAAAAATTGAAACTGTGTCCGAATCCCTAACATGCCTTGGTAAACCGTTCCACAACAGAGGAGCTCTAAAAGAGAAGGCTCTACCACCAGCTGTGCTTTTCAAAATTCTAGGGAGTAATAGATGGCCGGCTTCTTGTGAACGAAGCAGTCGTGTCGGCTTATAGGGGGCAATCATTTCGGTCAGGTATAAAGGTGCAAGTCCGTTCACTGCTTTAAAAGCAACAGTACTTTATAATCAGCCCGATATTTAACAGGAAGCCAATGTAGTGATGCTAACACAGGAGTAATGTGCTCATACTTCTTGGATCTAGTCAAAATACGTGCCGCTGTATTCTGTACTAGTTGAAGACTCTTTAGGGAGCTACTAGAGGAGGCGGATAATAAGCCATTACAATAGTCTAGCCTCGATGCGACAAAAGCATGCATCAAGATTTTTGCATCCTCTAATGACAGAATGTGCTGAATTTTAGCTATGTTTCTTAGGTGAAAGAAAGCTACTCTGGAAGTGTTTTTAATATGAGTGTCAAATGTAAGGTCCTGATCAATAATAAAACCAAGGTTCTTAACCATTCGACTTCATGTAACTATGCAATCACCTGCATTTAACTGCAGATCCATTTTTTGGGGCCCAAAACCATCATCTCTGTTTTATCTGAATTTAAAAGCAGGAAATTTACTGTCATCCAATTCTTTATATCAGAGATACAAGCCTCTAATTGAGTGAGTTGAAGTATTTCACCTGGTTTCATTGATATGTACAGCTGTGTATCATCTGCATAGCAATAGAAATTCACACCATGTTTACGAATAACATTACCCAGTGGTAGCAAGTATAATGAGAACAGTAATGGTCCCAGCACTGAGCCTTGTGGAATACCATATTTAACCTGAGAGTAGTCAGAGAACTCTTGATCTAATTGCACAAATTGAAACCTGTCTGATAAGTATGATTTAAACCAGGTCTGGCTGGAGTGTAGGGTGTGATGTGTGTCTGGAAGTAGGGGGGAGCAGTTCCTCTAGCTCAGCGGTTCTCAAACTATGGGTCGCGACCCCACTTGGGGTCGCCAAAGGGTAATGGTGGGGTCGCCCAAAAAAAATGTAACCATAGGAAGACAGGTTTTTCTTCCGTAGCGCACAGAGGCGTAGCGTGCGCTGTGGAACCGGTGTGAATGGGCACCGGGGCGCAAATCATTTTTCCTCTTGCACTAAATGAACAGGATTCAGCATTTTTTCGCGTGTACCACCGCCCCCCCCCCCGGTCCGCGAAATAAATGAACAGGATTCAGCATTTTTTCGCGTTTGAATCTGATGTGTGCTGCGATGGGGAGCCAGTGCAGAGAGGAGAGTAGAGGTGTGACATGGGTGAACTTTGGTTGATTGAACACCAGGCGTGCGGCAGCATTCTGGACTAGTTGCAGTGGCTTGATGGCACAGGCCGGTAGGCCTGCCAGCTCGGAATTGCAGTAGTCCAGACGTGAGATCACCAGGGCCTGGACCAGGAGTTGTGTAGCCTCTTGGGTGAGGACATTGTACCCATGTGACCTCTGACCTTGGAGTGTGTCTGTTTTTTCTCAAGACCATTGTATTTTGCTTCCTGTGAAGAGAGAACCAAATATGGGGCTAGTGCCCAGTGCCTGTGACCTCCAAGGACTGTGTGCCCTTGCAAAAACAAAAAAGGGAGATCTTGGGGTCAATGTCTGAGCATTGAACTGGTGTAGCCATTTTACACTCAAGTTGTGTAAGTACATATTGCCTTACCCCTTACTAAAATAGCCTCATGTTCCTTCCTTCCATAATTGCAAATTATTTGAATTTCAGAACGATGTTCTCTGATTTTCCTTTGCCCAGCTAAGATGCACAACACGTAATTTACTTCCAGATTGTTCGCGAGGGTGGTCAGTTCTTCAGCTCACAGAGTGGGGAAAGGAATATGTATGCATGCATGTAACATGTTCAGTGTTGCAAGGATTAAAGTCCACAAGCGATAAGTAGTGAAGTGTTTTTGTTGCAGCGGTCAGCCGTGACTAATTATCTCGGGAAACATTAAAGCAGGGGTGTCAAGTTTTGTCCCAGGGAAGGTGTTGGTGCAGGCTTTTGTTCTAGCCCAGCATTAACACACTTGATTCAACAAATTCAGGTCTTGATTGAAAACCATGTTGGTTGATTAGTTGAATCAGGTGTTTTTGTTCTGGGCTAGAATGAAAAAGTCTGCAACCATACCAGCCCTTCCTGCATAAGATTGGACACCCTTGCATTTAAAGCCTCACGTGAGGAAATAAGGCTAAAATGTGCTTATTTAAAATCGAAGCTGTTGGATACAAATGTATGTAAAAATAAAATGCAGAATGTTGAGCAAAACAATTATAGTTAATGTTGCCTGTAGCTGGTAATGGTAATACAAAATGGTAATAAAATAATGTAGTTGTATAAATGAGCTAAATGTTAACTGAACTAACAAAATTATAATGATAATGATAATTCATTCATTATTGCTCACTTGGTCACTTATTCCTCATCACTCTTTATTTCTGGTTGCTCAGAGATCAATGACTTTTCAGTAGTGCAGGTCATTAAGTAGACCTGCAAATCCTGAGGTCCTGGGTTCACAAGTGATTATGCTCTTTTTAAAAAACATTTGTGGCACAAATTGAATCAGCACAAACTGTGGTATAAAACTATTGACTTTCCACGTAATTGCAGTATTTACAAAAAAGATATAATTTTTTGGTTGTTAAGGCCTTAAACGTGGACCCCTTAATTGCTTGCAGCTATATTTATTCTTCTTACTAGGGCCTGTTTAAATTCCTGCTCATGTGACTTGAGGTATTTGACTGGTGTTTCAACTTGAATTCTCAACAAATCTCTCACTTGATCTCAGAAATCATTAGATAAACCACACAGGTGAATCACCAATTCTACTATCAAGGATTAATTGCAATACTCTTGTCAACACAAGTCCATAGTATGACGCAGTTAAAGGCAAGTGAAAACAAAGTGACACATTGACGCAACTACAACTACAACTGGTTTATCATGGTTCTCTGTGGCTCAGTTGGTAGAGCACAGCGTTGGCAACGCTTAGGTTGTGGGTTCAATCCCCACTGGGGCCACATATACTGAAAAATGTATGCATTCACTACTGTAAGTCGCTTTGGATAAAAGCGTCTGCTAAATGGCATATAAAAATAAATAAAAATATTACAATGCAACAATATCCACCTGGTCCAATGGATTGCACACTGATGAATATAATTTGTTTTGCACAACATGCAACAGACAACAATAAACTGGCATTTAAAATATCAAAAATATAAAAACTGGAAACTGGAGTTTGATAAAGGGGCCTGCTCTGACGAAAAAAATAAACCGGAATTACAGCATAGAGAGCCGGCATAACAATATTTTTAATAGTACCCATTCCTTTCCAAAAACGTAATTGTTGTCTACATATGCAAAACACAATCGCACGATACTTAATAATTTTTCATTGTATTCGTTTCCCCCCCCAACTAGAAAATACTGGGCCAATAAAAGTGAAAGAAGGAAAGATCCACTGGTTTAAAAAATAAGTCTGGAATTTCTACAGGCCCTTCTTATTGCTATTTAAAATAAGTGTGTTTTTGTCATTCTTACTGCTATTTAAAATGAAATTGTTACTACATTACATTATTGTATCATTATCATTGTATCAATTTTATTATGTAAATGATTGTTTTAATCAGAGTAACTGCCTCTGTATAATTATTGGAAAGAGGTGTGGTGAATGCTTTACAATGTATTTGTTTGGAGAGACCGATCTAATAACCAAAGGGGGCCCATTTGTAGTGTTGTATATGATGAAATGTGCTAATGCCATTTCTTATCTGTGGTTAGCAGGGTTCCAGTGGGTGCTTTTACCAGCTTAATAAAAGGGAACTTCCCTTCCATTTTGGTCTGTAGCGTTTTTCCACACTGCCACCCTGGTTGCCATGGGATTTTTCCCATGTCTATGCGATCACCAAGCTTGGATTGATTTATGTCGCCACAGCAACAGTCTGTACTTAGAGGCCTACCTGCGCACCAACCTAAAATCTTCTGCGTCTGTGATTTTTGTGCCGAAAAACGGTGTGAAAATCGCAGCTGTCACAAACAAAATGTCTCACAAACTGGTTTGGAAGCTGTGCAAGGTTCTATTCAGTGCCCTAATATTTGTTTTGCAGTGCACCATATTTCTGATCTGGTCTGTGTCATTCTGTCTGGAGGTGGCAGCGAATGCAGTCAGTGCATCTGCTTATGATGTCTAAAGATCTTGCACATGAATGTGGTGATGGCGCAGTACAATGACTGTGTCATAGGGGTCAATAGAATCACGACGGTATAGGGGTCAGTAAAGTGACGAGTTGCTCTCTCCCTTCTCCACAGGAAAACCTCAGGACGGAGCCTGTTTCAACTGCACAGCCCTCAGACTGTCAAGCCAAAGGTAAGCACCTCACACGGCTCAACCACAGCCACAACACCAGACTCATTCATAATGCATACAGACATGATGGCAAAGAAACAATGAATTTTTAGTCGACAGGACCATATTTATGTATTTATTACAAGCTTTGCTTCTTAAAACCATTTCAAACTAAAGCTGCACTTGGTGTTTGGCCCCATCTGTTAATGGCCCACTGCTGTCTTTGTTTATACAGTTTTATGTGGCTAAAGCCATAATGCATAGGTAAAATGGTAAAGGAATATTGAAAATACTATATCTACTTTTTATTGAGATTGTAGTGATAAGGTTAGTGTTGACTGGATAATTTTTGGGTGCGTTACTCAGTCTGTACATTTTATGTAAAGAGGGAATGGGGCAGGATCATATGAAGTGTAATGAAGCCGAAATGGAGTGACTATATATACAGTGGGTTCGGAAAGTATTCAGACCCCCTTACATTTTTCACTCTTTGTCATATTGCAGCCATTTGCTAAAATCAATTAATTTCATTTTTTTTCCTCGTTCATGCACACACAGCACCCAATATTGTCAGAAAAACACAGACTTGTAGAAATTGTTGCAGATTTATTACAAAATAAACACTGAAATATCACATGGCCATAAGTATTCAGACCCTTTGCTGTGACACTTGTATATTTAACTCAGGTGCTGTCCAATTCTTCTGATCATCCTTGAGATGGGCCTACACCTTCATTGGAGTCCAGCTGTGCTTAATTATATTGATTGGACTTGATTTGGAAAGGCACACACCTGTCTATGTAAGGTCCCACAGTTGACAGTGCATGTCAGAGTAAAAACCAAGCCATGAAGTCCTAGGAACTCTCCATAGACCTCCGAGATAGAATTGTGTTGAGGCATAGATCTGAGGAAGGGTATAAAAACATTGCTAAAGCATTGAAAGCACCCAGGAGAACAGTGGGCTCCATCATTGTGAAATGGAATAAGTTTGAAACCACCACAACTCTTCTTAGAGCTGGCCGTCTGGCCAAACGAAGTAACCGGGCAAGAAGGGACATGGTCAGGGAGGTGACCAAGAACCCAATGGCCACTCTAAGAGAGCTTCAGAGTTCCTCTGCAGCGATGGGAGAACCTGGTAGAAGGACAAACATCTCTGCAGCACTCCCATCAATCAGACCTTTATGGTAGCACTTGGCATTCAGGCCAAAAATTTCAATTTGTGTCTCATCAGACCGGATAATCTTTTTCCTGATGCTCTTAGAGTCCTTTAAGTACCATTTGGCAAACTCCAGGTGGGCTGTCATATGCCTTTCACTCAGAAGTAGCTTCCGTCTAGCCACTACCATAAAGGTCTGATTGATGGGAGTGCTGCAGAGATGTTTGTCCTTCTACCAGGTTCTCCCATCGCTGCAGAGGAACTCTGAAGCTCTCTTAGAGTGGCCATTGGGTTCTTGGTCACCTCCTGACCATGTCCCTTCTTGCCCGGTTACTTCGTTTGGCCAGACGGCCAGCTCTAAGAAGAGTTGTGGTGGTTTCAAACTTATTCCATTTCACAATGATGGAGCCCACTGTTCTCCTGGGTGCTTTCAATGCTTTAGCAATGTTTTTATACCCTTCCCCAGATCTATGCCTCAACACAATTCTATCTCGGAGGTCTATGGAGAGTTCCTAGGACTTCATGGCTTGGTTTTTACTCTGACATGCACTGTCAACTGTGGGACCTTACATAGACAGGTGTGTGCCTTTCCAAATCAAGTCCAATCAATATAATTAAGCACAGCTGGACTCCAATGAAGGTGTAGGCCCATCTCAAGGATGATCAGAAGAATTGGACAGCACCTGAGTTAAATATACAAGTGTCACAGCAAAGGGTCTGAATACTTATGGCCATGTGATATTTCAGTGTTTATTTTGTAATAAATCTGCAAACATTTCTACAAGTCTGTGTTTTTCTGACAATATTGGGTGCTGTGTGTGCATGAACGAGGAAAAAAATGAAATTAATTGATTTTAGCAAATGGCTGCAATATGACAAAGAGTGAAAAATTGAAGGGGGTCTGAATACTTTCCGAACCCACTGTATATATATCAACTATACTGGCTTGTTCAGTAGTCTGTTTATTATAATTTTTTTCTGTTTATGCTTTTTATTCCCCATTTTTCATGTCAATTATCCCCACCCTCGTATGAGAGGTTCCTGCCGTAGTCCTGAGACCGGTAGTGGGCTCTTTACTGCTTCCTCCAAGCCGGCACCTGCCACGGTCACCATAACACACAGGACCACTCATATATCCAGCGAGCTCATATCGGCTTCCCTCCCCCCTCTCTGGGGCGGACAGCCAATTGAGCCCCCTAGTGGCACTCCCAGCCAGAACAGAACTGGCGCGACCTAGGTGGAATTGAACCCCGGTCACAGTGGGCAGCGTCAAATGTTCTTACCACAACACCATCTGGGAGGTCCCCCGTAGTCTTTTTTAAATCCAATCTGTAATATGTTCGTGATTTATTATGTAGCGCACCACTGGTATAATGGTTTGGGAATTGGGTTTGTAATTGGTTCAAATTGGGTTTGAGTTTTGATTCACAGGTGGGGCACTGTCTGTGTACCCTTGAACAATGTACCTAACCTCAATTGCTTCTGTAAATTGTTTTTATGTATATAATGAAAGTTAGCTAAGTTCATATTGTGTCATAATTAATTGCATTTCCTGTCTAAAGTTCTTTAAAGTTATGTTAATTGAGAGCATTACACATATACACTCAGTGGCCACTTTATTAGGTACACCTGCTCGTTAATGCAATTATCTAATCAGCCAATCATGTGGCAGCAACTCAGTGCATAAAAGCATGCAGACATGGTCAAGAGGTTCAGTTGTTGTTCAGACCGAAATGTGATCTAAGTGACTTTGACCGTGGAATGATTGTTGGTGCCAGACGGGGTAATGTGAGTATCTCAGAAACTGCTGATCTCATGGGATTTTCACAGTCTCTAGAGTTAACAGAGAATGGTGCGAAAAACAAAACAAAAACATCCAGTGAGCGGCAGTTCTGTGGACGAAGATGCCTTGTTGATGCAAGGGGTCAGAGGAGAATGGCCAGACTGGTTCAAGCTGACAGGAAGGCAACAGTAACTCAAATAACCACACGTTACAACAGTGGTATGCAGAAGAGCATCTCTGAACGCACAACACTGCGTGATGCTATCATGTCAGCATGGACCAGAATCTCTGAGGAATGTTTCCAGCACCTTGTTGAATCCATGCCACAAATAATTCAGGCTGTTCTGGGGGCAAAGGGGAGTCCTACCCAGTACTAGAAAGGTGTACCTAATAAAGTGGTCACTGAGTGTACTTTTGTATCTGTCATGTAGTAACCTTATTGCATACACTACGCTGTAAGTCAATCTGGATAAGACCACCTGCTAAATAAAGAAGTGTAAATGTAATATAAGTGAATGCTTTTGTCTCTTAGGACTGAAGCGCTCAGAGGATGCAGCTATGGCTCTGTCTCGTCTTTCAGCACATTCTTACATGCTAAAGATGGGTGTGGACACCCACTCTGGGCCTCGGGGTCACAGAGACTGTACTGCGTCGTGGCAGCCACACACCCCAGGTGTCGGGGTGGGGCAGCGGGTGTGCTGGCCACAGCCCAGGGTGTGCCTGTCCGGTGGTGGCACTGCACTAGCAGCCTTCGAGATGACTCCAAGGTGGAGAAGTCCCTCATGTCCCTGAAGGAAAAGAACAAGAAGCTGGAGGAGGGAGGGCCAGTGTACAGCCCCTCGGTTGATGTAACACCCCTGCGGCGGTCCCTGGGACAGCGTGTGGCTGACGAGGTCCGGCACTATTACCATGGCTTCCGCCTGCTGTGGATCGACACCACAATCTCTGGCCGCATGCTGTGGAGGGTGCTCAATGGCCATTCCCTGTCGCGACGTGAGCGGAGACAGGTCAGCGCACCCCCGCCCCTTCACGTGCACAACCAGCCTCTGTAGGAATCACAGCTATACTCTCGAATGAAGAAAAAATGAAGACATTGTCAAAAGTCATTCTTAACTTAGGATTTGTTCGTTGTCCAACCTGTCGGGAGGTTCTGTCACGTTCTCATACCAGCTTTATCTGGTGTCTAAGCCAGGCTGGTGCCACTGACACTTTTGTCACATCATAATAAAAGTAGGTCCCACTCAATGGCACATTCCTGCTGTTTAAACTGGAGCTGGCATATTACAAACTCATGTATTACAAACACTATTTCCTCCATGATCTCTCATATCTAGGGGCCCCCTTGTGTCTATGTACTGGATGTACTATGTACTGATTTTGGAGAAGAAAAATGCAGATTTAGTAGAGCAGAGGTTAGAGGAAAAGGTAGCCAGGAGAGTGTGGAAGTCAGACAGGGCACCTGGGATTTGGATTTTCTCCATTTCCTTTCTGCTGCTTGCAGTTTGAGTCGGTCAGCCCGAATGGAGTCAGTTAGCCAGGGGGTGGGGGTCGGAGACGTGAGGAAGAGGAACAATACCAAATCTCCACAGGGAGAAGATCAGTATACCTGTCCCTCTACCTCTACCTGTGGGTCGTGGAGTGTGGGAGAAGGTGTAGGCAGTGGAGAGCGCAGCAGGGGTGGCCGTGTCTCGGTGAGCGCCAGGAACTGCAGGGAGAGGGAGGCCTGGGCCGAGATTAAATCAGCCTTCCGGACAGCGGACTGGCAGTTCCATAGCCTACCTGCTACCACAACGTCGACACCGGTGGATCTAGTAGGGTGAATAAGATTGGAGAGGTTGCAGCTGTGAGTTGCATCTCTCCTTATGGGAAATCTAGAAGAGGAGACACGGACTGGAATACGGAGGTTGCATGTGGCGTTAGATGTGGAAGAAGTAGTGTTGAAACAGGCAATATGATACTTACTGTGTGGCATTCACTCCCTAGCTGGCCTCCCTCGGTGGACTCCTGCAGGTAGACTCACCTGTCTTTGTGCGGTGAGGCTAGGAAGGGGAGGCTGCCGCTTATCAGAACTAACGGTGCTAAAGTATGAGTGCTGGGGTAATTACTACTGCTAATTAGTCACTGAAAACAATGAACCGAAACCAGCTACTTAACGAGTCACGCACACTATTCAACATGCACGAAACTAAACTGATTGCTTGTTAGAAACTATAATACAAGCACTAAGCGGAGAAGATATTAAATTAGGCAATTAAATATCAAACGATGCTAAAACAAATGTATACGAATGCATAGAACAGAGCGAGGGTAGCACACAAACTAAGCAGAAAACTAGGTTACTAGGTACAATACAGCTACAACAACTAGGTCTTCAACCGGATAACTAACAAATCTCTACGTTGCCCGATGATAAATCACAAACCAGATCGAATGCACACTGGATGAACTCATTGATTTGCCCCATGTTTGTAAAAGCCTTTTGGCACCATGTGGAGCTCTCTTCTGCCTCTACCACAGTCACTAGGATGCATACGACCGCAAAGTCTAAAGCTAAAAAAACTCACTGGCTACAGTGTGACCAAGAGAATAAACCTGCTCTTGAGTAGTATATGCCCGATCCAACAGAGCCCCCTTTTAGTCCTTGATTTCACCACCTTGAACTGCAACCGATCACGGGTCACCCTGTCGCGACCTTGTGCTAACACGTTCTGCAGGGTGGAGGACATTTTGCCATGGCCAAAAGAATGAGTGATGTTGTGCATACTGCCATTCTCCATATCACCACTGTGCGTAATAACTGCAGTGTGTGATCGGTGTAGTGTCTATCCATAACAATGTATAATCATCTGCGTCTCAACTGCTTTTGTTGTTCCTGAGGAAGACTGCATTAACCACCATCCCTGTTCTCCTGCAGTTCCTGATGTGTGCATTAACCACTGTCCCTGTTCTCCTGCAGTTCCTGAGGACGTGTGCGGATGTTTTCCGCTTGGTGCCTTTCCTGGTCTTCATCATTGTGCCCTTTATGGAGTTTCTGCTTCCCGTGGTGATCAAGCTCTTCCCAAATATGCTGCCCTCAACCTTTGAGACCCAGTCCAAAAAGGTACAAAAAGATATTTGGTGTTAAAACCTGTTTGTCTCGGTGTCCATATGTCTGTGTAAATCTCTATTTTGGCTATGTAAATCTGTCTTTGTAAATCATTTGGCACACTTTTAAATCTGTGTTTAAATTTGTTTAGGCTTTGTCGGAAATGGTTTGTCTCTGTTTAAATCCCCGTTTGTCTCTGTGTAAATCCCCGTTTGTCTCTGTGTAAATCCCCGTTTGTCTCTGTGTAAATCCCCGTTTGTCTCTGTGTAAATCCCCGTTTGTCTCTGTTTAAATCCCCATTTGTCTCTGTGTAAATCCCCGTTTGTCTCTGTTTAAATCCCTGTTTGTCTCTGTTTAAATCCCCGTTTGTCTCTGTTTAAATCCCCGTTTGTCTCTGTGTAAATCCCCGTTTGTCTCTGCGTAATGCAGGAGGAGCGGTTGAAAAAGGAACTGCGGGTCAAGCTGGAGATGGCCAAGTTCCTCCAGGATACGGTGGAGGAGATCGCCCTGCGTAACAAGGCTGCCAAAGGCAATGTGACCGAGGAATTCTCCACCTTCTTCCAAAAGGTAATTCTCTGCTTTCCAGAGGTCCTGGCTGCTGCTGGACTTTGGGTATGTTGAGTATGAAGAAGAGCTTTACCTGGGAGATGAGGTAAGGTGAACACTGCAGAAACCAAAGCCATGCCATGCTGTGCTGTAGCTTAAGCTAAGCTCATGTAAACATGTCAGGGTTCCAGGAGGATCATTACTGTGGCTTCAGTGCATAGCTGCAGCTGTCCATCTCTGTCAACACACAGCACATGGAATATATTTTCAGAGCAACTTACAAGATATGCATATATACATGGTAAGATCAATCATTGTTCATGCAAGAGGTCAGTGTAGTAATACAGCAATAGACATTTTCAATTGTGTGTTATGTGCACATGTCACATTTATTCAGTTGTCTCTTTCTGCCCATTCTCCCACAGATTCGTAACTCAGGGGAGCGGCCCAGTAATGAACAGATCATCCGCTTCTCCAAGCTGTTCGAGGATGAGCTGACGCTGGACAACCTCACACGACCACAGCTGGTAGCACTTTGCAGGCTGCTGGAGTTACAGTCCATCGGCACCAACAACTTCCTTCGATTCCAGCTCATCATGAAACTGAGGTCCATCCATGCAGATGACAAGGTCCGTCCTTATGCTGAGTGTGCCCTAGGCCCTGCAGTACTTTTCTATACTGGCTAGCTACAGTACATTCTTTACAAATGTTTCCTTTAAATGCAGCTGTACTGCACAAAAATATTGGATGGGGAGCATCCATATCGTGCCATGAATTTAGAAGTACATCATAAAACACAGTGGATGCAGAATTGTGTGTCTGTCTAGCTGATTGCGGACGAAGGTGTGGATAGCCTCAACGTGAACGAGCTGCAATCAGCATGTCGGGTGCGTGGTATGCGGGCACTGGGCGTGACAGAGGACCGACTGCGGGAGCAGCTGATACAGGTAAGTGCACACCTCCACACACTCTTGATGGGCAAGTACACACCATGACACGCTTCTGACAAGTTCAAGTTTTATACTTGGAACTAGTCTCTTGCCATTTTACTTTCTTGAGAGTATTCCCTCAGCGTTTCCAAGTGGGCCACCTGAACAAAACAATGTCGCCGCCTAAACTAGCAATTTGTATTGTTGAGAAGCTGAAATATTATGCTGTGGTATTGCGTTACATTTTAAATGCTATGCTGGGGCATTGTGGTAGAATTGTGTCCTTCTAGTATATCACTGTTTGTATCTCTGTCTCTCCCTGTCCCTCTCTTGCTCCCTCAGTGGCTAGATCTGCACCTGAACCAGCACATTCCCACATCCCTGCTGCTCCTCTCCCGGGCAATGTTCCTGCCAGACACCTTGTCCCCCGCTGACCAGCTCAAGTCCACACTGCAGACACTGCCGGAGATTGTGGTACTGTTCCTATAGCTGTCCCATGCCTCAACCTCATCACAGCTTTTCATTCACACTGAATGCAAAAGAATAAATCAACAATTTTGTTTGCCTTACATTTACATTTACATTTTAGGCATTTTGCAGACGCTCTTATCCAGAGCGACTTACACAGTTTACATTTCTTTACATACAATCCATTTATACAGCTGGATATTGTACTGAAGCAATTCAGGTTAAGTACCTTGCTCAAGGGTACAACAGCAGTGCCCCACCTGGGAACTGAACCTGCAACCTCTGAGTTACAAGCCCAGTTCCCTAACCATTACACTACACTGCCAGCAGTTTTTTTTTGCCTTTGTTTTTTATGGTTAATCTGTAATTGTGTTGTACATGTGGAGGTGAGTGATCATGTTTTTTTGTACATGTAGGTTGAATGGTCTGTAGCTCAATTGTATGTTTGGAAGTGAGTGGTCTCTAGCTCTATTTGTGTGGAGGTGTGTGGTCCGTAGCTCTATATTGCGTGTGGAGGTTAGTGGTCAGTGCTGAATTCTGCTCTTGCTCTCTCTCTCAGGCAAAGGAGGCACAGGTGAAGGTGGCGGAGTTGGAGCTCTCGAAGGTGGATAATAAGACCAAACTGGAAACCACGCTGCAGGAGGAGGCTGCCATTCAGCAGGAGAACCGTGAAAGGGAGATGGAGAGGCTGGCTGACGCTGCCGAGAAGGCCAAGGAGGTTGTGGCACAGGTGAGCAACATTTTTTAACCAGAGTCTCCTTCAAAGGCCTGCCAAACAGAAACTAGATCAAACCTTTCTTTGACCTATTCAGTCTGACCTACTCAGTCCTGCCAACAGCTGGGGGTTGAAAGAGAAGAAGAGAGAATATTTACACAGGGGGACCTGGGTTATACTTGGGGGTGTGCCCTACACCCATGCCATGCCTGTCATTTCCTTTTTCGAAAGTTAAAGCACAAAAGGTATACAGTACCTTCCACTAAACAGGATCTTTAACTTTTTAATAGAGATGTTTTCTTGGAGCTTAGAGCTGTTCTTATTTCCATGTCTGTATTTAGATTTCTAACTTTTGTTATGGAATCATACTGAAACGTGGGACGCCATGGGCCTGCCTCCAGAAGCCTTCTGCAGTGTTTATATTTTAATGTTATTATGAGGGAATGATAACCATGTTTCCATGGGCTGTATTTTGGGCCATTGGAGAACGTTTTGGGTTTGTGTGGAGTTAGGATTTCAAGAGGGCTGTGTTCTCGCTCTTACAGAAAGAAGTGGAATCTGCAGTGGACCAGAAGGCTGCGGTGGCCAGCGTTAAGAAGAGCCAGAACACCATGGACATGGACCTGGCCATCCACTCTGAGATCCTGAGAGATACTGCCCCGATGTTGGAGGGCATTAAGGTAGTCTGGGTCCAACCACTTTTGGGGGCCATTGGTATAACCAGTAGAAGGATGCTTTTCTGTCTTGTGACTGAGACACAACTGGGTATGGGAAACCATACTTGGATTCAGAATAAACCCTCAGTGAATAAACCCGCAAATTTGAAATTACCCAATTAGGCTCAAAGGGTTTTTGCAAACATATCAGCTTCTCCATAATATGTAGATTACATGTGTAGATTTAAGTCTCATTTGCAGTTTCTCATTTTAAGCCTGAAGAGAAGTTGTTGGAAACAACCATTTATTTTGCTCTTTATATTATGGCTTTATATTATGGCAATTTGTTAAAAGAAAACATGGACATGTGTTCAATCCACAGATCGGGAGAAATCTCATATTTTCAACAATGCATGCCAATTCCTGTCCCGATTCAAGGCAGGGTACTCTAAGAAAATAGCTGCTCCTTCTGGTCCACTGCAGACATCACATCATCATTGATCGTTCAACTAACGAACAAAAATTAAATATGTTTTCACGTTTTGTTCACCAACAACAGCAAAAATGTAATTCTCCGGAAAACATGGACATGTTTGTTCAATGCATTTCATGGTAGTTCATCTTAACAGTGAGAGACAGTGAAAAAATATGAATTTTCATATTTTCAAAAAGCAAGAATGCATGACCAGGAGGCACCAGAATCCTCTTACTTAATTAGTCCTACGATTCTGTATAAAAGGCAGAATCAATCAATGAATCAGATTCCAACCTCTCCACAATGGGCAAGACCAAAAATAGCTCAGGGCTCCTGCACAAGACTGGAATGGGCTACAAGACCATTGGCAAGCAGCAGTCAACTGTTTCGATAATTAGAAAATGGAAGAAACACAATTGACCATCAATTCTGGTCTGGGGCTCCACGCAAGATCTCACCTCATGGAGTGATCATGAGAAAGGTGAGGGAACAACCCAGAAAATATGATCTCAGATCAGTAACCAAGATGACCATCATGTGGATTGAAATCCTTAGTCACCAAGAACACAGTACAGGCCTGAAGTTTGCCAATGAGCACCTGGATGACTCAGAGGAGGCTTGGGAGAAAAATAGACTAAAATCGAGCATCAAATCGTGTTTGGAGGAGAGTTGGACCCCAAGAACACCAATGCATTTTCTTTGGGGCTGTTTCTCTGCTTTTGATGAATCATGTACCGGGAAATCTTGGGTGAGAACACCTCAGCCAGAACACTGAAAAAATGTGCCAACAAGGGTTTCTTCTGAGTCATGTTTTGCTAGGGGTGAAATACTTATTTTCCTCAATAAAACACAAATAAATGATAATGTGATTTTCCTGGATTTTTATACTTTTATTATTTTATTTATTTTTTATATTCTGTCTCTCACTGTTAAGATGAACCTACCATGAAAATTATAGACCGTTCCTTTCTTTGTAAGGGGGCAAACTCACAAAATCAGCAGGGGGTGAAATACTTATTTTCCCCACTGTATGTGAGCATGTTTCACATAGGAAAGTTTTGTATACTCGCGATGGTAAATCTTTGCTACAAAATAAGCCTGCACCCGTCATTCTCTGATAAGTATTGGCCAAACAGCCCCCTTAAATGGCAACCAGTGCCACCAGTAATTTGATCATGTGGCATGATCCAGGTGCATAATTGATACTACTTCCCTCCATATATGCTGAGGTTTGTCTATGGTTCTAGCCAATGGCTTATCCTTTACAACAATATAAGGTGTCCTTTGGTTTCCATTTACTATAATAAAGGTGCTTTGCGCACATTTTGATGTTATAGAAAATGCGTGCGATTGAAGAAAGTGCTTGGACAGAGTTTTGGAAAACTCGATACTTTTCTCTTTGTATTTATTATTTGGTTTTACAATACCAAAAACCCCAAAGAAGTCCTGTTTCAACGGCCAGGATCCCATGTACGAATGCTGAGTAGCTACTGGTCAGCTAGTAAGCTGGAGTGCCAGCTCTTCCACCAGAAGACACCTATCAAATTAATGTTCTATGATGGAGACCGCTTCAATGATGGGCACAACCAAAATGACCTATAGCTTTCCTGTGTTGTCTGACTAAAGAACACTAACTGACACTGTAAATAGTTTTGTGCAATGAGAGAAGAAAATTGCCAGAAGGGCAATTTTGTCTTGGCTAAACAACTTTGTTATATCATTTATATATTATATATTGTTTATATTGGTGCAATATTTTGATACATTTTATAATTATTTTGTTTAAAGTTAATAATGGTATGCCTGTTGGTTACTTTATTTTTTTTTACCATTGTGAGAACAAAATCTTGGTTTGTTGCTGGTTTGCTGGTTTTATTTTGGTTTGGACTTTGGTGTGTGTGTCTCATATGCAACAACATGTAGTGTGATTCTCAGTGTCACAGAAGTGAATGTGCCACTTGGAGACACTTTGAGAAATCACATTAGTTTCTGTTTTGTGAGCAAAATGATGACCCATAATGGTTTGGGTGATAGAAACGTGTTTTCTAGTCATCAAAACATTTTAGTATGTTTTCCAGTGTCACAGAAATGAATAGAAATCTTTCGGCCAATTCGGCCTCCTTGGTTAGATTTTGGGACAGTTGGAGACAGTTGAGCTATGAACTATATTTCGGTATGTCCAAATAGGCATGAATGCCAAAAATAGGAGGTGATTGTTAAGATGAAAACAGCATCTGTTTTTATTTTGCATTATGATTTCAAATATGTTTTTCCATTATTTTTTGTTCTATATGATTTTAACAACCGTGTCTGTAACCATTTGGCTTCATAGCAGATTAAATACTTATTTTCTTGCATGCTGCATAGTTTGAGCAATGGTAGAAGTATCTACATATCCAGGTGAGATGCACATCTGCCTTCTTTTCCTCTGCACAATGTACACACTTGTATAACATGTGCATTCTATTATCTGTGCATCCCTTCATTACTGGCTCAACTAACACCCAGGTTCTCATTTTTATGACCCATTTTATTATGGCCTAACTGACATATAGAGGTATTGTTGATTTTGTAAAGGTGTCAGACATTTACAGATGCAGGCATATATATATATATATATATATATGTGTGTGAAGAAATCTGCACATGAGTACAGGTGCCGCCTGGTGCTCTTGCTTGGGGGCCAGGCTAACCTACTGCAGCGGTTTGCCTGAGGTTGGACAAAATATTGTCAGTTGGGTGACCTACAACTAAATTCAGTGGAAATGCTGTGTGTGTGTGTGTGTGTGTGGTCTGCTCAGTGTCTTTCTCAGGGAGAGGAGATCACTAAGGAGGAGATTGACATGCTGAGTGACGCCTGTTCCAAGCTGAAGGAGCAGAAGAAGCTGCTCACCTTGGAGAAGGTGGGTCAGTGGAAATGCGTGCTTGTGTGTGTGCATCTTGTTCATCTGTCTGGATGTGTCAAAAGTTTGGTCTGAAACAATTTTTATCTCATAATTGACAATGCATTTCTGTAAATACTTTAAAATGTAAAAAAACAAATGTAACAATGGAACATCAAAGAAATGTTCAAGAAAATTATATTGAAAATTGAATCATTTGTCAAAATAAGGAGAGAATAGCCTCACAAACAGTGGACATGTTTTGCAGGAAATCACCTGACATGTTTTCCCAACTATCCTGCAAGGAGAGAAAAGAAGCTTGCTTTCAGCTTGGAGAAGGATTGAGTCTGGACAGAGGCCAGGTCTTTGTTTGAGGTTGTTCACATTCCTCCTTCACCAGAGTTCTTGCACAGTGAGGTGTGCGGTCGATTAGCCATAGTCCAGATGGAAGGTGACCCCAAACTTTTGAACGGTAGTGTGTGTGTGTGCACACATGTGCGATTGCAAGTGTATCGGATCCCTGGGCTGTTATTGCAGGACCTTGAGGAGATCAGGAAGGGGCTGTCTAAGACAGGGCAGGAGTGTGTGTGAGTGTTTGTGCGCAAGGGTGTGTGTAGTATATGATAATGGGTGCTTGTTGCAGGACCTGAGGAGATCAAGAAGGAGCTGTCTAAGACTGGGCAGGAGAAAGCTGTTCAGGAGTCCAAAGCCAGCAAGCGCCTGTCCAAGAGGGTGAACCGCATGATTGGCCGTATCGACACCATCATTACCGAGCTGGAGAAGGACAAGCAGGTGCTGGATGGACAGATGGATAGGGGAACCACTCCCCCCATCGGGTAAGGACGCAGGAAGGAAACGGTACTGTAAAAACCTGGAAGCAACGTAACCCATCATATTGCTGTAGGGTTAGGATAATGTGACCAATTGTAAAATCCTTACTATAAACAGTGTTCAGCACCACAGGCTATCAAACAGACAGTATTCCTTCCGGATATTTAATATTAATTAGCATGAGTCCCTCTCTTTTAAGAGCCACTACCGTATCTGCGGTAATCAAGGTGTTAGGTTTGACAGTGCCAGAGCTTGAGGGAGGGATCATGTGGTTCAGAGGAGGTTGGAGAATGTGTAGCCTGTTCCATCAGTACAGAGGTACAGTGTGAGATGTGCTTAATGTGGGTCTTCCATTACAGCACACTTCGTAGAGTGCTGCATATGCCTACAATAAAGATATTGGACTACCAGACAGTTTAATGAATATTTGGTACATGGTACAGTTTGGCATCGGCGAGCAGGCACCTTGTGAATTAGACTCTCAAAACTGACGAGAATGCAGCCTCAGTGTTAGTGTTGCATGGTGCGCTGCATGCAGGAAGTGGCATGTGACTGCGTTCAGTTTTGGGCCTAAGTGTTGCAGCACAGTGTTGGTGCTCTGCTGCAGTAAAATGGTGGTGTGAAGTGAGCCTTGGGGGTTTATTAGTAACAGGAGAGTTGGTCCCAGTGTCTCTCTGCACCAGATCTAAATTTCCCCTCAATTCTGCAGATTATTCTCTGGGAAACCAAGGTAGGACATTGCAAAAGATACAAAGTAGTTGTTACCATAATTAGTGCCATGCTGACAGTAAATTTATTAACTTAAACAACAACTTTCTGAAATGTAACAATCAACAATTAATGTACACAGTGATTTATCTCTGTACTGTACTACAAATCTTCTTTGTTAATTTACAAGGATCCAACATTGCCGTTTTTAATTTTGACATTTTACTAATTATTGGTATGGAATGTTTAAGGAGTATTCCTCCCCCTGGGGCGGACAGCCAAATGGCGCCCGCTCAGCCTGATGACCAGGCGGGGTAGAGACCCGGGTAGAGACGCGGTTCTGGAAGAGACGCGGGTTTCGAACCGCATCCCTGACAGGCAGCACACACCACACCGGACCAGCCAAAGTGTGGTGCGTTAGACTGCTACGCTATCCGCCTCCCAAGGAGTATCACTTTAGTCTTATGAACACCCATCACTGGCAAAAAACAATTCTGTTCCTATTTTTCAGACTACCTAAATTACAGCTCAAAAGCTGCAAAATATTTTAACATTTAGATATTTCCTAAAATAAAAAAATAAAGAAAGACAAAGCTTTACATTTCATACAAATAATTATCAGCTATGGGGCAGGCTTCTAATCAAACTGTAACCAATCAAAGGAAAGAGTTTGGCTGCTGTAACCACATCCAATAAGAGGAGAGTTTCTGTAACCATATCCAAACAGAAAGGAATTTGACCACGAACCATATCCAATCAGAGGAGAGTTTCTGTAGTAATATCAAATCCATTGAGTTTGGAAGCTGTGATCTGGGACCCCTGCATGTAGGCTGCTCTCGCCACCATCTTACTTGCTGTCAGGCCGAGTAATTGTTTCCTTTATGCAGCATGTACTTTGCCTTTAGGGAGAACCTCATTAGCATCACCGAGCTGATCGGCGTAATGCGGCAGATCCAGAACATTCCGGAGCACAAGCTGTTGAGCATTGCCGACGCACTGGATGAGAACAAGGATGGCAAGATCGACATAGATGACGTCATCAAGGTATGGGCATTCACACACCGAGGCGCTATGGGTAATGACCTTTTGAACATTCTAACTGGTGACCTTAGCACTTGGCAGTGGAGAGAGATTGTATATGGGCTCCAGTGTCCTGTATGGCTGCAATTGGGCTTCATAAATGTTTAATAAGAGTTAAGGTAGCAGTAGCAGGGAGGTCATCTTAATCCTGGCAGAGAGAGTCAGGTTTTCCACTCTTTGTGTTGCCAGGGCCGGTACTGGACCATTGAGCAGACCCTGTGTGCTGTCCTTTGTATCGGTTTGAGTGTAACGAAGGTTACCTGGGTAGCCATAAATCCTTGAGCACAGATTCTATAGACCAACAGGTCAGCGCCTGTATTCCTTCTGTCCTCCCTACTTTGTGACAGGAGGTTCTGGATGGTAAAAAAATTATATATTAGTTTAGAACATCCATTGCTACAGTGTTGTTCCTGGTCATACCTTTTCACAAATATTCATAAGATGCATGAAATTGGAAAGTTTCAGCTCGCATTCTGCCTGTGCCAGCTGCGTGTGAACTGTACTCCTCCAACACAATAACTTCAGTTCAGCTGGTGGACTTCGGAGTGAAAATAAGAGGTGGCTGGCATTAGGAACTTCAGAGGACAGTGGGTGCTTGTTTCATCTCCAGGTGGTTGCATTTAGGTTGCTCACTGTTTATTTCTGTGTGAAGTATGTATTGAGAGAGTGCTGCGCTCTGCTCTGCCGAAGTATAGTTTTGAAACACCACTTTGTTCAGCTCTCTATAGGTCTTGTTTGCGGTTGTTTATGTTATGCAGGTGATCGAGCTGATCGATAAGGAGGACATCGATATCTCCACCACTCAGATGTCTGAGATCATGGTAATGCTGCAGAAAGAGGAGAAGCTTGTGGAGAAGGAGAAGGCCAAGGAGAAGGCTGAAAAGGAGCAGGCTCTGAAGAACTGAGCTCGGTCCTCCAACTTGCCCAAGCCCCGCCCAACTAAAGTCAAGATGCACCACTACCAGCCACTCTGTCTGGAAGCTTCCGGCAAAGCAAAGAAGCAATTGAAGAGGGGGCCTTAAAACATGGAATGGAAGGTTCTGCAGAGCATGGCTCTTCTGTAGTTCTCTGAAAATTGTTAGTTTTACCTGAAAATTGTTAGTTTTACCTTGGGGTGTGCATTTGCGTGCGTGTATCAGTATAACACGTATATGAGCAAACTATGAAAACATTTATGTTCCATTAACCAGAGTTGATTCGATTATTTATTATTTTTATTAATATTCTATTGGGCTGTACGTAAACATTGAATCAGGTTAATTGTAACCTTACTGGAGATAGGATATTACTGAAATTTAAAGTAATGTTTGAGCTCATGGAATTTGCCTTTCATGTCATTTCTCTTGGAGAAATGCAATTTCAGCATTTCTTGACTTTGCTTCATACTAAATCATTTTCATTACCATCATTCCAGAAGTGCATAACTTCAGTATCTATTTCATTTAGATTTTATTTGTATTTTGTTGCTGTATTCAGGTCACTGCAATGCAAACCATGAAATTTGGGATTCTTGAATGTGATTTTGAGATGTAGAAATCAATGTTGATGTGGTGTGTTCTAACTAAACAGGCTTTTATCAAATGGAGAGGTTCAATTTACCTTTACCTAGAATTAAGTTTGAATGGGATCAAAAAGGAGAGGGTTGAATACTTGTAGAAATTACACCTCTTTTATATATATATATATATATATATATATATATATATAATTATTATTTATTGATCTCTGATGTACCAAAGGACTAAGGTATTGTATATTTTTTTAATCTGAATGAGCCCAGTTGCCTTGTAGTAATGATTCCTCCTTAGGCTTGGTTGAAATTAAATGCAAGATGATTATGATGATGATTGAGTACACTTGATCTGATGTTGAACAATGTATTTGACGAGGCCTGGTTGCACACAACCAAGTAATGCAAGACACCTTTTTTTCTTTTGAGAACCAAAAAATTCTGCTTGTCTTACCCTAAAATATTATATATTTTTTTAAAAGCCGCTTTGAATAATTACTTATGGTACCTAAAGATAGTATGATTTCTATTAAAGTTGGTGTTTATAAACTGTGTGCAGAAAGATTGTAGGATTTACTTAAACCAGGGGAAATATATATAAACATATATTTTACTGTGCTAAGAAAGCATGCAAGGTAAACCCTGAGATTGGCATAAAGGGCTATATTCCTAATTATTCCTAATAATTGCTTATTGTTATACCACTTTTCATAAATATTTAATAATATTTATTCCAATACAGCCCTCTTAATTCATGGTGATTGTTATAATGGTTCTAATACACAATTTAAAATGCAGTATTTGGCTATTCATGAATTCTATAGCTTACAGGTTACAGAATATAAACTATAACCTATATTTATTTATTCCAGTAACTTTTTTTTCCTTTTATTAATCATAAAAACCACAAATGCCCCTTAAGTACCCAAATGTTAAGGTTTTTACTTGATACCTCAAAACCTTTTTGAGATTTGAGATTTGAGATTTAATTTTAAATCATAAAAAACAATGAAAGATGTCTGTACAAGCAGTGTACATTTAGTGTACATTTTGAGTGTTTCTTTACTTCAAGGCAGATTCTTAAAGAGGATCAAAACCATAGTTTGTGCTGCTCAAAGCTGACAGCACAGGTACACAGTGGTTCCATGCATGGTGTAGAGACAGGAAAGGGTTTTATTTGATCAGAGAGTAATATAAAGCACCTTTTCATGGCACACAACCCTTGCTTTTAACATGCCACTGTGTACATATTGCAAAACACTGCTCTGTACAGGCATGGCGTTTGTATTCGGGTGCCTGCTTTGTTTGCTTAATATCTTGGCAGATCTTACGCTAATCACAGCTAGGTAGCCTGCTAACCAATAGCTCACAACATGCTTCTATCTTGTGATTGTATAGTGTCTATAGGCCAGGTTAGTCATCAGGTCTTTATTGTTGCTGTAATCGCTGGTTCACAGCCACTTGAAAAGATTACATTTGTTGGTAGGAAAATGCCCATGCAGAATTGCACTATGAGCTCATGTTCCGCTTCTCTGAAGTCTGTGTCCGGACTATGATGTTGTGTCAGAGGGGGGGGCATACCAATATCAGAACAGGAAGTGACACATTGCGCTGGATCTTAGGCTTAAAAGTGGTACCAGTATTTCATGTAGTAGAGGGAAGAGGTAGGCCTTGAGTAGATTCAATTCTGATTGATTCTGATTAAATTGGATTTGTGAGAGCATAGTGTTTAATGGTATTGATATTGCTTTTTATTATTTAATAAGATGATGTTTGCTGATTTGTTGATCAGGCTCAATGTATAATAAAACGCTTCTGTGTTTTTGGGGAAAGAGAATAAAGGGTAGCACTGTGATTTATTTAAATGTCAGAGTTACCAGGAGGTGGAACTTGTCACAGGGAGCCAGACTTCTATACATAGTTTTGTTCAAACGATCATCTTCCTTTCCTGTGGTTTTGTATGGGGAAAATACAGGCAGCTTATGTGAAATAGTCTGGCATCTGGTAGGATTTGACCAATAGTTGCAGTGGGAATATGTCTTGATTAAAAATGTTAATCTGAGTGTTGTGCACTTGAACTAAGATTTACTGTCATTGTGTTTATTCTGAAAGTTATAAAAATGTTTTATTCAAGCTGTTTAATTTAATTTAATTTCAGCATCCCCCTACAAGATTGTCACATTGTGATTTTTATATCAAAAGTTGTTGTATCAAAGAAAACGCACAGCTAAGTTTTATTATAAAAGTTGTAACAAAGAAAAAATGCTAAACTGGCATGCTGCAGATCAGTGGAGGGGTGTGGCCAATGCATGGGGCATGGCCTAAACAGTAGTTCGAACACATTACTGGAAACCGAACGTTTGGCACTGAGAGTGAGGGAGTTATCATAGAAGTTGTAACATTTAATGTCCTGTATTTATATTAACTGGCAAAAGTAAGAAATAAATGAAAACCAGACCAGTATCTAATTTGGAAATGGTATTCATGGTTGAGGTTAAGGAGAGGTAATTCAATATTTCTATGTTAAAGCTACTCCAGATCAGTCTGAACATAAAACTTAGTCTTGTTTCTTGTAGTGAATCATAACCATATGAAAATGCTCATATTCACATAATTAGGAACTTACCAGCATTGTTTCATTCAATAAAATTTTGTTTTATTATTTAAGCACTTTGTACCTTTTTCTTATTTCTTTCACCCATCAAAATCTTGCCATTCTTTCATTTATTTCACTCCTCTACCTTCACAAGTTCAACACTTTCACTGCCAGTTCCCATACACATGCATTTATTACAGCCCATTGCCAGCACCACTTCTTCAGTGACCAAAAACTGCAGGATAATTGTCTCCTAACAACACTCCTACAAAACTGCATGACCTTAGGAAGAGCTAAGCCTTAGTATACTTAAAACAAAATCGAATTTGGTGTGTTCGCACAGGCTGTCGAACTGCTGTCGAATACAGCGTTGCGAGCAAATGTCAGTATAGTCACTCCAAAACAAAGCAAACATTGGCAACTTGAGGTCTGATCGTTTAATGACGCTCTATGCCAGATGGGGATTTTGAGTTTGCTAGCAGTACTATGGCAAACTCAAACTGGAGATATAAATACCAAAACGGTGAAATCCAAAACAAAACAAACATGTGCAGTTTAGCTAGCTATAAATATTTATGCTTTTGATGTACAAAATAACCATCATGTTTAAACCATCATAAAAAGAGCAAGACTTGATTGATAGGATCCTGTAACAGACATAAAAAAGTGTGCTTCAGAAACGGAAAAATGTCACTTCTCATTGTATATTGCATATAACATCAAGTGTGTGAATTGTATTTTTTTTTATGTAGTAGATTTTGGGCTAGCGTGGCCTATATTACATTTAGACAACTGTGCATCAACAATTGTCATTACTAAGCATGGTTAATTTTATTTTGATGATAACTTCGAATAAATGTTATCTGACTAATTAGCAAGCTGGTTAACTTGATTAGCAGCTAGCCTATGTCACACAATTAGTGGTGAACTGAGACCAAATATATAACATCAAATAACTAATGAGGATTTTGGTAGCAAGCTAACGTTAGCTAACTACAAAAGCAGTGCATTTCCCCAAGAGCAAAGTTGCCAACTGGATTCGCAGAAAACAAATCGCTTGTCAACACAAAATATAGCTAGCTAGAGCTAACGATGTAAGTAGAGGAACAGCTGGACGCGATGGTAACCTATGCGAACACGCCAAATTCGACTTCGTTTTCAGTATAGCGAGGCCTTAACAGTCGCTACTATTTGAAATACAAAGTAAAACTCTTCTTGTGCTTTTTATTTTATTTTGTGTGTCAACAGTAGTAGTCTTCTACATCTAGTTGTATTAATATTGTAGCGAGCATGCGCGGTGGGGTGCAGCAACAAGACGAAGGGAGTCAGGCAGCAGTTTAAATGTGGCTACGAACCATGCAACCCACCTGGATCGCTACAATATATATATAAAATGAATGTGGAATACATAAGTCACTGATCAACTTTTGGTAAGAATTTTAATGTGAAGTTCATTCAGTGGAGCCAACAAGCACATTTACCTGAAAATGCCTTGAAATGTACCCAGGATGACTGGCTGCTCTTTTGTCAGCAGTGGTACTGCCCAAGTATCATGCATGTATATAATATATAGTGCAGTGTGTTACAGCTGTGAATGAGAATGACCTCACGCTCTAGATCAGGGGTGGGCAATCTTACCCTGTGTGGGCCGGTGTGGGTGCAGGCTTTTGTTCCAGCCGAGCAGTATCTCGCCTGATTTGACTAATCAGCTAATCAAAGTCTTCAATCAGGGCTTTGATTAGTGGAATCAGGTGTGTCACTGTTCAGTTGGAACAAAAGCCTGCACCCACACCGGCCCACACAGGGTAAGATTGCCCACCCCTGCTCTAGATGGAGAGCAGAGAGAGCGAGAGGTCATGCTCCCTCACAGCTGTAACTAGGTGAGGGGTCCGCTCCATTAACTCTAGAGGTCACATGACTGGGTTCTATTGAATGTTATGTACATTATTTATGAATCATATTAATTGTAAAGAAACAAGTTAACAAGCACCATTTCTGCATCCATGTTTTCGTTATGCCATAGCCTAAGTGTCGCACTGTAATGTTTTGTAAGTTGAATATTCTTCATAAATAGCCAGAAGCCATTTTGACTTTTATTTCTCTAAAATGGCCTGGTCAGCAGGGATTTATTTATATATATTTTTTTAAAATGTTTTCCCCCCTAACTGGAGAGTGGATGAACTAGACCCTTGCACAGCAAGTGTGCTTCACCCCTCCTCTTCTGTGCTCCTCTCCTTTTTGTATGAAGAATTGTTTTATTTGAAATCTATAAAATATCCTTGCTGATCAGCACTTTGGTGTTTGGCTGTTAAAAGTCAGGCTGCTGTGGCGGGCATAGAGACGAGCAGCGGAATTGAACTACAGCTGGTGTGCCAGCAGGTGGAGTTATTGCCCTTTGTTTTCTTTGAAGTTCAGAAGTTTTGAGCCCTGTGTGCAGGAAGTGCCATCTTTCGGGTCTAGGCAGACTGGCCAAATTCCACCAGCACTCCTCAGAAAACCGTGGCCATTTCATTCAGGGTTCTTGCTAAACTCACACATCACTTTCAGTCTACTTTTAGTTGACTGCCTGTATGATACGAGCTCCTCCAACCTAGCACATGTGAGGTGAGGCTAGCCTCCCATTTCCTTAATTGGCATCATACAGATCTGTTCATGCACTATTCTGTAGTATCTGAGGTATGAAAATGATAATATGGAAGTAATAGATTAGCAATAGATGTCAAGCTTCAGTGATGCCTTTGCTCCAGAAAAATTTAAATCACTTTAAACTTTAAGCACTTTACTCAGTATGAGAACCACAGTAATCAAGCTAAACTCAACTTAATTACAGTGACCAATTCAAATTTGTTATTACCTTATATTTATGGAAACATTAACGCAAGGTAACAACAAATTAAATCAGTTAATTATAAGCAGGCACCTGCTTAAATTGTGGAGAGACTTAACATTTTCTACAGGTCTGGCAAAGCAAATGTATCAAATGACTATTTCATGTTTGTTATACACAGTACAAATTTGCACATATATAGCTTAACATAAGCACCTTGTACTGTTGCGTGATAGCTTGCAGCACCCACTTGCTTACACATTTTGTCTCCGATGTAAATATTTGCCATCAACAGCATCAACTTTTTGATTATCAGGTAGATGATTCTGTATGGGATGCACACATGCTAAATACAGAAGGGACTATGGCAATTAAACATCTCAAGAAATAAGCCATCATGATTTGCACTGATTAAAGCCTGCTTTTGTACAGCAGGGTAGACGTGAGTTTAAAAAGACATGTTAATGATATATTTGTAAATGGCTCTGTACTGTATGTTTTTGTCTTCTGAGTGAAATGGGAGTTGAACTACTCAGAAGTTTGAGGCAACCTGTTGTTTTTCAGTAGAACAAGAAAACGCTGATTTATCTGTCAAAGATATAGCCTTAGATATTGGAGGGTATTTTTGTGTGATGCTCCCTTTTTCACTAAAGGTAAAATGAAAGGTTTTCCACTTTTCATTTTGGGTGCTGTAATTGACTCAGACCTGGTTGTGTGTCATGCCTGTAAATAACTGTGGGGGTGGGGACTGAGCAGGTTCTTGACAAAATTCCCCAAATATCTCCTGACTGGTTGTACTGAATTATTCATCAGAAAATGTGTTTGGTCCATGAAAAAATTGCCATTTTATACAAAATAATGAACATTATATAAATTCTACAAAGAATATACTGTGCTCTCTCTGTAATGTTTTTTTGTTTTTTCTAGAATCAGCTCCATGTCTCTGGTGTAAAGCAAGCATCACAAAAAAACCCTCCTGTTTTACCTATATTCAAGGGAGGTTTACTGAATCTTGAAATTGAAATGGTATCTTTATTTAATGTCTTCACTTAAGTACTGCATACCTGTTAAAAACACAGCTGACAAAAAAAGATTGTGCATGTTGCATTGTTGAATCTGTTGTAGTGTAACTCAATAAATATCATAAAACTTTTTCTTTTTAATTCTTGGATTTTCTTTTGGTTACAGGAATTGTGTAAAATATCTAACACTGGATTTCTTCTGAGATTGTACTCTATCCTACAGATTCCAATGGCTCCTGTCCTTATTGCTTTTTCACTGTATTATATAGTGGCAATGTAAATACCAAGCGCTTGTTCTGTGCTGTGGTGTTTATGTAACCAGGCTGGGGAAACTAGCCTTTTATGTGCTACGAAATACAGGTATATACAGCATGCAAAACACGAATGAATATTCATGAATCAATACATTTTTTTCATTGTACTTCACACCTTGCAATTTACTGTATTACTTCTGTGGAATTTCCTCCATAGTGTGAGATTCGCCATATTTTTACAGTACTGTTTTCTGTGTGTGAACAGGGGTGTCTGTTTTATTGCTTGTGAATCCCTTAGTCTGTGAGGGACAAACCAAGTTGTCTGCTGCGAACCTACAGGTTTTAGGACATTCTATTTGGTTATGAGTATAGAAATTTAGCAGACTCCTGTCGCTAATATTTGCTCATTTTAGAACCCTGTGTGCCTGTCAGGCATGGGGGCATCGTGACTACTCTGACACTACTGGGCTCATATGCTCTGGTCTGGCAGTACAATAAATGTATTAAAATAGGTACTTGAAATGCGCTGTGCCATGGAATATTGGTCCCTTGTTAATCCTGCTAATTGTTCATGTTGTGCAGCAGTGGTTCCCAAATTGTGGGTCACGAGATGACACATTAAAAAAATAACTAAAAAAAAATATTAATAAGTTAGCTTTCCATTACCATTTACAGTAGTCAAATGAAATCATGAACCTGTTACATGCACACAAGGTTTTGACGTTTCAAAAAATTAATTCCATCTCAGGGTACTGTACATCTTAATGAGAGGTGGGACAAATGTATTCACTCATTAAGTGGGCCATGGACTCCAAAGGTTTGGGAATCACTACTGTGCAGTACAGTCACACCATGATACCTGTGCTTTAGAAGGATGTCATGCTGTAGGGGCCTGTTCAAATTACTAGCAAGCATTTAATAAGTCTTACTAGTTTGGCAGTAAAGCAAGCACAATAGTGTGTAGAAATTCAGCAATACAATTGACTTGGGTTGTTGGTGTATCTTTTTTTATGGGAATTGTTAATAACAATGTTAGGCATTCATCCAAAATAAAATCTGAATGTTGTTTATTGCTCTTTAAATACCCGATCACTATCTGTTTGCCATAAGGTAGGAATGTTTTAACCATTAGCCTATGTAATAGTATAATCGGGCCTTGAAATTAAGTGTAGCCTTGTAATCTATTACAATGGATTGCAAACCAAAGCAAGTTCAAACATGCACTCTCTATTGAACATGCCTTGGTAAAGCAGTGTAGTTACTACAATTTTACTACAAGAGTTGTCTCTGGCAGTGATGAAGCTAATGAATTTTACAATCCCAGAATTCGTTGTGAAGACATTATGGATAATGCCTAAACTTTGGGAAGCTGACATGCAGACTTTCTATCTAAGAACTGTGTATCTGAGTATCATTTGAGAGAACTTAAAATGGATATTGTAGAAAATAAAGTTTAACATGACTTTAAAATTCATATTAGGTCAAAACTGACTAGAAATGTGAAGACATGGACCCTGAAGAGTATTTCATGGGAAATCCCCCAAAACACATGACTATAGTCTTACCTCTGAAAATAGCAACAACAAAAAAATGGCTCGCACCCTGCCACATTCACACTTGGGTACATTGTGATGCCAACACAAACTTTCACCACTCTTCTTTTTTGGACATAATTTTCTCTGTGGACATTTACTTTGGCCATTTGTGTTTGTGCTCACTCTTTTACGGAAAAAAATATACGTCTGCTCTTAAGATGCCGTTAGTATTTCAATAATGGCTTGTGTCAAGAATCATTACCATTGTCCCAACAGTATAGTTCACCTGGTATCTGAAGTGTAGGCCTATTTTGATTTGTGTTCGAAACTTAGACCTTTCACCTGATTTGGATTATCCATAAAGTCCAAGTACAGTACACATTTTATACTCAGGATAAGATTATTTCTATTTCTTTACATTGCTTAAGTTATTTGCCTAACTAGTAGGCCAAGCATTTACTGGAAGCTCATTTAGTCTAATGGGCAAACAAATGGGTCTAATTGGATTAAATATGATTGGTAGGATGTTCTGTAACTATGCTGTACAATAGTTAAAAATAAGTTTAAAAAAATGCTATATATATATATATATATACAGTGGCAAGAAAAAGTTGGAACCCTTTGGAATTACCTGGTTTTCTGCATTAATTGATCATAAAACATGATCTGATCTTCATCTAAGTCACAAGTATGGACAAACACAATCTGCTTAAGCTAATATCACACAAACAATTATAATCTTTCATGTCTTTATTGAACACACCCATTAAACATTCAGTGTTGGTGGAAAAAGTAAGTGAACCCTTGGATTTAATAACTGGTCGAACCTCCTTTGGCAGCAATAACCTCAAACAAGCGCCTCTGGTAGCTGTGGATCAGACCTGCACACGGTTCAGGAGGAATTTTAGACCATTCTTCCTTACAGAACTGCTTCAGCTCAGCCATATTCTTAGGATGTCTGGTGTGAACGGCTCTCTTGAGGTCATTCCACAGCATCTCTATTGGGTTAAGTTCTGGGCTCTGACTGGGCCACTCCAAAAGGCGGATTTTCTTTTTTTGAAGCCATTCTGTAGTAGATTTACTTCAATGTTTAGGGTCATTGTCCTGCTGCATCACCCAACTTCTTCTGAGCTTCAGCTAGCGGACAGCCACCCTGACATTATCCTGTAGGATACCTTGATAAACTTGGGAATTCATTTTCCCCTCGATGATGGCAAGCTGTCAAGGCCCCAAGGGAGCAAAGCAGCCCCAAATCATGATTCTCCCTCCACCGTACTTCACCGTTGGGATAATGTTTTCATGTTGGTATGCGGTGCCCTTTTTACGTCATACGTAGTGCTGCGTGTTCTTCCCGAACAATTCAACCGTAGTTTCATCAGTCCACAAAACATTTTCCCAGTAGCGTTGTGGAGTGTCAAGGTGCTCTTTGGGAAACTTCAGGCACGCAGCAATGTTTTTTTTGGAGAGCAGCGGCTTCCTCCGTGGTGTCCTGCTATGGACACCATGCCTGTTCAATGTTTTGTGTATGGTAGACTCATGAACAGAGATGTTAACCAGTTCCAATGATTCCTTGAAGCCTTTAGCTGTTAGTCTATGGTTCTTTTTTTCTTCATTGAGCATTCTGCGTTGTGCCTTTGGAGTCATCTTCTAGGGAGAGTAGCCACAATACTAAATCATCTCCATTTACAGACAATTTGGCTAACTGTGGACTGATGAATATCTAAACTCTTAGAGATTACTTTGTAACCCTTTCCAGCTTTATGCAAATCAACAATTCTTGATCGTAGGTCTTCTCTTCTCTTTTTTGTGAGGCATGGTTCACATCAGATGCTTCTTGTGAATAGCAAACTCAAAACGTTTGAGTGTTTTTTATAAGTCAAAGTAGCTTTAACCCACACCTCCAATCGTGTTTCATTGATTGGACTCCAGGTTTGCCAACTGCTGACTCCAATTAGCTTCTGTTGAAGTCATTAGCCTAGGGCAGGGGTCGGCAACCTGCGGCTCCGCGTGGCTTGGGAAAAAAAAAAATTAAGTATCAAATTGAATCGGGCGCATTTTTTTGGCGTAGCACCACCCCCCGGTTCCGCAAAATAAATGAACTGGTCGCTGCGACCGATTCATTTGCACCCCCGTCGACAGAAAATGGTGCGGCTCCCAGTGTTTTCTTTTCCGTGGAAACCGGGTCCAAATGGCTCTTTGAGTGTTATGGGTTGCCGACCCCTGGCCTAGGGGTTCACATACTTAATCAACCTACACTGTGAATGTTTGAATGTATTCAATATGGACAAGAAAGATACAATAATTTGTGTGTTATTAGTTAAAACAGATTCTGTTTGTTCATTATTGTAACTTAGATGAAGATCAGACCATATTTTAAGACAAATGTATACATAAATGCAGGTAATTCCGAAGGGTTCACTGTATATTAATTTGGATATTTTTGGTGATGGCAAACACTAGAGTAGGCTACTCATCTTTTGAAATAAAAAAATATCCTTTGAAATGCAACTGGATATGTACTGTGGAATTATTGCACAAGCATAGGCTATTGGTGTAGAGCTTTTGGCATGACCCAATAGAACTACAGTATTCTTGTCACAGGGGTATGGGGAGCGCCGCCCAGTAGGAAAGGGAAGAACCGATTCAGTGTCACGATATTACTAATCTTTCCAGTCCAAATGCCTGAAGGTCATTTTGTTCCCATTTTTCTCCAAAGCACAACCATGCGTCATGTCAGTATTTTCCCATTTGCGATCAGTTATTATCTGATTTAAATCACCTGGAAAATTTAGTTATGTCCACTCAGGCCACAAGCCATGCTCAACACAGCTGTCAAATGCATGCTTCACATAGTGCAGGGGTCCCCAATCTTTTCCGAGAAAGGCCAGTGTGGGTGCAGGCTTTTGCTCTAACTAATTAATGAATCATGGTCCTCAATCAAGACCTTGATTAGTTGAATCAGATGTTTTAGTTCTGTAAGAGAACAAAAACCTGCACCTACACCGGCCCTTTTCGGAAAAGATTGGAGATCCCTGACAGCGTCTTTCCCTCTTTCAGCTGACGCATTGCCCAATTTTGGTCCATGTGTTTGTCCTAGAATCTAGGAGGTAAGTAAACATTTCTCAAGGCTCTGGTTAAAAGCCACATGCAATGCCAAATCTCACACATTTTTTGCCATTTACTTATTAGTCTATAGATGTGTATAAAATGCCTTCATTGCTGTAGGTCCAAGGGCACAATATGGTAAAGCATATTGGCCATTAAATAGGTTTTTCAAACAACAACATACTTCATATCACCTTTGGCACATCATCAGCTTTGGAGAAACCTATCATGTGAGAACTGAACAGCATACATTTTGTTTATCCAGAGTGTTTAAACAAGTAAATGTGTAAATTGTATGGGTCTGTATTCATTCATTAGTATTTGCTACAATTCCCAAACATTCTCAAAATGCAAGTCACTAGTCATTTGGATTGAAAGCCTTGTGGTTCCTTCCAAACCCCTGTATTAAAGCCCTATTAAAGGTTTTGAGAACGGCTCCCATTCAAAACCACAAAATTAGACTATCATTATCTTAGTGGTTTCATTGCCTACTTGGTTGAAATTTGGCACATCTACTTGGACAGCCCTGTACAATATAGTTTTCTTGAACCAAACCTTCAGTAAAATATACCTTTTTAAGACAATTTTTTTGTCAAGGGTACCTAAATATCAACTGACAAAAAAATACTGCATACAAATGCTGGTACGGATGCCATAAATCAGCCTGTGTTGTAGGGCATCAACTTTGTAAGTGTAACTTTTTATTAAAATAATAATTTACCAGATGCACGCACCCATTGACTTTGAATGGAGAGGTCAGAACAAGTTTGCTTCATAAAATATTTTTTTAATGAGCCAGAACACAAAAGGAGTTGTTGCTAGGAAACTACTATGGAAGGGGACTGACAGACAACAAGCTAGTAATTCGTATAAAACTACACAACGCTGGCCAGGACAAACTGTCATTGAATGAAAAAAATGAAAGGCAGTTGCTAGCTGACCCGGTTATGCTGCTCTTTAACATGTCTTTAACTGAGGCTAATCATTCAAATAGTTGGCTAGCTACTAGCTACCTCTGTCGGGCATTAACGTGCATAACGTTGCCTGCCGAATGCTAGCTAGCTGGTTGTTCTACTTGCATTGCTGGCTAGCTACTGCACCAGTGGTTTCTAATAGCTAGCTAATGTTCGGAATTTCTGTGTATATGTATGTACTTGGCTAGCTAGGTAGGTAGCTATTGATTTCATAGCTGAAAGTCTTCACAGGGGTAGAGGCTAGATGCCACCCATGCAGAGGACGAGATGCAATTCGAGATGATTGGCCTGTTTTTTATTTTACAGTGCGCGTGACCGAACCCTAACCCTTGAACCTAACCATAACCTGAACCGTAAGTTATGATGGTCAATGTCGCGCATTTCACGTCGCGTGTATGTTCCTGAGTGAAATGTAGCATCCAGGAGATGGGGATCTAATCTGGCTGATTGTAATTCTGCATTGGGTTAGCATCTGGGGTTGCAGCCAAGAATTGCATGCAGCTGGCAGTTGTCACAGGGGTAGAGGCTAGATGCCACCCATAATGCACCGAGATGATTGGCCTGTTTTTTATTTTACACGTGACCGAACCCTAACCCTTGTAACCTGAAGAAGTTATGACGATTTCCACTTTGGAAGCATTCTCTCAGTTCAACCTACCAGGCCTCAAGGTATTTGCTCCAACCACGCACTACACTACCTGATTTCACTAAACAAACAAACAAAAAGCATGTTCTACAACGCTGTGACTTCGGCAAAAAAGCTAGCTCTAGTTAGAACATGCAAGTTGGCTAACTAGGCTATTTCTTGACTGGTTGGTAAATAAGGCTTCAGAACTCAAAATAGCACAAAATACTGTCCTACTAACATTATAAGCAAACCTAGAACAATAAAATGTATATATACAGTTACCCACTACAATGCCCAGTGGTGAGTAGTCAACATGTTGTTTGAAGTACAACAGACCAACATAGCTACAGTACTGTAGCAGGTGTCAAAGCTGCGTGCAGGAAAACCTTGTTAGTGCATATGTGAAATTAAAGGTTTTGACTCATTTAAATGTAATTTAAAATGGGATTTAATAATATACTGTAATATACCCCCACAGCCTTCTTTTTCCGTCTTCAAATCTGTTTTTGTGTAAAGTATTAGTAATTATAAACACAAGACCAAACTTTAAATATACCAAATAAGGATATGCAGGTTATCTTGTAAATCACATTTATTTAAGATTTAAGATTTCCCCCCCAATACACAAATAATGAATTTTAAATACATAATAATACAGCAGCACATTATCCGAGATAAGCCACGAGGTGTTCCAGCTCCTTGCAGTCCTTCACAACCAGTGGAAGAGATGACAGGGTCTGTATAGGCAGGACATTCAATAATTAATGCAGCCCTGGGCAAATAGACAAACTACTAATAGGGTTCACATTCAAATCCAAAAGTTTATTTTTTCCCACTTTTCAATGATATTTTAAGGATGAATTCATCATTTTAAAAGATTTTACCAGTGCATTAGTCAGCTATAGGGCTACTTTCTTGAGGTGGACATTTTGAGGCACATTATTTTATACATTAAGTATTCTGTGTCTACAAAGGCACACAGTTCACTTTCCAGTGACCAATGACTTCTGGTAATTAAACTAATATGCAAACCAGTGATTTGTCCAGTTTGCTAGCAATATCAGCACACAGATTACCACATGTATAATAGTTGACATAGTTAGTAAATTGCCAAGAAATATCAAAGCATTTTGCTCGCTGTAAAGGTTTTAAAATGTATTTTTTTTAGCATTTTCCATGACTTTCCAGGATGCAAATATTTGAAAGGATTTTACAAGTCCCAGCCCTCTCCATTCTCATTCACAATCATCCTTCACAAACATTGCCTTTCTCACCTTTCTCACAGTCTCAATCATCTGGTCCAGGACCTGTAGCTCCCTCTCCAGTTTCCTCTGGTTGGTTTCATGCACAACTTGCTATAGTAAAGACACAGGAAATAAGTGCTGCAGCACAGACTTGCAGCTATTGGTACACACACACAGGACACTACAGCACAGCTGAAGTGCAGAGTCAGAAGAGGCCATTTGGCTAATGTGGTGAATTCAATATTAAGAGACAATTACAAGCAGCAAGCGGCACAAACTACGCTCTCACCCACACAAAATTTGTTTACACACACACGCACGCACAAACACTCACATATCTCTTGGCCCTTTCAAGTAGTTTGCTTCGAGAGTCCTCTGTCTCACTCAGATTCCTCTTCAATTTATCCACCTATGAGTGACAAGCAGACTCAATGTCATCAAGATGTCCGAAGTCCACAGCTAGGGTGGATGGGGGGTTGGGGGTATAAAGGAGATGGGGAGACAGGTTAAGATGCAAGGTGCCCATCAGTACCTCCTTTTGCAGTCGGATCTTCTCCTCCAGGGCTGGCATGTGTTGTGCGGACTGGCTGCACTCCTCCTTTAGAATCTGCACCTCCAACTGCGCCTGCTGTAGGGAATTCTGCAGCTCGGACACATTCCTGCGCAGCTCCTGCAGTGAAACACACAGGACATCGCATATTCTGAGTTTTATCCACCCGTACACACACAAACCTGCCATCACACAGCTAGACTAGGTCCAATCTTAAAATACATGCCAGCAGGATAAAGATTAATAGACATGGATGCAAGTTATTTCAGGGCAGTTTGTGAGCCGGAAATTCAACCTTTTTTGCTTGTCTTCATTGTTTTGTCATGATGTAACGTAAAGTCTTTGGGTCCTTCAAAAACGCTATATATAAATCTGTAGTATTATTATTATTATTATTAATAATATGTATGCATTACTTTATTTTCTGATTTTTGCAGTTCTCTCAAGGTTTCCTCCTCCTGAAAAAGCAGAGGAAAGAGGATGCATTAAACAATAGCAGGAAAGTATACACATGCTATATAACATCCACAATTACACCAGTGAGATACACTATATGGCCAAAAGTCAGTGGACACCTGACCATCACACCTATATGAGCTTGTTGGACATCCCATTCTAAAACCATGGGCATTAATATGGAGTTGGACCCCCCTTTGCGGCTATGACAGCTGTCCCTCTTCTGGGAAGGCTTTCCACAAGATTTTGGAGTGTGTCTGTGGGAATTTGTGCCCATTCAGCCAAAAGAACATCTGTGAGGTCAGGCACTGATGTTGAAGGAGAAGGCCAGGCTCGCATTCGGCATTCTAATTCTTCCCAAAGGTGTTCAATGGGGTTGAGGTCAGGGCTCTGTGCAGGCCAATCGAGTTCCTCCACACCAAACTCGTCTAACCATGTCTTTATGGACCTCGCTTTGTGCACAGGGGCACAGTCATTCTGGAACAGCAAAGGGCCTTCCCCAAACTGTTGCCACAAAGTTGGAAGCGTCCAATTGGCTAAGATGTCTTTGTATCCTGTAGCATTAAGAATACCCTTCACTGGAACTAAGGGGCCTATCCCAAACCCTGAGAAACAGCCCCAGACCATTATCCCTCCTCCACCAAATTTGACAGTAGGCACTATGCATTCCGGAAGGTAGCGTTCTCCTGGCATCCGCCAAACCCAGATTCATCCATCAGATTGCCAGATCGTGAAGCGTGATTCATCACTCCAAAGAACACGTTTCCACTGTTCCAGAGTCCAGTTGCGCCGTGCTTTACACCACTCCAGCCGACGCTTGGCATTGCGCATGGTGATTTGAGGCCTGTGTGCAGCTGCTCGGCCACGGAAACCCATTCCATGAAGCTCCCGACGCACAGTTCTTGTGCTGATGGTGCTTCCAGAGGCAGTTTGCGCTATTCGCTTCAGCACTCGTCAGCACCGCTCTGTGAGTTTGCGTGGTCTACCACTTCGTGGCCAAGCTGTTGTTGCTCCTAGGTGCTTCCACTTCACAATAATAGCACTTACAGTTGACCGGGGCACATCTAGTAGGGCAGACATTTCATGAACTGACTTGTGGCAAAGGTGGCATCCTATGACAGTGACAGTGTTTGAAGTCACTGAGCTCTTTATGAACCATTCTGAATTCTAAATGTTTGTCTGTGGAGATTGCATGGCTATGTGCTGGATTTTATGCACCTGTTGGCAATGGGTGTGGCTGAAACACCTGAACTCAATAATTAGTAGGGTTGTCCACAGACTTTTGGCCATATAGTGTATACACACTATTACTATTAATATACAACATCTACAAGTACACAAGCAGTATATACACAACTTACTACACAAATACAACATCCAATTACACCAGCAAGGTATACACACCTTAGTACATAACATACTCTACATGTCTGCTCACCTGGGCTTTGTGCTGCAGAGCCACTGCATCCTTCTCCACCTTTGCCTGGAAATCTGTTAACTGCTTTTTAAGGTCAGCCACCTGCGACCTGTGTCCAACAGCCAGAGAGTGCAGCTCCTCCCGGAGGCTGGCACTGGAACAAACACCAACCAACACCACTAACCACACTTCCTTATGTTGGAGACTAAACATTTTTTCAATTTTAACCATTTAACCGTTCAGGGAAAATCAATCGTTTACTAAATTCTTGTTTAAACAGTCAATTATTATTAACACTATTTTTACATGGTAAATATAAGATATTATTAATAACTATCAATTCTGGATTAAGCAGAAAGCAGTCCTGAAGAGCAAATTAAAGGGCTTCGAATGGAGCAGGAAGTGCTTCCACTTACACTGTGTGCTGCAACTCGTTACACTGGCTTTGTCTCAGCTCACGAAGCTGGTCCACAGTGTGTACAAGCTCAGATACAGCTTCTCCCAGGCCTGACAACAGCTCCAGCACATCGCTCTGTTCCTCTGCTGTGGGAAAAGCAGCAGCGTCACAAATTACCCACACCCACACTTTCAGGGGCTAGCAGCACCCATGCCGTAAGGGATTGGCCATGCCCGCACTGTGGGAACAGCACCACCCACACTATCCAGGATTAGCCATGCCAAGTTGACATGATCAAAGTCTGTGGTGTACGTTGGATGAGCCACTGCGAACAGACAGCAGACACGACTGGCAGTAAATATTGAGCACATGGCCAACACAAACATGGAGTAAGTAGGTGATTGTTTCAAACAACATGACAGGTGATGTGCGTGCTGTTGGCAGCTCACAATTTTCACTTGATTACAGCGGTGAACTCCTCCCTTGCCGCTTACATTACGAGTAGTAATGTGATCAAAATATCGATATGAAAATATTGAAATTCTGCATGACACACGTATCAATACAGTAAGACATATCAATGTTTATTATTTTTTCTAAAGTCATTTACAGAATTTATACTAACAGGAAACAAGATTTGCTTCTGCGATGGAATATCAGCTTTCACTGAGGGGGGTGCTACAAAAATACTTTAAACGTTTTCTTAAAAATAGTTTCAGCGGACATTTGCGTAATTATTTTGACCAAGAAACAGGTGTACGCAAAAGCCAGGTTGGTAGGTCTAATTGGCACACACATTGGCATTGGCTCCCTGTTTCAAGATATTGTCATTCCTGATGGAGCAGGAGATGGTAATCTTTGATGAAATCACAGCTGAAGCTCTGAGCAGCTCTCAAAAGCAGATCTTATCAAGTAAAATGTTAATTTACACACAACATCCATCCATCTCACACTCACTCACTCAAGCCATACATCATTACAATGTATTATTTTCACTATTTTTAGTGTACAGTAGGCTCTGGTTTTATTCATACCCTTGGTAATGATGAACAAAGGAGATCGTATAAAATAAACTATGTACAGAGGCATATTTTATGCTCAAATTCAGAAAATTCCAAACCTACGTTACTAATACAATTGTTCAGAAAACATTGTTTTATTAATATTGTTCTTACATAAAACATCTAGATCATAAATAATCATACCCCTATCTATTCTTTAAAATTTAACGCAACAAAAATCAAATCTTCATAAGTATAGAACTTATTTGAAGTTCATTGAAAGGTTATGGAACTATACAGTGGCCTAGAATGGTTTTGTGTTTCCCTTGCTAAATATAGTACTAGATAAGGTGATAACGCAATAAAGCAAAACATTTCTTAATTTACAAAGTGAATGATTTAAATTGATTTAAACATACAATTACAAGAAGTGAACTATATTCAGTTGCTTTTTTTCCTAATTAAAATGATATATAAATCTGAAAAGAACCATACAATAAACAGATCGAGTTCTAAACTTTGTGTGATACTTTTTTTTGCCAATACTACTTGGCCCTAATCACAGATATACTGCCGGCAGTGCAAAACAAGTGCACCTATAGTCAGGAATTGGCCACACCCATAGGTATAGAAATCAGGCAGAGTGTACATACCATCTTTCATTGGAGTGGTGGTGGGGACACGAGTGAAAGCACTGTTTCCACTGCCAAACCCTGCAGACTCGCATTCCTCTAGAGCCGCACAGGATAAACCAGGTCACATAACACCACTATACACAAACATTTAACACCATGCACACACAATTTTACACGCACATTAACTTCAGTTTGGGTGTACTTGTGATGCACACCTGCCCTACTGTTCCTAAGCCTACAGCTCCCTCTGTGCACAGGCACAAGCCTGTTCCTAGGCTCATAGCATCTCTGCACAGGTATGTATCTATGCCTATTCCTAAGCCTATAGCTAAGGCCTGGAGCAAATCTCAAGCACATGACCATCTGGGCTGTTCCAGCAGTTATCCTCCAGTTGTCCCTGTAAGCACTCAGACTTCAGCAGAAATGTGGCAATCAGCACATATTATACAATTAGGGAGGAGGTGAAACTTGGACAATGTCAAGTTTAAATGTCAAGACACATTTTCATCGATGACAGAGTAAAACAATATCCTACTGGTACATTGTTTAGGTTTAATTTATTTAGCAAATCTTGCAACTTATCTTTATACCACATACACATTACAATAGATTTAAGTCAATTTGGACAAAACTATCACTTTTTTCCCTTTCAATACAATGTACTACACATCCAAAGGGTTTTTAGAATTCTGATGACAAACAGCAAATCCACCAAACAGCTAGCTTGATGCCCCAAATGTTTTGAAGTATATGTACCTGCAAGTAGCTTGAAACTGCATGCCAAAATGAACTCCCAGTAACTTCTAAACAAGTCACTCAGGAACATAGTTCATTTGTAAGTTGATCATATACATAACATTATATGATACTTTGATAGTAGCTTAGAAAAGTATGCTGAAATTGGACTACTGTACTTTCAACAATTTGAGTCACCCCACCACAACTCCATTCTTGTGAAACTTGCGCTTCTAAACCAGGGTTCCTCAAATCATGGTCCTCGTAGGCCGAGCACTGCTCTTTTACCACCCTTCCTTTACCTGGGAGTCAGGTGTGAAGCCACTTTGGCCAATCAACTGCATTCATTGTTCAATTTACTACCTGAGAGGAAGGAAAACCAGGACTGAATCTGGATTTGTGCACCTGATTTCAGGAACCCTGCTCTAAACTACCTGCAAAAATAATATCAGCTAAGATGTAAAAACAAATTCAACTTCCAAATTAACCACATGGCTGAACGACTTGGTTAGAAGTTACTGGGAGGTAATGTTGGCGTGCAATTTCGAGCATGCTACTTCGAGGTACATAAACTCCCATTGTTTTCAGACATCAATGCTAACATGCAGTTAGTGAATTTGTTCTATCTGTAGACAACACATTCACTAGAAGCTTTTGTTTGGATATGTAGTACATTGTATTGTAAGTAAAGAAATGTTAGTGAACTCTCTCTTAAAAGACCAAACAACAAAAAAATGAACGTTTGAGATAGATACGGGCAAGGGGGAATCAGTTGTGAAAAAAGCACAAGGGGAAAGAGCAGAAAGCACCAACATGATTTAATTGATCTACTTGTCAGTCGTAACAAATTTTGTCAATGCCGAGAGAAGTGTATCTTATGGGCTGGTATTCACACATTATGAAATAAGATGTAGTAAACCTGATGACAATGATTACATTTAACTTCAAATTTTTAAGCACTGGATTTTCTCCATCCGCACTGGACATCCACAGCTGCCCTTGTTTTTATTTGCATGCCCCTGCTGCAAATAATGCAAAATGTGTTGCTATTTTTTCATCCGTTTTAACACTGTGGAGTAGGTTAAACATTCCCCACTTCTTCAAAGAAAAAAATACTTAATATTCTTGACTTTGTCATTTGTTGCAGCATTGTTGAATACACTACAGATCTGACACATAAGTGTCAACAGTCAAACATTGTACTGTCATTCTTCTCATGCGCCTGATTAAGTGGTAATTGAATGATTAACAGAGATGATTGTCACAATTCATTGAATGACTGTTTGCCAGGTAGCTTGAAATAGAGGTTCCATCGACCCTTGGTGGTGGAGGACTGAAATACATGCGAGATATCCCAAGATATTATACGGGCGCTTCCTATAGCATCTCTACATGGGTATGTGCCTGAGTCTGTTCCTAAGCCTATTGGCTCTCTCTGATAAAGATTAGCAAAGGCGGCTGTAAAAAAATAAACAGCACAGGTAATGAGCTATATTGTATCCTTAAAAGAAAAAAAAATATAAGTAGTAAGTAATCTTAAATAATCTTTTTTTCACAATTATTCACACCCTGGTTTCAGTACTTTGTGCACCCTCCCCTCACAAGGATAACACTATGGAGTTGGATCATGGACCTTTCCTCCATGCAGAATATCAAGGTCCTGCAGATGCTTTGGTCTGTGCTTGTGGACTGCCCCGTTTGATCGGATTCAAGTCTGGAGACTAAGATGGACATTGCGAACAGTAATTTTGTGGTCAGTTAATCATTTGTTGGTTGATTTTGAGGTATACTTGGGATCATCGTCTTGCTGAAAGGTCAATTTGTGGCCAAGTTTCAGGTTTCTGGCAGAGGGAATCAGGTTGATGGCCAAAATGTCTTGGTACTTACTGAAATGAATGACATTCCTGCAACACAGGACCAACAGAGGTAAAATAACCCCATAAGATCCACAACCATATTCCATTGTTGTTATTTTGAACATGAGCATCCTTCTGCATGGCCAAAAAGCTAAATTGTGGTCTCATTTGACCATGCCATCCGGTTCAGAGTTCCAATGCTGTTGGAAAACTCCAGACACGTGTTGATTGCCCTCAAGAGGCTTTTTTCTGGCACTCCTTCCAAAAACCTGATTGGCATAAAGGTGGTCTGATGGTAGATTTGGAGATTCTGTCTCCAAGATGCAACCACATTCTGTATATCTTCAACTGTGACCCTTGGATTTTTCTTTGCCTCTCAAACCATCTGAACTAATAGTGGAAAGTGGCAGCTTTCATTTTTGTTTGTATCATCACCTGACTTGTGAAGTCAACAATCCTGTTTTGTTTCTTCTGAGTTCTTTGCCTTTCCCCACAGTGTGGATGACAAATGGATTTTACATGCGTGTTTATACCCAGTGAAACAGGAAGCCATGACAGGCCACATTACATTTCCCTAATATTGAGATGAACTTAAACTTAATGTTAACGCAGATTTATTTTTGTTGAGATTTTATTTAAAAGACCTATTAGCGGGGTGAATTTGTCTTTTTTAAGAAAAAATATTACAAATTAAACAAGATATTTTTCTCAGAGTGAATGTTTCCTATTTTTCAAAGCATACAATATAGCACATTACCTGTATTGTTTAGTTTATTCAGCCTGTTTGCTCTTCTTGGGTGTGAATAATTTTGGAGGGATGTGTACACTACCGGTAAAAAGTTTTAGAACACCCCCACATTTTCCAGTTTTTACTGAAATTTAAGCAGTTCAAGTCCAGTGAATAACCTGAAATGGTACAAAGGTAAGCGGTAAACTGCCAGAGGTTTAAAAAAATGTTTGAGGCAGTGAGTAGTTTCCTGCACCATCAAAAGGCACTTGGACACTGACAGGAAGAGATCTGGCAGACCCAAAGCCAGAACAAAATCAGAAGACAAATTTCTGAGAGTCAACAGCTTGCGTGATAGGCGGCTCACGGGACAACAGTTTCAAGCACAGCTTAGCACTGGTCAAAGTAAGGAAGTCTCAGTTTCAACTGTGAAGAGAAGACTTCGAGCTGCAGGTTTGACAGGTCGAGTGGCAGTAAGAAAGCCATTGCTAAGATGGCAAAGTAAGAAAAAGAGGCTTGCCTGGGCCACGAAGCACTGCCAGTGGACTACTGAAGGCTGGAAGAAGGCCTTATGGACCGATGAATCTAAATTTGAAATCTTGAAATTTTGAAAGATTTTTGTAGGCCATCGAGTAGGCGAAAGGGTGGTTCCTCAGCATGTGACACCAACTGTCAAACATGGAGGAGGAAGCGTGATGGTCTGGGGCTCTTTTGCTGGATCCAGAGTCGGCGACTTGCACAGAGTTACTGTTTTTGGTAACCTGCATATATATATATATATATATTTTTTTTTAACCTCTGGCAGCTTACCGCTTACCTTTGTACCATTTCAGGTTATTCACTGGACTTGAACTGCTTAAATTTAAGCAGAAACTGGAAAATGGGGGTGTTCTAAAACTTTTGACCAGTAGTGTATATGGCTGTGTCTGTTCCTAAGCTCATAGCCTCTTCGTACACACCTATGTGCCTGTGTCTGTTCCTAAGCCCATTGCAGTGTGGTACCTGTCTCAGAAGTTGGTGCCTCTTCAACGGCAATGGCCACAATGATAGAGTCCACAAACGATCCATCGGTGTGGCGAGGGGGTGCAGTGGGCAGGCGATTGACCTTCTTAGAGGAGCTTTCTGGCTTCTACATAAACCAGGGACACACTTCAACTGGAGGGTGCCAGCCCATATGGACAGGATAAATACTGTTTTATAAAGCCATAACACAAGTTCTAAGAATTGGTCCTGTGGACACTGTATACTGGTTGTGTTACAGCCAATCTCTTAATGAATTAACGTTAAAAAAACTTAAAAAATAAAATAAAAAGCCATTTAGAAGAAGCTTTTATCCAAAGCGACTTACAGTAGTGAATGCAAACATTTTTCAGTATATGTGGTCCTAATGGGAATCAAACCCACAACCTAAGCCTTGTCAGTGCCATGCTCTACCTACTGAGCCACACAGAACCACTGTTTTTAAGTTCTACCATAATTTTTTTATTATTTTAACACAATGCAGGTTTCTCATTGCCATTTGCGGTCATTGAACTCTTTTTTTTTTTTTTTAATGGTTTAGTTTTAGTGACCAGGTGTCCATGCTTTCAGCTATTAGGACCCCACTGATTTCACCGGTCAATCTATAATTTAATTCATTAAAAAATGTAATCCCTTTCTAAAGTCAATTACAGAAAATTAAAGCAGTTGATCTGACTAATTAAAAGTCTTGGGATATGAATATGGGACATTTATTCATCATGCCATGGATAGCTATTTCTGACATAATATGGTCTTAAAAGGGTAAACCATCCATCAATATACATGAAGTGTCTAATTAAGAAAAATTAACAGGCCATCCAGGTTGCATTATGGAACAAAAATACACAGTACCCTTACCTAAAAGTGTAACAACATATAATGACAAAGTGAAAACAGTTTTTTACATTTGTGCTAATTTATAAAAAATCTAAATGTAAAAATCATGATGTAAATGCACACCCTTTGATATGACACCCAAAAGTGAGCTGAGGTGCATTTTGTTTCCACTGATGTAAATATTTAGCAAGTCAGTTCAGAATGAAAATAGTAAATCCCTTACAATCAGAACTGCACATGTTGTGGGGGTTTTGCATAGGTTTCCTAACTATGTGGTTGTTGTGTGGTCTGTTGGATGTGGGTGTGTGGTTTGTAGAGTGGAGGTGTTGTACCTGTGTGGGAGAGGGGTCTGTAGGGTGGAGGTGTTGTAGCTGTGTGGGAGAGGGGTCTGTAGTGTGGAGGTGTTGTACCTGTGTGGGAGAGGGGTCTGTAGGGTGGAGGTATTGTACCTGTGTGGGAGAGGGGTCTGTAGGGTGGAGGTGTTGTACCTGTGCTCTGACGTTAGTCGGTAGTGTGGAGGTGTTGTACCTGTGTGGGAGAGGGGTCTGTAGGGTGGAGGTATTGTACCTGTGTGGGAGAGGGGTCTGTAGGGTGGAGGTATTGTACCTGTGTGGGAGAGGGGTCTGTAGGGTGGAGGTGTTGTACCTGTGCTCTGACGTTAGTCGGTAGTGTGGAGGTGTTGTACCTGTGTGGGAGAGGGGTCTGTAGGGTGGAGGTGTTGTACCTGTGCTCTGACGTTAGTCGGTAGTGTGGAGGTGTTGTACCTGTGTGGGAGAGGGGTCTGTAGGGTGGAGGTGTTGTACCTGTGTGGGAGAGGGGTCTGTAGGGTGGAGGTGTTGTACCTGTGTGGGAGAGGGGTCTGTAGGGTGGAGGTGTTGTACCTGTGCTCTGACGTTAGGTGGTAGTGTGGAGGTGTTGTACCTGTGTGGTGAGGGGGGTTCTGTCAGGTGGAGGTGTTGTACCTGTGTGGTGAGGGTGGTCTGCAGGTTGGAGGTGTCATGCTTGTGTGGTGAGGGTTGTCTGTAGGGTGGATGCGAGTGTGGTGGGTGTGGAGGTGTCGTACCTGTGTGGTGAGAGTGGTCTTTATGGCGGAGGTCAGGGTGTGTACTTTGTGGTGCAGCAGGATGATTTCGGTGGAGGCTAGGGCCAGCTGCTCCCCCATGTCCAGAAGCATGCTGCGCGCTTTGGTCTGAGTGCTGAACAACTCCTCCTGCAGGGAATCCCGTTGCAACCTGGAGATACCACAGCGCTTAGGACATAAGTAGAACACACACAGAGACAGAGAGACAGACAGACAGACACACACACCTGACTCTTTTACTCAGACCCTGCAGTAAACCTCAGTACTTCATACATTACACACACACACACACACACACACACACACACACCTCAGTCAAGGTTAGAGACAGAGCCGCATAGTGGCAGTGAGAGAAGGAGCAGCTCTTACTGGAGCTCACACAGTTCCTGCTTCAGGTCCTCACACTCCAGGTTCCGCTCTCTCAGCCCCTGCAGGTGAGACTTCACCAGCACCTCGCTCTCCGCTACCTGCTCCCGCGACAACTCATTCTCCGTCTGCAGGAACTGTTTATCCGTCTAATAGGAATTTTTTTTTTTTTTTTTTTTTTATAAAAAATAAAAAAAATAAAAGGTGGCAATATAAATATAAGGAAAATTTCAGTAGAACAGAACAGTGCTTTCAATTATTTTCAATCTAGGAATAACAATGTTAAAGGAACTGAGACCAGTTCTTTCAGTAGAACAATAAATGTACACATTAGCACTTACTCTCACTTGAACTTAAAATAGAATAATAAACAGGCAAAACAGACAGGTGCCCCAGACTTTTCACCTCAACCTTCTGGACCACTTGAATTTAGAACCCATTCAGTTTGGGACTAAACAAGCTAGGTTTATAAAGCAGAGTGGCCATGTGTGTAAGCACAGCGGTGTTGACCTCGTTGATCTCGCAAGTGTTGGACAGCTGTCTCTGGAGCTCCTGCAGGTGTCTCTGTGCTTGTGTCAGCTGCAGCTCTCTCTCACCCAGGGCCCTACCCAGCTCCTCCACATGCTGGGACGACTCCCCCAACATCACCTCCAGCCTGAAGAAAAGTGCACAACAGTGTCACAGCATAACAATGCACAACCATAACACTGTGTTAACAGTGGATTAAAACACAATCTTCACATACACTGTACTGTACTACCATTTTCAAACGAACACATAATGCACCCCATTTAATACGATAGTCTGAAATAAGGCTTTGAAATAAAATGAAGCAGGCAATCGCACATTGGGCAGTTGGGAAGGTTGACTATTGTAGTAGGGTATCCATATCAATGGGTGCAATGTATCCAGGCTGAAAACTCACCTGTGTGTTTCAGCATTGAGGGCTTGCTCCAGATAGGTGCAGGATGCCTGTGTGGAGCTCAGTGTGGCAGAAAGTTTGGTGCTTCTCATCTCTGCCTGGGCGCGCTCCTCCTCCAATTCACCCAGCCGCTGCCTCAGCACCGCCATCTCTGCAAAACACAGAGTCAGCACATACACAATCTGGGATTGACATTAAGCAATCTGAGCAAGTGAACAGGATTTATTGCTTGTCCACAACTTCCAGCAAATTTTCAGATTTTGTCTTTAAAAAAAAAAAAACTTTACAAAAACTTTTGAAACAGGCTGACCACGAGTTATTGTGACTTAACACAGGCAGAGTACAAGTGTGGCGTATCCCAATTATATGACAGCTTTTTATGTCATTATCGCTATAGTCAGCTACATGCAGTGGACTACAGTGAAACTGTAGAGACAATGTGTGACTAGTTGCTGTACTGGGGCATTTTTATCCACTGTCCACCCAACCACCACTTGAAAAGTATATTATATTCTTTCCCTGGGAGGCCATGTATTGAGATTCATAGACGACGACTTAACATGCCATTGCTGAGAGAGGCTCTCCAGTCTGACTTGTATTTGCTTCATACTGGAGAAGTGGGTAACACCAGGGACATTTCCACTATAACCTTCATGTGAGGAAACGGGTTATATCATGGAATTACTGCTGTGCCTAGTTACATAAATCAAGATGTAGGAAAATTACAGGTTGATGCTTACCTCAATAACTTTAAAACAGCCATGCATTCAATAGAAAAGTGTTACCATGCTTTCATTTTAAATTGCTGCCTGACAGCAAGCTAACTTACATCAATAACTCAACATCCATCCTTTTATGGGTGTGGACACAAATACATGTGGGGGGTTTAGCAAACAGTTTGGAATCTACTAAAGTAATACAAGATGAAAAAAATGCACATTTTGACAACATATTAGAGACAAAAGTATTTACAGAACAGATTTTGGATACATCCTTTTATACATCAGAAAATACTATGTGCAGGTATTATAAAATGCATTTTCAAAATGTATTACAAATCTGGAAGTTAGCAACTTATGAACAAATCCTTCTGTAATAACCTTCAGAATAGTGGTAAGAATGGATATGGAAAGTTGTGTGCATGTAAGTGCTCTAGAAGTTGAGATTTCTGGATCAGAGTATTGAGGGGGAAAAAATATATATAAATTTAAAAAAACATTTAGAGAAAATGGCCATTAAAGATAGATAATGGTAATTACTGTTTATAGCAACAATAACGCATTAAATCACACCCCCAATTCCCTATTACACGACTGAACACATCTAAACTGTATAAATACTTGTTGGCTTCTATTAAGTACAACTAAGAAGCAATAATTGCACACTATTATTCTGTGTCATGGGACTGGGAGTTCATTACAAATATATACATTAAATAGCACTGTTGTGGAGTAGCTTAGCTGTCAGTGTAGCTCAGTTGCTTTTTATAATAATAAAACATTAACCTTTAATAAAATTATTTAATATTAAAATTATTTGAAGCAGCTTCCCAAAACTGGTAGATTGTTTTACATTGCCTGACACCTTGAATCTCTTTACTACTATACCTATTACTCTACTGTGTCTTTGACATTTCTTCAGGTAGAGTGATCGAATAGCTAACACTTTACTAATCTTCACTTAGGGCAGCATATCTCAGTCCTAAAAGGACCTTTCTGACATTAACATCAAACCATACATCGCTCCTGGTTGACTCCTAAACGTGAGGATGAGAACACAATTTTCTCTGGACCCATTCCCTTGCCATTTGCATTCGCTACATTCGAACATGACTGCTGCAAAACCAAGGGTTTTGGGGTTTCTATATTTATATGTAGACCGATTCCCATGCAATTTGGACATAGCAATTCATCCCGCAGCTCATTCAAATGCGACACATGCATTATAACCCATAGTTGTGTGGCTGGTCATTCGGAGGTTTCCCCATTTCGTCAATTTTGCGCCTTGAGGCACTGACAGCTGGTGACTTTCTGGCAGACTCATTGTCAGATTTAGGATGACAGTTACTTTCCCTGTTAGATATTCTTCTTCTGGCAGTAGCTAACTGATCACAAAACTTTTACACAAATTTGGGGTGTTTAAAAAAATGTTGTGCTTTTTTTGTTGACACTGTCAAGTGAAGAAAATGCGAAAGTGGGTGTGTGGGCACATTACAAGGTGTCAGAGAAACTGATTTGCTATTTGTAACAAATGCTCCAGTGAGATTTCAAGAGGAGGCAACTCAAGCAAGGATTTGAATACATCAAATCTGATCAACCATTTACAAGTAAGAGTAAAAGCATATACTCTACACTGCAATCTCTACCCTTGCACAGCACATAACACGTATAGACAACACTGCCATCTCTGCCTTACCTGAGGTGACAATGGTGAGCTGCAGATTCAGGTCTCCTATCTGCTTCTGGGCATCATAGAGGTGGGACGTTGACTGTTCCAGTTCATTCTGCATCTGCAACATTCAGAAAAACTTAGCCCTAACAGAAATACAATGCACCTTTTTCTAGAAAACAATTGTTTGGAACAAAACCAGTATTTAATTTACCATTTAAATTTACCAAGTGTTAAAGAAGACCACTCACCTTGATTTTGTTTAGAATACAGGATAAGCCTGTTTATTTCAAGAGGAAGTCCTCTCCCAACTAAAATGCACATTAGGGTGATTTTATAATATATTGGAAAATTTTAATAAAACAAGATGGCAACGCAGAACTCATTTTATGTGGTAATTAAAAAAGTAACACTTGCAAAATTTCTAGGGCTGTCCCCGACTAAAACAAATCTTGGTCGACCAACAGTCGTCCGTTTTTTCCGATTGGTCGAAACAAACATGTTTCATTTGTTTTTAGATACAACTATATACACTGCGCTTGTTTCATGTTTTATAACTTTCTTAAGTGAATGACACAAATGAGTAACAATAGGGTAATGACTTTATGGAGCCAGAGTTCAAGATTACCTGAAAGAAAAAAGCCTCCTCTCCATGCTGCTCTTGCAGATTCTGCTGTTGCGCTTGTGAAGTCGCGGTAACCAGGTTGGTCTCATTGGGATTTAAAATCTCTTTTGCCAAAAAAATAGGCTAACAAACGAATGATCACACATAGCCTAATGTCTTAAATTATAGCCTAAAGCTGAACATAAAGTGGCTATAGCCTATCAAAAATAACTTACTCGAGTCGGAGACCATCCGATGGCCTACTTCCCCAGTCGTTTCATGTTATGGCACAGGAACACTAGCTTGTCCACATTTTTGGGCAAAAGGCTGCTCCTTGTTTTATTTACAATAAACCCTGCCTTGGAAAACGCGCTTGCAAAGTTTACATTCCACTTTTTTTGGATCGTCCGCAACTAAAACGAAACGCTGCCATACTCCAGTTTTTTTCTTTGACATTATGTTCTTAGGTTATATCGAAATGAGTCATTAAAGTATGCCTATATCACTAATCTGAAACAGGTTTTGCCCAAAACCTTTTCATTATTACTGATGTGTGCAGAATCAGTACAGTGCACAAAAACACAGATTACTTCTGCAAAGCAGCTTTTTAGGTCTTTGAGAATGCCTTTTTGTGCGCCTCAACTACCCAAAGGAGATACTGGGCCTGCTCCTCATCCTTTGTCCTGGCTTTTGTAATGAAGGACTGAATAAGCGACACCCCTCAATCTGCTTTATCATTGATAACAGAGTGATGAAACCTGCTGCTGTGACTTGCCGAATGATTCAGCCTGCTCCCAGTCAGCAGGGTCAACAGACAGGAATGAGGAAGGAATCTTCTGTACGTACAAGGCAAATGTTACAACATGCTTGAGCAACCTCCAAATATGATTAAATTCTCACATAAATTTGCATGAGTTACTTTTTCATTAAATGCCACAAAATGGTGGGTTCTGCTCATTTTAATTCCAAAGTTCATTTTCTAAAAACACCCTAATGCACATTGCCCATGTTCCTCTCAGTTAGAGGTTGCCGGTTACTGCGATTCATTTGATATTTTTAAATCAACTGACAGCCCTAAGAGACACACTCTCACACACACGCATGCATGCATGCACGCATGCAAATTATAGAGTAATATTATACAATGTTATTAATGGATTTGATTGGGGAACTCTGTTCAGGAGTTACACATTTTTTATATCACAGCAGCTAGCTAATTAAGAGTCGGAAGGAGTGAAAGTTGAGCGCTGTGACAGCTCCCCTTTTAGGAGGTAGATTGTGACGATACACAGATGCTGACACAGACCTGGTTTGTCTCCTGTTGCTGCTGGTTACGGGCCTGGAGGGCAGCAGTAGCTTTCTCATGAAGTTTTGTCATCACTGGCCAAGTCCGCTGGAGGAGCCGCTGAGCTTTGTTCAGCTGCACAAAATAATCAAACACAGCTCAGTGCCAGTTACATATTCAAAACCCTGATGTCCATATTTACTTTACCCAGAGTAATTCCATGCTGTTTTAAAATGTTACACAATTCCTGGCATAAAGGACAACATGTAAATAAACTGACCTCTTCATACATCCTGGATTGATCACACATTGTCTCTTTCAAGAGTTCATCTGCAGCCTGAAGAGACTCAACATACTCTTCATTTAAAGCAACCTTGAGGAAAGGAAGATTCAATTAAACCCCAGAGTGGAGTACTGCCAGCACATAGAGAACACAGCCTGTGTGATACCTGCTCAGGTGTATTAGTGAGAACACAGCCAGTGTGATACCTGCTCAGGTGTGTTATAGAGGGCATCCTGTAGAATACCTGTTCCTGGTAGGTGCTTGAGAGCACTGGGATAAGCTCCAGGTGAGAGCCCACACTCTGTTCCAGCTCAGCCACCTGGACTGCATGGCGTGACCGCAGCTGCTCCAGCATTGCCAGGGCCTGAACAAGGGTCAGAGGTCAGGGTACTGACACACTCCCTCTCTCAAACACACACATTCCTGGCTTGAAAACAGGCTTGAGTAAAAGCTTACAGCCTCTTTGACTCTCAGTGCTTCTTCCATCTGCTGTTCCATGTTTTTTTTCTGTGTACAGAGCTGGGTGCTCTCCTCAATCTTCCTCCTCAGAGCCTCCCGGAACCTCCCATACAGGCCCCTCATCCGGCACATCTGCACAGACAACATTATTGTCCATTACCAACCATAAACTCCACAAACCACCAGGAAACACAACTCCATTACCACATAATTGTCACATGAACACTGGTATTAAGCTAAACCCTCTGGGATGCAGATGAAAATATACAATGGTATGTGAGAGTTTATATTTCCTCTGCTTTCAAAATAAGGCTTATGTTTTGCAATAAAGGTCACAAGTCCCATTGCACAATAAAGTAGGAAAATAACATGATTCTTTAAAAAGCATAATTAAAGCACATCTAGTTCAACTTTGGACACATTTCTAACCAAATCATTTCCAATTCAAGAAAAAGTGAGTGTCACTGCAGACTATTTGAGAAAGCAAATGTGAAACGTGCAGGCAACAGCCTTAAGGCCTCAGTATACTTTCATTGGCATGTTCGCACAGGCAAGATGGTGGGTTTGCGTCCATTTGGCTTTGATCGCTAGTGTGTGAATCCAGTTGGCAACTTTGCTCTTGGGGAAATGCACAGCTTTTGTAGCTAGCTAATGTCACCTTGCTACCAAAATCCTCATTAGTTATTTGACATTATATATTTGGTCTCAGTTCACCACCAATTGTGTAACATAGGCTAGCAGCTAATCAAGTTAATCAGCTGGTTATTAGCTACAGTATATTAATATGGATAGCCAGATACCATTTATTTGAAGTTATGATCAAAAGAAAATTAACCCTGCTTATTAATGACAATTGCTGATGCACAGTTGGCTAAAAGTAGTATAGGCCAGGCTAACAATAATCTACTACATAAAAATAAAAAAATTCAGTCACTTGATGCTATATACAACATATCATGAGAAATGACATTTTGCTGTTTCTGATTCAGGATCCTATCATAAGGTATGATGGTTTTAAATAGGGTTATTTTGTACATCAAGCATGACTGCGTTGTACATTCAGTCCTTGCCAATGTTTGCTTCATTGGCATTTATATTTCCCATTCTGTAGTCTAGCGACTAGCAAGCTCCCCCATCTGGCGTGGAGCGTCATTAAACGAACAGACCTCAAGTCGCATTTGCATCTTGACATTTGCTCGAGACACCGTATTCGACAGCAGTTCGACCACCTGGGCGAACACACCAAATTTGATTTCGTTTGAACTATACGGAGGCCTTCACAAGACTGAACACTTACCGCCTCATTACATCCCTGCAATGGACAAACACACAGAACATGGACTATGTTTAGAGACTAAATGTATTATGTATACTGGATCTGTGGCTGAGGGCAGCATGTAAATATGATAACAGCAATATCTCATTTTCGCGTTCACTAGTTGGCTAGCTTGTCTCTGAGGGTGCACACTTGGGGCCTATCGTTTCCCGGTTCATACATTTACACACACATCGACATAACATTCACTTCCCTGTGGCATAACAAACTTCTCACATATATTAGCGAAAGTACACACACACACACACACACACAAACACACAAACACAAACATATTGATTAGTTTAGTTTTATTGTATTTTGCGGTTATTTTGTGTTTCGTAGAGCTCCGTCTTTCTGTTTGTATCAGTGTTTGTTTCTAGCGTCACAGCTTCCGGATACGTCCAAGGTTTTGGGTCCACCAGAGGGCACATGGGCCAATCCCAGAGCCGTGGTTCCAGCCAAATTGAAACAAACCACCAACTTTCATGGGCTACGGGTACAAAAAGGATGTATTATTTTATGTATAAATATGTAGTGGAATTGCAGGTACAGGATGTACAGGAGTACAGGTATACATTATAATATTGTGTAATATGCCCAAGAATGGGTAATTGATTTATTATAGGCATTTGCATGTCCAGGGGGTGGGGTTATAGTTACAAGAGTAGCTCAGCTGTAATTATCAGGAGAGTGAATCTCAGACCCTTACAGCACATGGTGAGCTAGATTAGTGTGAAAAGAACATGCTTTGTATATATTTATTGTTTGTTATATTGTTGGGACACTTGTATGTATTTTCTTTTGACTAGGAGCACTGTAAATAAACATCATTGAAGCTACTGTGGCGGTGCCATCATTTGTCCGTTTACCCCACAGGATCATTCCCAGTGGTATTTTGTTAGGTCCATCATTATCATTATCCTAGTCATGTATATCATCAGAAACATTTAGCAAGAATGATACAGCATTGAATACATTTTATAATGAATTTATTGATAATGTATTATACTGTAGTTAAAAACATAATGGCTTCATATACCTCTAATCACCCACTTGAGCCTGGCTGGTCACAACGCAAAACCTTACCTGTTCAGAGATGCGTTCTTGGTCCTCACTGGCTATTGTAGCTATTTCATTCACCGTGGAAAGTGCTTCTTCATTTTGTGTAGTTATAGCAGTCTGTTAAAAGAAATGGAGAAAATTTAGATTATTCATTTAATTTTCAGTGATTTTAATTTAATTTTAGTCGCATAAACAAATCGAACAGAGCAGGACTCTATCCTACCATGGTGATACTGCTGTTCTTCAGCTCCTGAAGAAGCCTCCTCTGATGGTCCTGGTCCAACTCCAAGGCCTGGATCCTCTCCACAGCCTTCACATACAGCTCTCTATAGATCATGCCCTGTTAACAGATCCACACAAACAAACAAACATGCATCATGCTTGTGGTATGACAACTTTCCCTAAAATACCAAGGTTCCTCACTTTACCAGTATTACTAGATGACTGTGCTGTACCACCTATCTGACCAACATTAACAATTACTTATGTAACTATATTACTACTTACTATATTGTATTTAATACAAAATTGTAAATGGAAATAAAGTTTTACATCTTTACTAGTCAACTGTCCCATGAACTGACTTTATTTTGCCTAAACATAAGATGAAATCATTTATCAATAATGGGGAGAAAAATAGTTTGAAAAAGGTCCAAGTCACAGCTGCAGAGTTAATTGGGCAATACTACACACACATTAACCAAAAACACTGCACAGATCCAATGGTTGCATTTGTAGTTAGTGAAAAAATAAATTCACAACACTGATAACACTAATTCCTCATTACATGCATGCTACCCTACCCTCAGAGCCTTGATAACTCAGGACACCCCTTATTGTAGGCAGGTCAAAGTTGTGCATGAGATTTCTCTCGCTGTAATAAAATTCCCTTCAACGGTCGTGGCATCGAAAAACTATTTTTAACTGAATTTTTGGCCGTGGGCTTTCAATTTTAAGATATGAATTAATGTTTTTAACTGAACTAACTACAAGAACATCAATCAGCTGGTGATTCACCAGGAATTGTGAATGAAGACTTTGGGACAGGATTTCAATCCTAAACTAATCAGCATCACCCCGATGTCTATATTGGTTGGCTAGAGACATTTGTCAAGATGACGAAACCAAACATATTTTAAACCATGATCTCTTTTCCAATGAGGCTGGATTTTACAGTGACTGTACTACAACCACCCGCCCCATTTTAGGCATGACCGAAAAGGATTTCACAGCTATCGTTTAGCAAGCAGATTTACACAAATGACAAGGGGGTGAGGAAGCTAGAACCTGCAAGAGATGTAAATTCATTTCCCATTGCAATTGCAATTAACTGTGCGTGTGAAGGTGGCTGTATCCTACCTGGCTGAGCTCAGTGTGGTCGGTCTGGACCAGTTTGTCTCGGAGATCAGAGGGCCGGGGGCCGCTGCTCTGGCTGTGTGCCCTGGCTGAGGCCACTTGCTGACACAGAGCCTCCACCACAATTAGCGTGGAGAAGAGCCGCTGCTCTAGGTCCTGCCGGGACAACTCGGCCAGACTCTCAGGAGCCAGGCTGGAAGAGACAGCACAGAGAAATAATTTAAAAACATGCAGACACTGCACACAATAACACCACAGACGCACATAGACACACACACACAGCTTGAAATAACCACTGGCTCTTTTGGGTTTTAAAACTGAAAATACTATGTGTTTTACACAGCCTAGTCTTCCCTTAACAAATGGGGTTTTGAGAAATTCCCTTATTGCTTTGGAAAATAGGCCACTACTGTAATACTACTATTTCCAAACACATGGGATGGTATAGGCGGTGTTACGAGCCTCAGTCTTGGTGAGGCGAATGTGCCAGACAGAGCACAGATGTAGCCACAAGCAACTGCTAGCCTACAGAGTAGCCTAATAGCATAGCTAGCCCACCTGACACAGCTAGTCCCTTCTATTTGTTTCGGGGGGGGGGGATTTCCCCACATTACCAGGGATTAAAACTGCTATTAAACTCCATTTTAATTCCATATTCGTTGGCTCCGCATTGTTTGTCAAGAATATTTAGGCACTTTATTTTAGTCTAAAATGTTGGCACCATATGCATGTATGCTACTGCATTCTCCACGGCAATTGCAACCATTTACTGATATTTGACTACAGCCCCAGTAGGATAAAAATGAAAGCGGAATGAGGCACTTTTGGCAAATAAGAATGTGGGGGGTTCGGTACAACTGTGCAGTGACGTTGAATTGCAAGAACTAAAATTAGAGATTTACAGACATGGGACCAAGTCACAAGTCACAATTAAGTCTCAAGTCATTTGGTCCAAGTCTCAAGCAAGTCCCAAGTCATTTTTTCTTGGTCAAGTCACAGGTTATGTCAAGTCAAGTCGAGTCCTTAGTTAAGGCAAGTCAAGTAACTTTTTTTTTAAATTCCCCCACGATACTGCAGTCTTATTAGTTTTTTGTTTGATTACATTTATTTAACTGAATATCAATAATTATAATACAAATTAAATTCATTGTCATACTTTTTGAACAGGTTAGATATTTTTGGCCAATCTATCTAACCTGTTCAAAAAGTATGACAATGAATTTAATTTGTATTATAATTATTGATATTCAGTGAAATAAATGTAATCAAACAAAAAACGAATAACTTTATAAAAGCTTATTTATTTCTTAATTTCTTCTGAATCAAAAACATATTCCCTCCCCAATTTGTTTTATCAAAAGCAACATTGCAGCCAGTAGACCTACATAGAATCAGATTTTTTTAAACAAATTGAATATAATGTATAAAATCACCCAACTTTCTTGTGCCAGGAACTGTCAGGTAACAGAACAATAACAAATTTAACCCAACTTTAGCTCAAATTGTAACTCTTATAAATTACGTAATTAAAGGAGTGTTTCAGCTATTTAGTGAAACACTCCAAATGATTTCCTTACCTCAGAAATCATTCAGAGGTTTTTTGTGTCTCATATATACTCGTAAAGGCAGATAAAAGGGTACAAAAGTAACGTATGCGTGGTACTGGCCAGCACTGCGCGTGTGTGCCAGACTATTCCCCTTAGAGATCACATTGAAACGACAGGTGTAACCATGGCCAAATTCGTAAACATTCACTTTTTACAAGTTGTTGCATTTACAAAATATGAGATTTGAAAGGGTCTTGTCTCCGAGCCGAGCACGATGTGGCCTCATAATGATTCCACCATGGCTAAAGACCGTCTCAACTGGGGCGCTTGATGCTGGCACTGCAAGCGCTCTCATTGCAACCGGAAAAAGTGCAGGTTCCTATTTGCGTCCCAAAATGAGACAACCCTGCCCACTGCAAAGGCCAAGATAGTTATTCAACTGTGTCTCCGGACTGCCCATTGGTCCGAAGGCCCATTACTCCAAAACCCCAATAGACTAGTCCAACGGCCCGTTATCCCGAAAACAAAAGCCCACTGCTCCCGAAGGCCCGTTGCTCCAAAAATACTCTCCATGGAGTTTTTTGTCCTTGATATCAGTGTATTTTTACGTGCCCATTGGCTAAAAATGTAAAGGCTTTAAAAATAGGTTAATTTCACAAAATACACAGCGTGACACTTACCCATTGACATTCCTAAGCGTGAGGCAGATGTTTTTCTAACTATTGTGGTTTCTGAATAATGGGCCGTCGATACCCAATGTCTGTGAACGCTAACCGTCGCCAACATTATGCTGCGATTTGTTTAAAATGAACTGTTTAACCGATAAGATTAATTGGTTGAAATTCCTATTGTCGGTTAACGGTTAGTCGGTTAACCATTAACATCCCTACTTACTACTGACATCCATATTCTCATGGGGCATGATGATGTCGTAAAAATTTGCAGTTATGTTCTGGGCCAGTGGATACAACATTGGTACCAACAATTTTGAAAATGTACCTCCATGTCAAGCCCTCAAACACTCACACAGTGCGCACACACACAGTTCAGTGTTGAGCTACAAAACCATACTGTACACTAGGGATGGGACGGTATGAGATTTTGCCTTAATGATAACCTTGGGAAAAAATACCGCGGTATACCATTACCACGGTATTAGCGCGGCGGCAGCGCACCTCTAAAATCTGGGTAAAAAAACCAAACAGATTATTTTTTACGATTTCTTTTATTTTAACAGAATATTTGTTCAATATTTTTGTAAACTTTATACTGTAAAACTATTATTTTCTGAAAAATAAAACACTTCAAAATAAGCACAGCTTTGTCTGCTCCACGGTAAGTAATTACTCTTATCAACCGTAAATGTTATGCTGTTGTTATCAGATGTTAGCTGGTTAACCTAAATTATCGGGTTCGTAGCTATCCGTGGCGCTAGCAAGCTTAGCCAGCGACGCTATCGTGGCTACGGTCTGGATACACAGCCGGGTTTCAACGTTGGTAAAGTTAGACTAAATGTTAGCTTTGTTATTCGTGATCCAGCCAGCTTGCTAACGTTAAGATGTTAAGGAGCAACACTGTTCCTGTAAAGCTGGGTAGGTCTTTATTCACTTTATTCACTAAAGTGTTTAATGTCGTTGTCCTCTGTCTCAATCGCCAGGTGATTCACTTTGTAATTGTGATATCCTGGATATAATCTTCGAAAGCATACTGTAGGCTCTTCTGTCTGGTTCTATCTGAAATCTCTTTTTCTATTTTGTGGGAGCGCCATGCTGGCTCCGAAAGCTTGACTGACTTAGCAACAATAACTAAGGCGGGTGTGGTTTAGCGAAGGGTCAATTACCTTAGGTTCGTTTTCGGGGTGCATAGATTTTCGGCATAGCATTATTTTAATTTTTGCTTCTTAAAATAAAAATACCGTAGAGCATATACCGTGGAAACGAAATGTTTGTAGTTAGTTATACCATGGCCTGTTATACCGCGGTATACCATTATTACGGTAACCGTCCCATCCCTACTGTACACAGCCTACACCACTTCACAAAATCCACTTTCAAACAAAGTCAAACAAAACACTTACTTCGAGAGCAGAGAGTCAGTGCTGGTGCTGGCCTCAGCCACAGAGAACTCCCTCTTGCACTCGAAGAGGCCTGAGGTGTTGACGCCATGTTCGGTCACCTGCACAGGTCTGGTCCCTGTGGAGGTGCTATGGTGCTCCACTGCAGGGACCATGTTCTTTGAGGCTCGGAGAAGCAACTCCCCCATATGGCGCAGCTGCTCCTGCAGGGGCCCAGACTGAGTGCCTGCCAGGTCTCCAGGTGGTTGCAGGGGTCCCGCTTGGGTGCCTGCCATGTTGGTAGGTGCCTGTGGCCCCCACTGCTCCTGCTGGGGTCCTATAGGGGTGTCTGCCAGGTCTCCGGGTGCCTGTGACTCCAGCAGCTCCTGCAGGATTCCTGCTGTGGTGCCCAGCGCATTTTCAGCAGGAGGAGCCAGCACCCCTGCATTGGTCTCTCTGACATGGGGCGTGCCAGCAACAGACATCAGTATGGATGTTATGAGGGTAGAATTGAGCAGTGGCAGTGGGCTCTCTAGGTTCCCCATGAACAGCCCACTCCCCCTGTCCCCCACAGGGCTCCATGTGTCACGAGTGCATCCGTGCGCCAACTGCCTCTGACGTATGCTGCTGGCCAGTGCTGGGGTTTGCGTCTTTACACAAGACGGAGAGCAGCAGGAAGAGTTCTCATTAGTGCCTGCCGTCAACAAAACTGTGGACTTTTCACACACTCGGCACTCAGAAGTAAGACCCTGTGCTGCAGTGTCCTGTGATTGGTCAGCAGTAAGACTCTGCTCTGCATCTAGGTCAGCAACAAGACTCTGTGTTGCAGTGGTCAGCAGTAAGACTCTGCTCTGCTGTGTCTTGGGATTGGTCAGCAGTAAGACTCTGCTCTGCTGTGTCTTGGGACTGGTCAGCAGTAAGACTCTGCTCTGCTCTGTCTTGGGACTGGTCAGCAGTAAGACTCTGCTCTGCTCTGTCTTGGGACTGGTCAGCAGTAAGACTCTGCTCTGCTCTGTCTTGTGACTGGTCAGCAGTAAGACTCTGCTCTGCTGTGTCTTGGGACTGGTCAGCAGTAAGACTCTGCTCTGCTCTGTCTTGTGACTGGTCAGCAGTAAGACTCTGCTCTGCTCTGTCTTGTGACTGGTCAGCAGTAAGACTCTGCTCTGCTGTGTCTTGGGACTGGTCAGCAGTAAGACTCTGCTCTGCTCTGTCTTGTGACTGGTCAGCAGTAAGACTCTGTGCGGCATCCTGTTCTATAGCAAAATATGAGCCTGTGGTCTCTTTTTCAAAAGAATGTAGAGGACTGCCCTGTTGCATTTTCTCCATATGCTCCAAATGCTGAACAAGGAGACCTTGGCTGGTATCAGTGGTGACATACGGAGGGTCTTTCTGCTCTGGAGTATCCATCACAGGGCCTCCATCAGTGAGGATCTCATCTCTGGAACTGCAGTCATCCTTTTCCAGGAGACAGTAAGCATGGTCTTTATGCCCATTACTGGATTTCAGGTCTGAGAGGTCTGAAAAGTTTAGACTTTCACTATGATCGTTCTGAAATAAACCACAGCTGCAATCTTCTGCTGCACACCGAGTCAAAGGCAGGACAATCTCTTCTGGGAGGCATGAGGCATTGGAAATTTCAACTTGAACCCCATTGCAAAGGAAGGATTTGAATGTTACATCCCCAACTCTGTAATCAGTGCAGCACTCAACAGCAGAGTCCTCAACTACACAGCTGGTTGAGCTGTCATTGAAACAATTCACTGGATCACTGTCAACCTGCACGCTTTCAATGTCCACACATTCCCCGGATGCTCTGGCTGTGGCAGCACTATGCTGGTATCGGTGCTGGACTGCAGCTCACAGGCCTCCAGCCTCTCATCAATCTCATTTGTTGCAGGGGAACCATGACAGACTTTCTGAAAGACCAACTCATCTTCCGCAATTACAATGGCTGTAACATTCTGCTTGGTGAACCCCATTTTTGTGTGAGGAGTCACACTGGTAGACGTGCTGCAAGTAGGTGGGCAGTCTGGCAGTACCTCTGCCTGGAACTCAGCCATCTTACCCTGTTTGGAGAGAATGGTGAAGTCAACACAAGGGCATTGCCTTGTAGTGAGTTTAGGAAAATAAAACCATGAAAATGTTTGAGTACTTATAGTCATACCTTATTTTTCAAGCCAATACTGGAAATTGGTTTAGTCGCAGAGAAGGTGGAAAACTTCAGACCCAGAGTTTCATTCTGCAGATTTCTCAATGGAAGCCTCTCTGCTGGTCTCATCATAGGCTAACACAATTACCAATACAAATATAACACCTTAAATCAGTACAATTGTCAGCTGCACTAGAAATTGATATTTAGATAGGCCTAGTGTTCTACTTGGGACTGTAAAAACACATTATATAGCTGCTTGTATAAAGAGAATGGTCTTACTGTGTTATCTCCGCTTGTCTGGAAGCTTCTTCTCACAGCCATTATGGGTTTTGAAGGATCTCTGGAAGAAAAACAAATACATGGACAAAGACCATGACAACCAGCTAGCTCAAATTTTCCTGCAGAAAAATCTTACTCAAGATGGTGGTGGGGGTGTGTGTGTGCAATATTTATTTACAGTCTTCAGATTTTGTGTAATTGGAACTAGTAGGCACTAAGCAAATGAAAATTGAGGGGCTCACACTGCCATACTTTGTCAATTAAATGCATCAACGCTTACACTAGTTACTGACAGCAATACAAAGTGAAACATCATCACTAACTTGTATAACTGGACCCAGCCTTTGAGTCTGGAGTTGATGCAAACTAAAATTTGTAGCCCCTTGTGCCTGGCAGCAGTATGATTTTCTTCCCATAGGGATAATTGACTGAACTTTAAAGGAAAAATACAAATATTTCAAAGACCACATTTTAGGCATCATTTTGTCTGTGTTTTTTTCATTCTAAAGAAGGAAATCCTTGTTTTATCACATTTTTGAAGCGTTTGAAATTTATTTTTGCCAATACTTCAATCACTATACAAAGTTGTTCTGGGATCAGTTATTTGCGCTGGTTGGATGGCTGTATCAAACATCAGTAGAAGTATTTTTTGTTATTGTTAATGTCATAAGAAATGGCTCATTTATTAAAGCCGTAGTGCTACATGAATAAGGAAGTAGGCCATCTTATCTAGTGATAAAATCCCTGGGAGATGAGCGAAATGCATTGCTTGGCAGCTAACATTAGCAATGTGGGACTCAGTCATTGCAACATGTTTGGGCATAAAAATGTAATTTAGACCTTGCATAGCCAAATCATTTGAAATAAGATACCAGCTCTGTGACGCTAAGCAGCAAGTAGTTTTTTCACTGAAATACGAATATAGTAATACAGTCAACTTGGTCTTTGTTTGTAACTTACATTTTTTTAATGAAAAGTATAAATAGATAGCTAGCCAGGATGCCACATGCCAGCCAGCCAAAGCCTCAAGGAGCAGGTATCAGTTGAGCTCTATTACACATATATATATATTGTGGCAGCCCAATGGGCTGCACAAGAAAATGGCTGCCTGGCCTACAACACATGGGAGCCAAGAAACACTACATTTCCCAGCAGGCCACAGTCACACCTGAGCCAAGTGAAAGTGATGGGACTAACGACCAGCTGAAAGCCATTTTGAGGCCTATTTAAAGGGCTGATTCCCATCACACTGGGAGAGGAGTAGGAACGTGTTTGTGAAGGAGTTGCTGAGTGTGTTTGTAAGAGTGAGTACTGTGAAGTCTATTGACCAGCCAGTATTTGGAGAAAGAGTGTTTTTTGTGTGTTTTTGTGTGTGAAATTGGATTGTTTGAGGACCCCCCTTTGGATTTGACTACGGACTGGATTGCGGACTTGGAACTGGATTTTGGAATTGGATTGGACTTTGACAACGAGATAAGGATTTGTGGACTTTATGTGTTTGTGTTCCCCCGAAGACCCTACCCTTTGTTTTGTATTGTCAAGTGTTAGTATAATAAATTATCATTTTGTTTTTGAATACTGCCTCCTCCTTGTTCTTGAACTTGCCTACGCCCTCTGCAAGGTCCGTGAGTGTCGCCCAACCCCTGGGGACACCACAATATATACACATATATATATAAATATATAAATATATAAGAGACAAACTCTTCCCCTTTCTTCTAACATCACTCCCAAGAGACCCACATCAGCAATCTTCATCTTTACACACAAATCTCAATAGAATGCTCCAAGTGGGGAAACCTAGCTTCATGTTGTGATTACGTTCTGGAGTATTATTCCTCCGATTGTAGTGAAAAATAAAGATACACAGCGAAGAGTTTGCATATTTACATTTGAATGGTTAATTCCAGTTTTGCCACGTAATATAATGATAATGATGTTGTAAACGTTAGGATCAAACTTTGCCGTTCAGAACACATTGGTCGGGAGCCGTTCAGGAAAACATGTTTTTCATTCAATATGATAAAGTTAACTTATACAACGCTAAAACATACATATATGCGCCCCAGTTTCGAGCAGCCAACAGTGTGCCAACAAATTGCTAAAAAAAGGAAAAATTTCCTGCTTTTCACCACATATGAAAAACGCGCAATAAACGTTAGAACTGCGATTATGTTTCAATGTTTAACCAGAAAGGGCCAGTGCTATACAAGTCACCTCAAAATGGTAAGATATACATATTTAACCTCCTCATAAGGTAATTATTTGAAATGATAATCATGTCACTGACTATCATTACAAACATGACCAGATATTTGAGTTTTTTGTCCATATAGGACAGGTTTCCCTTGATATTACACCATTCATCAGAGGATGATTCATTGTAGTCCGAATTGTTCAACATTGTCCTCAGTTTCAGACGCTTCCTCCTCTATTTCAGTCATTATCACGGTCTAAGAGTACAGCGAGGGCTTCACTGGCTGTACATGAGTCTTCTGCTCATGTTCCTCTTCTGACAATTGACCCTTCGCTAAACCACGCCCCCCTTAGTTACTGTTGCTAAGTCCGTCAAGCTTTCGGAGCCAGCATGGCGCTCCCACTGTCGCTAACTGCACTCCCTGGAGAAATATTGTCCAATTTTTGGAAAATAGAAAAAGCGATTTCAGATAGAAGCAGACAGAAGGGTCTACAATATGCATTTGAAGGTTATATTCAAGATATCACACTGACTCAGCAACAAAATGACGTAAAAAAATTAAGATAGAAGCGAAAGCCTACAGATCACAGAGTAAACGTGAACCACCGCATCACCTGGCGATTGAGACAGAGGACAACGACATTAAGGAGCAACACTGTTCCTGTAAAGCTGGGTAGGTCTCTATTCACTATTACAATCATTAAAAAGCAAAAGCAGTAGGCCTATATAATGTTACATTCAGTAGTAAGTTAGCTAGCATTAGCTAACTAACGTAACATTAGTAGCCTATAGTGTGCTGTAACGACATTACTCTGGTTAGCTCCACAGGATTCTGCGCCCATCTCATCAGACTTAACCATACCCTGGACCTCTGTAAAGCTAAAAATATCAGCAGTGTGTCAGCCCAGTCCTCCACAAGATTTGGGTACTCGGGACTGGGCTTCCCATTGACAAAGTGCTGAAATAGTAATGAAAAAATAGTATTACATTTTGACATCAAGGTAACGTTTAGGGATAGACCGATTATCGGCCGGACCGATTATCGGCGCCGATATTCGCATTTTGAGGCATATCGGCATCGGCCTTTTTTGATAATCCGACGGCCGATAAGAGATCAATTTAAAACTGGGTTATTTTGGCTTTGATGCAGCCGCGCCTCTCTGTCTGCAGTCACTACTCTGTCTCCAGCATTGCCCCACCCACAGCACCATCTGATTGGTTACACACAGAGCCACAGCACGGGTAACAGCCAATCAGCAGTGAAGGCTGTGCATGCACAGTGCTCACACACACAGCGGAGAGGAGAAAAAGTTTTGCCGGGTGGAGAAGCTCCGGAGAGCGGATATATGTTTCCAAGGTAAGTTAAGGCAGCAGACTCTCCCGAAATTGTAATAAACATCCCAGTCCTCTACAACTCACAACTACTAGTAACGTTACTGTGAGCCCAATAACGTTATATAAACATAAGCGGCAGCTCTGCTCGCTCGCAGTCCCTCCAGTCCCTCCCTGTTAATCACTTGAAACAAGGTTGCTGATAATATCGATATGGAAATAGTCCGTGATAGTAGAAGTATGTGTGTGTGTGAGTGTGAGAGAGAGAGAGTAAAAACCTAATGAACTCAATTCAGTCCAGTTTCATTGCAGGGAAGCACGTTGAAGTGAAGGCTGATTAGCTTTTAGCGTAACGTTAGCTCACCGGTCCGCTTTCTCCTCCTCTCCTCTAGACGTTTAGCAGACTGTAGCAATGGGGAGAATGTCTGTTATGGTAGAGAATAGTGTGTGTTTGTGTGGAAGCCACATGAGAAACTCTACAACTCACGACTACTAACGTTACTTTGAGGCCCTATACATTAGCGGCAGCTGTCTGTTCCTACGATAAACACTGATTATTAAAGTGAAGATGCTGTAGGCTATTTAGTGTTTTTAACGGGTTAATCACTTGAAACAAGGTTGCTGATAATATTGATAGGGAAATAGGCGGGGATAATAGAAGTGTGTGTGTGTGTGTGTGTGTGAGAGAGAGTAAAATTCGGTTAGTTTTATTGCAAACCCTTATTGCAGATGGATAGACTTAAGTTTAAAAGTGCAGTATGGAAGTATTACACTCAACCAACACCAGGGAAGGCAGTCTGTGATACATGCAATGAAGGTGTCAGCATGGGAGCAACAACGGGAAAAAACAAAAATACTTCAAACATGTGGTCCCATCTTAGGATTCATCACCCTGAGTTGTATGAAACAGCACAGAAGAAACGGGAATCTGAATCTCATCAGGATGAGGCAACTTCATCTCAGCCAACAATAGAGGACATGTTTCAGAAACAAAGAAAGTGGACAAACTCAGATGACAGGTCGAAACTAATGGACAAACTAATCATAGAGATGATAGTCACTGACAACCAACCGTTCACGGTGGTGTCTGATGTTGGCTTTAAGCGCCTCATGGCTGCAGCAGAGCCACGATATGCACTGAAAAGTGACAAGTATTACAGAACTGAAAAGCTGCAAGAAGTTCACCACAAGGTTGTGGACAAGATCAAAGCCCTGATTCAACCAGAGAATGCTGGCTACTCTCTCTCTCCTTCACCACAGACTGCTGGTCTGGTGTGACAGAGTCGCTCATAAGCCTGACATGCCATTTCATTGACGCTGAATGGACAAGAAAGCAGGTCGTCTTAAATACAAGAGCGATGCATGGGTCCCACACTGGGGAATACCTGAAAGAGACATTCCTCAGTATGCTTGAGGACTGGAAGATAAGCAAAGACCGTGTAGCACTAGTGCTTCGAGACAGCGGAGCAAATATTGTGAAGGGAATGAGACTCGCTGAACTCCCAGACCTCAGCTGCACAGCGCACACCTTGCAACTTGTGGTGAATGACGGTCTGTCAAGTCAAAGAGCTGTCACAGATGTCATTGCAATACTTAAGAAATGTGCCACACATTTCCACCACTCCATTCTGGCCAAACAGCGTTTGCGAGACATTCAGAGGGAACTTGGCCTGCCAGAGCACAACATAATCCAGGCTGTTCCAACGAGGTGGAACTCAACGCTCCACATGCTGCAAAGAATGCTGGAGCAAAAGCGTGCGCTTACCATCTACTGTGGTGAACATGGAGGATTTGCAGGTCCCACTGCTCACCAGTGGGACCTTGTGTCCAGTTTAATTGAAACTCTTCTCCCAATAGAGGAAGTGACACTTCAGGTGAGCCACAGCAACTCATCAGCATCCTGCATCATTCCATGCCTGACTGTGCTGAAGATGCTACTTCAAGATGATGAGGGGCCCTCCACAAAAGGCATCAGAACGCTCAGGCAAGCCATGAGGGAGAGCCTGGACAAGCGTTTCGCAAAAGTAGAGGACACAAAAATTGTGGTGCTGGCCTGTCTCTTAGATCCTCGTTATAAGAGTCATGCATTCTCCTCTGCCACGACATTGAGCAAGGCCAAAGGATGGCTGAAAGAGGAAGAGGACGCTGCCACAACAGACCACTCGAGAGGAGCATGCTGCCACAGAAGGAGCCAGTATGGAGGAGCAGGCTGCTGCAGAGGAGGCCAGTGTGGAGGAGCAGGCAGCTGCATATGGGACACACGAGAATGACAGAAACACCCACAAAAGGCAACGGAGAGAACACACATCCTTCCGCAGCCGTGTTGATGAGATGTTCAGTTCTCTGCTGGCACCCCACACTAGTGACCTGCTGGCCAGTAGCTGCGTTGAGGATGAGCTACATCTGTACCTCAAGGAGCCAGTGATCGACAGGCGGAGAGGGGACCCACTCCAGTGGTGGAGACAGAATGAAGGGCGCTTCAAGCTACTTGCAAAACAAGCAAGAAAGTTTCTTTGTGCACCACCCTCATCAGTCCCAAGTGAGCACGTCTTCAGTGAAGTCTCTGCAATTTATGAGAGCAAGAGAAGCCGTCTCACTGGAGAGCACGCTGAACAACTCTGCTTTTTGCACCACAATCTGGTGCTGCTCAATTGGGACTACTAATTGATTTGAGACTCACATTTCTGTGCAAATTTTATTTAACTTTGTTTTATTTACTTTATAAAACTTCAGGAAGCTATTTTTTTATTTATTTAAATGTTCAGTTAAATTTATAAGAGATGCTGCTGACCCTGGGAACTCCCTGCACTTTTTGTTTTTGTTGGAACTAAAATAACATTTCAGTTATGTTGAAATTTTGGAAAACTTTATTTACTTTAGCAAACTTTAGGGAGCTATTTATTTGTTTAAGTTTTCATTTAACTTTATAAGACATGCTGCTGAGCCTGGGAGCTTCCTGCACTTTTTGTTATAATTTTAAAACAAAGATGTCTATTTTTTCTACGATGTTTAATAAACATATGCTTAAAGGCATTTAAACAAAGTTAAGTGTTGGAGTTTGTATTACTCAAAATTTTGACGCCAATATATTCACTTTTACTGCAAATGAATATCGCCTCCAAATATCGGTTATCGGCCTCCTTGACTACTAATAATCGGTATCGGCCCTGAAAAAACCATATCGGTCTATCCCTAGTAACGTTACCCACTTGGTTTTCTAGAGCTTGACTGTAACATCTTAACGTTAGCAAGCTGGCTGGATCACGAATAACAAAGCTAACATTTAGTCTAACTTTACCAACGTTGCAACCCGGAGCTGTATATCCAGACCGTAGCCACGTTAGCAGGGTTCCTACAAGTTTCAACAAGTCAAATTTAAGACTTTTTTAGACCTTTTCGAATAGAATTTTAGACCTATTCGCGACACCATATGATAGCTTTTTGTCATCCTCGGGGTGATGAAATTAGGGATTTCACTGCCATACAGACAAAAAAGTCTGAAGGATAATTAATATAAAATAAATAAGTCTCAAAAGTACATTTATTTTTATATTTTTATTAACTGTAGAAAGTCACTTCAAAGTGAAGAGAACAAAGTGCACAAAAGCTTATAACAGCTTAATGTTACAGTATGTATACAAAGAGACACGACACTTGTTACTATGTAACAGAGCTGGGGAGTAACTACTTGGGGGCATTTCTGTGAAAACTTTGTGAAAACTGAACCAGTCCCCAACAACAAAAAACGTCACTCAATCTTTCTGAGCTCTGCTCCCTTTGCCTCTATCTCCTTCTCAATTATCTCAAGCTCGCCAACTTCTTCTTGCTGCCCTTTCGCAGGATGTTTGACTTGGAGATGAACTCGGCCATCTGCCTGGGACAAGATGAGCAGCTTCTGGCAAAAAGCCCAGAGGTCAGGGTAGGGCTCGCTGAGGACATCACGCAAGAAGACATCCACTCTCTTTCGCATGGGTTGGAAAGAGTGGAACTCCTCACTTCTCCCCTCAAGGGACAGGAGAGCACCGAACTGCTCCAGTATAACATCACCTATCACAAAACATATAAAGAAAAAAATTACATAAATCAGTACATCAACAATTAGACATGTATTGGTCATTCTAGATTCACTGAAACTACACTGGTTGACATAAAAAAGTCACTGTAGCCAATATGGCTGTGATAATTGCAATATTGGCTAACAACAATCATTTCAAATGTACTCAAACACTAATTCCTATGAAGCTGAAAATTAACATGTACTGTAGCTAGTATGTTCACAGATGAGACAAGTAGGCTAAGTTAACGTTAGCCTACAATAGGCCCACTGATGTAAAGTTAGCTGTGACACACTACAGCTAATGGCATTATAGAAAAATAGCTACCAAATGGAACAGATCAATAATTGATTTGCGTTACTTACTTTGACATTCGCCAGCAAGTCCTGCGCTGTTGCATGTCCCATGAACTGGGACCCCAGGTACCTAGACTGGACTTTCCCCTCATCCCAGAAACGAACATGTATGTCCAGCTGCTTGGTCTTGGTCGCCTTGTTCAAACTTTCATCAAACATAACAACGAATGGTCCGTTGTTGACTTTTGCGACGAGATCCCTCTTTATGTATTCCGCCAAACCGAACTTTGTGATATAAGCCGTCTTATTACCACCACACGCAAATGTTTTCGCGATGTCAGAATCGGGAACATGCGGGCAAAAAGCTTGCCAATGCCTTCGTTGCTGTTATAGGACTGGTGTTTAACTACGGTTTCCAGCGTCCACATCACTTCTGCCACCAGTGTTGGCGTGGATCCCAGCGCAAGGTCGATTCTTCCTTGAGTAGCGGGAGGCCGATTAGAGGTACCGGGAGACTGGGCCGCGGTAGCGGGGAGCTGGGAGGCCGGAGGCGGAGCTGCAGGCACTGCGTCCCACGAAGGAGGAAGCATGGAGGAGAGTTGTCTGGTTTGTTGCAGACCTCTTATTTGGGTCTCATGTTTCGAGGACTTCGCATGCGATTCCAGAGACTTTACCCTAATGTTCGAGTTTAATATTTGTTTTTGCATAAAGTGCAACGGGCCGTCGTGCGGATTCCAGCCACTGCTTTTAACCAGGACCTAAACGCGCTTTTCTCTACCCATAGCTCATTAAACCTACACTTGCCCATGGCTTATCAAATTACATAGCGAGGAAACTCAAAACAAAACACGAGTAGTTAGCTAGCTAGCTCTTGTCTACGTTCAACCAACTCGAACGACACGTAGCCGTTCGCCAATAATTTATCCCGGGGCAGCGAATTTGCATTTTTTTGGTTCCAGCTTGATTAATTTCCGTGTAAATAGATAGGACTGATTTCTTTGCAGGACACTCAAAACATTTTTAATACAATAGAGAGCTAATCTCACTTTTAAGACCTAGCACCTCATTTTTTAGACCTAATAACTAAAATTTAAGACCTTTTTAGGCCTTAAAAATCGGATTGTTGGATTTGAGACTTTAAGGCTTTTTAAGACCAGCGCGGGAACCCTGGTTAGCTTAGCTGGCTAACACTTTTCAGGATTTGATTTAGATTTTGGAAAGGGAAAAAAAACATACATCTCCTTCCAACCTCTCCGGATAACGAGTGTCACTGTTGCAAGTGCCCCAGGCACAACGTTTAACCATAACTAGCTAAAAATCCACAAAACCAGCTCGAAAATGAAGAAAATCTCAAACTTTTCCGTCAAAGTGAATGGAGTGCCGCCATAAACTGTCGGAGTCTGTCAAATGCTGCGCTGTGATTGGCCAGTCTGCGTTTCGGGGCGTGGTTTAGCGAAGGGTCAATTGCTTCTGAGTGATTGAATGGTGAGTGGGACCTTTTCTTATACGTGTTGCCCCTCTCAGACAGCAACAGAGTGGATTCCCACAACTTAGATCTGCATCTGTCTCATGTTATGTCTATGAGGATTTGGTAAGCTTTTTGAAGATAAAATATATTTATAAACATGCCTTTAGTTCAAATAAAAGTTTTAAAAAATAGCATTTATTTGGGATAGTCTTTATGTTTGTGGTGAGAGCAGTGTGTGTGAGTGAGTGAGTGAGTGTGAGTGAGTGAGTGAGTGAGTGAGAGAGTGAGAGAGAGAGAGAGTGAGAGAGTGAGAGAGTGAGAGAGAGAGAGAGAGAGAGAGAGAGAGAGAGAGAGAGAGAGAGAGAGGAAAACAGTGTCCCTCTTATTTATACTAGCTGCTAGTTCATAAAGGCCTATTCTCCTTTGTGGCCAAAACTGGCTAAAGCATCAAAATGGAGTGCAAAGTGCTTATAGAAATAAACAAAAACATCAAGATGTCAATATTCTGTATAAAGTTCATGACCCCAAATTAGACAGTCACCTGTCCTCAGGCTAAAACAAGTATGTTAACCTGCCTTTTTGTGATGATAAACACCTAAATTCGGGTCAAATCTGTCCAACATAATACAAGGGTTAAGCTCATTTTAATGTTGCGTCGCTTTGCTTCATTTAATTCGTTTTGAATGGCCAGTTAATTATGTATGCAATGAGCTGTCAGTTAATGTAATTACCTAGCCAACAAGCAACGAACTAAAACTTTAATGACGACAATATGACACTAAGTAAATGTGTGCCTTACAATTATGGGGGTTATCGATTCAAAACCTTATTCGTTTCTACATACGTGTACATAGTCCGAGAACATTGTAAATAACGTTAAATCTATGTACTTGTATAGGATGAAGCGCTGTACGGGACACCATCAGTTACTGAGGAACTCACGGATACTCTGTATATTGAGGTCCGAATTTGTATTTATTTATTACATTTTCTCAATTACTATTATTCAAATTCACATCAATCAAACTCTGATATAGTGCATTCATTTCCCAGTCGATCGAGGGCGGGCTTTACTGTGGCTAAGCTACTAGCCTTATGTTAGCCTATTTTCAGTGCCCCAAATAGGTGGAATACTGTACGGAATACCCCGAGTTTACGTTAGCTACCTACCTAGATAAACTGGTTGGTTAGCTAGTTAAGCATACGAAACTACCCACAATATAGTAATTTAATATCTATCTAACCAATTATATCAAACATTAATTTTACTGGAAACGTTACTACTCAAGTTAGTTGCTTAACACAACTAATGCTATAAATTAACGTTAGCAAGCCAATGTTGTCTTTGACAGTCAAATTACGGATTCGGGATTGGCAAACTAGTTGCGCTCACGTAAATTTGCAGGCAGCTCAAATAAGCGAAGATTTAGTTTGTCTGAAAGAACTAAATGAAAAGTAATCTCGACAGCAAGCTGATTTTACCAGCAAGGTTTGGTGGTTTAGCATTAGCCTTTACAATCCGTATTTAACGTGGCCACATTTGTATACGGATATCTCTCGATATGATAAATTATGATTAACGATATGAGCAACAGCAATATTAAACAGTGGCTGGAGTATATTCCTAGCTAGCAATTTAGTTTGCTAATCTGAAGTCTAGTAGCGAACGTTAGCTATTATTAGTTCATTTACAATGAAATCTGAACTAGTTAGTTAGAAAGATAGACAGCATTAGCCAGTGCAACGTCAACTAACTAACGTAATGTTGGCAACTACAGAATGTCACTTTCCTTCAGAATTTAAGTTAGAATTAATTTAGCGAACGTTACCTTGCTATAACATGTACAAATAAGCATAAGCACAGCACAGCAGATGTTCAATAACATTATAATTTCTGTTTAATTTACGTTAAATTAGCAATTTAGATATTTTAAAACATGAACTTACCTCCTAGTTAACCAACTGCTTCAAACTTCATTCAAACATGTGAAGTCTGTGATATGATTGGATAAAAACCTCAATACGTCAGCGAGACGAGAGCCTTTAGAATTTTCCTTGGCGGTTTATTGTCCAATTTAGCGGTGCAGTACCTCCACCTACTGAGCTGGAGTGTGGATTGCGATCGCATTGAACTTTATAATGCACTTGCTTTTAAATGTGTATATCGTATGGGTGGGAAGCTATTGAAGATTAGTCACTATAAAAATCATTTTTAAGAAATCAACAAAACATAAAAAATACAAAAAACACGCAGCATGACCTAGAATGAGTGAGACGTATAATGCACTTGGTTTTAGATGTGTATATCGTATAGATGAGAATATATTGGAAATTCATTAGCCTACTATAAAAACAAATTCATAAAAAAATCGACGACATAGCACGACCTAGAAGGTATGAGCTTTTTAATGCACTTTGTTTGAGATATATTTGTTGTATTGATAAGAAGCTATTCAAAATATGTGTATAAAAAAACATTAAAAATGTAATATAAAAAAAACACATTCCAGTAGCATGACCTATAAAATGTGAGCTTTTTTAATGCACTTGGTTGTATATCTGTAGTTCATATGAATGGGAAGTTACTGACAGATATGTGTAGCAATATTCATTAGAAATAGATGCACATTGCACTTTTATGACATCCTTAGCATCCCTCGGAAAGTGTTTGCTTTTTTTGGGGGGGGGAATTGAATGTCTGTCGACATTAACTTTAAGACACTGAAAATAACCTATACCTATGGTGAAATATGGTGGTGGATCTTTGATGTTATGGATGTTTTTTTGGATCTACTGGTCCTGGGTCCCTTTCTAAGGTCAATCAAATCATGAACTCCAGCAAGTACCAAGACATTTTGGCCAAACCCCTGGTTCCCTCTGCCAGGAATTTGAAACTTGGCCACTGATCTTTTAGCAAGACAATGATCCCAAGCATAGGGCCGAGGTTCCACTGTAATATACTTTTTAAAGCATAAATATAGCTCAATGCCTGTATTGTTAATTTGATACAGCCTCTTTTCTCATCATTATCAAGTGTGTGAATAATTTTGAAGTTGACTGTAGTTTTAGCTATACTGTAGTGTATTTCTGTGAACTATCAATCTATTTGCAGCTTGCTAACTAGCTAATATAGTCAGATACAGTGAGCACCATAATTCATTGGACAGTGACACATTTTTTGTTATTTTGGTTCTGTACTCTAGCACTTTGAGATTGAAAGGATACAATGACAATGAAGTTGAAGTACAGACTGTCAGCTTTAATTTGAGGGTATTTTCATCCATATTGGATGAACCGTTTTGAAATGATAGAACTTTGCCTTTCACCTCCCTGACCAAGGCCCTTCTTGCCCGGTTACTGAGTTTGGCCGGACGGCCAGCTCTAAGAAGAGCTGTGGTGGTTCCAAACGTCTTCCATTTCACATTTGTTCCATTGTTCTCCTGGGTGCTTTCAATGCTTTAGCAATGTTTTTATACCCTTCCCCAGATCTATGCCTCAACACAATTCTATCTCAGAGGTCTATGGAGAGTTCCTAGGACTTCATGGCTTGGTTTTTACTCTGACATGCACTGTCAACTGTGGGACCTTATATAGACAGGTGTGTGCTTTTCCAAATCATGTCCAATCAATTGAATTTACCACAGGTGGACTAGAATCAAGTTGTAGAAACATCTCAAGCAGTATCAGTGGAAACAAAATGCACCTCAGCTCACTTTTGGGTGTCATATCAAAGGGTGTGTACACTTGTGTACATATGATATTTTACATTTTGATTTTTAGTAAATTAGCACAAATGCCTAAAAACCTGTTTTCACTTTGTCATTATGGGCTATTTTGTGTAGAATTTTGAGACAAAAAATGAACTTAATCTATTGTAGAATAAGTCTGTAACGCAATGAAACGTGGAGAGGGTGAAAGGGGTGTGCAGACTTTCCGGCATTGACTGTAGCTAGATAACCAGTATTTAAGACTTTGAAATAGAACAAATGATCATGGTTGGTTAAGTTTGTCTTCCTTGTAATCTAAATAGCTAATGATAGTGTCACACGCCACGTGACAAACCCTGGACGGGAACAGAACAGCCAGGAGACACGGAGAATATACAATATACAATATCTGTGAATATAGCTAACTATACATTTAGAGTTTAACTAGCCGCAAGGGCCCCTGGGACATATGGTAGCTTTGTAGCCTGTGGCTACTTAGCTAGGCTAGCTGTCCACCATTACATTATATTAAATGGACCTCGGGGGTGGGAGAATGATGGCTGATTGCAAATGTGTGATTTGTGTCCATTCTGTTAACTGGTTATTTGTAAAGAAAATTAACTGAGTAAATGTAAATTGAAATGGCTAAATTGTAAGAAACTTTCTCAACGGTTTTCAGATTCCGTCGTTGTTTTCACGGCTAAAGGGGCATGTGCAGTTTGTGCCCAAACTTTATGCACAAAGTGGGTGATTGCATTGTGTAGTGTGTATAGGGGTAGAGGGAAACACCGGAAATGGTTTGATATAAACAATTTGACGCATATAATGGGATTATTTTTATATGACAACGTTATGTATGTTGCATTCCCGTAAAGGACATGAAATTTGACTGTGAAAAGTATTTGGGTAATTCATTGATTGTTAGGATGTATTGGTATTTCTGGGGGCAGGGCCAGCATTGGGATTGGCTATGTCAGGTATCACAGACTTCATTCAGGGAGAGGGGCAGACATTATCTGGCCCCTCGTACTGTACTGGTTGTTACGTGCCGTGGTAGTAGACTTTAGTATTCTGGAGGCGGTTCAGTCTGGGGGGTTCAAGGAGGCGCCTTGTGGGATAAATGAGCAGCATTTGAAGGAGTGGTTTTTATCTCCAGGAATATACAGATGACTAGGAATTCAGATAGTAGCAAGGTGCGATTTGGGTTTTGTGTTCCGCGATTAGCTGTTTGTAGGGGGGTACAGCTTAATGATAGGGTGTCTGTTTTCACCGCTGAGATGATGGCGATATACTGGGCTTTAGAATGGGTTGAGGAACTCAGACCACCAGGAGCAGTTATCTGCAATAATTCCAACAGCGGTCCTGATTGCGGTGCGTAACAGACATGGGTATGTGTGCTCAAGTCAGGTTGGAGGGCAATGAGATGGCAGTTAGGGGAGTGAATGCTTATTTTGAGTTAGAACAAGTAAGGGTGTCCATCCCATACGGTAGGGCTGAGATGAAGAGCAGGATAGGGGAGGGTATGGGTCGCAGATGGCAGCAGGACAGGGACACTGAGACAAAGCGGAAACATTTATATGTTGTCCAACCATCTGTTGGTGTGAGGGGCCCTTCATTCGGGGAGGGTAGGTGGGTGCGGTTTTGTCTGACCTCCTCTTTGCCTACAAGAAGGTGCCACAAGCATCTACAGGATTCTCGACATTTGAATTCCTATACATTTACATTTTACATTTTAGACATTTAGCAGACGCTCTTATCCAGAGCGACTTACACAGTTTACATACAATCCATCTATACAACTGGATATTTTACTGAAGCAATTCAGGTTAAGTACCTTGCTCAAGGGTACAACAACAGTGCCCCACCTGGGAATTGAACCTGCAACCTCTGAGTTACAAGCTCAGCTCCCTAACCATTACATTACACTGCCAGCCTCATGGGCACCAAGTAAGGGGACCCCTGGGTGTTTTCCGAGAGTCATGGGAAGATGGGAAGCCAGGGAGCCAGAGTGTGGTGTCATACATCCTGGAGGCCAGGGTGAAGCAAAAAACCTGGTATGACAACAAGGCAAGGTCACAAGATTAAAAGCTGGGGCAAGAAGTCTTGCTGCTTTTGCCATGCAGCGAAAGCAAGTTGCTGGCAAAGTGGCAGGGACCCTACAAGGTGCTTCAGAAAATGGGACTGGTCACCTGCAAGATAACCACAACAGATCACTAAAGATCCTTCCAGACCTATCATGTGACCTTGCTGAAGGAATGGAGGTCTCGCTCAGGACTAGTGAGTCAACGGCTGTATATGCAAGCTGTCCTAGAGGAAGAGTAGTACTTTCCCAAAGACAATTGCTTACAACCATTAGACCTCACTCACCTTTCCCCTTACTAACAACAGGAGCTGAAGGCAAAGCTAGTGCCTAGCAGTGTGCAAGAGCGACTAGGATACACCTCCTGGGTGCAGCACAAGATCCACCTGAAGGAGAGCACCCCAGCAAGGCAAAAGTAGTACAGGATACCGGAGAGGCTGTTGCCAGGGGGGAGAGTGACCTGATGTTCCCCTTTGAGGTCATCGAGCATCTTCAAGTGAGTAGTGTAGCCCAGTAGTTCTGGTGCCAAAGAAATATGGGAGCATCCACTTCTACATCCACTACATCAATGCCATCTCCAAATTCAATCCATATTCTATGCCACGCATTGATGAACTCATTGAGAGTCTGGGGAAATCCAGGTATATCAGTACCCTTCATCTAATGAAAGGGTACTGGCAGGTGCCACTAGCTCCAGAGTCCAAAGAGTACACAGACTTCTGTACTCCATTTAGGCTGTTCCAGTTCACTGTGATGCCATTTGGGTTACATGGAGCCCTAGGGACATTCCAGCAGCTCATGGACTAAGTGCTTTGTGTAACAATGTGAAGATGGTTCATGAACAGTGTGGAGATGGATAGTATTATAATGTAACAGTGTGATGCCTATGCTAGTGTTGTAATGAATTCCCTGTTGTAAAGCGCTTTGAGCTGCATTTAAATGTATGAAAGGCGCTATATAAATAAAATTGTACTTACTTACTTTGAGTGGAAGAAGAATTCACAGCAGCATATCTGGATGACATTGTCATCTTCAGCAGGTCCTAGGAGGAACATCTGTCCCACATTGCAGACATGCTGACCCAACTCCAGAAGGCAGGATTGACTGTCAACCCTCAGATGTGCAATCTGGTCTGCATGGAAACAGAGTATCTGGGCTACAATCTGGGGAATGGATAATCCCAACCACAGGTGGGGAAGGTGGAGGCCATGCGCAGTTGTTCTGAGCCAACAACAAAGCAACAAGTAAGGTCTTTCCTTAGCCTTGTGGGCTGGTATCACAGGTTCATCCCAGATTTATCAAATTGAGCTGTGGCCCTGACAGAACTGACCAAGAATGCTGGTAGCAATGAGTTGAGAATCCAGAGTGCAACCAGGCATTTCATAACCTGAAGGGGGCGCTGTGCAGAGAGCCTTTGCTGCGGAGCCCTGACATTGAGCAGCTATTTATAGTCCACACTGATGCCTCAGGTGTTGGTCTTGGGGCTGTTCTCCTACAGAGTGATTTACTCCTACATTTTAGCCAGTTGCTTACATCAGCTTACATCTCCTGAAGACAGGGGCGTGTTTAGGGGGTGGCCTAGGGTGGCACGTGCTACCCCTGGAATCTGATTGGCCACCCCAGGTGCCACCCCAGATGCTGCGGGCGCACCGGGCGCAAAATTCCGAGGGGCGCAAAATTTAAGAAGAAGAAAAAAACAACACAGTTAGGGCAGCGGTCCCCAACCCTTTTTTGCATTTTTTTTTTCCCATGCACCAACTTGAACTCTTCACGTGTTTTGTGGTTACCGTGTGCTCACTGAGATCCGACTTCTTAGCATTCAATGTTACTTTGCAGTATTTGCAAAATGCTTTGTTAGCATTTCCCATCATGGGTAGTAGCCGATCCCTAATCCATGAATCTCTAAAATTGTTTTTTTTCTGCCATGTTTTCAGAGTTAGCATAGGTTAGCATGAGTGTGGCTGTGAAAACTTAAGAATGTGCGCTCTCTCTACAAACATTTGGGAGGGATGGCATTAACAGAACGTGTATAGGGTACTATAGAGTGATTGGTGGAACACACTTTCAAAATACAACATTGATATGGCATTGGTAGGGAAAATGTCAGTGTGCAGAAACAACAAATAAGTGCAGGATGTCATAATATACGCCATGTCATTATGATACGTTACGATATGTTGATGCCCTATTGGATAAAACTGTAGCTCAATGGGACTCTAGAGAAGATTGGAACCTGCCGTTTCAGCATGTTATCTTTCAAAATCGCTAAAATGTCACTAGGTGTATTTAAATACAGCTAAAATAGATAATTGTCACAAAAGATAAATTGCAGTGATGATCAATATGTCACCAGATTTGGCGACAAATTAGCCAAATTAGCAGCACTGTTTGGTGTGCGCCAGCAGAATAAGCATCCAGTCATGGCTCAGGATAGTGATGACAGCGTGTAGGGTTCAGGGAGCGCTGCAAACTCTGAAGACTTGGCAGACAACATGACAGACACTGACTGACCAGGCAGCCTGTGACAAGATGGAATAAGAGGTAAGGCTAGAGTCAAAGAAAATGTCTGGAACTTCTGAAAAAGGAATATTAGAGCTTTGTCTGATATCTTGTTATTTTCATTAGTTAACTACCGTTACCTATGTGCCAACATAGTATCATTAAAGTCTCAGCATGCATCTTCAGCTTGCTTGAAGGACATCTTGAGCTGGATGGCTAATTATCTCCTAAAGCTCACCCTAGTTGAGACTAAGATGCTCTTCCCCATTCAATCCTGCCCAGGAAGAAGACATGGTAAACACTAGACTCTGACATTGGTAATCCATTAGGTCAGACCAGGCTCTATTAAATCCCCAGTTTATCACCCCTGACTTTTGCCCAACAGTAGTTCCTACATTGCATTCATACTCAGCCTGGAGGCTGTGTCCCTGCTCTGCTTTATTGGTCTCCCTGTTCAGTCAACGTGTCCCCTCTCATTCACTGTCTGCCTTCCAGCCACCAGACATACAGTCTGGACCTCTTCTAGCTATGGCTTGGTTGCAGGTATTGTGCTCGGTGATCTAGCCTTAATTGGCAGTTACTTTCTAACCTGCCATTGAATTCTGTTTTCTGATTTCATACATTTCATTTTGTAAATCCATTCAATCAGTAGGGTACTGGGCTAACTCATACCCTGGACCTGATTATTTCTAAAGGCCTAGTATCACTATTTCTTCTATTCTTGCTCTATTCATTTTAGTTTTTAAATTTAAACTTGTTATGTTTGTAATAATAATAATTGCCATAATATATTTTATTTGCATAGGGAATTTATAAAACCCAAGGACATTGCCATATCATCAATATAGAGCAATACAGTACAGTTAAAGTCAGGACACTATACATGAGAGAATGCCCAGGTGTTCAATTCTGACAGGGTAAAAATATCTTTTTTGAACCTAGGTTTAAAGGGAATTAGGCTTTTACAGATTTAGTCTCTGAGATTTGCGAGGCAAAGAGTTCCATAATTTTGGCGCTGCAACAACTTATGAGAGACCTAGCGGTTTCCACATCGAAGATGTGACACTCCAATACAATTTCAGATACACGTCACTTCTTCCATATACAAAAGTTATGTTTAAAAACATTGGGAACGTTTCAGTACCCGCTGGTGATCTTTGTCAGCCCAATGTTTCTATGATATCGGAAGCACACCTAAAGTCCTCGGCTGCTTAAACTGCTGATGCTGAGCCAGCAGGGGGAGCTGTTGCTTCAACGAAGTTCAGTATTTTGGAGTAGTGATGGAAAATTTGGTTTCATGAAACCAAAAATGGGCAGTTACCATATGTAGTCAGTGGCAAACTGATTTGAACTAATCATGGTGATTTTCTGTGGAGAGAAAGCCTTTTGATTGGTTCAAACTTGTTAGTGATAGCTCTGTGGCATTTTATTCTGGAGTCCTTGTTAAACTCACATTAGCTTCTGAATGCAGCCACCAAATTAACTACTTTTAGTTAGCTAAGATGTGAACCCCTCCAGCCTATCACATGTAAGCTTATGGCACACAGATTTGCACATATATAGCTTAAAATAAGCACTCAATACTGATCTGCTAAATTATAAAATTCAGAATCCAGTTGTGTACACATTTTCAAATACTTGGCTTTGCACATCAACAGCATTAACTTTTTGATGAACAGATAGCTGATCCTGTGTATCCAGTGTGGGATGCATACATGCTACTACTATGCTATGGAACATAATTACAGAAAGGGCTCACCGTGAGAAATAACCATGATTTACACTGAACAAAGCACATTTTGTACAGCAGGGTAGACTGGAGAGTTAAGCAACTATGTCAAAAATGACTTGTCATTGATATATTTGTAAATGGTTCTGTAGTGTATGTTTTCATCTTCTGTGTGTAATAGGACAATGGTTGAATTACCCAGTTTGGTGCAACCTATTCTACTTTCTGTGGAACAAGAGAGCATTGATCTGTCTGTAAAAGGTATAGGCTCTTTTTAACAAGAGGTAGAGGCCACTTGCTCATAGTAATACATTGCCCTCACAGAGGCTACCTTATTCAGCTTGTGACCATAAGAGATGTTCCACAGCACTTACTTGATTTATGTCATGACAGTGCCTTCCAACACACACTGCTTTTCAAAATGGTACTGTACCTTACGTGGCTTAATTTCTGACAAAATGTGCTCACCACTCAGGAGGTCAGTGGATGAGTATTAAAACATTCTCTACAATATTATCTTGCAGATCTAAAACATACCTTTTCCAAAAAACACCGGCAACCCTAAAATAAAACATTTACATGTATTAATTTGGCTGACGCTTTTTTCCAAAGTGACTTACAAGGCCATTATGGCAAGTAACAGCAAGTGAAAATATCCAGGATAACTAAAAGCACCAGAACAGAGTAAACAGTAACACTACATTTACTGCAAATCGGATCAGACTCAGCCACTACCCAAGTGAATGAAATCAGATATCATGTGCACAAATACAAAATATAATAATCAATATTGCAATAAACGAGAAGGAGCTTAAATAAAATAGATGAATAAAAAAGAATGAAGGTGCTAATTTTAACTGTAATTGTGAACCCTTGGTAGAGTAGGTGGGGTGTGCACACAAAGGAGGTCCTTTTGACACATTTATATACATAAGAGTGGTACCAGCATATGATACAAAGATACATAGAACATTGGGGCATGCACAGAAATACATTGCCATCGTCACCCTGTCACATTACTGGCAGTGCATGGCTTCTTTCGGTGGGTGCCTACAAATAAAATCAGTAACATCACAAATTCCAAATATTGTTTGTTTGTCAAATTTAGTTTCAAATTAATTGTTGCTTGCAGTTGAATTGTCATTTTTCAATGCAGAGCAGAGTATGGTGAGTTACATAATATATGTACCTTTGTTTTTTGTGCAGGTAATATGTGCACATGTAAAATCAATATTTCAGCACTTTTAAAAACATAAAACGTGAAGAAAATAGGTGAAGTATGAATGCTGGTTACGCTCATGCAACTCTTGTGTAACAGCCTTAAAAAAAAACCTGCAGGTGTTCAATGGGGCCATTTCCAGGACAACGCAAACGCCACATCCTTTCACGGCCTTGTTTCTTGGCTCCTGGCAATTTTTGCTTTCGCGTGGTCACCAGCGTGTCTGTGATCACCATTGTTCTGGCAACCAGACCCCTCATCAGGGCCACCGGCAGGAACACACAGTCTCTGTGCCAATATATGTGGTTGGCAACAGCACTGTCATTGGCCAGGAATAATAAACTTAAAAAATAAATAAATCAGCTTTATGGACCTGGAAAAACAAAACAATTCCAAAAGAGTTCAATAAACATACACAGGATTCAGTTTAATAATATGGTTTAAATCTATTGGTGCCTTCATGAGACTTACTCAATCATTATACGTATCCAAAATATACTAACACTAACCTTTGCCTGACAATTGCCTGCCCAAAAGGATTTCCGAATGTTATTCTGTTGCATGCAGACAGCTACTTTCCAGAGAAGGATTTGTCAGGAAGTCCACTATGATTGGTCCAAATCAACTGAGTAATTGACTAGACATGACAGTTAAAATTCAAAGGTTTAATTCCTACAAAACATAATAAAATTGGACAAACAGGAATTAAAAAAATATACACAGGCATTAAAGATAAACAAAACAGTACTCATTCATCAATTGTAGCAGGAGCATGAGTTTGAGTTAACCTACCATAGTCCTTTAGTGATGATGCGTGTACACTTGCTGGTCTGGGATTATTGTTAAGCCTGGTCTATGTCAGTGTGCTGATATTACTCTTGTGGATACACTTATGTTCTCTTGCATTGTAAGTCACTCTGTCTATTCATTTTTTATTTATTTTATTTTGGCGACCGTTTTATTTTTAGTTGTATAGTTTTATTCCTTTTCATTTTAGTTTTCATGCTAGTTTTAGTAGACCCATAAAAGTTCTCAATCATGTTAAGCACTGTTATAACTACCACAAATTAGTCCTGAATGTGTCCTCCACCTTCATGTGCAAACACTGTGTACAAATCACTGTGAGTTTTCTTAATTTTTACGGTATGATGACATGGCCAAGAACTGGTCACACAGTTGGCGCATGTCCCACCTGCTGTAGCTCAGGAAACAGGGATAAAGGGCTATTAGTGTGACTGCTCATCAAGCTTTGGGAATTGAGACGGGGTGCAGAGCAATAGGGCTGCATGAATAAATAGGTGAATCGTTCATGAGATTTCAATAAAAAAACTTGTTCAATGAGCCCTAATTATTTCCGGGAGGTTTGATATAATTTGTGGGCATGCAGTAGCTGATGTTCGGGAATGTAACAGTTGCTATCAATGTAGCAGTTATCTAGCTAGGTAATGTGCTGGCTTTCTGATTTGCTAATCTATTGGAGCTAGCTAGCTTGCATTCTACTTGCCAGTATTTTCCAACAGGTTGAACACAAGCCAGGCAAAATACTGCCCTGGTGCAAGAAAATCATTTTCCCAATGCTGAGAGTTCAATCATTTTATTTAATTTATTTATGTTTTATATCATAGAGACAAATACAGATACCCATTGATACTTTCGGTGGAACAATAATAACATGTTTTGTATTGCATGTGTAGTTAGCGCTAATTTGCAATGCCTACCCCTAGATGGGCTTTTGGAAAAATAAGTAGAAAAGAAAAATGGAAAGGAAATAAAATAAAATGAAAAAATGTGTTCAAATGACATAAAACCACACAAGGTTACAAAGTAGATTAAAAGTAATTATTTGCAAATGGTTGTCAATATACAATAAAAAGCACTCATAAGCAATGAGATGAGTGGCTTGACTAAGAAAAATGAAAACATAAAATATACATAGCCAGTAGTCGTATTTTCGGTTTAGTTTATTACACTAGCTTAATTAAAACAGCTCTGTTGCCTTTGTTCCAATACTCCTCGAATTCGATCCCATCCACGCTGCGATCTCTGGGATCAGCCCCACAGACTTGCATTTGTCAGTGGCAGACACAGGTGGAGCAGTAATGCAACGTCCTTTCTCTAATCCCCATTTTATGGGCACATTCCACTGCTTCGTAAGACCCTCTTAGACTGCACATCTGCTGTTGGCCGAAGCCTGCCTTGGACAACCTTGTGAAGGAGACAGGTCATAAGGACATGTCATTCCCCAGATTAAATATGCAAATCAGAGAAAGAGAAATGCAGAACTCTCTGGAATGATGAAAGAAGAGGAGATATCTCAGCCTCAGCTGTTTCTTGTTCGCATGTTGACCCCTTGATATCAGCTACTGAACTATACACATGATATCAAACCTATAATAGATTTGAAGCTCTTTGCCTTCAAGTGTGCTCAAAGTTATTTCCGTAAGGAGATGGCACAGCAGTGAATTGAGAAATGTAACTGCCAATTCAATGTTTGAAATTTGGAGGGGTTTCAGGAGATTAAGTAAATACTTATCATATATTAAATCTGTTAAATAAATGCTGTACATATTTAGTGAAAAAAATCTTGGTTTCAAAAAGAAATATTAAGAGAAATATATATATATATATACTTGTGTCTGCAGCGTATATACTATATGTGTCCTTGACACTTGTCACCAACTTGACGCATGCCACCCCACCCCAAGTGCCACTACAATATATTATATACTGTACCTTTTCAGAAGGCATAGGCAATTGAAGAATCCAGAGGAGGCATTATTCAAAACCAAACCATAATTTTATTACACTAATTATTGACAAAGGATAGTGGATAACACTGTTGCTGCACAGCAAGAAGGTCCCGGGTTGGAATCTCAGCCGGGGCCTTTCTGTGTGGAGTTTGCATGTTCTCCCTGTGTGTTTCCTCCGGGTACTCCAAAGACATGCACATTAGGCTAATTGGAGAGTCTAAATTGCCCATAGGTATGAGTGTGTGAGTGAATGGTGTATGTGCCCTGCAATGGATTGGTGACTTATCCAGGGTGTATTCCTGCCTCTTGCCCAATGCATGCTGGGATAGGTTCCAGCCCCCCCACGACCCTGACCAGGAATAAGTGGGTTAGATAATGAATGAATGAATGAATAATTCTTGACAACACACAGAAGGGTGGGGTAATCGGGGAATTCAAAACACACACAGTCCACAAGTCTTTATCCGTAATCCAAGTTGTTAATCCAAGCCAGGTCCTCATACAAAAACAGGGTTCTCAAAACAGTTCAATTCACTCCAAACAGCACTCCAAAACCTCTCTCTCACCACACATTTCCCTTCCAGTACCAAATTGGCTTTAGCTGCCAGCAGTCCCAATTGTTTCACTTGCTTCAGCTGGTAATCAGATATGGGACTGCAGGCTGCTGGGAGCTGTAGTCTTGATGGCTCTAATGGCTCTAATGGCTCACAAGAGCCATTTCCCCGTGCTGCCCCTTGGGATGCCACTATATACAATGGGGGAAATAAGTATTGAACACATCAACATTTTTCCCAGTAAATGTATTTCCAATGAGGCCATTCAAGTGAAATTTGCACCAGAATTTGGTATTAACTCAAGAAATCCAGACAAAAAATCTAAATATTAAAGTCCATATGTAAATAAAGTTATGTGTAATAAAGTGGAATGACATAGGAAAAAAGTATTGAACACACTAACTGAAATTAATTCAATACTTAGTGGAAAAGCCTTTGTTTGTAATGACAGCTTCAAGGCGCTTTCTGTATGAAGTAACTAATCGCCCGCAGTATTCAGGTGTGATTTTGGCCCATTCCTCTACACAGATTGTCTTTAAATCTTGAAGATTGCGGGGGGCCCTCTTGTGAATCTAGATCTTCAGATGCTTCCACAAATGTTCAATTGGGTTTAAGTCAGGTGATTCACTGGGCCATTCCAACAAGTTGATTTTCTTTCTCTGAAACCAATTGCGAGTTTCCTTTGCTGTATGCTTTGGATCGTTGTCCTGCTGGAAGGTCCACCCACGTCTCATCCCCAGCATCCTGGTGTGTGACAGCCAAAAAGTTCAATTTTGGTCTCATCTAACCAGAATACATGCTCCCAGTAGTTCACTGGCTTGTCCAAATGTTGTTTGGCAAACTTTAAACAAGCTTCAACATGTCTTTTTTTCAGTAGTGGAGTCTTGTGGGCTGAGCGTGCACAGAGGCCATGGCGGTGGAGTGCATTGCCTACTGTCCTTTCTGTCACAGTTGTACCTGCTGCCTCCAAGTCTTTCTGGAGCTCTTTCCTAGTGGTCCTTGGCTCTTTGGCTACTCTTCTAAGTATCCTTCTGACTCCCTGATCAGAAATCTTGCGAGGAGCTCCTGTGCGTGGCCGGTTGATGGTGGAGTGATGTTGCTTCCACTTACGGATAATGCCCCCAATGGTGCTTACTGGAAGATTCAGAAGTTGTGAAATACGTCTGTAGCCAATTCCATTTTCATGTTTTGCAACAATCTGGTTGCGAAGGTCTTGAGAGAGCTCTTTACTTTTACCCATCATTAGATGTTTCTTGTGTGGCACCTTGGTAACAAAAAAAAAACCTTTTATAGCCCATCAATATATTCTAGCTGACATTAATTAGCACAGACTGGAGGTAGAGTTGCCTCCTAATTAGTTATGGTTTTCAGCTGGTTCCTTGCCTTTCCTTGCTGTGGTGTACTGCTTTTTCTTAGTGTGTTCAATACTTTTTTCCTGTTTCATTCCACTTTATTACACATAACATTATTTACATATGGACTTTAATGTTTCGATTTTTTGTCTGTATTTTTTGAGTTAATACCAAAGTCTGGTGCAAATTTCACTTGAATAGGCTCATTGGAAATACATTTACTGGACAAAATGTTGATGTGTTCAATACTTATTTCCCCCATATATATGTAGGGAATAAACTATGACAAGCTGTGTGTTCTCAGGATATATACACTAGGGCTGTGACAGTATGACATTTTTATAGTATGATAATCATACTACTCAATATCACAGTTTTCGGTATATCACGGTATCAGTTTTTAAGCTAAAAAAGTATTACATAAAGTTTAGAACTCTATCTGTTTATTGTATGGCTCTTTGCAGATTTATATACCATTTTAATTGAAAAATAAAACAAAAATAAACTGAATATAGTTCACTCCTTGTAATTGTATGTTTAAATCAATATTAATCATTCACTTTGTGAATTAAGCAACATTTTTGCCACGTGAGTTTATGATAGTACTATTTAATATTTTAATATTGTGGTATACCGTCATACTGGTATACTGTCACACCCCTAATATACACACACCTGAGGTTTAGCACAGGCTAAAAGCCTGAACTGATGATTTCATAAGCATGTGCATATCAGGGACCATATAAAAAGCATTTTAGATCAATCTAGTTGTGCATACGGTTCCAAGCAGGGCAGCAGGTGTCATACAAATGACTAAAAGCCAACAAATATACAATGTGAGTAAACTTAGTACAAATATAGCAAGGCCTTTACGTTCAGAAGTATCTGCACTAATAATTAATCCATTATAAAATAAATATACAGATAGACAATCCAATAAACATGAAGGTGTCTGTGGAGAACGAGCAACATGAAAGCAGAAGCTAAGGCTGCATAAGTCATACAGTGGGAAAATGAAAACAGCACATAATAATCTTATAGACACATAATAATAGTAAATATTATAACATAAGTGTATGTAGACACTACATCCAAAATGATTCGTGTGATGTATGTAGTTTGCTAAGGACACTACATCATTTATTTGTTGAAATTATATCAATTCCCATTGCAATTCTGTTACATACCATGCTTCGTGCATGAAGCTGCAGCCAGTGATTGTTTGATTAATTTCCTGTCTATTTGCACATTCTGTGCCAGGCATGGTGCCACATAATAAACAGATAATCCTTGTTACACCTTATATAAGTTGCTCTTCTTTCTTTATCGGTTGCTCATTTCAGAATAATAAACATAATAAATTGGGTGAGTAATGCCCAATAAAGGCAAGAAATGCTTAGCCATAGGATTAGAAAGATCTTGATGACAGATCACACTTCTATGATTACAAGTTCTTATAATATCGAGAGTTTTTCCCAACATACAAGCACAAATTCTATAGACTAACATGTTCAATTCAGTTAATTTCAATATGAATGTTCTGTTTCTCTACTGTTGAAGCCAAAAGTTATAATTTGATGCATCTTATTAATATCCATGAAGGGGCGAGGCCAAGGACAATACCAGAGGCAATGAATGTTCTGTTCTTGGACAAACCTCATTCTGAATATTCATAAACAATAATATAATGCAGAAAATTCCTGATACCAACCGGAACCTCCTACACTAAGGAAGTACAGACAATGTAAGGAACACAGGAACTAACCATTATGGTTACTATTGAGAATCTGTGGCACAAGCATGTGCAGAGGCACTTAGTGTTGTAAATAACATTGGAAACATTACAACCTGTGACTCTTTGAATATGGATATGACCTGACATTGTTCTAACCACTTAGTGTATTAGGAAGATTCTGTTAGCTGAAGATATCCTGCAATATTCTAATCTCCTCTAGAGGGCAGTAAGAAATTTGAAGACAGTTACGATTGAGAATAAGAGAAAAAGGCATCGCACACAGTGTGAATAATGCTACTGCTGTACTTATTATTGAATAAATAATTGACTGAATTAATATGTTTTCTGCAGGTTTTTACATTTTCAAAAACAAGTAAAATATTTGTTACAGTTGGGAAAGTAAATGATTCTGTTCTACACCACAATAACAGGATTATTTTTGTGCCAACCGCAATAAGGCTCCTAAATAGGCAATGTGACTCTTTCTGATTTGTCTTGTCTACAAGTTTGCACTACAATGTATTTTGTGTCTTTTTGTATGATGATTGTTCTGTGTTGTTCTTCTAATCTAATCTAATCAGGATGACAAAAGGACCACTGTAGAGAGAGAGAAAGCTTTAGGAGCCATGTGTTCACAACCACTGGAATGTAAAAAACACTTTATTTCCTCTCCTTCTACTCAACAAACACAGAGAGTATATTAATCATTTACATTTCCTCGTAGCTGTGGGGAGATGTCTCTTTGTGTAAACCCCTTATTGCTGCAGGGAGATACCACTTGCACGGTTAGTTGGTGGGTTTGAGCCCAGTCAGTAAGGGGGTTTGACAAAGGTCAGTAAGTGGGTTTGAGCACGGTGAGTAAGGGTGTTTGAGAAAGGTTAGTAAGGAGGTGTGAGCACGGTAAGTAAGGGTGTTTGAGAAAGGTCAGTAAGGGGGTTTGAGCATGGTGAGTAAGGGTGTTTGAGAAAGGTCAGTAAGGGGGTTTGAGCACGGTAAGTAAGGGTGTTTGAGAAAGGTCAGTAAGGGGGTTTGAGCACGGTGAGTAAGGGTGTTTGAGAAAGGTCAGTAAGGGGGTTTGAGCATGGTGAGTAAGGGGGTTTGAGCACGGTCAGTAAAGGGGTTTGAGCATGGTCAGTAAGGGGGTTTGAGCATGGTCAGTAAGGGGGTTTGAGCATGGTCAGTAAGGGGGTTTGAGTGCGATCAGTAAAGGGGGCATGTAACACTGAGAGAAATGAATGTGTGAGTTGACGGGATATGGTTTCTAATCGGTCCAATCAGGTGATTGAAGACCACTGACATCTGTGGATTGTGCTGCACACAGGTTAACAAGTTAACAAAACCAATCCTTAGAACTGAGATCATTTACTGTACACAGTTTTTTGAGAATGAACAGGCCCCCGGTGTGCTCTCTCTGCACCTTCCTGGTCTCAGACGGACTGAACAGCACTCCCAGTGTGCCTGAGCTCTCTACGTTTGGCAGTATAACAGACGGGCCCCTGTGAGACGTGCGTTCACCTTGGTCAAAGGTGGCCAGCTCCCGTCAGACACGGCCACACACTAATCCCCTCTCTCTTCTGGCTTGGCAGGGCAGGCAGGAGCCAGCAGGTTGGGGAGCCCCCATCGAACATGGGCGTTTGAAGGGCAGCACCCACCCCGCCTCGCTCCTCTCCGGTGGATGGTTGCCAGGGCACTGGCGCTGTCCGCAGCGCTCAGCTCACACCACAAGGCCCTGTGCCAAGGCCGTGCCACCCCAGTCCCCTTTTAGAAAATGGCTACTCTTTGTGTGCCTTGGCACTCACTGAAAAACAGCCAGGAATGTCTAAAGTGTTAGCAAGCAATATTACATTTTATTTTATTACTATTATGATTACCCAAACCCAAAGACCAACCCCCTAATTTAGCCTTATTCCGAGAACCGTGGGCCTCAACTCTCATGGAAAATGACTGTTATTCACTTTCTCTGAAATTACTGCCTTAGCTGCCAAGCTTTTATCAAGTGTGGTGGCTAAATATGTTTAAATATATATGTATAAAAATGATGACATACGTATATGTTCTGTCTTGGGATTGTACTTTAGATAGTTAGTTTGACCACACACTTGATTTACGTTCTTTCGAACCAGACAAACCCACTTTTCTGTGTTGAGAAATCAAAGGCAAAGACAATTTCACCATATTTCAATGAACGATCACCATGTAATTCAGCACAGACAGTTTCACTGTATTTCAGTGTAAATATAATTATTGTAATTCATGTGCATTAGTTATGTGAATCATCTATGCCAGCTGTGGAACTATCCTCTTTTAAGACAATACAAATAATATCTATCTATATATCTACTTACTTACCTACCTACCTACTATATCTATTTGCCTGTATCTGGAATAAAGAGATGGGCACAGCATTCATTAATGAAAGTGAAGGAACAGATGGTGTCAGTTCTAACTTCCTTATTTTTCTCTGTAGCATTTCTGAGGGCTATGGGGTTCTCCGGCAAAGGGTCAAAGGTATCCTTGGAGGAGCAGTGCAGCTGTGCTGATAAGACCCTGATCCTTGTCCTCCTGCAGCTCACACATTTGGCCCCACAGCACAGCAGATGGAGGACCCCACCCAATCCGTTCCCCCTGCCCTGTCTCCCACTCTGTCCTGCTACAGTTCATGCCCATACCCTACCAGTCTCTCATTGCTTGCTGCTGTCTCCACTCACTTATTTTAAGTGCTTTAGTGCACAGGTTTCTAAACCTTTTCATCTCAAGCCCCCCTAAAATGACCATACTGAGGATCCCAACCTCAATAGTGAAGTGTTTTGAGACCTTTATCCAACACCTATTTATTTAATAGGCTATTTAATACACTTGTGTGTCTACATTTTGATGTCATTATATCATGGATCTATATATGATATGTATCTATTTTGTATTTATAATGATTACAATTTTACCAAGGATATATGAAAGTCAAAAATATGACATTTATGAAATATGGAAATATGAAAAATACCAAAAGGATTTTTTTTGTTTTGTTTGTCAGGAGCCCCTGAGACACCTTTAAGGACAACTGCGCCCTATACCCTAGTTAGGAAATACCTGGTTTCGGGTCTCAGTTATTATTATTTTTACAGAATTAGCACTTCCTGCATATGATGCTGAAGTATGAGTGTCTTAATATCTTTCATTTTTCCAATTACGTAATTCTGAACAATTTTCTGTCACAGAACAAGAGTTTGTGCTGAATAAAACCGTCTTCATGTTGAAGCAGTGCAGCTTGAGAAAATTATGAAACATCCACAGCTTAATGTCCTGCAGGTAATTAGTCAATGGTGTCAGAGCAGAGGGTTCCATTTTCTTCTGACAATAAATGTGTATCGTTGGCATAGAAATGGCAGCTCAGACATTGCTAATGTAAAATGTTGCCTAAGTTAGGCATGTAGATGCAGAATAGCAATGGGCCAAGTATTGATCCCTGAGGGACATCTTGTTCAACAACAGCAGCATTTGATTGATAACTGATGATGGTAACTGCATTGTAGATGTCAAGGATGACTTGAACCCACTGAGGGCTGAACCAGATTGGGAAAGTAAAGATCTGAGGCACTCCAGCAGGATACAGTGAATAACTAAGATTGTTGGTCAAATGGACCATTTCTGTGCTATGCCACTGCCTGACACCTGACTGGAAGGGTTCAAGCAGCTCATTTATTTAGAGGTATCCCTGAATTTGTGTAAACGCAATGTGTTCAATGAATTAAGAAGGGCAGGTTTGATATGGGCAGTGGCACAACCTGATTAAAATGGCATGTTTATGATGTCAACAATAAGAAGACACCACTTGGGGAAATGCTTATATGGCAACAGTGCATCTTATCTCACAGGTGACGATTAGTTTCAGCCTCTGCCCATAATCTTAGGTTCAAAGACACCCTATGGCTATTAAGACCCAGACCCATGCAGTGCACTGTAGGTGAATGTGCCTTCTCCACATGCCGTTGAAACTCTTTGCTTGTCCATCTTAAGTCAGATCCTCTTTTAACAAAGGTAAAAGAAAACAATTTCCAAAGTGCCTTTTTTGTAAGCAGACCAGCAGTGGCGCCAGACAATTATGACTGTATTATTTATGGTATAATAAAATGTGTCAAAACAACAATAAAAATAATAATAACAACAGGAATGTTACAGACAGGCCCGGGCTAAGTAAAGATGTTGTGACTTGGCAAACAATTGGACCTCTGGTCATGTATGGGGGTATCCTACATTTTGTATTGAATGCAGTAAGTCAAGATGCATGGGTAGTACAAACAACAATCCAGACACCTGGCTTGTTGGCTAGGCTTGTTGGCCAGCCATAGGTCTAGGCATATCATACACTCATGGCTATCCCCGGTGGGGGCCAATTTTGTAGAGAACATTAGCTGGCTAGACAGACATTCTGACGTTGAATCAAACTCGCATAACAGTTTTTACAATAAGTATACAGAAACATGAGTTTTCACATGTTAAACATCAGATTTAAGCGATAACGCACTGCGGTGGAATTGACCCATTAACATCTGTCTACAACTCTGAAGATGCAAACAGCTGGTTCTCCACACTATTATTGAAACGCATACACAATGTTTAATCAATTCACACAACAACAAGCTCCAACAACTGTTCATTCACAAGCCAAATCATAGATTAGTTACCACAGAAAACATCTTCTGTGCATATGTCGCGGGAGTGACTAAAACCTGTGAAGAAATCAGTTGTCTTGTGTTGTGATTCGTTTTCTTCTTCTTTTGGGTTGCTTGGGGTTGCTCTTTTGTATGGTGTGATTTTTGGACCATTATTTAGATTTTTTCCCCTTGCTTATTGTCCACCATTTCATGTGATTTTATTTTGATTTGGTCAATTGGTTTTTACTCACTCTTTGCTGTGTTTGTGCAGAGGTACAGTTTTTAATTATTCACTGGTATGTCATGTTAACCTTGTGTGTATGTGTGGTGTCACCACCACCGCCACCAACTGTTGATTGCATATAGACTTTGTGGCTGGAAATAGCCATAAAACTGTGGACTTGTGTGTTGCTGCAGTGAGTCCTGAAAGAGGCGTGGAGGATCCAGCAGTGGCTCCGGGTATAGTGGATTCGGGTCCAGCAGTGTTCTGGGGGTTTTTGGTCCCTTTGGCAGGTCCCTGCAAGAGAGAAGAATTGAGTGAGAGCAGAGGAAGGCCGGGACGAGTAGTTTTCTGGTGATTTGCCATCTTAACCTGTGAAAGGTATTGGGGAGGACTAGTTTTAAACTGTCTTTTAATAGACACTATAATAATATTACTGTTTTAATAGTGGTGTCCCTCAGGACTGTTCGCCAAGATGTTTTACTGTGGAGGGTGTTTATTTTTTTAAAGGGGTTTTGTTGGCCATATTTTTTTTTGTTGGGGTGTGTCATGTGTAATTTTTTAATGGATTGTCTTTTTATAATTGTAAAATAAATGATATTTTTAAAAACATCTCTGGTTGTGCTGTGGAGTGGGAGGAATGATCTTGTGGGGCGGTGTCATGGTGGGTGGGTTCCGCTAGTGTGACATGTATACAAATACACAATATTCAGCTTGTTCAGACAGTGACAAGCTCCATAAAGAGAACATTCAGTTGCAAACCAAATCACAGAATAGCTACGGAAGACATCACCTGTTTGCACATTACCAACACTGAGTTGCTCCTTCAGACACAACAATGATTGCCACAATATTTAACAGATCACATAAAGGCTATAGGAAGTTTTGTATGCTGGAAAGAACTGATTGGCAAAAAAGGTGTATGCTAAACTATATTACATTTTTATACCAAAGAATTCCTGGAGGTGCTTTGGGGGAGCTGAGCCTTTTCTTAGGGGGAGCTTCAATGCCCCCTAGCCCCTCCACCCTGGCTCGCAGGAAGCCAACATCTATTTTAACCCTGTCCTTGTCATAAATCCATCTTTTCCTGTCTCATATGGTCTCATTTTTTTATTGTATACTTATATAGCACTTTGGAGATGTCTTTGTTATTGTTTGTGTAAAAACCTGACACAAGCAGCACAACCTTTCTCTGCCAACCTGCAGGGTGAGAGCAGTGGGGGGTAAGGAACCCCTTTGTTGAGCAAAATATACCCAGGTAGCCCCCAGGAATGTCAACACCTCTATCTCCAACCTCTAACTGCTCAGTTACCACCTCGTGTCAACCATATTACCAACTGATTGATAAGTATCTTAATTGTTTTGACAGTATATAACAGCAGACCCCATCATCTAATTCGTTTTTTGAACATTTAACTAAATTGAAAGAATGTGACCACAAGGAGCTGATTCTTATGGGTGATATTAATTTGAACAAGTCTGACAAGTCAAAAAATAAAAAGTTGAAGGTTATCAGACAAATATGACCTTGATCAATTAGTCATTGGGTCAAAAAGAATAATAAAATCCTCAAAGACACAATAGGTAGTTTACAGATGATGTCACGTACCAAAGGTTATTCTTCATAAAGGGAAAAATGTAAAATAAATTACAAAAAACACCAGGAGATATGACTGGCAAACCTGCACCTTTCCTCTGGAAAGTATTAAACTTTCCTTTATTCTGTAACATTAGCAGTTTTTTGTTGTAGCTTTGTTTCCCTGGAACTGAACAACAGTATGAAATGCCAGTGATGAGTTGACATGTTATGGTGTTAGTTGTTGCTAACGGTCAGGAACAGTGTTGGAAAACCAAGCGCGGACCCAAGAATGCAATAATGTTCTTTATTGCAAAAACAACAGGCAAAGTTCATACGGGAGCAATCAGGGCAATACAGAAATCCAGAGAGTAGTCGGGGACAGGCAAAGTTCAAGCAGGGGCAAACCAAGCAATTGGGAAATCCAGAGAGTAGTCGGGGACAGGCAAAGTTTGTTTCCAGGTTCAACTGTGTCGCAGGCAGGCAAGACGTGGTCAATGGGCAGGCGAAGGTTGGTATCAGGAAAACAGTCTGGGGAACACAGAGAGGAGCGGGGCTGGAACCACGAGGAGCATGAACAGGTGGATCGGGAACGAGACTGGGATACAAACAAACATGGAAGCACAAACACAAACACAAACACGATGGAACAAGACTCGGGTAAACAAAGAAACCGCTGGAAAGTAGTGAACGCATAAGCCAAGCACAAGACAATCTGGCAACGAACATGGGAAAACGCACAGTTTATATACATCAGACATAACGAGAAACAATCAGGAATTAACACGAATGCAGCTAACTGCAATCTGACACATGAGGAACAGGTGAAAACGATAATGCAATGTCGAGACTGGAAACAGGTAAGCAAAAACTAAAACACGGACCGGACAACCAGGAAAACATGGAAAAAACTAAAACACCTAATTACGGGGAACAGGAACACGAGACGTGACAGCTAACATTAGTTGCTAGTTGTTGCTATGTTAGCTAGTTGTTGATATGCTCAAAGACGTTGCTATTTTACTAATCTCACAAAGCATTTTGTGATCCCAATGGCTAAATGCGTTTTCATTTACTCTCTTGATAGATTATTTATTTTTCTTTCTATGTAAGCAATGTTGTATTGTTTCATTTGCTTTTCAGCAAGACTTGTTGCTTTTTAAGGCATTACCCTGTGATACTCACATTAATAACTTAAACTGAACATATATATGTGGTACCACATGGCCTTCATATTACAACTGCTCACAATTTGTATTGAACTTAAATCAATGTTACCTTAATTTCACAAATCCTAGTTCCGTGACAGTTGTAAGTGACAACTTGCAGCTGTCACGGTGAGGCTCCCATGTATGGCCACTTTAGGGTTTGGATCCGTAACTGTAATCAATATGTAACATAAACAGAGAACAAATAGTTAGCTATATCCACAGACTCGACAGCAGGCACATGTTTAATTTGTTGTGTGAAATAATTTATTTTCATACAATACGGATCTCTTCCATCACATTTTTCGATCTTTAGTTTATATCTCTCTCGAACATTGTAAACTGTTTACATAAACCGAGTACTGCTCATTGCCTCCTTCCATGATTTCACTTCTTGACCACCAACTGAGGGAGCGTGTGTCAGCACAATCACGTGACTGTAAACATCCTATTCAAATAAACCAGAGTGAATTACTAAAACATATCATTTCATAACTAGGATCTCAGACCAATTGAATGTTATTTGCAAGAAAACTTAATAAACACAAATTCAAGCTCAATATTCCAGGAAAGCAAAACAAATATTTTTACTGTATACTGTATATAAGAAAGATTGAATTAATTTAGAAAAAAAATGATATTAAATTAAACTAGGCGTAGATTCTTGCTGATATTATCAGTAGTTCTTAAGAGACCAATTGCTATTTTTGTATTTAAAAAAAGAGAAGCTTTTTCCCCTTTTTCTACCAGTTTGGAATGCCCAATCATATTCTAAGCTGCATTCACTGCAAGATCCAGTGTCAATGCAGGAGAGTGTAGACAAGCACATGCTCTCCTCCGAAACGTGATGTCAGCCACCGTTTCTTGCTTGCACAGACACGAGTCAGTGGAAGACACTTTGTGTACAACCCGACCAAATTAAACCCTTCGTCCCTGGATGACACTACCGCCAATTATCCATCGCCCTGTGGAGCTGCTGGCCACAGTTAGCCCCAATTGCTTTTTACCTCTATTTGAATACAGCAATAGTTGTTTTTAAAAATAAACTTTTATACTTGGTGATCAAATTTTTATTTTGCAAATGCGAGGGGGAAGGGGGTAAAAGAAAAGAGGGGAGGAGGTTAAACAAGAGAACACAGACACTAACAGCACAGTGCAATAAAACGATCATACAAGGGGAAAACTGACAGAAGTGTATTAAGTAGAGAGATACATAAAGATTTTGGGTATAAAAATGAATATAAATAAAAGTTAATAAATTTTAGAGCAAATACTCGTCACATTGGTAGCAGCTTAATAATGCTATAATGAGAGTCATTTATGAAATTATAATTTTAATTAATTTTATATAATAAAATTACTGGTATCAATAACAATAATTATGCAATAATGACAACAATAATAACTTTATAATATATAATTCTATAATTATAAGGGTTAAACATAAATATGCAATTAATAAACAAATAAATAAATAAAATAACTACAGTATCTAAAATGTAGCTTATCAGTTATTCAGGGTTTCCATAGTCCATCCTTGAAGCGTCACTGAAAAGTCATGAAAAATATAAACCTGATTTGAGTGGGAGCCATGGTTATTACATTTTAAATTCACACACAGGGTCTTGTGGACTTCTTATCTTAACTTTAAAATTAAAATGTATTTTCAAAAGAAAGGTAAAACTTGAAAAGTAGGTTATGGACCATTACCAGTTTAAACCATTTGTATTACATTTCTTAAAAATATATTTAGCAAAAGGGGACCTGGTGTGTTCGGTTTCATCTTTGGCTTGGACTTGGACATGTGGGTTCGTGCCAAGCTACATAGACAATGTTTTCAGTCCCTCAAAAGAATATTATGAAAGCATGTTTTTATTCCAGAGTTTAGTTTCTTTTGGTTTTATTTTGCTTTATTCAGTTTCGGGATGTATTCATAACTGTCGAATGCTTGAGTGACATTTAATTTGTATAGATTCTATAAATAGTTGTCCTTAACCTTGACTTAAAGATAAATGTAAGTGTTTGTTTTTTCCTTTACAAACGAGTCCATTTTGGTGATTGCTGAACTTACCAAAATGTGACAGTGAAAACTAAAACTTGCATTTAATTGCTAGTCAAATGACAAATCTTTATTGGACCCAGGCCTATGTCTAGACACCAAAGACCTTGTTCTCTTGTGAGACTTCCTTCCCTGTTTTACTTTCTTGATATTTGCAAGATTTTACATTCCGCAAGTCAATATCTACAAAATGTTGTTTCAAACATGCATTAATAGTGATATGTTTCCTCTGATGCTCGATACATGCTATAAGGAAGCCAATGCCATTATCATGTATTTCAAATTCTATTTACTAAATTGGAACAAAGCCCATTTTCAATCTGGTTTCAAATGACAGAAGAGGATATAAAAGCCATTGCTACTCTGTTTGTGTCGAAAAGAGTGTAACTTTTTTGGTGTCACATAAAGGCTACTACCTTTAAAAATCTGTGCTATAAGTGTATGCACGAAATATTTCACACATGTTTAATATGTGTGTTTTAGTGTTGATAGGACAGTATGACAAGTATGAACAGCCATAGTAAGTGGGCATTGGCAGAATTGCTGTATAGGGGGGTACAAAGGTCACCACATGCTTAGCCATGTTTCCAGCAAGGAAAATATGGCACAAGTTAAACAAGAGAGAATGAATAGTCCTCATTAAAAATGCTTGGCTGCCATAGGTGAGTGATGTTAGTCTACACGTTGGTTTCACACACAGACTGCCAATCACCACCGACTCAATTAATTCTAATGAAAAATGGCCAGACATACCTTCTCAGCCCTGAGACAGGGGAGGCTTGAAATATTGATGCAAAATATTTAGGAGCTCATCATTTTAGTTTCACTTGAAGTAAAGGTAAAATGCTGAATTATTGCACATTTGAATTATGAACAAAGACTAATACAAAGATCACTTTTTATTTCTAAATACTTTCAAATCAGTTGTCAAATCACGGTGTGACAGGTGACAGTTTTCACCATATGCTAAATTAAGGCAGCTAAGAAAGTCTTAAGATTACTGCACTACATTCATACATTTGATTGAAAAACATTTGATTATTTAGATTAAATTCATAAATTTCCCTGCCTCTCATTGGTGTCGTGAAGGGCCACACCCCATTCTCATTAGTGCTGTAGAAGGGCCACACCCCACTCTTATTAGTGCTGTGAAGGATGACACTCCTCTTGCATTAGTGCTATATTATAGAAAGTGTGGGAATAATGTGTGCTATTGTATGTAAAGTGAATACCTAAATCTAAACACAGAACTGTGCTAACTCCCTCACACTTTATGATTTTTTCCCCTCACTATGCAAAGAGAGGAATGAAGGAGAAAGTGATCTCAGAGGCTATAACGGTGAGGTCACTGCCAGGAGGTCAGCTGGAAGAGCGTCCAGATTACCCAGATTACCCACGCGGCAGGTGCCGGATGTGGGTGGAGAAGGGTGGGGGATGGGGCTGTGGGGGGGGGGGAGGAGGTTAAGGGGGATGGTGGGGGAGAATGCCAAGTGCCAGATGTGGTGATTGTTCACAGTAACCAAGAGCTAACGTCTCTGTATAGGATATAAGTGGGGGCTACTTTTGAGGGGGGCATGGATGAATTTACAGACGTGTGACAGGCGATTTGGCAGGGGTACACAAACAGGAAGGAGGCACCCCCCCCACCTTCTCCGGCACCCCCACACCCCCCAAAAAACGTTCTCCACTGCGCTCCTTCACTTAGTCCGGCTCTCAGGAAGTCAGGGCTGAATGGGGGCTATTGACTGTGCCCGGCTGGGTCTCTCCAGCTCAGCAACTGTTGTCCGGGAGAGGGGCACAGGCAGTGTGCGACGGCCCTCTCCCCACTACAGCCTTTCACAGCCCGTGGAGATCACTGAAGCCTTCAGCAAGCACCCATACACGCCTGAGTTACAGCCCTAGGAGATCTGGACCGGCAGTGAATGCACAATGAGAGACTTCTGCTTGGTTTGGCGCAGCTGGGACTACGTGTCAGGAAACCCTCGCCGGATTGTAATTTAGCTATTTGTTTTGCTTGTTTAGATGGGGCAGATGAAACAAGTGGGCCTCTCAGGCCCTAAGAGGCAGAAGCCTTCCCCAGCCCATTCGACCCATTACTCTCTCTCCGACAGCACATCCATCAAGTCTCACACCTCTACAGTCCGCACGAGTGCGTGAGAGTTTGCACAACCGGCGTGTGAGATAAATGTGTTTATTCCTTTTCAGTATTTGTATACTCAACATCTCACTGAACCTGAATATATCACGGATTTGTGAGTATATAAAGCACAGTTTTTCAGGACAGATTTGATACTAAATCTAAAGGAGTAAGGGCGATTTGAACTTCTTTCAGTATTTGATTAACATGATTACCAGAACTGTATGTTGGCTGATATCATTAGAATGAGCCCGTTCATGTGCCTCTGTTACTTGGCTACTTAATTATTCATTAAGAGTCTTAGTGGAGATCCTGATTTACGGCTGTGTGGTGTCCGTGCTGGTGCCCTGGGAATGGGTGGGGTTTAAAGAGTTAATGTGATAACAAGGGGGATTAGCGAGTACTTAAGCACACCTGTTCCTCTATCCCTGTGAGAATGTGTGTGTGTGTGTGTGTGCATGTCTGTGAGTTTATGAGAATGTGAATGTTTGTGTGTGTGTGTGTGAGTGTGTGTATACATGTGTGTGAGTTTGTGTGATTGTGAGCATGAGCATATGTATGTGTGTATCAGCCTATGATTGAGTGTACATGTGTGTACAGGTGTGTGTGTACAAGTGTGTGTGTGTGTGTTTGTGATTGCTTGTGTCAGCAGTAGAGGAAGAGCGGGACAGTCTGGAGCATTAGGCAGGGGCTTTGTGAGCATTGAACAGAAAAGGAAGTTGGTGATGATATGAGTATAATATTTATCGAGGGGGGTGAAATATAGGCACAATCAGGCATGAGCTTACACATGAAATTACACTACAGAAACTCTATCCACTGTCAGGAATAGACCACAGCGCAAAAATATATAAGTTGGACTTGAATAAAAATAAGGCCTATTCATGGCACAGTCCTATGCCTCTCAATCCTGTTTTATAGGCTACTTACATAATTAGTTTAATTTCCCTTGGCTAGGCTATTTGTCCTTTTACATTGTTCATTAATAAAAATGAAAAGAACGCCTGTTGTCCATTGTCATCTGGGAGAAGAGGCACTTCTTTGACTGTACAAGATTTAAGTTTGACTCCAAAACTTTGTAGCCCCAATAAATTGCAGCTTCTGCTTCAAAGCAAATGACAATTACATGTCAACAAGTTCCATTCATAGCAGACCCCTTTTGAGTGACGTAATCACCTCCTTTGCTTTTGTTGAGAATTCTCCCACTGTATCAACAGTGAACAGGTCTTGGACAAAGTGCATGACTTCTGTGGGAAGAGTGAAGACTTTTTTAGCTTTTTCAAAAACTGTCATCACAGGAGTAATTTGTGCTGATGATGCCGTGATGAATGTGCACAGGTTTTGGAGCATTTTGTCACAGATTTTGTTGGTTTTTAGTGGAGGACAAGGCAGGGCTCCAGACTGCAACCAAATATATCTGTGCGACCCTGATTAATTTCCTTCCGGCTCTATGCAGTGCCTGCACAAACCTAATGTCCATGGACAAACCACAAAGAGATCAGGATTTCAACATTCCTATGGCTCTACCTTCAGTCTGAAAACTAGCAACTGACCTCGTTTACCCCATTTGATAAACACAAGCATACTGTACATGCCTACATTAGCTAGCAAGGTGGTCAAATCATATGTAATCCAGTTTACAAGCTAGCTAACTTATCCAACTAGATTTAAAGACTGTAGCAAGCCAGTAATGAAAGAGCTAGCTAGCAAGATTTGCTACAGATTGCTGATTACTGGCCCCTGAATTCACTACAATATACCATATAAATTGCTATATAGGCTACACTATTGTCACGTCTCGTGTTCGTGTTCCCCGTAATTAGGTGTTTTCATTTATTCCATGTTTTCCTGGCTGTCTGGTCCGTGTTTTCACTTTCACTTACCTGTTCCCAGTCTTGTCATTGTATTATCGTTTTCACCTGTTCCTCATGTGTCTGATTGCAGTTAGCTGCATTCCTGTTAATTCCTGATTGTTTCTCGTTATGTCTGATGTAGTTAGCTGTTCGTTTCCCATGTTCATTTCCTGATTGTCTCGTTATTGTATTATCGTTTTCACTTAATTCCTCATGTGTCTGATTGCAGTCAGCTGCATTCATGTTTATTCCTGATTGCTTCTCGTTATGTCTAAATGTATTTAAGCTGTGTGTTTTCCCATGTTCGTTGCCAGATTGTCTTGTGCTTTGCGTATGCTTACACTACTCTCCAGTGTTTTCTCTGTTTCCCTGCGTTTTGTTTCATCGTGTTTGTGCTTGTGCTTGTGCTTGTGCTCGTGCTCCAGTGTTCGTCTTGATCTCAGTCTCGTTCCCGCTCCTCCCTGTGTTCCCTGGACTGCTTTCACGTTTTCGACCTTCGCCTGCCCCCTGACTACGCCTTGCCTGCCCCTGATACCCCTGAAGCCCGGAACGAACTCTGCCTGTCCCCGACCATTCTTTGGATCCCTGCATTGCCCTGTTTGCCCCTGTTTGACCATCGCCTGTTGTTTATGCAATAAAATATATTTTTGCATTTCTGGGTCCGCGCCTGGTTTTCCGACACCGTTCCTGACACACTATGATGCTTAAATCTTGTAGTAGGGTCTCTGTTGTAGCTTCTGTAGCTGGCTAGCATGACTGTTTCTGGCTAAAAAGTCAAGCTACCTTCCACTTTAACTGTAAGCTACAGTTTATTGATCAGGTTAAACTTCATTAGCTGGATGAAAAGGCATACCGAAGGTATTGGCGTTATGTCTAGGTCCTTGGAGTTGATCAGAGTCACTAATAGCCTATGGTAAGTGATGAGTCTGTAAGACTCAAGGCCACACATATACTGGTAGAAATGCTCTGCAAGGCCCTGTTTACCTAAGGGTATTGCTTTTCGCCATCTGTTAAGGTTCGCAAAATGAATGCCACTGGCTTCAATAAAACATTGTGGTTTTGCAGAAGCACACCACCTAGGCCGTAGCTGCTAAAAAGGTACTTCCTGATACCCTTCCCTTCTTCTTAAGTTTGCGCATATTCTGATTTCCCCCATTCTTTTTTACCACAGTTATCACAGGTTTTCTGTATTTTCAATTATGCCCATTGCTTCCATCCATTTAAGTTCCTCCATCTTGGGGAGTAAAGGGAAGGGAATGCATCATGGTGTGGCTACACCGTGATGTTGTGCTCCCTCTTTCAGAACTATTTTGGGTAAAGGATCCCCTTTCAATATCCTAACCTCACCAAACACGCTGATTTCCTCTATGCACTTAATCAGGCCTAACTTGGTAACTACTGTTCGGCTGAGTACGTTTTCTCCATTTGATTTAACCACCACAACTGCCTTCTGGTGGACACTATCCCACGTTGACTTTGCAGAGTATTCTTAACTGGCTTGAGCTGAGGCTTTCTGACTAAGCAATCATAAGTAGCTTCAGACATCACTGATGTGTCTGCTCTTGAATTTTGAAAGATATTATCACATCCACATTTATAGCATTTTCCTTTGCTTTTTTGTTTGGTGGTCTAATTGCTGCTGCCACTCTCATATATTCTATCCACCTGAATGATTTCAGCTCCTCCACATGTCCTGCAGTGGTAGCTAAGTCTGGGTCAGATTTACTGAGGAAATACTTACAGCACAACGGCAGTCGCTATATTGTGACTTTTTTGCGGTCACAGATACCGACACATAAACGACCAAGACTGGTTCTAATTACGCAGTTAAAGAAATGAAACGCCCTCATTAGCAATTTCACGGTAGAAGACACCCATAAAAAAACGTCAGAAACAATATGGCACACTTATACATCCAGATCACCATACGCCAAGAAATGGATACAGAGCACAAGGAGCGAGAGAACCACGAGGTACAGTAGGTACAGTAATTCCTGAAAATGTAGGTGTTGTGACATGAACCGGGGTACTTTGCAACAACATTTGCGATTATTTGTTTTGCATCATTGACCCATATTTGACCCATAGCGACCGTTTAGTAAATCCAACAAAGATATTGCAACCCCATTGCAAATCCCAATCAGGAGAAGCATGAGGAATGCGAGGAATCTATCCAGGTCATTACCGATGGCTGGAAACAATTAACCGAGAGAACATTTAAACTAGTTGATTCTCTTTGTTTTTCGCTTGGACATTATTCTAGCTGTGATTCTTTGTACCCACTGTTGCCTATTGTTTCTCGCTCGTTGGAAATAGTATTTGTTCGTGTTCGTGTTTCTTATTTGTTTATTAGTATTCCAGTGTTTAGTTTATTTCCGTGTTTTTAGTACACGTTTTGGATTTTCCGTTTCGCTAGTTTTGTTTGTTTCTTCTCGTTGTTGCTTTTGGTTTGGTTATTAGTATTATTACGTGTCTTGTTCAGACACCGTTTTGTTTTCATTCCTGTCTAGCGTTTAAGCATTAAAATATTCTTAAACGCGTCACTGCTTCCGGATCTCTCTCTCTCTCGCCCGCAATTGGTTTCGCATCTGCATCAACCGGTCCTGACACCCAAAATCAACCAACAAATTGTTAAATGACCAAAAATGTACTGTTTTGCAATGGTTGTGTCAGTCTTCAGACTTGAACCTAATCATAACTGAAAACAGAGGTGTGTATAATTGTGACATGTAACATGAGTCATGTGTTTTTTTCACCAAAATGATGAAGTAAACTATTTAAATATTGCCTTGATGTAAACCCCACTATTTCACTCGGGAGGTTTAATGGAATATGGGAACATCTTGAGGAAACAATGTTTGCACCCTCAGATGCCCCTGGTTGCCAAAAATGGCTTCATATTCCTTGCTCATAATTCTACCATGCAGACTAATAATCCGACCCAGTAACTCCCACAAGATGGATGCACATACCATAATAGATCCACCAGCATGACTTCTCATCCTTCTGATGACTTCTCATCCTTCTTTCACGAGAAGGTTGAGGTCAGTCGCAACTCCTTCCCCCCAACCTTTCCCTCTCCCATCCCGCTACCTAAACCTCCCCTCCTCTGTCCTCCTTCTCACCCCTCCCTGACTCGGACATCCTTCAACTAGTTCTCTCCCACCGTCCCACCACCTGCCCTCTTGATCCCATTCCTTCCCCCCTCTTCCAGTCCATTGCTATGGACATCCTCCCCTTTGTCTCCAATGTCATTAACTCCTCTCTGTCCTCTGGCTCTGTCCCCTCCTCCCTCAAATGCGCTCAGGTTGTCCCCCTCCTCAAAAAACCCTCTCTGAGTCCTGCTGTCATCTCTAACTACCGACCTGTCTCTCTCCTCCCATTCCTCTCCAAAACGTTAGAGCGGGCTGTCTATAATCAACTGTCTGCTCATCTCTCACAGAACGACCTGCTTGATCCTAACCAATCTGGGTTCAGAGCAGGCCACTCCACAGAGACTGCTCTCCTTGCGGTCACTGAGGCTCTTCACGTCGCGAAGTCCCGATCCCTTAGCTCCGTCCTCCTCCTCCTCGACCTGTCGGCGGCATTCGACACCGTGGACCACCGGATCCTGCTCTCATCTCTCGTCGAGATGGGAATCTCTGGATCTGCATTGACATGGTTCGAGTCCTACCTGGCTGACCGGTCCTACCAGGTGGCCTGGAGAGGATCCCTCTCCTCTCCCCGCACCCTCTCTACCGGTGTCCCGCAGGGTTCGGTGCTAGGCCCTGTCCTATTTTCTCTGTACACCAAGTCACTTGGCTCTGTTATTTCTGCTCATGGTTTTTCCTATCACTGTTATGCTGATGACACTCAACTCTTTCTCTCCTACCCTCCATCTGATACCCAGGTCCCGGCACGGATCTCTGCATGCCTGGCTGACATCTCCGCATGGATGTCCACCCACCACCTGAAGCTGAACCTGCGGAAGACAGAGCTGCTCTTCTTCCCAGCGAAGGGCTCCCCGATGATTGATGCGTCAATCACCGTGGAAGGCTCCATAGTGTCTCCGTCCCAGTCTGCCAGGAGTCTTGGGGTAACCCTGGACAACCAGCTGTGCTTCTCGAGCCATATTGCAGCGATCACTCGGACCTGCCGTTTCTCCCTCCATAACATCCGAAGGATCCGACCGTTCCTCACCCAAGAGGCCACTCAACTCCTGGTCCAGGCCCTGGTGATCTCACGTCTGGACTACTGCAATTCCTTGCTGGTAGGCCTTCCGGCCTGTGCCATCAAGCCACTGCAACTAGTCCAGAACGCTGCTGCTCGCCTGGTGTTCAACCAGCCGAAGTTCACCCACGTCACCCCTCTACTCTCCTCTCTGCACTGGCTCCCCATCGCAGCACGCATCAGATTCAAGTCACTGGTGCTTGCTTTTCAAGCGGCCAGAGGTACTGCTCCCCCATACCTCCAGTCACTCATCATGCCCTACACCCCGTCCAGACCCCTCCGCTCCGCCTCCGCTGGCAGACTGACTGCCCCATCCCTCCGGGCGGCTGGCAGCCGCTCCTCGCGGTCTCGCCTCTTCTCTGTCCTGGTCCCTCATTGGTGGAATGACCTCCCGCAATCGGTCAGGACTGCGGAATCACTTCCAATCCTCCGCAAGAGACTCAAAACCCACCTCTTCAGACTCCACTACCACTGAACACTGTCCATCTAGTCAATCTGTCGTCACCACTGTTTACTTGTTCTACTCAAAAAAAAGAAAAAAAAAAAAGAAAGACCCACTAACCTTTTCTTTCCCAATGTTACAGGTATGATATGCAGACACCTGCAATGATGTCTACTGCCGCTTTACTGCACTGATCTTGTGCGCTAACTGATTGTTCTTACCTTGTATTAATGCACATCTTGTAAGTCGCTCTGGATAAGAGTGTCTGCTAAATGCTTAAAATGTAAAATGTAAAAATGGAACAGGCAATGTGGGTTGAAGGCTTACATTGGTTTTCTCCAAACATAAACCTATCCAGATGTAGGAACAAGAGTAAAAGACAACTCATCAGACCATATTACTTTCTTCCACTGCTTAGAAGTCAAGGTTTTGTGCTCATTACCCCAGGTTATGCATGGTTGTGCATTGGCCTAGGTTACAAACAGTTTCCGAATGGCAGCCCTACCATAAATATCAGCTTTGTGAAGCTCATGACATACAGACTTTGTCGAGACTAGGTCACGAGCAGAGATGGCCAGTATTTCTGTTACTTGTATTTGAAATACGTATTTCAATTACTTTTGAGTATTTCGGAATTTGTATTTGACAGGACTGAAAAAAATCAAATGTCATTTGTAACAAGATACTTTAGGGTGGAGTAATTTTGTATTTTCAAAATACTCAAAATACTTTATCCATGATTCAAAGAACATAAAAAAAGAACAACAGTACACTTAGACACACTCACACAGTGATTTTTAGACCCACTCTCTGTCGGTTGGACAAGGCAGTGAATGCATGCACACGTGGATGCATGCATGTATCTGGTCGCAGGCAGCTATTGAGAATTTGGCGCTTGTTTTCACACAAGCCTACTCACAGTATTCTAAGTGGCGTTTTGAGAAATCGTGACGTGACGTGGAAAGTTAGAAAAGACGATTTCTCAAAACGCCACTTAGAATACTGTGAGTAGGCTTGTGTGAAAACAAGCGCCGAATTCTCAATAGCTGCCTGCGACCAGATACATGCATGCATCCATGTGACTCCAGAAACACTAGCTAGCATGTACAATTCATGCTGATTTGTTTGTAAGTTTGTACTGTACTATTTTCAGTATTTTTCTTTTATATACAAATAGCATCAAAGATAAGAAATTGGTTGTCAATAGCCCAAACAACCAAAATGGAGGGAGTAATGTGGGCAAACTAATTAGGAGATGCTAAAGATGTGATTGTGCCTCTAACACTTAACACACGGAGATAGCCTATGTGATTTTGCCTTTTTGCTCATATTCATAGAGAAAGGCAGCCACCTATTCATATGTTGGCCTACGATAGCCAATTGGAGACAAGTTTTTTTTTCTCCTGTATTTTGAAAATACAAAATACATGTATTTTATCTTATACATTTTCTGGCACCATTATTTTGTATTTTGATCTGATACATTTATTTGAGGGGTATTTTGTATTTTGTAACAAGATACATTTTGATGTATCTTTGCCCATCTCTGGTCACGAGGTGTATATTCAGTTCTGTGGTCATTTTTGAGGCCATGTTAATTGTCCATCTATCCCTGTTGGTGAGCTTTGACTTACGACTACTGTTACTCTTTCCAGATACATTTATTTTTTGTTCGTCGAATGACACTGTTCCCCTTGACACATTAAATAATTTCGCCGTTTCTGTGACTGACGCACCTGCAATTCAGGCACCAACTGTTTGACCTCTTATGAGGACATAATGAGAAACATGTTTAAGAATGTTCAGTACATTAATGATTGTTTGGTCATACACTCGCTATCAAGGAATCTGTGTTGGCAATGGTTGACCTGTCATAGGGAGAAGCCTGGTTGGTGTGGTGGCTTGTTCTTTCTAAATTGAATAATGGGTAATTAAACCCACATGGAGAACACTAAGTAGTGTGTAGCATAAATGCAGGTCATAGCAAGGTTCCCTAAACTTCACGGTTGAAGGGGGAGCTGAAGCTTGTCAGGTACCAAAGTGAAAATCTGAAAAAACGGATGAGTTAAGCAATACGGAAAAATGTTCCAGTGTTTTCTCTCTTCTTTATCAGTAAAGGTCTATGGTACATTAATAGGGTGAGTGCTCTCCTGCTCCATTGAAGCTGAAAGCCCAATGTCTGGGCTTAGCATGCCACCAGTCTCCAGTTTGGAGTTCCAGGTCCAGGTTATAGCATACAGTACTCAAGTTAACGGGGCTTAAGAAGAGGGTACCATACAGTACAGTACAGTAAAAAACATATCACAGAGACCCAAGATTTTAGCCTTCAGAGTCTGGCAAGTCTGCAATGTTTGAGAAAGAAAGTTGTACAATAAACATTGCACGAGTTGTGTAATTGAGTTGTGTAATGGAGCAGGGTGCTTATAATATTCTGCTGATTTACTACCTTTCATCATTTCAAATTATAAGCAGGGTTAGGGTCAAATTAATTTAAATTTAAATATCAGTCAATTAAAATTTCACATAATGTTCTATGAGGGATTTTTAATTAATTTAATTGACTCAAACCCTGGTTACAAAATACAGTACTTTTGACTTAATCTTTTGAATAAATCTAAAACTGTTTGGGTTTACTCTGAATGACATTGGGTGTAAACATTCAATTTAAGTCAGTTTAATTTCAGTATAAATGTTGAGCAGCATCAATAGTATCAGGTCTCTCCTGTCCTTGCGTGCTTTCAGCACAGAGCAGGTCCTGCTCAGCGTCCAACCCAGAGATGGTGTCATGGCAATGTCCAACCTGCACACCTCACCAAGGCTCTGCCCAGGCATACAGTAGTTCACATTTTTAAAATTAAAGTTTTAAAAGTTTAAAAGTTCAAATTAAAGTTTTCATACCTGTCACCTTAAAAACATTAAGAAAAAATATGGAGAATTATGCAATCACATACAATATGGGCACCAAAAATACTCCAGCAACTGCTCACAACTGACTGCAAGGCCTTCCCACACATATGGGATCAGCCACATGCTACAGAAACATAACCTAAACACTCAGGTACACATGGAGCTTTCAAGATGACATGACCCCACTCCCTACCTAAAATATTTCACTGCACAGTCCCATAAACCAATCACTGTCCCTCTAGCAGAAACACAGGTGAATGAACGTATACAGTAGGCTTACAGTGCAGAACCCTCTCAATTTATCCAAAAGACACAAGAAACTCAATCGTACACAAATCAAACATGTTGGAATGACATAACATAGCCAATGTTTTGACTGAAAATAGTCTGACTGATCTACTTTTTTGTTGAAGACATTCGACATTCACTGTGACATATGTTTGTCTTTAGGATTTAAATGCATAGCATCTTAAACAGACTAAATAAAGAAGGTACAAAATACGAAAATACTGAAACACATGGCTTCCACACCAATGGGGCTTAGCCTCTTCCTGTCAGTCCCCTAGTGGTATGGCACCAGTGCTATGAGATTTATAATAATTCACAATTCATAAATATCATTAATTGTAATTATTACTGACATTTTGTTTCTTGGTGCCATTCCCTTGTAAATTGTTATGAGTCTGGGAAACTCATCATACCAATCCTTAATTTATGACTGATTATGATCATAAAATTGTGGGGCATTTCCCCATTACACCGAAATGCAAACACTAAACTTGGGGGGGGGGTTACAACTCTCCCATCAATAAAAGTCGTAAATCTTTGCTTTCTTTGTTCAATTTCAGCTAAAAGAAAATTGCATTCTCTGGGATGTGTACAATAATTCATATAAGTTTTTGTCATTCTCAAGTTCAACTCATGTCCTCCTTGTCTGTCTCTGTGTGTGCCCGCATTCTCCACCATATATAGCAAGATGGCAGGGGTGGCCAGCATGCCAGGTGGTGAGTGGATGAAAGACCAAACCAAAAAGTGGAGTTCCAATAGGCTAACGGCCAATTTATTATCTTTCTACAATGAAAATAAAAAACAGGAAGATACAGCAGTTAAATCAAAACTATGCAATAGAGGGGAAACAGCAACCAAAAACCAGCACTTCTGCCTCCATGCCCCAAAACTCTACAATCAGGCTGTTTATAATGGCTTTTATAATGGCTTAATGAAGGCAATGGCTCACAGCTGAGTTGATTGCTCATTAGCCTAAGGTGAGTCTGCCTGTAAGTGAGGCCGCTGCTGTCCAAGGTCCTGTAGTCCTCTCCAGGTTGTGGGAGGGAACAGGAACACCTGACAGCAGCTAAAAGGGAGGGGCAGCCCTCTCTACTCCTCCCTCCACCTCGCTCAGTGTCACCTACCCTCCTGCTCAGCTCTGACTAAGGTGGAAATCTCCAGAAACTGGGGCCCCCAGAGAGACTGGGGATAGCAGGCGACATCGACAGGTGAGGCGATAGCCAGGCAGTGGTGGAGCCAGCACACCAGGTCACAGCATGCAATGTCCACCAGGGCTCGAGGCTGACTCCAAATTGACCCCAGCCGCTATACACAGCAGTTCTCCCTGCATCTGCATCTCTGTGTGTGTTTTCTTTTTCTGCTGATAATTTCAAAGTCATTCCTCCAAAAGTCATCATTGCCAGGGTTGGTGAGGATGTGGTCTTGCTAGCCCAACTGGCCCCTAAAAGTGATGCTTTGGGAATGGCCGTGAAGTGGAGAAAATCAAACAGTACAATTAACAAATATGATAAACTGACAGAGAACACTGAGAATGTGCTTGCGGCATACAGGGGCAAGACAAGCCTGTTCAAAGATGAACTGGAGAATGGGAATGTCTCTCTGAGGCTGATTAATGTCCAAGTCTCAGATATTGATAATTACAGTTGTTCTGTCACTTCCCTGGCATGGACTACGGAATCGGAGCTTACTAATTAAGTTTCACGTCATTGGTAAGTTAAATGTGGTTAGACCAATCAATCAATCAAAAATGTATTCATTGCAGCACAGTTTTACGATTAAATTGTCACAAAGTTCCGCAAAAAATGCTTTTCGGGGAATTGAAAAACCAGTAAACGCATAAAACCCAGAGCCAATTGGAAAAAAAACAGGAAGATTATTCTCTGACCCTGGGAAAAGATGCATTATCCTTTCAAAATAATGAAAAGATCATTTGAACAATGGACTTGTTTAATGGGGCTTTTAATTTAGGCCTGATTTAAATACTAGCACTCTCATTTAAAATCTGGACCAATCAAGCAGGACTTCTGGGGAAAAAATGAGAGCCTTGGCCTTGGCTTGGTCTTGTTTCCTGACTCATTACTTTCATTTCATGCTTTTATTGACAGGTGTTGGAAACCCACCACTCGTCTCCTTGGCTGCACCCAATGATGGCATCAGATTCACGTGCTTCTCCAGTGGCTGGTGCCCATTTCTTCTGTCCATCTGAGCAGAGGGCGAGGATAGATCTGACCACCAAAGCCCAGACTGTGGTGATTAGACCTGGGAGGAGCAAAGAAGGAAAGAGAGCAAACGGAAAAGAAAATAATGGCCAAAGGCCGTAACACACACACACACATGCATACACACACACATGCACACATATGCATGCACATACACACACTCACACACACACACTACGGGCTGTTCTATAACCGGTCAATGTTTGGGGCTGGATGGGTTCCTCTCTCAGGTCTGGACAGGTCTCACTGAAGCCTCTGTACAGGAGAGGGGGAGAGGGGAATCATGTGTTTGGGCTTACCCCACCCTCTCTCTCTCTCTCTCTCTCTCTCTTTGTGCATGCTGGGAGTTCTGGGTGGGAGGTGTTGTTGGCAGTAGGTGAGAGCATAGGGCATGATAATATGTGTTATGCTTCACACATGAATAAAGCGGTGGTGGTGTTCATGAAGGAAGAGAAATGCGTAAATCGGTTGATTGAGAATGGTGTGATTGTTCGTGATCTTTACGTACAGGTTTCACCTTTAGCAGTCTACAAATATTACAGTTTCAGGAGTTCCAGCTTTTATCCCAAATGAGCTATTAGGGCACGAACTCCAAAGGTTTGGAAAGTTTGCGAGTGCTTTTAAAACTATGAGTCTCGGGTGTAAAGATTCAGATTCAGATTCAGATTCAGATTTCTTTATTGTTACATCTGTGATACTACGTACACCAGAGTAAAAATCTTGGGCCAGGCCCCTCAACATCGCAGCATCAGAATACACACAGAATATCACACTTTGTAAACAAAATAGAAATAGAATAGATAAATAATATATAAAATATAAGGTAACAAAATAATTTTAAGTAGGATCCGAAGATCAAACATATGTAGTCTCTGAGAAGACAGGCATACATGTTTCTGGATTCACAAACACAGTCTTTAGATGTGTCTTTCAGGGTTAAACACGGGGATGGACATTATATGGTCTATGCCAGTTCTGGCAGTATGAAGTGCTTTGAGTGTGGTGACATGGGTCATAAACGCTTTGCATGTCCACATAGGCAGCGAGCGCAGTGCTGCGACTGATAATACCTTGTCCTCTGGGAACAACAGTGGGGAAGGGATTGTGGAGCAGGCTGTCAAAGTTCCGTCACAGCCAGAGGAGACGCAAACTCCTCCGGTTGTAGGGGGGAAATGTGCCTCTCCGTCATCAGTGCCATTGATAAAGACGGGAGGTGCGGGTAATACTGCGTCCTCTGGGAACAACAGTGGGGAAGGGATCGTGTAGCAGGCTGTCAAAGTTCCGTCACAGCCAGAGGAGTCGCAAACTCCTCCGGTTGTAGGGGGGAAATGCGCCTCTCCGTCATCAGTTTTAAAGACGAGCGGTGCGCAGTGTGAAATCGGGGCTGTACCTGGGGCTAATGATGCGGTGGCATCCAATAGTTCTGCAGGTCTAGGGGGGCCTGTGCCCGCTAACAGTGTAGCAGGTAGCAAAGGAAGTGCTGTGGCTGAGCCAGTCGTTCCTAGCAGCCAGGCTGATGTTGAGGAAATGGACTATGATTCAGAGGCAGAGAGTGTATCTTTGTTTGATATTGGTAAGAATGGCGATGTGTAGTCATTAGAGGAAATAAATGATTTTTTGGATGAGACTTTTGGCAAGTCATTAAAGGTGACAGATTGTTTTCAGGTTGCTGATATTTTTTTAGATCCGTCAGCATTCTGCAAAAACTTGTTGGATTTGATGTGTTGGATGAAAAGAAAAGATTCTGTCTAAAAAAGCACGTCACTGTATTGAGGAAGAAAAGGTGAAGAAGACCAAGTAGTAATCTTAGCAATGATAATGATCATGTGTAACCGGTCTTGGTTGTGCCCTGCAGCGAGTTTCGAACCGAGGGGGATCTCCGACGTGACAAGAGAGCGATTAAGCTCGCGGAGCTAAAGACTCAAGTCCCCAACTCCGGGAACTAATCGTACTCTTAATCGCAGCGGGCGCTCACGTACCAGAGCTCACCCGCTACATTCTCCCCCCCGAAACTTCTGCGGCAGCAACCACGGCCCGACTGATTGACATCAGTCGTGGCATCCGAGTCACGGCACCAATGTGACGGTGTTGGTTCTGCCTGCAGCGAGTTTCGAACCGAGGGGATCTCCAACGCGACAAGAGAGCGATTAAGCTCGCCGAGCTAAAGACTCAAGTCTCTAACTCCGGGAACTAATCGTACTCTTATCCACGTCACTCCGCAGCGGGTGCTCACCAGAGCCCATCCGCTACACATGCACCACAAGGTGTACTCTTTCTACCTGTTTTCATTGTTTTATTCTTTCTTCTTCTCTATTCACAACCTAATGCAAGGGCTAAGAGTTGGTTCTTTAAATATAAATGGTGGGAGAGATAGACTGAAAAGAGCTCTAGTTAAAGAGGTTGCTAAAAAAACCTGAAAAAGTTGGATGTAATTTTACTCCAGGAAACACATAGTGACCAAGACAACAAAATAGATTGGGGCTTATGGTGGGAGGGTTCGACATCCTAAGCCATGGAACTAACTTAAGTGGGGGGGGTAGCTATACTCTTTGCTGCTGGCTTGGATGTAAATATACATTCTACTACCGAGCTAGTGAGGGGGCGGGCGTTGCTGGTAAGAGTAGAGATAGAGGGTTTTGACTTTTCCTTTATTAATGTATATGCTCCCAATCAGGGCTCTGATAGATTATTATTTTTTAGGAAATGAAGGGAGGAGTTGGTGCAGTTTAACATAGACTATACAGTAATGGGTGGGGATTGGAACTGTACGCTCTAGTTTACCCTTTCCATGGCACTTTCAAAGAGACTAAGAGACTATCTGGAACTATTGGTGCACATGGACCAGACTTACTGTGTTCCAGGAAGGACTATCATGGACAATCTTTTTCTTGTTAGAGATATTTTAGATATATGTGAATTTGATGATATGGACCTTGGAATTTTATCTCTTGATCAAGAAAAGGCATTTGTGGACCATGGCTATTTATTCTCTGTTCTTAAGGCTTTTGGTTTTGGGGAAGGGTTCACAGGGTACAGGCTTTGGTGGATAGTCTTGGGATTTATGAAAAGGCCTTGACTGCTAAGGTAAACTGGCCTTACAGGTGGGGCTGTATGAAGCGGATCTTACTGGACTTACCCCATTTTATAGTTCTGGTCTGCAGGCATGGCAGGTCCTGAAGGCTACCAGAGACCATAATGCACCATCTGGATTGTGTCTGTTTGAGGAGCCACTATTTTACAACAGTTTCATTGAAACACAGACTCTGTCTTTTGTCTGGTATTTAACCAGCCAAAGTTCACCCACGTCACCCCTCTACTCTCCTCTCTGCACTGGCTCCCCATCGCAGCACGCATCAGATTCAAATCACTGGTGCTTGCTTTTCAAGCGGCCAGAGGTACTGCTCCCCCATACCTCCAGTCACTCATCACTCCCTACACCCCTCCCAGACCCCTCCGCTCCGCCTCCTCTGGTAAACTGACTGTCCCTTCCCTCCGGGCGCCTGGCAGCCGGTCCTCGCATTTCGCCTCTTCTCTGTCCTGATCCCTTGATGATGGAACGACCTTCCGCGTTTCGGTCAGGACCGCGGAATCACTTGCGATCTTCTGCAAGAGACTCAAAACCCACCTCTTCAGACTCCACTACCACTGAACTCTGTCCATCTAGCTAAATTGTCTTCACCACTGTTTACTTGTTCAACACTATACTCCAAAAAATAATAATAATAATAATTACACTAACCTTTTCCTTCCCGGTGTTACAGGTATGGTACGCAGATGCCTGCAATGATGTCTATTGCTGTATTACTGCACTGATCTTGTGCGCTAACTATGATTGTTCCTACCATGTATTAATGCACATCTTGTAAGTCACTCTGGATAAGAGCGTCTGCTAAATGCTTAAAATGTAAAATGTAAAATGAGCAGGCTTCCAGGTCCTCCCAGCAGATAATCAAGGGTTCCTGGGGTCCCCTAGGCATAGGGACTGCCTGCCTCTTTGCCGTGCCGTGTTTTTTCCTTGACATTTTTAGGAGGGGAAAAAAACTATGAATATGTCCACATAAAAAAATAATTTTTAGGAGGGGAAATAAACTATGAATATGTCCACAAAAAAAAGATTATTTTTTTTTGTTGAGGAAAGGCCCGATCCACTCAAACCACCTGGGACAAAACTTGCCACCTGGGCCTGCATTCTCCACTATATGTAGCAAGGTGGCAGGGGTGGCCACCAAGCCAGGTGGTGAGTGGATGAAAGACCAACCATGTCTGTGCAAGGTGTACTTTTGGAGATTGGTGTAGTAGTAGTGAAAATCAGGTGTAAATAGACATTTTTAGGCCTTGACAGGAAGGGGTTCAAAACAAGTACAGTTGTATTCCATTATAGTCTATGTTTTTACATCACACCACCTTTGCTGCCACACTGTCTTCTGTTCAATTTCTCAGCTTGTGGTGATTTCTGCTTTGTCTTGTGGTTATTTTGACCCTGCCAAGAAAGATATTTGTTCAGTTTTGTGAATGAACCCTTCGCAGATGTGTAAAAACCATTTAGGTCTCTAAAAACATCCCCAGGTCTATTTCTGATGGTTATCAGGGTTGGAGGAGATAAGCTTGTGGTGGACATTAAGAACTGCTTTATTTTTCAGCACCTGTTAAGAAGCTTCACTTTACCCCTGTGTCTGTTCTGGGGGTACACTGAGCAAATCACCGATTTGGCACAGTAACAGCGACAACATTCCAGTCTCCAGTTACAGGAACTCGCCCCTCCACAAACCCACTGGCTCACCCACCCTCTCCAACCCCAGGACATTCCTCTGCCGTGGGCCCCAATCAATTCCGCATTACCATGCTGCTTCCCCACGGATCAACATTCACCAAACATGCATTTCTCCACTTCCGGGTGGGATAGGTTTACCCCAAAGCCTCCAAATGACAAGGACAAAGCCAAGATAATAGTCTAACCAGCTTTTAGTGGGACATTACTAATTTGTTTGTTTATGAACCCATTAGCCTACTTGGACTATACTTCCTGGCTTCATAATACACAGGCACAACACATAAACAGAAATTTGGACCACAAATTAATGCATTGCATTACATACAGTACATCAAATGGACAAAAATTATGGAAAAGTAGAATACAATTACAATAAAAATGTAAATAAAAACTATTGGTCATATCAGTACATCAGGTGGCCATGTGGCAGAATGTTAAGGGAAGAGGTCCCGAGACCAGAAGGTCGAACCCCAGGTGAGCCACTATCATACCCTGGACAAAGGTCCTTTACCTGAGCAGCTTGGGTAAACACCCAGCTGTAAAAATGGATCATGTGTAAAAATGTGAGCTATGCAGGACACCCTGGACAGCTAAGCTAATAATGTCATGGAGGAACACTGCATATTTGCACATTGTGTGGAAGAATGTGGAAGTTAAATACAAACAGGTTTTTGTCTAAATATTCCACAAGTACAGCCATACAAAAAAGCTAAGAACTCAAGATGTGCATCTAACACTTAAGGGAAGAAATTACTTCACGACACAATTGCAACTATTCCTCTCCAACGTAAATATACATATTTAAATTTACGATGAATAAAATAACAGTGTAATGACTTGTTTTCTAGTTTCTTCATAATGATTTGTGGAAATCTAATGAACATGCTTCTTTCTTTGGTAATATCCAGAGTGACCTACAGTACAAGGCCATCAGGAAAATATGTGTTAAATACATGCAGTATTGAAGGAGCAACAAGAACACATGCATCAGCACAGTGAATACATTTTTAGGAAAAGTGGGGAATTTTCCTCCAAATATTGGGGCTTTGAACAATCCAAGGGGTAAATTATGAAGGACAAATCTACTGGAGTCAATGGTAGATGGGAGATTTTAAAATGAGGTACATAACAAAATATTATGACCCTACTGAAGATGACAGCTTTTGAGAAGTGTTTTGGGGAGAATTCCAAAGATTCTAGCACACTGTCAGTCCTTTGCTTGTCTTTTAGGGAACTGCTTTCATTTGTTTGGAGTTTATTTTACTGACGATGATATTTATCTTCTTTTTTGTCCAAGTACTTTGTTATTTTGTTTTTCAAACTCTGTACATGGTCCAAAAAAAGTATGTTTTATTAATAAGTCAATGAACATTCATTTTTGTGTGTAGTTTTCTGTTACTGCGAAAGCCACTCCCATAAACTAAATCTGAATTAAAATGAAATATTTGGAATAGTTAAATATAAATCATCCTCATGAATTTCTAAATGTCACTCACGCTCACCTGACTGGGGTTAAAGGTCAGTTTGGGTTGTGTGACACCAGGTGGCCCCTTCTACCAATGGGGAGTCATTGAGGTTAAAGCTGAGTTTGGGATATGTGACAGCAGGTAGCTCATTCCACCAATGGGGGGCCATTGAGGTTAAAAGTTACAGGTGTTTGCATGGAGGGAGGAGCAGCCAGGTGACTGAAGGTTGCTGAGTTGAGAGCTTATGCAGGTATGTAAGGTACAATGATTGACTGCAGATAGGATGCAGCCCTTAACTACTCAGTGGATGATTGTTTTACCAGGGTCTTCAGTTTGGTATGAAACACAGGGAAGACGGGGCCATATTTTGGGAAGTTGAAGACCAGCTGAGTAGCAGCTTTGTGAATAAGTTGAAACTGCACAGATGTGCTGTAGTCTCTGTGGGACAGTTCAAGGGCTTGAACCAGGAGGCTGGGGGAGTAAGTGATAGGATTACTCTAATATTGTTGTGGAAAAACAGGAGAGAGTGTTCACTGGAGTGAAGGGGTTAAATAAGATTTGAAACAGAGCAACAGCTGTTCAACTCCAGAACAGCAACAGCAGCCCTCAATCTGCTCAGAAACCATTTGACTTAGCGGCCCTTACAATTTGCCCAGGCAATTTGTTCCAGGTAATTGGAGTTGGATTTTCACCAGTGGATGAATGCATCCTCAAAACCATTAAAGTGGGCTGACCTGGATGCCATATCAAAGCCTGTTTACACCTCGATCTCTAACACATTTCATAGATGCATATTCCAAACACACAAAGCAAGGCACAAGATTGGCATCTCAGATGAATTTCCAGCTTCCCTGCCTCAGAGAGGGAACAGAATAATTCTGGCCCACTGAATGTATGCAGATCCTTTTGTGGAAGCATTATAGCATTCTCCTAATTCTACTTCAAGACAAAGAAATAAACCATGTACCATTCAATCCCTTAATACAAAAACAAACATTTGCCAATAAATAGATAGAATAAATACTCTTGTGAATTCCATTTCAATCTGTTGCCAGCACAGCTTTTAATTTTATGAATAACCCATGCTGCACATCTGCCTCTTAATTGCACATTCCTAAACAGGTATTTATTTACATTTTTGTATAATTTTTCTCCCATTTTCTCCCAATTTAGTAGTCAATTACACCCTCTATTTGTCATGTCAATCCCACCCTCGTATTGTGAGTTTGCTGCCGTAGCCCTGTGATCGGCAGTGACAAAGGCAAAGTATTGTCTCCTCCGAGACGGCACTCGCCAAGCCGTCGACCGTAACTCTGGTACTCCAGAGCCACTCCTATACGCAGCAAACTCATGTCGGCTTCCCTCCCCCCTCCCTGGGGCAGACAGCCAATTGCCGCCCCCTAGTGGCACTCCTGACCAGAGCCGACTTAGGCACGACCGGTGGAATCTAACTCCGTCACAGTGGCCTTTTAAATGCAAGCACTGATAACTGCCTGTACACTATTTTGATTGCAGACTACCAGAATTCAGCCCTGTTTTATCATTTTTCCCTTCTACCCCATATGCTCAGGAAGGGTATTATTTTATTCATTCAAGGCATCAGACAGGCTGTCCTCTTTGATTCCTGCTTGGGCAGCAGTGAAGAAAAGTTAGTCTCCTCTGTTGATTGTCCATGAATATGAAATCACTGGAAATGCTGTGCTGAACCAGCCCTGATTGCTTTTCACCAGAAAAAAAGGCTGCCAGCCAACTGAATGTAAAGCAGGGTCTGAAGGTGTGATTTCCCTCAGATAGATTTGCACTTCAAAATGGGACCCAATCTTTGTCTGAAAACATGGGTGACTGTAGAATCAAACAGGATGGAGGTTTACACATTTCGATGGGAGTCATCGTTTTGCTGGAAGTGCCAATTGCCAGATGGTAGTCAGTGATGGTAGCCATCCCTCTGGTAAATCGTGGGCACCTGATTTACTTATTCAATTCCATAGATTTTCTAATAAATGCAAATACAATTTGCTGTGCTTTTTGTAAATGATTGGGGTTGCCCAATTGTCTTAAAATTGTTTTAATAAAAAATATAACAATGTATACAAAAAATGTTATTGGATGTGGAATCCTCCATATGGTTATTCATCTATGCTCAAAAACCATAATAGATACTCCCTCTCTGAGCTATTATATTTAAGTATAATTTCAATTTCAATTCAATTCAATTTAATGAAAAAAACTGTTGAGGAGTACAGTCAGAAATAAATAAATATGCATAAATAAATATGAAATAAATATGCTAATCTTTCCTCTTGTAACTTATATGACTGCATTGAGTTTAATATTAACAAATGTATTCAAATCAATGAATAACAATGTAAAGATGATTTATTGATCAATTGGAAAGACAACGGAAACAAATGAGATTGTTTGAGTTATAGGATTAAACATTCTATTCATTCTTGTGTGCAATTTTATTTGGGGGTTACATTTTTTCCATAAACTACTATATATGAACAATACGTTTAAAAATAAACAACACAGTCCAAAATATTCGTGAGTCTGCTATCGCTAAGTCAATTATTATTATTATTATTATTATTAATAATAATAATAATAATATATATATATAATATAATAAATGCATTTTATATAGTAAGTACTTTTCTCATACCTAAACCAAATACGGAGTACAATAAACACAAATTTACAAGTAATAATGCCCAATGCCCAGTCCATTTCCTCCAAACCAATGGACTGAATCCATTGCTGAATGAGTAAGAGATTATTTTGTAAAATAATGAAAACATACCTGATTGTGGTGGCTGAGCAGGTGAAGACATTTGTGTGACATGACAGCAGTCATATTTTAACATACCTGAAAGACACATGGAGCTTTCTAGTGTGAGGGTTGTTTTAGCTCATTATGAATGATCTGGTCTAAGTCACACTTCACTTCTACCCTAGTTTTTTTGCGGTAAATAGACTGGCAGTTCAATGCTATTTTTTGTGTTGGGAAAGATGGTGTTTAATTTGGTCCCTGCTACCTAAACACATAGAAAATGACTAACTGTATTTTTGACAGGTGTCAAGGTCTCCTTTCTGGATGTTGCACTCAGGGCCGCGTTAAGCCTCCCCGGGGCCCAGGGCTAACACACCTCCCGGGGCCCTATGTCCACGATTTTCAACTGGAAAAGAAAAAGTTACCAGGCCTGGCAACGATAAAGACATGCCGCAAATTCAACATATAGGCCTATGACAAAGGATATCAGAAGTAGATAGTGAATATGTTACAGAATGAGACCTCCAATTGAAAACTTTGAACGTTGTAATGTATTAAAAGCCGTCAAAGAGTACCGACTCTTATATTACAGTGCTCTCAAAATATTCACATCTGTTACCCGAACGCATGAGTTCAAGTTAAAGTCATGACCAACCTTGCCCAGCATAGCAGGATAATATGAAAGGGAGTAGTAGCCTAGTGTACAAAGTAAGCCTACAAACCAGAAATTTTACCACAAATGGCAATGCACAAAACAATACACTTCCCGTTCAACCACTAGCACCAACAAAACAAGCATTGATATAAATTATTTAATGTTACTCACCTATAGGACAAAGTATCATACTTTGTGTAAGGTAATTGAGCTACCGTTTTAATTTCAACACGTAGCATTAACACCTGCATGTATACAGCAAATTACAGGCCAACTTGCTAGAGAACATTAGGCTATTAAATTGCGTTGTTGTTGTTGTTCAGCTAGCTAACGTTACTTACTTAGCAACACAACTAAGCTATTCGGTCATGCAAAATTAGCCCACTTCGTTTTATTCAGTCAAATTCAAATTAAGATGAATTTATCTGAAATAGTTTGTTGACAGCTATAAAATGGTGGTTGCTTGTTTTTTTTGCAGCGAAACCCGTTATAAATAGTAATTTATTACTTTCTGGTTGGACATCTCAGGTTATAGCTCTGGCTAAGTGCATTTCTCTCACCAATTTCAGCAACTAAAGTATCAAAATGTTATCGCACGTGAAATTGGCATAGGTCATTTTCTAATTTCACTAAAGCAGAACGACAGCGCGCATACATGTAGCGACGTGATTGCGCCGCGCGACAGGTTTACCTCTGCTCGTGATGCTACAGCAACAGATGAAAGTCCTCCGACACACCGAGTTGGACCGATGGCGATTTCCACTTATAGAATCGAGCTCCCGAGACAAAGCCGTCCTTACGCAAAATGGAACAGACTATACAAACACACTCTCACTGACACTGATTGTTGCGACAGGACAATGTGGACTACTACAGGTGAGAAAGTGAACCAAAATGTACAGTAACAGTCAAAACACCATAAACCCGCATTCAAAAAATCTACGTAGGCCTAAAGTAATCTGCTATTCCCAGGGCCCCATTGGCTGCAGCCCATGTTGCCCAATAGGTTAACGCGGGCCAGGTTGCACTTCAGGGTAGCATCTTTTTAAATCTAAATACAAATACCCATTCATAAAGGAACCAAAATAAGCAATGATTACCACTTTGGGCAAGCCTTTCAAAAGAAAAAAAAATCTGAATGATTCACCATACAGAATGTATTTTCTCCTAGCTTAGTCTGTTACAGGTTCAATGTCTATGACTGTAAGAGCCATCCAGCTAGCCAGGCTATGTTGATTAGCTTGCGTCACATAGTGACCCATGAGGCAATTTAAAGTGCATGCCGAAAACATTTTTGTTATAAAACAAAAAAATAACATATATCCTTACCAGAGTCAAGTTACTTGACAAATTGACTTCTTTCAATCAAGATAGAGGGGTAATGAAAAATAATGAAATTTCGACCTTTTCATGATGCATGCATGCATCAATTTAATTTACCGCTAGGTGTTCCAGATGACGTGCTGTAATTTCCCTGAAAGGATGCTATACAAGCCACACCAAAAAAGATTGGCTCAAATCTCTATGCCCTCTAGTGGTGAAGAAAGAAATATCTTACACATGAAGACAAAAGAATGTTATTAGTTCAACGAAACGCCAGCATGGACACGTGCCGTGCTCTCTCAACATTATCAGACTAAAATCTGAGGCCATCATTTTCCTTCTGGGCTTCTGTTGATCTTGTGTCTGATTGGCTGTCATTATCAAACAGGTAGGGATTTCCTAGGATTTTCACTGCAAGCTGAAAAGTATAGGGTCCTTTTGTGTTTGGCTGTGTTTTGGCAGATTTTCTTTTGGTGCTTAACCCACAACAAATATGAGTGCTTTGTGGCCCTAAATAGAAATGTATTATGAAAAGGAAAGTATATAATAAATATGTATGTTATGTTTATATGTAAATATATATGTTTACTGAAAATGACACAACCTACTTGTAACTCAATTGTGATCAAAAGTATGAATTATATTATACATAACAAATTATATTAAACATTATTTTATCAATATATAGTGAGCGTTCTCTAATGTCTGAATTCTTATATTGTTGACAGTGTTATATATTTTATTATGTTTATTAATAGTAAATCCTGTCTTCTTTTAACCTGCATGCCTTTGATATTTGAACAATTCTGAATGTATTTTGCAATAAACAAAGAATTAAGCTGCTGCCTTTACTTGACTCATGGTCAACAGCCTGCCTACATTTAATTGGCTTGCATTTAATTAATGCTTAACCCCTTAACTGTCACCCCCTATTTTTGACATTCTGGCCTATTTAGACATATCGAAATATAACTCAATATATAGCTCAAGAACTGTGATGGCCACATGCGTAAATTTTGTATTATTTGAAAGGAAGCACTTTGTAGTTTATGAGGGTGTCAAATAGCATATGAACACAACACAGCCTGAAGGACCAAATATCAAATATGCAACAAAATCAGCATTGTATAATTGTATTGTGGAGAAACTAACTCAACCTCAATAAAGGTGTCACATTTCATGATAGACCTGTGGATATGGATTTTTGTGCATGCCTTGTACACTAACTACAAATAAACAGACATCTAGACACAAGGGCTCATGAACTAGAGGCCTTTTAGTGAGTCATGTCACCAGTAAAAAAAAACAGCAACAGCTGTCAACATTAGCAAAGTAAATAAAATATATCAAAATATTGCACCAATATAAATCATATATAAATGACAAATATTTTTTAGCCAAGACAAAATTGCACTGCAAATTGTCTGCCCTCATTGCACAAGACTATTTACAGTGTCTGTTAGTGTTCTTTAGTCAGGTAACACAGGAAAAGCCATAGGTTATTCTGTTTGTGCCAACCATTGAAGCAGTCCCCCTTTGCTACAAAGCACAAGGGCACATCACAGGACATGACCTTGACAGACGTCTTCTGGCAAAGCCGGCATTTCCGCCTACCAGCTGACCAGTAACTACTCATTGCTCGTAAACAGGATCCTGGGTGTAGAACCGGGTCTTCTTTGGGGCTTAATTAATTAATCCAAATAAATTAAGAAAAAAATATAAAGTGTGTGCATTTCAGTACGATCCACACAAAGTTCATTCATGATAGTAAATACAAGCCAAAGGAAACCTTATATCATTGTAAAAGATATCCATGTGGCTAGAACCCTAGACCAATTTCCGCATATAAGGAGGTATCAAGTAGTATCAAGTATCAAGTATCAAGTAGCTTCAATTATGCCACTGGATCATGCCACACTATCATATTAGTGGTAGCGCTGGTTGGACATTCAGGGGGGCTGTTTGGAGATATTTATTGGAGAATGATGGAAGTGGGCTTATTTTGTAGCAAAGCTACCACAAGGATACAAAACTTTCCTATGTGAAACATACATGCATATTGTGACATTGTGGAAGGTGTCAAACAGGGAAATCAGGGCGATTACCGGCCACGCCTACTAGCAGAGCAGCCAGGGCACACACCTGTTGTAACATTTCCTAATTATACCTGTGTGCATAAAAACTGCTCTCTTAGCATTAGGTGCCTGGGAGTCGGGAGATGAACAAGGCCAGACATAGGAAACATGAAAACTGGACGCCGAGAAAGAAATACTGAAAAGTAGTACTCTATGTTAATAGTAATAGTTTTGCTAAAAGGTGGTTGTTTTTATTTTAATTTCTTATTTTAGTTTATTGCTTTTTTCTGGAACCCGTGAGGGGGAAGGCTGAAGACCTTTTGTTTATTTTGTTATTAACGGCGTTCTCTCTCCCTGTGGGGGATAATAATAAAATACGATCTGCTGGATTGACAATGTGCTGTTCTGTTCTGATCTGGGTTGTGTCGCATGGCGTGCGACAGACATATTTGCAGTTTTTTTGCGATGCGAAGCACATAGTAAGCATTGGAACTCTCTTTGGCTTGCTCTTGTGATAAAACAAGGTCATTCATTTTGTTCATTAGACCCTTGGTGATCAGGATGCCCACATTATCAACAATCTGTCATAATTTGGGACTTTTACACTTCACCGAAGGTAAGGAGCAGCTATTCTTCGAGAGTGCCCTGCCTTGATTTGGGACAGAATTGTTTGCAACATCCCAGTTAACGTGAATTGGCCTCCACTGCTGAAAAGATGAGGTTCCACCCAATATGTGAATATAATACATGTCAATATTTTTGGTACATTTAACCATGATATTTAAAGAAGAGCGTGCTATATGATAAGGACGGCCTGCCAGTGGTCCGGTGACAGTTAATTAGTATTCAGACCAGAAAATAAATAAAAATTCTATTAAAGGCCCACAATAACTCAAATACGTATCACAGTGGCATATTTGCCATTGCTGGAAGATCTAGCAGACCGTGCTTTGAGAAGAGAGCACATTTTTAAAGATAGGCAAGACATGTTTGCAGAAAATGAAGAATGGCTTATTGCCCAGAGAAGTTCATCTTCTTTATAGTACCTTTTGGCAGCATGTTTGAGTTTTTCCATTTTGCTTTGCTGTTGAGTCTAGGCAATGCGACTGTGAAAGAATCTGCAGTGGTGGGACACCATAGGCTTTGTCCCACCAGGAGTAGGACAGGTTTAAAGCAGTCAGGGTTCCTCAAGTTACTACTGCCTCAGTGTCCCCATAGCTACTTGCCGAGTAAATGTTATGACAGAGTGTCATAACATGGAGGTAAAGGCATTCATGTAGCAGGTGCCAACATAAATGCTTTTACCTCCTTAGTATCTTTTTCGATGTACATTTGTATGGGAGATTTTCATGGCCCCTATAGAGAGCAATGTCTCACAGCACTCACACCACTACCACAGTAAACAACTGACAGAATTTCCTGACCAGAAAAATAAGCCATAAACAGACCAAAATGGAGATCCCAAAAGGTAACTAGTTGTTGTCAGTGAGAGATACTGTGTGCCTCTCCTCCGATCGGCACTAGCTCTCCAGCAGTACTGTATGGCTTTTAGTGTGGAAAATAGTCACACACTTTTTCTTCGTGCGGGTGTGTCAGAGGAGTGTACGTAATTCAGCATGACAGCATTAGGTGAGGCGAGGGTACAGCAAGAGGGTCCTCAAGTGGCAATTCAAAAACAAAATGGGGGGAACATTTTTAAGAAATCAGTCACCTGATTTTTCACCATGGTCACATGATTTGGTCCATCAACATCAACAGGACAACATGTTGATGTACCAAATATCTTTCTGTACTCGCACAAGCTGTACTCTCCCAAACTGGGTTGAGGCCGACAGACCAAAGGCTTGAAGGGTCCTTTTTTACCAGTGTGCAGTGAACTTCCACAACAGACTGTCAGTAAACAAGTCTAGCCTCCTCGTACTCTGCGACGAGGGTTTACAGTTTTCCGCTTCACATTCTCATAACATAATATTTTTACATTATTGCATTTCGCAATATAAGACTACAGCCCCTCTCTTCTTTTTTACATCAACCAGATTGAAGCTATTAATTATTTTGAGTTCTTCCAAATTTAGACGTTTTTGTAAACACACAGAACCAACGCAGCTTTGGTGGTTTTGAGTGAAGCAGGAACAGTGAAACCCCAGCTTGGCAAGGCTTGAAGCGGCCTCCCCACTGCCCGCCACAGCCATTAAAGCAGCCGTGCTTTCAGCACTAGGGTGAGGTCGCCCCGTTCAGGAGCATCTGGAGGCAGGAGACCAGTGCTCTGGACCTCCATTTTTGGTCTGTTTACAACCTTCTTTTTGTGGTCAGGAAATTCTTTCACTTGTTTACTGAGGGGAATATAGAATGTATCCAGCTCTTTTTAGCTCTACTTGGGCACACTGTGCACACAAGTTAACAGATGTTTCTACTATGTGGAAGTGATGAGTTTTGTAGAGAGGGGCAAGGGTGGTAAATTAAACAAACATATACTGTGAGGTGTTAAAAACACAACATTATTCACACTCTTTTTTGAACTAAGCAACAATACAGGGATATCATTTTATTAGCCAACAAAATAAATGCTACTTCACAAAATGATGGGGTACTCGTGGGTGTCCGTTTTTCATTGAATTTGTTTATTATCTCATTGGTTCTCCCTTTGCTAATAGTAGTGCTTGTATCTGATGTGGTATTGACATTACAAGAGTGTTCATTTCACTCTGGGAAATCATATTCCACTCAGTGAGAAGTGCTTTAGGGTGATTTAGTCTTTAGGGTGTGTTTTGCCTTTTTTTTTTTTTGTGGTGGTGCTTCTGCCATATCTGTAACCTAACAGCAAATAGTTATCAAACAGTCATCAACAATTTAGTTTTTTAAATAAAAGTAACAATGAATGTCTCAATAGGGGTGATAGGCCTTAGGGGCTGAGTGTTTTCTGATTCATTAACATTGTTTTTTAAATGTAAAACTGCTAACTAGTGATGGAAGAGTTCGGTTTCATGAACCCCACAACAGGCGGAGTTACAATAAACTGTCAAGCACTGAATTTTTTCTGAGTTGTGTGAACAAATCAAAAGGTGTTGCTCTCCACTGCAAAACACTTTGATTGGTTCAAATCAGTGAGTCACTGATAGCAAGGAAAGCTCTGCCCATGATTATATGAGGCATCATTCTCCGTCACAGCTGCTAACATTAGAGCTTTTTTTAATCACTCCAGTGACACACAGTGTAGTGAAAATAATGGGTGTGAATAATCGTGACATCTTTTTTGGTGAAAAAATGACTTGTTAAACAAAATACATTCTCTGAGCAATTGCATTAGTTTGACATAATATAATTGTACCAGTTTTTGAGCATACAATATAGCTATTTCCTATATTGTTTATTTTATACAGAACATTTTTCACTCATCAAGGGTGTGAATAATTTTGGAGTTGACTGTATATTGACATATATTTCAGGTATAATCTGTTATCCACCTGGTCACATGGTCTAACACCCAACAATAAGTAATTACTTGAAAATTAGTCAACACTAACTCAGTGAGGACATGCACACAGTGAAGACTTTATGTTTGGTCACGGTTTGTCCACTTGGTGGGGTGTGCTACCTTTACATCTGGTCTTGGTTTGTAAAATTGGTGGAGTGCAGCACCTTTATATTTGGTCACGGTTTGTCCACTTGGTGGAGTGTTGTACCTGCTCTCTTGCATAATGATCGGAACAGGGTGGGGTGGGGGTGGTGGTAGTGGGGGTGCTGTGGCTCCGTAAACACCTCGAGAGAAGCGGCCATTTAAGACTGAAACAAGCCCTCCTCACATGACCCTGTGAATGGACCACTTCAGTGGGCACAGGAAGCTACACTGGGAGGCAGGATGTTCCAGTCAGGACACACTTCAGACAGGACTGGGGCCAAGTCCCGAAAGCACACAGGCCTTCACTGTCCCACAGCCTGCAGCCACTGGGGCAACCTTGCTCCCGGCTCCACTGTGCGCTACGCAAACAGGAAACCATCCTGCAATTTACCTGCAGTTAGAGAAATGCATTTATCTACCCTGGGGAAAGGCTGGAAATATATAAACACATTTGGAGGTATGGCTACACACAGTATAGTGCATGTGTGAAACTTTTTTCACCAGGATACATTTTTTACTTATTTTTTGCAGTTGCACTTTAATTTTGCTCCATGTGCTCCAACTATTTTAAAATGTTGAATCAAATCTTAATATAATTTATGCATAAGTGTATTTTTATACATACATACATACATATACATACATACATACATACAGTTCTGACCAATGTTATTGACACCCTTGCATTTTATGTATGTAATGTACAATATTTTTTGAAATAATTGGAAATTCAATCAACTTTTGGCCATCATAAGATTTTTATTAGATTTTATTAGAATGATATATATATTTTTTTTTTTACTGAAGAAACAGAAAGAATGGTCTTGACAACATTATTGGCACCCTTCTCTAATATGTAGTTGCATAGCCTTTGGCAATGATGACTGCTTACAAATGTTTCTGGTAACCATCAGTAAGCTTCTTGTACCTTTCTGCTGGCAGTTTCTCCCACTCTTCAATTGCAACTCATTCCAGTTCTTCAATGTTTTAAGGATTCCTTTGATCAACTGCAGATTTCAGGTCTCGCCATAGGTTCTCAATGAGATTACGATCAGGACCCATCATTGGCCACCCCAGAAAAGTCAAAAAAATTATCTTTTCTCTTTAAAAGCTGAATTTTGTCATATGTAAACAAAGCACTGATCTGCATTGCCAAATAACTCTCATTTCGTTTCATCGGTCCACACAACATTTTCCCAAAGGCATGTTTGATGATAGTAGATTTTCTGACAGCTCTTATTTATTCACAGAGGAACAGGGTAGTAGAATGGACAGTTTTCTCACTTTAAAATAGATAATTGGTTAATTTATACCATGTGGGCACCTGCAACCTGTCACAGGTGAGTTGAATTACAATGCAAACGAGAATATATTTCCTCCAATCAAATTGATTTAAATTGTTCTAAAGGGTGCCAATAATTGCGTCATGGCCACTTTTCAATTTTGAAACCGTAAAAGATTTATTTTTATTTGTATTATTATTGTTTGATCGTGTGCTGTTGTAAATAAAAAATGTGTGAAGACCGAAAGTTGTTTCAATTTTCAACTATTTCAGAAGATATTGTACATCATCTACATAAAATACAAGGGTACCAATAACGTTGGCCAGAACTGTATGTTTACAGTATATACAGAATTATTGGCACCCTTGGTAAAGATGAGCAAAAAAGGCTATGAAAAAATGTTTCAGGTGAACTTAAAAAAAGAAATATATATATATACTGTATATATATATTTGTCACGGTTGTTCCCCTGAACCACCACCAGATGGCGGTGTTGCGCCTTCTTTGGAGGCGGGTCAGCTGGTTCCTATTACTAATCACCTTCCTATAAATACTCGCACCTGGATTCGTTCTTTGCGAAATCGTAAGCCATTTTTACGATTTAGCCGGTAAGGTATGTAGCGTCTTTTTAAAGATACTACTCAAAGACTTACTTTAGGAACAAAGAAACTCCTTAGCTAATTTAGGACTTCTTTATGAAACCTTATTTAGGAGACCTTTCTACCGTTAGGTATTCTGTTGGTTTCTTTCAAACAGTCAAACAAGACTGTGTTTTGGGTTTTCATTTTCGTTGTTTATTTGGCTCTCCTAGCCGTTTATTATTTTGTCCAGACACCCGGTGTCGGTGGTTTATTTATTCGTTTGTTTGTGTCTTTGTGGCACTTAGTCACCCGTTGGGTGATATTTTCTGTTTTCCCCTTTTTGTTATTATTTTTCCTATTCTCTGTCATTCAGAGCTTGTGGTTAGGCTGTAGGCTTACAGTCTAACTTATCGATATCCCCGGGGTTCTGCGATTGATTCCAATCACTTAACCCACCCTTACAGTACGATTTCGCCTAATCATGCTCCCTCATCCGTACACTCCAATGAGACGGAGAAAGAACTCGAATGGGATCCTCAGTGTGATTGGGGAGTCCCACTGGAGGAGTCCACGGCCGAGGAGATTAGTGACCTGGAATCCTTATCTTTTGATTCTTTAGAGGCAGACATGCCGTCTACGGACGATGAGCCCAATTTGTCACGAGTTCCTAAAAGATCGGTTAGCTACTCCAGTTCCGATTCCCATAAAAAATTCGACCTGACACCATTGAGCACGAGTTTCCAAAAGATCAGGAGGGAATGGAACTCATGAGTGCGGAATGTTACTCGCTACCTCCCGGCATTCCAAAGACTTATTCAGATCTTAGCGAGGTGTTTAGTAAGCAAAGGGCTACTAAGCTACCTCCGCACCGGCCTTATGATTGCGCTATTGAGCTTCACCCAGGCACAGTTCCCCCACGTGGATCCCTATATTCACTATCTGTACCTGAGAGTGCGGCTATGAAGAGATACATTTCGGAATCTCTAACTAATGGTTTTATCAGGCCATCCACGTCTCCTGCTGGGGCGGGGTTCTTTTTTGTCGGAAAAAAGGATGGGGGATTACGACCGTGTATCGATTATAGAGGGTTAAATAATATTACCATAAAGAATCGTTATCCTCTTCCACTTATGAACTCCGCGTTTGAACGTCTCCAAGGAGCGTCTATTTTTTCCAAGTTGGACCTTCGCAACGCATATAATTTGGTTCGCATCCGTCAGGGTGATGAGTGGAAAACAGCATTTAATACGCACAATGGTCATTACGAATACCTGGTTATGCCATTCGGCCTCACGTGCGCGCCGGCTGTCTTCCAGGCGTTTGTTAATGACGTACTCAGAGAGATGTTGGAGAAATCGGTGTTCGTTTATCTTGACGACATTTTGATTTTCTCCAATTCTCTCTCTGAGCACGTGAAACACGTCAGACAGGTATTAAAATGCTTGTTAGAAGCCCAATTATTTGTTAAAGCAGAGAAATGTGTGTTTCACGTACCTTCAGTTTCCTTTCTAGGATTCATTGTCGCAGAGGGCAGGATCCAAATGGACCCCAATAAAGTGACTGCGGTCAAGGATTGGCCTGCTCCGGTCTCTGTAAAACAGGTGCAGCGTTTTTGGGGTTTGCAAATTTTTATAGACGGTTTATCCGCAATTTTAGTTCAGTGGTCGCGCCCATCACGGCGCTTACAAAAAGACTGTTTCTTCTCGGTTCCAATGGTCCCCTAAAGCGGAGGCAGCCTTCGCTGAACTAAAAGAAGATTCTGTTCTGAACCCATTTTAATTTCTCCCAATCCTTCATTACCTTTCATTGTAGAGGTTGACGCCTCTGAGCTAGGGGTAGGGGCTATACTGTCCCAGCGGTCGGCCATGGACCAAAAGGTTCATCCATGCGCGTATTTTCTCGGAGCCTTTCGCCTGCCGAGAGGAATTACAATGTAGGAGATCAGGAGTTATTAGCGGTTAAGATGGCGCTGGAGGAATGGCGTCATTGGCTAGGAGGGGGCGGAACATCCCTTTACGGTCTGGACGGATCATAAAAATTTAGAATACATCCAGGGGGCTCAACGTCGTAATTCGCGGCAAGCTCGATGGGCATTATTTTTTACTAGGTTTAATTTTTTGTTGACTTACCGTCCTGGTTTGATGATTGATCTTACCATATATTAATGCACATCTTGTAAGTCACTCTGGATAAGAGTGTCTGCTAAATGCCAAATGTAAATGTAAATGCAAGCTGGATGATTAAGCAAGGAGATTGATCAAAGAGGCCAATGGCAACTATGAAGGAGCTACAGGATTTTATGTCAAAGAGTGGTCAATGGGTGCATGTGTCAACAATACAGAACACTCTCCACAATTCTGGTCTGTATGGTAGGGTGGCAAGAAAAAAGCCACTACTCAAACTCAAAATCCACATTCAGTCCCATTTGAGGTATGCAAAAAAACTATCTGAAGATTCTGAATCCATGTGGCTAAAGGTGTTGTGGTCAGATGAAACCAAGACTGAAACCAAGAAAACCAAAATGTTTGGCTTAAATGCAAAAAATTACGTTTGGCAAAAACCCAATACAGCACATTACCCAAAGAACACCATCCATACTGTAAAGCATGGTGGTGGCAGCATTCTGTTATGGGGGTGTTTCTCATTAGCAGGGACTGGGGCACTTGTCAAGATAGAAGGTAAAATGGATGGAGCAAAATACAGAAGAATTATTGAGGAAAACCTGCTGCCCTATGCAAGGAAGTTCACCTTTTAGCATGACAATGACCCAAAGCACACAGCTAAAGCAACAGTGGCGTGGCTAAAAAACAAAAAGGTGAATGTCGTTGAGTGGCCTAGTCAGAGCCCTAACCTAAATACTATTTAAAACCTGTGGAAGGTGGACATTTTTTAAATTTCAGACTGTAAGGCAACTAAAGGTGACATTTTTGACATGGGGTGTAGACTATAAAGAGGCACTGCATATACAGTATATACACTCAGTGGCCACTTCATTAGGTATACCTGTACACCCGCTCGTTAATGCAATTATCTAATCAGCTAATCATGTGGCAGCAACTCAATGCATAAAAGCATGCGAACATGGTCAAGAGGTTCAGTTGTTGCTCAGACCAAAAATCTGAATGGGGAAGAAATGTGATCTAAGTGACTTTGACCGTGGAATGATTGTTAGTGCCAGACGGGGTGGTGTGAATCTCCACCGGGTTCCACACCTGTCAGCTAAGAACAGGAAAGTGAGTCTACAGCGGGCACAGGCTCACCAAAACTGGACAGTTGAGGATTGGAAAAACGTTGGTCTGGTCTGACAAATCTCGATTTCTGCTGCAACATGCAGATGGTAGGGGCAGAATTTGACGTAAACAACATGAATCCATGCATCCATCCTGCCTTGTGTCAACGGTTCAGGCTGATGGTAGTGTAATGGTGTGGGGAATGTTTTCTTGCACACATTAGGCCCCTTAATACCAATTGAGCATCGTTTAAATGCCACAGCCTACCTGAGTCTTGTTGCTGACCATGTGCATCCCTTTATGGCCACAGTCTACCCATCTTCTAATGGCTACTTCCAGCAGGATAATGCGCCATGTCACAAAGCACACGTCATCTCAAAATGGTTCCACGAACATGGCAATGAGTTCAGTGTACTCCAATGGCCTCCACAGTCACCAGATCTCAGTCCAATAGAGCACCTTTGGGATGTGGTGGAATGGGAGATTTGTGACATGAATGTGCAGCCGCCAAATCTGCAGCAACTGCGTGATGCCATCATGTCAACATGGACCAGAATCTCTGAGGAATTAATCCGTGCCACAAATAATTCAGGCTGTTCTGGGGACAAAGGGGGGTCCTACCCAGTACTAGAAAGGTGTACCTAATAAAGTGCCCACCTCTTCAGACTCCACTACCACTGAACTCTGTCCATCTAGCTAAATTGTCTTCACCACTGTTTACTTGTTCAACACTATACTCCAAAAAAAGAAAACTAACACTAACCTTTTCCTTCCCGGTGTTACAGGTATGGTACGCAGATGCCTGCAATGATGTCTATTGCTGTATTACTGCACTGATCTCGTGCACTAACTATGATTGATCCTACCATGTATTAATGCACATCTTGTAAGTCGCTCTGGATAAGAGCGTCTGCTAAATGCTTAAAATGTAAAAATGTAAATGTAATGCCCAGAGTGTATATATATATGTATATACAGTACATATATTAGGGCTGTGCCGTATGACATGTTCACAGTATGATAATCGTATTACTCAATATCACAGTTTTTGGTATATCAAGGTATCAGTTTTTAAGCAAAAAAAAGTATCACACAAAGTTTAAAACTCGATCTGTTTATTGTATCGCTCTTTGCAGATTTCTATAGGCTACCATTGTAATTGAAACATAAAACTAAAAATGCAACTGAGTATAGTTCACTCCTTGTAATTGTATGTTTAAATCAATTTAAATCATGCGAATTAAGAAGCATTTTGCTTCATTGCGTTATCACCTTATCGGATGTAGTAGGGTGATATCAGCTAAATTGGGCCACTTTTTGGTTAATCGCTTGGGAAACTAAGAAAAAAGCAATGTATGACATTGAATTGTGTTTTTATGGTTAATAAGGACTGTTTTTAATATTTTTGTGTTGAAATGATGTAATAAAATATAATTGTTCAGGCCCTACAGCTTTTGAAAACATCAGCTGTCACATTTTTTTAGATGAGCAGTGTTCAGGTAAAATGGGCCGGCTGATCAGCTAAAATGAGCCACTCAAACTGTAAAGCGAAACAGAGTCATTTCTCATAAAATAATCGAATCATCTTTAATCTCAACACACTAAAACATTGCATTTAAATAACATTAAATGAACTCATGAAGAATAACATTAAAGCATTAAGAATTCATAAATAATAACATTAAAATTAATTCATGAAGTACCAATTACTTTAGAAACTCATTTTGGAACATGAATGTGTCTGTGCATGTGTGTGTGTGCGCGTGTGTGTGTGTGGTGTGTGTGTGCCTAACTATGCAGGCTTACACATGCATATCTGGAATTAAAAATACTCTCGGAACAACTGTAAAGAAAGTCATATTAAAACGGGAGACAAGGCTACTCTTTTAGACTGATGCTTCAGTAAATCACTCATTCATCACAGTGTGTGTGTGTGTGTGTGTGTGACAGAGCGCTAGATAGTGAGAGCTAGCTCACGATGCGCCCTGGACCAGAGCTAACACACACATACATAATTAGAAGGGAAAATGTGAAAAGAGGCATGTAATATAATAATATAATATAATAATATATTAATAGCCTACTTTTAATAAGAGGAACCATCAAAATATCCGCTAAAACTCAATTCAGAAGGTGGCTCATTTTGGCTGAAACGCATGGCTCAATTTACCTTAACACATTAAGGTAAATTGAGCCACTAACAAAAAATGTTTTTTTATAAATAAATAAGTTTATTAACAAACTATCAGCATTATATCTGATGGAGGCCATCAGAGCATGTAGTATACATAATCATTTATAGATGTACATTTGTTTTTTATTGATTTATCAACCTTATTATCGGCAAGTACATTTTCCTATGTCAGGCCACTCAACTTGAGGTTCTCTCAGCAGTCTCGATGTGAGGCATTGCCCCGACCACCATAGCAACCATAGACCAATCAAGTCAATTGTTACATGTTAAACTTACAGTTGTGGCAACAGTTTAATATCATTTGCAGTCATTGTCTGTTAAAATTTTAAGAGCTGAGACGCTCAAACCTTAAATGGCTCATTTTACCTGATGGCCCAATTTAGCTGATATCACCCTACTATATTCATCTACCACCTTTTTCCATAACGTGGCATTTGTTCCATTTGTGGAATAACGTGAAGGGTGTTGACGCAGGTGTAATGCAAAGTTTAAGTGGTCCCATCTCTGGCCCACATTCTCTACTTAAGGGAGATTCGTTCTCAATAACAACACCGTTTTTTTCTGAATCCAAAGTGAGTCCACAGGGATGAACGAGTTCGTTTTTTGGTGGGTTATAATTCGTCATTACAGACTAGGGGTGGGCGATACGACAAAATTTGGTTTCGATCCGAAACCAAGTAATACCAGGACCAGAATCACCAATACCAATAACGAAACCATTTTTATTATTAAAAGCGGCTAATGTAGGCTACTTTCGTTTAGTGTCATGATTTATGAGATGAATCATGAATGAGGCATCATTAATAGGCTACTTCTGAATACATTTTCATTACCGCCAAATTATTTGCCAAACATTAAGCATTTCTTTTTAGGTTCTTTTCAGGTTTGAGGTAATTTAGATTTCAATCGGCTATTATTTGGATGTCTGAATATAGTCTGCTACAGTAACAGCTAATGGTGACCAATTACAGTTTGAAAATGTAACATTAACTAACGCTGAAGATCCAATTTGACTCAATTATAAATTTCACTACTATATAGCTGGATATTCCTTGCCTCTGAACTCTGTCTGTCTCGCGGGTCCGGCTGCTGGGGCATTTCCCCCTCCTCCTCCTCCCTTCTTTTCTGTTTTAGCTCCAATTTCTCTTGCTCCTGACTTTTTCTAATGTGCTTAAACAAAATGGTCGTGTTGCCACAATAGTGAACAGCCTTCCTACATACATCGCTGTTCGCGACGTTTTCATTTACAGCTGTGAAATAACTTCAAATGATGCTCCTCTTTCGTTCAGCCATCAGTGCAGCTATGTGTCTTCTCTGAACTAAAGAGTCTAGGTGAGCGCTGCGCGCATGTTGTTTGATAGTGAGTGCACCACAACAGCAGCAGAGAAGCAAAGAGTGCACGTAAGAAGTGTGTTCACGTGCCCAGAACTGATCTAACGTTACACTATTGTTAGAAGATGACAACGGAACATTCTTTGCAGAGACAGTTTTTCTACTCTTTGAAGAAATAAAAATGGGTACAACATAGAAGAGAGAGACTGATCCGTTTTTTTGTATCGATCCTATTGACGCTAGTATCGATACTCAAAACTAGACTTAGTATTGGTAGTATCGATACTTTTGGTATCGATCCGCCCACCCCTATTACAGACCGCCTCGGAATTGGAATCCGCGTTGGACATTGCAAGTTGTATAAGGCACTGAAAACTGAGATTTATGCTGTATAGCTAGCTAGCCAATAACAGCTACGTACCATTTCATTCATTTTAATTTATTTGACAGGGACAGTGCACATTGATAACATTTCTGTAAATGTGCCAGAGTTAGCCAAGGAGGCAAATTTTCATCTGTAGTCCCTGGGCAGGCAGATACCAGATTTGGGGAATGCTTGGGAGCTGTCTGCCCATGTGCAATCGCGTTGTAAACAAAACAAAACGCAAGAACAGTCAAATAGGTGGTGGGGTGAAATTACATTAGCAGACACCGCAGGTCCAGTATTATATCATTTAATATGGGTTATTTAGACATTTTAGTAGGGTAACGGTTGAAATATTTTCGGTTGAAAATACCTTTTGCCACTTGATCTACTATCACGGTATTATGTTAAGCTTATGATACTACTACTGCTACTGTCATACTGGTACACCGCCACACCCCTTATATATAGGCTACATATATTTAAAAATAAGATATGATTGGCATATTTAAGAAAGTGAGCATGATATATTACATAGGAAAAGTTTACCAGAAATATATTTGATCTGTAAAAAAAAGTGTGCTGACAATAACATTAGTGGCATTTTAAAATGAAAAACAATGAGTGATTTGTCCTTCTGTAGTTCCAGTTCATTGGCAGAAGTGAAATATAACTGTAGGAAGTTTACTAAAGTAATGAGACACCTGGCTGAAGTTAATCAACATTTGGAATTGACTGACTCACAATATGCACCTGTATTTAACTGAACATACAGTGAAGGACTTGGACTTGATTATGCATCGCTAGCTTTTGCTAGCTAGCCATCTATTGATAATAGCACTTGCTTAGTGACATAAGAATGCTAGCAATAATACATTTTAGATTGCTAGCTAATGTTCGTATTGCATGGTAGCATGGCAATTCATTAATGGAATAGTCTTTGTAGTTCACATTCTAACACTTTGCTGAATATCTATTCAGTGTAAAGGGAGATGGTCTGTGATGTGTATCGTTTGGCCATATGACCAAACATAAAAACATAAAATGAAAGGCTTTGAAACACTACAGCCTACACATATTTCTCTTGCCATTCTTATTCACTAGATATATTCACCATATTGGATTTACCACCATTTTGAAAACATTTAATATTAGCAAAAATTGCATCTCCCAAAGCCCCACTCAGATGTGTATGCTGTATAGATTACTGTCTGGCTGATTAGTAACTGATGGTCAACAATTTCATTTCCACTGATGATAAACTGCACCAGAACATTGTGCAGTGATAGGGACACTGTACTGTAGGAGACTTTCAGTGTTTCGGATGATACATGAAACTAATGCCCTGATTCACTGTGGTAATATAAAATCCCTTGCACTTTAAAAAATATTAGGGATGTTAATCTTGGTGTCCTGGTGAAATTCCCACTAAAACTGTGTTATGTTTTGAGACGTTTGTTTTTGTATTTTATTATTTTTCTCATCACTCATCATTCACGTTCTGTTCCCCGTCTGTCTGTGTTCCTTGTTGTTCGAGTTCCACTCCTCGTCTTTGTTATTGCACTATTCGGGAGATTTAGACTTTACGGGTTTTCAGTTTTTCTATCTCGTTTACTTCCTTCTTTCTTTCTAAACACTCTGTATATATTAGTTAGATGTAGCCTATATAGTACTAACCTACTAATCTACTAACATTAGGGATTTAGATTAAGTTACTAACATTACTAATTACTAATTATCTCACGCTTCTACCTATCGCTATCATTCTCTCTCTCGTTGTCCTATCCCTGTACGCTTCTCTCTTTATCGCTTTATCTGCACGCATTTTCTTTATATGCGTTCCTCCCCTTCGAACTGTGCACGTGTCTGCCTGCTCTTCCAGGTCGTGTATTTTTAGTGTGTCTATGTGCTTCCCAGTCCATGTCTTTCGTTTCCCCTCGTTATTGTATTAGTGATCCTTAATCATTCTAACCTGTGTTTTTGCCATTTTCCCCTCCCAGTCACACCTGATTCCTATTGTGTCACTTTCCCTGTTTGTATTTAAGTTCCTTGTTTGCTTTCAGTCTTTGTCTGAACGATGATCCTCATTCACTGTGCCGATTAGTTGTAAACCAGAGTTTGTTGCATTATTCCGAGACACCCCTTCTGTTTTACTTCGAGTTTGCCTGCTGATTTTGTTTGTTTGCCTTCTCTGATTATTTGGTTTTAGATTTTTGGACTGTTTTTGACTACTCTTTTGGATTTCGATTTTGTGTCTTTGCTAACTCTGACTATCGGCTTTTGAATCTTGCTTGAATTAAACGTTCCTCTCTGCCTGATCCTGGTCTGCGTCTGGGTCCTTGTCCCGTCATCACAAACTGGTTCTCTAAATCTGGCCACCAAATTATTCTCCTACATCTTATTGGCATCACAACCCTTAGAATCCTTGTGGACCTCAGTGGTTCTGCTGAGTGGAAAGGAAGTTGGTATGTGTAAGCCTTGTACAAAGTTGTTTTGAAATTGCAAAGGAATCATTCTATTCTACCAGCAATATTGGACTATATAATTTAAATCATGACACTAACAACATGTTTTACACTTCACACCATGACCATTCACACATATTATATTCAATAATTATTTTAAAGATATTTTAAAGTTATTACAGATATAAAACACATTTCCCTATTACATTGGACATGTGGGACACCCTGTATTACACCCGTTTAAGGTGAGAGTTTAATTCTATGTTACCTTTTCCCCCCTTATTTTCTCATTCATATATTCCTTTCTTTCTTTTTCCCATCTAGAGACGGGTAAAGTAAATAAATTAGAGCAAGCTCGAAACACTATGGTACAACAAATACGACAACTGGGAATGTAATACATCAATGTGCATTTGTATCAGTCACTAGAAAATAATGCATAAATACAAATTAAATAGCTTTAAGACATTTATGTCTAAAATTCAGAAATGAAGAGTATTAAAAAAACAACACCAAGCAAAAAAAAAGAACAACCACTCCCACAAAATAATAAACAGCAAGTGTGGTTTGTTATGTGTTTATTGAAAAAAACTTTCAACAGCATAGTTTTGTCAGGCACAGCGACTGATATGAAAATAACAAAAGTTTTCCCCGTCTGGGGTGGTGGTGCCCAGGGTGACGTGTAGCGGAATGTACCAGAACACTGCGTCCAGAGGCGCCAAACGCAGCGGAGAACCATTAGGAAAACTACAAAAAGTTCTACATATCAAATGATTAGTCAGCCTTCCTACATTTTTGTTACAAAAGAAAAAGAATATTGAGGAAAAAAATAAATTATATAGATATCTAGTTTTAATTCTTTTGAAAATTTGCTCACATATGCAATTTCATCTTTAACCGTCGGGAAAAGGTAGCTGGAATGCACATACTTTAATGACTTTTGTTAAGAAAATACTGTAAAGAAAAACTTTTTCCTTTCTATAATTTTACAAAAACAAATCACACAGCTATATAAAATCTACTCAATGTACAACAATCACTTATGTAATTTCCAACTATAAATTATTTTTTTCTTCTAGTAAGAGCTTCATAGCACTATCAAAATACTAAAAAGAGAAAATAAAGTTAACTGGAAGAGGGGTGGTTAGACCAGTATTGCTAAGCATTCCAACCTAAGAGAAGAAAAAATGTGGGGTACTGTAAGAGTTTAACTGGCACTTTTTTGGGGTTCCCCCGCTGATAAGCAACTTGCTGTACCTCGGAATGCTGACTCAATCCGTCTTAAATTCTGCTTTTTCTACCAAGGTGGAAACGTGATGGATGTGGCACCACAGTTCCCTCTTTATAAAACAGAGTTATTATAAATACATTACAATAAATAACAACGTGTAAGGTGGATCTTCATTCTGATCGGAGTAGATAAACCACCATCTCTGCTTTGTTACTTAAGAAACATACTGGGTGACCATCAGTAGTAGAAAACACTAGAAAGGGCACCCCTTTGTCAGCCAGGGAAGGGTCAAACCAGGCTGAGCCAGGAGATAGCAGAAGTCCTTATTACCCGCAATGGAACGACAAGCTCCATAAAGACTACACAAACTGGACTACACTACACAATGCATGTCTGTGTGACCTTACAGCTGGCTCTTTGTAAGGAAAACACAGAAAGAACAAAAAAATACTCTCACCATAGGGAAAGCTTTTACCCAGCTTGGAAGAACAAATTAAAATACATCAACATCCAATCCAAATTATACTGCAGAAGTGCCTTGTTTCTGATTCCTAAAAATCAGGCCTTCTAAGACCCCCTTGTTTGGCAACCATAGACATTTGATACATTCAAATGAAATACAGGTTAAATTAACAACATTCCCCTCCCTTTATTTTTTAATGAGTTCCAGGCACTTTAGAGACACAAAATGGGCCAATTAAATGATGAGAGGAAGTATAAAGTAAATTAAAATAACTACATGCAACGCTGAATTTGCAGTTATCTGGATTTTAGCAGCAAGACCAATCTGAATGTTACACGCTACTTGGAAATCCTACACCATTCCCTTTTGAAATTGTCACTAATTATAGAGCCCATTAACATTTTAAACCTTTGCCTCTTGTGTCAACTGAGGAGACAGCTGTGGAGAGGGTGTGGAATATTTGGCCAGAATTCCCCCACGCACTTGTGCGAAGGGACAACTATGGGACAGTGCATTATCTGGATCTGAGATTTAAAAAAATACAAAATAAAAAAGACAGAAACTCTATACACCCACATTTGTGGTGCACTGGCATTTTAGAACCATTCATTAAGACAATGTATACAAATCTACGGAAAAACATACATTAAAAAAATCACAATTCAGAGTCTTTTTTTTTTTTTGCTTTGTGGAATTCGCTTTCAGGAAAGTGTAACCACAATGCATGCCTTCATATCAAGGAGAAATACTACAGGGTAGCAGCTAGATCTTTAAACATGGGGGGAGGGGGTCATTTCATTGGAAGTTTTTGTTAAAGGTCAACCCCCTTGTTTCTGAGTTATCGCTAACTGTCTTTTGCCTATTTAGCAGCTGCTGTAATGCTGCTAAATTCACCACTGCAATCCAGGAATAAATGTCTGTACATTTTTATGTTTTTTCTTGTAGTTTTACATATATCCGTGTTTAAACTAGTGTACACATTTTCAGAAACTACACTCTTAAAAGCATCTTCCCATTTTTTGTCATACATTCTTTCAACTGTAAACAAAAATAAAAATCAATCAAAACTGGACTTGTCCAGTCTGAAGGTTGAGAAAATATCTGTCTCATTTCTGTTGTTAATAAGTTATAAAATTAAAATCTGAAAAAAATCAAGTCGTTTACAGTACCAAATATCCTACACTAGCTTTTTTTAAACCTTTTGAACAGATATGTTAAGTCTATAAATAAATTACAAATATACATGTTAATTACTCAAATAAACTTCAAGAAGATTAAATGGTATGATCACAACAGTATATCCTAGATTGCAAAGTTTGGATTTTCAAAATGACATTTTCAAAGATGTATATTTCTTTTAAGTACACTCCTGCTTAAAGCATTATGATACATATTTGTATTTATATATTTACAATATAAACTTTCTTTTCAGATAATACACAAAAACAAAAATTTGTTTACTTTTGCTTTAAAGCCTCCCAATGTGATGTTGACGTGTCTGTTGGTGAGAGCAGCGACGGTGCCTCCCATTAAGGATTTTTAAAAATGTTGTTTCTCTTGTTAGTGACACGGTAAGACTGCAGCAACATCGGCTGCATATTTACTGAGTGACCAGATAATCACACTGTGTTAAGTGAGTAACCAGCCAATCATGTTGCATTTAATAAGTGACCAGTCAATCACATTGTGTTTAATGAGTGACTAGTCATTCACATTGTGTTTGCTGAGTGACCAGTCAATCACGTCAGGGTCCAGGTGACAAAATGGCATTTGGAAAGTCCCACTCCAGTGCTCCAGGTCCTTCATTGGCCGATAATTGGGAGAAAAGCCATGAGAGGAAGGTGGGACTCCTGGCCATGACACTGGGCTCCTGATATTGCATATCACCAAATGGAGGGCATTCAGCTCAGAGGGAGACCTTTTCGGTCCAAACGACTGGGCTTGGCCAGAATGAAACCGGCCTGTGTGCTCTTTCAGAAGCCACAGGGGGGTCAAATATTATCCAATGGGAACAGTGTCCACTCTCCTCCTCCCAACAGACATCCACTCTGTCCCTTATGTTTGATAGGCACGGAACGGTGTCGGCGTGACCAATCATGAGCGTCCAAAAAAACGCCAGAGAGAACAGAAAGAAAGAAATTCTTGTTCGGGTGGAAACAAGGCTTGGAAGAAGAACCCAACTTCACACAGTAAAAAAACACACCCAACAAAACCAAACAAAACCTGGACCACGGAACGTAAAGCCAGACAAGCTGCAGATTGTTGTAGAGTACAGCGTTTGTCCAGGCTTTTTTGTAACAGGAGAAGAAGAGAAGGGGTGTAGAGGGTTGGGCAGGGGAGGTCTGTGGGGTGTGCAGTGTGCCCCTCGAGGTCTATGTCCTGAGAACCCCATTGCTCTGGTGCTGTTTGGGGAGACAGGGCTCGTCTGGCAGGGGGTCGTGGGCGAAGACTGAGTCGTCACCGGAGGAGCAGGTGCTGTTGGAGTCTTGGCAGGTGGGGGAATACTGCTCAAATGGCACAGACAGGTCCAGATACTCCTGTTGGAAACACCACAACACATCACAGCCAGTTCCTCACTGGTAGGACTACTGCAGTGTGTCATATTGAGGGGAATGGAGTGAATTCTTGACTTATTAAATTATGTATAACATAATCATAATCATAAAACCCACCAGGCTAGAATAATATAGTAAGACCTTTGGTTTAGGGATAGAGAAGGATAAAATATGCATTATGGAGCATTGGAGAGCGAACACACAGCATTTACACTTACCGTTGTTCTCAGTTACAAATATAATGCAACATGGGAAAGGGCTTACATGCAAAGCCTAGATTAAAATACAAAGGCTGGGTGAGCAGGAGACCTTGAGCAGTTGTGGGGTTGAAGAGCAGGAGAGGACCCTGAGCAGGTGTGTGGGGTGGAGGAGCAGCATGAGCAGGTTAACTTACATCAGTGGAGGTCATGGAGAGAACGCGGTCGTGGTCCTCCACCAGCTGACGGAAGGTGGGTCTCTGGGATGGCACAGCGTGCCAGCATTCCCGCATGATCATGTACCTGCAATAGAAACATTATAATTTACAGAATGAAGAGGAGCAGCGTTGACCATTCCCATATGTGGTTAGTGTTTGGTGTTGCAGATTTGTGTGGCGGATGTGTGTTGGTGCTTGGCAGGCTGTCTATGAGTCACTTACTGCAAGTCTGAGTCAAGTCTAAAGTCAGCACAAGTCTAATTCGAGTCTCAAGTTGAGTCTGGTGTTACGAGCAGTATAGTCAGAGTGAGGTTGCAAGTCACCTTTTTTGCAACTCAAGTTAGACTTGAGTCCCCATCTATGATGCAAATAGTTGGTGCTTGGTTTTGCAGATGTGTATGCTGGATGTGTGTGTTGGTGCTTGCTGTTGAAGACACACATCCATGTGTAACGGGGCACTTACAGCTCATGGGTGCAATTGGCTGGTTTGTCCATGCGGTGACCCTCCTTCAGCAGTTTGAAAAGCTCCTCCACGGGGATGCCAGGGTAGGGGGAACCTCCCAGGGTAAAGATTTCCCACAACAGGACCCCATAGGACCAGCTGTGAGAGAGAGGAGAGAGTGAGGGAAAATATTGTCATCACTAAAGAACAAATCAAATATAGCTAGCTTTGCACTTTACATCAAAGGATCTGCAATCATGATGCTGTCTATTTTCAGGAAAGTACTTGTGATTTCAAAAATGGTGCCCCCTCTCGCTAATATGTTTTATAACACCAAACTGTTCCACTGGAATGTGAGTTTTTGGAACTGAGTTAAGTTCAAGAGAAGTAACTGGCAATAAGAGGAAAGAGATAAAGTTGTTAAAACCACCATGTGTTATTGACTTGCATTTGCACTCTCCATATCCCACAATCTATTGTGCCAGAAAACCCAAAAGTTTACAGGAAGGTTATGCACTCACATTGTAGTGGTATCTATATTGTAGCTGTCATCTATTCACTTATTGTAAATGTGTTGGTTGTTATCAGGAAGTAACTGTATTCCAAATGCCTAATTAGATAGTGGACAAAATACTCTATAATCTAAAATAAAAAAACAACACTTTTGAACAAAGGTTTTTCTGAAATAATTACAAATAAAACCCACCAATAAACATGGTGGCGGGACCGTAATACTATGGGGATACTTCCCTGCTTCAGGGACTGAAAAACTTTTCAAAATAGGGAGCAAAATGGATGGAGCAAAATATAAACAAATCTTGGAAGAAAATATGCTGCAATCTGCAAGAGACCTCAGACTTGTTAGAAGGACAATGACCCAAGGCACACCCAAGGTATACCCAAGGCACCAGCCAAGGTTCTGTGTGGCTCAGTAGGTAGAGCATGGCGCTGCCAACGCTGAGGTTGTTGGTTCGTAACCTAATTCCCATTGGGACCACATATACTAAAAAATATATGCATTCACTATTGTAAAACGTTTGGATGAAAGTGTCTGCTAAATAGCTTATGTTATGTTATACATACAGCAAAGGTCACGTTGGAGTGGTTTAAAAACAAAAAAACTATTCTGGAGTGTTCTGGAGTGGCCCAGCCAAAGCCCAGACCTCGATCCCATTGAGAATCAGTGGAATCAGTTGAGAATTGAGTAAATTTGTAAAGAAGAATGAGTGAAAATTGCAGTGATAGTAAAAAGCTTTAGAGTTGTTTTTGAGTATTTTATGCTGATTAGTGGCAAGAAATCCCAATTAAATCCATGTTGATTCCATGAAATAAGAAAATAAAATATGAAAAATGCCAAAGGGGATGAATACTTTTTGTACCCACTGTATTTTTACAAATTATTACGAAACATCAGATCAGCTGTTTCAGTAAGTCTTGTAAGGGGAAAAGGCCTCAGTGAATCTAACATCTCTTTGAGATGTGTGACACCATAGAACTACATCACGCAGATTCTTGAAATACACACACTCCTGTCACGTGCTCAACACACATTTCACACAACATCTATTTCAGTTTAACCTTCCAAGGTGCAGCAGACAATCTCTGACTAGTCCCAGCTCAAAAGTAGGCTGTAATCACAGGGGTGACAGTCTGTATATTACACTAGGGCAGATTGTTAGCCCAAACTCACACCTCCGCACCCGTTGGCCAAAACTCCCACTGCGCCGCAGAGCGCAGTTAATCAAATTATCCACGCCTGGCTTCAGTGAGAGCCACTGCGGAAGCCCAGCCTCTGAGCCGTGTCCATTCATGCCAAACCGCTGAGCCACCAGGCACCACAGCCCCACAGTCTAGGAGCTATCTGAACGGAATTATCATGCCCCATCGTATCAGTAGCCGCTCATTGTCACGGTGCCTCAAACCCAAACCGTGTGGGTCGCCAGGTCAGGGCCTGCTCACGCTCTTGATTCTGCTACAGGGGGTCACAACTGGCAACCGCAAACACAAAACCCACAGAACAGCATCACGAATCAGACTTAGACTGACGAGAGGATCAAATTACACAGCTGCCATTTGTGCTTCTGTATGTATGTTTGCTCTACGGTTAGGCAACAACAACAGGTTATAACATTAAAAAAGGTTCTGCAATTTAGGATCAGATGAATGCAGTGTAAAAAAATAGACTAAAAAATGTAGTTTTTGAATATAAAAAGCAATGAAAGACATAAAGAACCCTGTAAAAAAGTCTGTCTTTTTGTCAGAAATACATATTTAGTGGCGTTAGATATTCTCTACACATTCCAGGATTCAAGTGTCAGGTGTTCAAGTGTCAGCTGATGAAAATTACCTTTATTGTCTTGACAAGACAGAAAATGAAAACAGCCATGTAAATATTGTTATATAAATATAAATTTGAATGTTAATTGAGCAAAAAATCTAAGTATTTATGATGGTGAATGCACAATACTACATATTTGCCCAGCGTGCTGAAAAGATAATACAGTACAGCTGAAACATTTGGAACAGGTATTTCAGTGTCCCAGAGAAATTGATAACATATGTGAAGCTACCTTTAAACAAACAGACTTACACTGGCCTGCTGTTTCCTGCCATTGAGAATAATGTGAATAATATGAGCTGGGCTATTTAAACTGTTCTGAAGGAAATAAAAAGCTTAAAAAGCTTAGTTACCTGCTTTGGCCAGTCTGTATAGAGAATAAACAAGTCTGACAAGTATTTCTCAAGACAGACCTCCCCACCAGTAAACAGCATGCACACACACACACACACACACACACACACACATGCACACACACACACACACACACACACACCACATATATATACACACATACAGTATAAATAGTACAGCTATTCTGTAAATGGAGCATACAGTGTGTGTATATATATCCCCAGCTTCCCCTATAATTATTTTCTCAGTGATGTGATAGTGACTTATTAAAATCTCTACTCAAGCACTGTAAAAATATGTTAATGCACAGCTGCTGTGATAACAGACCCAGGATCCCCAGTCTCTGCTGTGCTGCTGTGCATTCAAACACTAAAGCCATGCAAACAGGAGCACAGTGCAGTGTGCTCTGAGCTCTGAGCATGCTTTTCTCTGGCTCATGTTGGTGGGAAAACCCAGCACACACCTTGAGTATGGCAATCACTGTGCATGTATGCCTCGTGGTAAGGTTCAGACGATAAACACGTCAAAGATCAAATGAAAGTCTTCTGCTGTGTGTCAGGGATGTTCACCGTGAACATCAGCTTCAGTTGTACTTTCATTCTGCCCTCATAATCAAAGTCTCAGAATTGAAGTTGAATACCAATAATGATAAAGGGCTTGTAAAGGACATCAAATTTGAATATGTAAAATGACTATCTGTGCTACACACTATACACACAGTAATGAGAAAATGTGTGAAAGTGCAATGTGCAGATGGTTTTCCAACTCCTTTTATATGTTCTGTATGCTCAGTATTTCTGTAAAGCTGAACATCACAAGGGAGATTGTTGGAGTGGGCAGGGACTGATAGCGAGAGGGAGAGAGACCCAGTTACATCAGAATGATGAATGAGAGCGAGGGAGACTAATATCAGTTCTGTTTTAAAATGAAAAATCTCTCTGTATTCACACACACACACACACACACACACACACACACACACACACACACACACACACACACACACAAGCAAACACACACTGTAACAAACATATACACAGAGACACACACATACACAAATGTACACACATAAGCAAACACACACTGTAACAGACCTATATACACACAAACACAGACAGACATACAGACAGACACACACATAAACACACAAACACATAGACACACACATACACACACAAACGCAGACACACACAAAAGCAGACACACACACAAAAAAAGCTACTATATTCATACCATCCCTCCCTCTAATCAGTGCATTATACCAATGAGTCCAAACTTACACGTCGCTCTGGTGTGTGTACACCCGGTCGAACAGCGCCTCGGGGGCCATCCACTTCACAGGCAGCCGACCCTGCAACAATAGAGCCACAAAAGAATCCCATGCTCAGCAACATAGCTTCGGGTCAGAGTGGCACCAACTCAATCCCCTCTAAACTCCCCAGGGCCCCAGGCAAGCCAGCACTCCCTACTGAGCATGCTCAGATAGAGAGGAACGCTGAGCACAGCGTGTTCAGTCAAATGGCAAAGCCCACCAGCTAAAATGGGCTCTGCTGGAAAGACAATGGGAACAGTGGTGCAGAAAAAAACCAACAACCCGAACTCAAACGTTGTGTTAGCCATTACCCTTTTCAACCACACTGATCACACGGACCCAGCCCCAGACCAATCCCACTGCAGTTTAACACACATTCCCACATCCTGCATCCCCATCAGCACGTTTGAGAGCTCTAACATTTGTCTTAGTCGCACTGCAGGTTATTAAAAAAAGTTTGATGCATGGGTGGATACATGGTGATTGTTTGTTTAGGCTGTTGTCTACAAAGCATAAATCCATATTAATAACTGCTGTGGTAGAGGGGCCTGATATCGACATTTAACTGCCCTTCCACATGCTGCTGAGCTCCTGCTTTCCCCCTCTCCTTCAAGGTGCATTTCTGTAGAGTGTGGTGTCAGACCCGCACACAGACTAATACAGGCACTATAAAAGCAGAGCAGACCCCTGTATTGGACCTCCAGCCATTCCCCACACTTTTCCACTCTTTCCACATTGCCTTGTTCATGGGACTGTAAAACTGGAGTCGTTGCGAGAAATACGTTAAATTTTAGGGGCTAAAAGGAAAGCTATCCAGGGAGCCTTTCCATGATGTGCAAGGGTAAATTAATGGGTAGCACATGAATCATTTTTCATATTTAAATAATCACATGTCGCAAAAAACATTCAATTCTTTACGTACATTTGTTGTCTTTTTGTAATAGTCAATGTTGTGCACGTCCCTAGCCAGGCCAAAATCTGCTATCTTCATTACGTTGTCCTCTGTCACCAGAACGTTCCGGGCAGCCAAGTCTCTGTGGATGCACTGAAAGGGAAACCGAAAGTAACCAATCCCGTCAGAGCTGATACATTATATAATCAATCAACTTCAAAGCCGATACACTATATATCCAATTACATTCAGAGCTGATGTTCCATGCAGTATGAAGAAAGGAATGTCCTCACATTCTCTACAGATCATAGTTTTGTTCCATCATTCATTTATTTGTATATACTTCTATCCAAGACCCCATTAACAAGTCTGAATTTTTAACATACAGTCATTGGGTGAAACTCAAAAGGCCAACTTAACATTTGTTTTGTGACCGTAGGGTTCAGTTTAACCTTCCAAGGAGAGCAGATGATCTCTGCCTAGCTGCAAAGCAGGCTGTAATCAGAGGGGTGACATGCCCGTATATTATACCAGGGCAGATTGTTAGCCCAAACTCACCCAGCCCTCTGGTTACAAAACTCAATCCAGAGCCCGAAACCTCTGGCATGTGCAAATCTGTGAGCCGATACGGCTAAATTGAGCTATTCTTCTCTGAATTCCTGGGTTTTAAAATATATTTTTTCATTCCCTCTGGAAAATGTCCATTGTGAAGGGCTGTGTGAAACCTGTTTGTAAATGTTGCTGTACAAAATTATGGATCGATTGATTGATTGACTAACCTTCTGAGAGGCCAGGTACTCCATGCCTCTGGCCACCTGGTAGGCACAGGAGACCAGGTCCTTGAAGGTGAGCTGCTCATCTGGGATCTTGCAAGTGTCAAAGGAGTAGTCCATGCCAGGGGGTCTCCGGGCTCGCAGGTACTCCCGTAGGTTCCCCTTGGAGGCATACTCCACCAGCACATACAGGGGCCCTGGTGACGGACAGCTGGAGCTCAATACACGTCATCCATCCAACAAACCAACAGTCCCGTAGACCTCTGCACGGTCAACTGAATACTCTCTCAATCCTAAAGCAGAACATTGTCTTTGTACTCTTTAAAGGTTTGTTAATGAACAATAACTAAGTTTACATGATGAATATTTCAGCAATCGGAATAAATTAATACTGAATGAGCAACCCGAATGAACTCTTTACATGTCTGGCAGTTAGATGAGCTATCGAGGTATATGTTTATGTTACATTACATATACATAATTTACGTTACTCTGAATTACGCAGTATCTCTTGAGTAGCTTCAACACTGCAACAACTTGTAAAAATGCATTGTTTGCTTTGCATACTTCTTCTGTTGTTATGCTATAGAATTAGACAGGCACAGCCAGATATGATCATACTTCAAGTGCTTAACTGTAGACAGCAGGAAGAAGAGGCTTTCGTAACAAGGATTTATACAATTCCTCCTTAAAAACTTTACAACCATTGAGGTGTTTGATTATGTCTAATTTTCAAGCAGAAAATGTTCATTCCATCTAATGGCAGAATATTAGGCTGCATGTAAATGCAGTAATTGTCATCCTTTAGCATCTGGTCTGACAATTCTGATTAGTTCCAGTGCATTAAAAATCTGAGCTTGATCTATGTGTCATCATCCACAAGGAAGAGGAGGAACAGAAACATTAAGAGTAATATATCCCTCTACCACACAAGAGTAGCGGTTGTATGCATCCTAAAGCTGGGTATCAAATCAGAGATTATTTCAAATCTTTGTCTACATATTAAAAACATGAGATTTCAGTTTAGTTTATCAGTTTAAGTTTATCAACGGCAGGGAGGGAATTGCAACCAAAAGGGCAACTGTATATACATTATTATGGCAGTTCTAAGGAGGCATTATTGTATTTGCACTGTTGTGAATGTACTATTAACTGTATATACATGATTATAACCGTTCTATCAACTGCATATATTGGACTCCCTGTTGCTCACCATCCTGCGTGCATGCCCCCAGCAGGTTGATAATGTTTTTGTGTCGGCCAATCATCTTCATCATCTCCATCTCGGACACCAGATCAGAGAGGTCCTTATCAGTGGCATCGTCTAGGAGAAACAAACCAACAAAGCCATGAGAAACCTTCAAAGTATGCCATACCTTTTTCAAATTCACTGGTGTAGCTTCACTCTAGAGCAAACTATAAGGTGGTTTATTTTATGCTGGAATTCGTTCTTACATGTTTTCATCCTTACATGTTTATCTTTTTTTGCCATGGCTTTGACCATGTATTTTAGACAATTAATTATTTGGTAAATAAGAGATCTCGCTCCACCTCTGAAGCTATCCAACCACTTATATAGGTTGGTCATTACAAGAATCAGTTTGTTATTTTTGTTTTTCTACTCACACAGACCTTTCAGCATTTTGACGGCAACTGTAAGAGGCTTGTTGGGTTTCTCCTTGTCTATCCCAATTGCCTCTGCCATGACCACCTGCCCGAAGCAGCCCTCTCCCAATGGCTTTCCCAGCGTCAGCCTGCACAACACAGCATACAACATTAACCTAACACAGCACACAACATGACAGAGCCACTAATCTTTTCTATTTTAACCTTCAACCTTTCAACCTCACAAGCCTGTACGAAGACTAGGCTTCCTGTTTCTAGATTTGATTTTAAAATAGAAATCATTAGTTTTTTTAATTTTGTGATCAGAGTTGCCAGTTGGAGCCTCACCTGGTCCGGGGAAACTCCCATTTTGGGTCTGCTGGGAGCTCCAGCTCCGACACATTGGCCAGCATTGGTCCATCACTCGATGACAGACGGGCAATCCTGACCAATGGGGTGTTGGAATTCATGGACGAGTTGGACTCCAAAGACACCTGCTTGAGTGCAAAACAAAACAAAAAGTGTTATAGACTCTGAATGAGGGGACATACACTTAGCCCAGAGGCATATAGGAGATGGTGGTGGGCGGGTTCAAGGGCTGCGTCATGCTACGTACACTTTACACACCTGACTAGATGATCTCTGTGAGAATGGTGGCATTACTTGATGCCCACATTCTGATATCATTTGGCAATGTCTGTGAAAATGGTGGCTTTACTTGATGGCTCTGCTCTGATGGGGATGCTTTGCTCAACTTGCTCATACCTGCAAGCAGCTCATAGCTAGAGGTGGGAAACATGGTCACAAAAGGCAGAGACGGAGGCAGGGACGTCTCTGCAGCAGGTGTTGAGGGGCCTTAAACTATCAATGTTGGCCATTTTGAGGCCAGTCCCCAGGGGTCTTACTCCTTCTGTTCTTCTCTTCCTCCTCCTCTATTTGTCTTTCTGCTTACCCTGTTAGATAACCTCTGCACCTTCTTTACCATTGCACCTTCTTGCTTATTGCTTACTCATCTCTTACTGCTGGGATTCTTACACAAACCTGTCCACTTACCACAGCTCCTCACTTCACACAGGGAGGGTGCGATGACTGGATAACCTAGCACAGTCAACAATATCTACAATATTCACCAATAGCCCCCACCCACCATCCATAAACACACCATAGAGACATGCGTACAGATACAGACACACACACACACACACACACACACACACACACACACACACACACACACACACACACACACACACACACACACACACACACACACACACACACACACACACACACACATAAACACACACACACATAAATAAACCCTGCTTCATCAACCCTGTGATTTTATACAGAATTTCAACATATTGTTTTACAGAAAAATGTCATTCTAATTGAAGAATGGTCATCAGGTTGACTCCAGTGCTTCTGATAACAGTCAGATATGTAGTGTTTTAAGTACATACTGCATGGGAGAAAATGTAGAGATTGGAGAGGGCATTAGGTCTGATTACTGATTATTAGAAGCCAATTTATAGGTGAAGTACAGTGTCCTACAATGTGATTGCTTCGAGTGAAAATTAATTCATGATCCTTTTAGAGTACGTGGGTGCAGAACCTTTATAATATGTGATTTCAACAAAATCAAATAGGGAGAGAGGAAAAGAATAATGTCTGCAGGAACAAGGGAGGTAGAGAGGGACAGAAAAGGTCATCTCTCATCTGAAGGAATCTTGTATCTACTTTCTGTTACCTGTCTCTTCAGGGGAAACTTAGAGAGTTTCTGCACAGGTGGAGTGGGCAGGGTCTTTTGGCTGGACATCCGCATGCGGCAGAGGATGATGATGACCACCGTGAGGATGAAGAGCACGCATCCCGTCACGTAGATCAGGATGTCAGCGTAGTCGTCCTCCTTGTCACTGCCGTCAATGGCTAGCGAGGGGTAAAAGGTGAACGGGGACAATCTGGTTAACGTTGTGAAAAACCCCCAAAACAACAACAAGACTAGACATTTAACATATTTAAGCATTTTATTTGTTTAATAGTTTGTTTGGGAAAACTTGGCATTTTCAAACAAAGGGAAATAGCTGTGATTCCTATTTGATTATACGGAAGAGGAATTTTCCATGATAACTCAAAACCATCTATTTACTTAGAAGCTTATATCTAAAAGACTATTTGATTACTGATTTTATCGATCAAGCATTTCCCATAATTCCCATAATCCCTCATGATTATCAATTTTTACTGTGCCTGTCTTAGATCTGTCCTTGCCAATGCTACACATTCGTGGTGGATGTGACCCCCATCCTTTCATTGTAAAGTGTTCTGAGATTGTGAAAGGCGCTATATACACACAATCCATTATTATTCGTATTAATAGTGAAATCTAACTGTGCTCAGTCTGTGTGGCACATTTAGAGATGTTTGCTGAGCTGGAGACGTGATGTCACTGTAGTCCACAGCTGCACAGACTTAGCTAATAATCCCAGCTGTGGTTATAATATGTCTTTCCTTGCAGAACGTCTCAACAGTCTGGCAATGCTGAAACAACAAAACTCCTCTCACACGTCGCCAAAACTGCTGCACAGGGAACAATACAGAGGACAGGCGACAGTGCTATTTTTATATATGTTTAAAATACATCTGTCATCAGGTACATCTGCCAAAAATATTGAATGTGGTTAATAAAAGGTAGCTTTGAGCAGATAAAAGATGGACAGAACAAAGTGTGTAAGTGATATGTCCTTGAATTTCTACACATTTCTGTAAAAAGAACCAGGGCATTATTGAGACAAGAACTCTGGCTCAGTTTAGAGTCACATTCTGATTGAGAACACATTTGTCACAGAGACAGCGAAGCTAGACCTCTCCTGATGCAGCTCACAGGCTTTAAGCTTGGCTACCGAGTGAAACGATGGTACAGCACATATTCCCCCTGTTTGAAAATGACTTTACCCTCTATTCATTTGTTCTCAAATCCACTCACTGTGGCTCACATGTCAGGTACATGCGTGGTGCCAGAATAAGTTAGCTTCAGATGGGCTATTGATTTTACACATCCACCTTGCCCTGACTGTCGGTCATGAGAAAACATGACCGCTGGGGCTTTGATTTACTTTAACCAGTATTATTCACATGCGATGTTATCTCAGGAATGACTTTGATTTACTGTTTCAACCATTCACATGCACTGTTTCATCATCACATCAAAACAACAGCAAAAACAGTATAAAAGTGACAGGCAGTGACCCAACACACAGAAGAAGGACCCGAGGAGAGTGGTTTAGAGAGAGGGACAGTACCTGGCAGCACAGTCAGCCATGCTGAGTGGTAAGCATAACCAATAGAGTTCCCAGCTAGGCAGGTGTACTCCCCAGCATCCTCAAAAGACACGTTTGTCAAGAACAGAATCTCTAGCTCCTTATCCGTGGTATTTATGCCTGCCGTCTGGGACACAGGGAAAATGAGGGGACAGGGAGGGAGAGGAATGATAGAGAGCAGGAGAGAGAGAGAGAGGGGAGGATAGGATATTTCATAAGCCTTGAATCCCAAGAGGAAATGCACAAAACACAAAAGGAGCACCCGGGAAAAGTACAAATCCACCGACGAGGGGAAAAAAAGGGCAGTGATGAAGTTGAGATTCCCGCCACACAGTGTAGCCCCCTACGAAGTCACCCGCTCCCCATTGTCATGGAAATAATCTCAGATCCCCAGGAGCTGGCAGCAAAGCAGTGAACGCCCCCTTCCACCAGGACTGTGCTGTGCGTGCTCACGACTCTTTGTGCAGTTGGTGTTGTTTAAAGGGTAGTGTGTGGACCAATGGCCAGCTATGAACGTGGTCTTAAAAAGTCCCAATGAAAGGAGAACCAGTGACAGGATGAGATAAAGGGATGGTGGAGAGATGGAGGGATTCTTTTGCTTTCTCTCTGACAGGCTGAAGCTCATGCTAGATCAGGGCACTTAGTGGGGATCTGTATAGTGACGGGGGGAATCATGCAGGTTAGCATTAAGCCTCTAGGCAGGTCTCACAGCGCCTTTCTGTTACAGCACACTACAAGCTCTAATAATCTGAAGGCAGTGCCCATCCACTGGGGTTCAGAATGGGGGTTACAACCATGCTCATGATGTTCATATGGGGAACATTAATATGGTCGTAGAATACATTCTGAGAGAAATCAATAGGATTGAGATCAGGCAATTCCTGTTTAAAGTCCTTGCCTAATTAGAAGTGCAATGTTGCGGTTATTTATCAGGGGACGGTGATTGGGGGAAGGATTGCATGCTTTAATAACGGGTAGAGTGGCAGCTGGTCACTGCCCTGCTAATATGGTGGTGGGGGACTGCTTTTTTCCATTGGTGAGCATGCATGTTACACCCAGAGCAAAGCAGAGGAGGAAGAGCTGGGGGCGGCATGAGAGAGGTTAAGAGTAGTGCACAAGAGAAGGCTTGTAGAGAGGGGGGGTAAAGCTGGGTGGGGCTAGATGGAGAGCGGTTAGGGCATTAGGAGAGAGGAGGGGTTACTGGGAATATTACCTGGTTTGTGTATAAAAAGCCAGAAGGGGTTCTCGGACTTGCCTACGAAATTAGAGGCCCGACACCAATATTTTCCCTGGTCTCTCTCTGTCACATTGAACAGAGTCAATTTAACATGGGCCTCAGTGCTTCTACTGACCAGAGACTGGAGAGACACACACAGACAGGTCAGTGAGGGGGTGCAGCGGGCATCCTGGACATACCTCCCGAGGCTAAAGCCCCCCATACATTACAGAACTGCATGAGCATTCACAATGACTCCAATGATATCATGGCTACCAGCAATTACAACCCTCACATAAACAAATACAACCAATAATACATACATCAGAATTTGTTTTTTTATTGTTTCTGAATTTGGCACCTTTAATATACTGTACATACATCAAACTTTATTGATGCACAGTGGTGGACTGCTGACTGGCTCTTGATCATGGTGAATAAGATTTATTATACAGGTTTGACAAAACAGTATGCTACCCACATTTGCTTTTGCAGAATGTTTTTACTTGACTCATCTTAGATGCCTATTTTAGAAACATTTAGTTACAGACACCATTGAGTTGGAGGATTCTAGAGTAACATTGATTTATTACAGTCTGAGCATTTATGTCCTATTTTCAAGCCATCCTGGAACTAGGAACTAGTTTCTATAGCTTTGATTAACAGCCAGGCAGCATAGGAGCCCACAAAGCAGCACTCAAAAGTCCACCACATTTCTTTCACCATTACAACTGAATGCACAATTCCTCCCATTGCCTGAAAAACAGCAGGGTAAAGCAGAAATATAAATCTTCATCTAAACAAAGATGCTATAGGAAAGCAGCGTCTTTACAACTGCATCTGCCTTTCTAACTAGCTGAAACTAATTTTTCCTTTTATCGATGTGGGATTCAAACACTTCCAAAAAAAAAGGAAAAGCCTGAAGCTAGAAAATGCTTTGTTCATGAATATATATATATATATATATATATATATATATATTTGTTTAGTGGTGGTGGTTGTGCCACACATGAGATGTCACAAGTCATATGAATGTGAGGCGGGTGGGGGGGGGTGGGGGGGAGGAATGCGAATCCCAGAAAATGTTGTTCCAATTATGTGGGAGTCAAAAATAGACGGTGGAGCCGCGGTCCTGGGTCTCGGTCGCCGGCGGTCTCTGTTCTCTGCTGACTCGGCCCTTCCCCAGAACCCGCTCACTTTTTCCATGGCTGCTCTGGGAGAACCGCGCTCCACCAAACCCGCTTCCCCCCCACTTGCTAAATCAATCTCAGCCGCCTAATGGCCCATTCTCAAAGCCTGATGCTGCATTGCTCGGCGCGCTCCAAACCAGATGCTTCTTTTTATTTGTTTCAATAGAAAACAAACAAACAAAAAAACGAAAACAGGCAGTCTGTGCTTCTGAAGGAGTCGTCTTGCATTGCAAGAGGCATATTCGTGTCGGAGAGGAGAATTTGCGGGATGAAAGGGTGAAGACTTCTTAAGTTATCTCTTGGCACCAGTCCAGTAACAAACTATACAGAAAACTAAATCTACAAAATTTCATCTGAGGGCTTGTATATATAATTATTGTTATATATCACTTCATCTTTGAATTTTTGTGTGCACAAACAGTCAATGGTATATGCAGGATAATGAAAGTAGCTGTGCCGCCATTCTGTCAGTCTGAAAGCACTGTAGAAAAATAACTACGCCATAAAAAAGACCCCGTTTGAAAACAATGCCGGTGGTTAAGGGCTGATGTAGGGCGTCTCCTCCCTCTCTCCCCCGCCTGAATGCTGTCAGCTGATGACATCACTGTTTGCATCTGGAAAATCCTGATCTGGTACATTGCGACCAGTCCTCTGGGGATCCTGCCCAAACCCTGCCTCCTGAACCCCAGTGTCCTTGTCTCAGGCTTCAAACATGGCCCTGGCACAATGGCCTTCCCAGCCCAGGTATGTTTGCCTTCTTCTTTCAATAAAAGCTCCCAAACAAAAAGCTTTAATTACTTTTTGTCTCACAGCATAATCCGCAAGTGGAATTTGCACAGGCTGGGTGAAGGCATAGACCAATCACAGAAGACCCAGCACAGATGTGAGCCAAACAAAATACACCAAGCAAAGACAATACACAGTCTTGTGGACATTGGGTGGAAGTAGCTACCCTCAGAGTGGGTTTACCTTCAGGATGTTGACATAGGGCACCCCGTCCGGCCCATAGCGGCTACCATTGACCTCGATGTGTTTGAGCCACTGGATGTGGGGCTGGGCATCACTGTAGACCTTGCAGTGGAACTCCACATCGCTGCCTACCAGGACAGTCTGATTGGCTGGTAGTCCAGCTTGCAGGATTGGCCTGTGGGGGACCGCTCTGTGGGAGGGTGGGAGTGGGGGGTGAATTAATTAGCAGATGGCACGTATCACATCACAAAGTCAAAGAGGCCTAAAGCTGTTTCATGTTTGTATAGCCAGCCCCTAGTATCTTTAATAACTAACCCAGAAGCAAGACGTATGTAATTTCAAATAACTTTATCGATATAAATCTCCAAGTTAATGTTTCTATGATAATTTCCCTTGTGTGGTCACACTGGGGGTTAATTTAAAAGAACGATAGCAAGTGCTAGCTATTTTCACCACTCTTGCTCTTTTCTTTAACAGTGTGTATAGATCTGGAGAATGTCTACACCAGGTATGGGGAAGGATGGCCGTATCTGTTACTAGATTCCAACTTCTGCTCTTAATTATTTAATCAGCCCAATCATTTAGCGTAATCTGACATTTTTTGCTAAATGTATTGATAAGATTATGAATGACAGCTGAAGACAGTTCTTGTGTCTCTATATGAAACGTTTTACTGTAATCTAATCTATGAGTGAACCGGTGTTGGTGTATACAGCTAATTAGCTAATTGAGCCAGGGTAATTTGTAGAAACAAAAACCTGCATGCACATGAGCCCTCCAATAACAGAGTTCCCCACTCCTGGGCTATACAGCACATTGTTTTGCAAGGACTTACTCAAGTGAGAACCCCTGACCCCCTCCTTACCCAGGACATCCAGCTGGTAGGTGTGGGTGATGGTGCCATACTTGTTCTGCACCACGCAGGTGTAGTTCCCCCTGTCAGATGGCACGGCGCTCTCCATCACCAAGCTCCACTGCTGGTGTCTCAGCTGCAAGACAACCACACAGTGTGCTATAGTCCAGGGTGTATGAGTGCATTACAGTACAGAGTGTGTGTGTGTGTGTGTGTGTGTGTGTGTGTGTGCTACAATGCTGAAAGTGTATGTTACAGTCCTGAGTGTGTGTGTGTGAGTCTTGAATGTTTGGGTGTGTGTGTCTGTGTATTACAGTGTTGTGTGTGTGTCTATTTTATTTTCCAGTGAGAGAGTGTGTGTGAGTTATAGTTAAGACAAAGATAAGTGTGTGTGCATGTGTGTGTGTGTGTCACAGTCCAGAGAAAGAGGAATGTGCATATGTGCACGTGTGTTATATTCCAAGGAAAGCTGAGAGTGTGCGTTAGAAACACTTTTTGCATTTTTTACACCTGATGTTTTTACACCTCATTTAATTTCTATTTATCTAACCAGGATAGTCCCATCAGTAAAAACAAATTATCACTGGTTTTCAGACATATTTCACCTAAACATTAATTTGAACAATGCTCATATTTGCTTTGCCCCATCCAATATATTTAATCAAATAAAGCAAAGACATTCACTGTGTGATACTACAGCTTTCCCTAACCCTTCCCTATGTGAGTTACTCTTAAAATATTGAACACTGAAACAGCTTTTCTCCTTCCCTCTTTGACTGAAAAAAGGAAGACTACAAATTTTACCTGCTCTATGTTTTCAGAGACAAATTGTGAATTAAGTTTAATTAAGATTAGATATTTGACGATTTTGGAATGTGCTTTACTGCATGAAAAAGGGCATAACATCACATTCTGGAAAAATACAATTACTAAGAGTGTTTATGCTGGCATGGCAGATTCATGCTAATTAGAGTCTAAGCCACCATCTCTGCAGGATACACAATGCTGTTCTTTACTTTTATTAAACTGCAGAAACCTCAAGGAATTGACCAGAAGCAGGGGACCTGATTAAGGGCTTTTGCTGAATTCTAAAATCCCTATAAAATTCTAAAATATTTCATTATTAACATTAGTAAATTAAGTCTTTCCAAGCAGGGAAAAACACAAAGTCAGGGGAGAGAAAGATCGACATGCACAAAACATGTGTGCCTGCTCTTATCTGAAGACGGAACATCTGTGTTAAATGTGTTTATGGTTTAACAGAAGGGAAGAGAGTTCACATGAGACTTGGAGTATTTCATGTCTCAGTGGTAGTAGATGAGGCATAGGCGGATTTCAATTGAACTGACCTACCGACATCTAAACAGAGAGAACCTATTTCCAGGTGTCCACCAGCACACACGCACCAGGACCAAGCTACAGGTCAATGCTGCCTTAAAAATTGAGATTGATAGAGAAAAACTCTTTCACATCACGCGGTGCTGATGTTTTCAGAAGAATTTAACCCCTGCGTTAGGCAGTTCCTGAACTGTTAAATGTTTGCGTTGGGGTGGAAGCCACATCGAATGACGCGCAGCGCTCTCCTGCTGGCTTGGAGAGGGGCACATGGAAAAAAACTCAACTGTGTAAATATTATGGCTTGTATTCTCTGCAGTTGCGTAGTTACAAGCCGCGGGCCCAGCGCTTGCCAGTGTGTTAGCCAGGGCTCTGTGCCCCTGCTATAGCAGGGAGTCAAAGTGGTGCTTCTGATGGCAGAAACTTCCAGAGGGAATATCTCTTCACTCCGACAAGGCTCCGCCTCGCCTCCTCCCAAGTCACAAAAGCATTGTCACCTTCATCTTGGTAGGATTGTGAATCACAGCCTTCCTGTGTTATATTCATTCTTTGGATAAGACAAAACGGCTGAGCCCATGCAAGCTTTGATGTGGCCCAAACCAGATGGTGGGCAATATCTAATCCGAGTCTGCCAGAATGCGGCCAGAGTTGAGCCACGCAGCTTCCCTGGAATTACTGGGTTCTTCCATGGTCCAAATTTTTGAAACCACGGAAACTTAACTTGAAAAAAATAACTGCCTTATCTGTGGATGTTTGCACCTCATTTTCTGACGGCTCTAAGCTGACCTTATTTCTGAAGTTTCCATCAGGATTGTGCTGTGGTATCCCTCACAAGTGATTAACCCAGGTGGGGAGGGGGGGGGTAGCATTAGTGCTAGCACTAGAGGACTAATCCCACTCTGCTGAACTACCTCCAGGTCACCTAACTCAAAGTGTAAACCAAGCTTTTGCGATATTAAAGATTCCAAACAGGATTACACAAATAAGGAGATTACTTCATAAAGTCACAACTGTTTAAAACTGCTGACTTTTTCATGTTGGGAGGGTAGCAGGGGAACAAAATCACATCAAACTGACCAGAAAAATACAGGAAACTTGGTTCTACTGGCAAAAAAGGTTTTCAATATCCAGTTCACAAAATAGCCCTATTTAAGCCACTGGGGCTGTTACTATGAATTTATGCTGCTGTCAAACTCAGGCCAGAGCTACATCTACACCAGGGTTTCATTTGACCCAGGGTGAGTAAACTGATATCACAAGTGCTGAAACTGTCAGCCTTGGACATTAACACTGCAGCTCCAAATATGTATTTACCTCTTAGAGCTAACCCAGGGTATGTGGGCCACTCAATTCACCAAAAAGAACAATATCTCTATGAGGGAAACACTGCATCACATCGAAGGTGAACAAATATTTATACAAGCAGAGAGCCACTCCAAATACACACAGATAGCCACTGTAGATACATGCAGAGAGCCACTGCAAAAAAAAAGCCACTGTAAAACCTGGTGGAAAAAGCATTTAAAAAATGTTATGTATTGTAAAGGTAAATGTATTGTAATGGAGCTTTACTTGTCCTAGAACTTTCCAAATCCTAAAAAGCCACATTCAATTTTTTTGTTTAAAAGCTCCAATTTTAGTTCTATTTACATAAATGATCAGAACACAAGAACCACTTACAAATACAACAGCCACCAATTACATAAACAATCTACAAAGAAATCTATTATAAGGACAATTAAGAACGGACTGAAATGTTTACTGAACTGAGACAATGCATGATAGTAGTAAAACGCTTGCACTGCTTTGGTTTAGTGTTCAAAGACATACTGTGCCCTGCCTGCCATATGCCAGGACAACAAAAGCCAGGCTTCCTGGACGGACACATCAGTCCCATTTAATGTCTCTGTCAAAGTCTCAGCTTCTCAATAATCTGGTGGTCTGCCCACTGAGCTCCTCCCCTGATGGCTCAATAAAGAAATGATCTTTGACCCGCCTGACCTGCAACCCCAGTGGCAGGGGTTGTATATTCAGACATGACAACAATGACCACTCATAATTGCAATCTTTCTGCTTTAGCTGTGAATATTTCAATTAGTCATCTCTATAACTCCATGTCCCAGGAGCTCAGGCACAACTAATCAACAGCATCAGGACGGTCTTACTGCCTCTCACACTCATATCCAAGTTAAATATTGATAATTGTCTTAGCAGAGCAACTTTTTACATTTTACCCCTGCTTCAGAATGGTTACAGGACCTATTTTCTAAAGTAGTCACAGTCACTCACAGTCCATATTTTGGGCATGGTTAGCTTTACATTGTTTATTTGCAGAAATCACACTAATTAAGGCCACTAAAAATACTGAACAGTTTGTGCAATGGAAAAGCCACAACAACTCAACATATAGAAGTCTGACAATTCTTTTAAGAATATTTATTTCAGATTAGAGGATGTACATTTATTTAAACTCAGAGTTTGGAAACCTTATTGGATGCATACCTCCACAAGCCAAAGGCATTAATTAAAATGGAAAAGTCCCACAACAGGAGGCAAAATTAAGACATGGTTAAACTGTATGGACACAGCTTTCAATCGGGACCTAAAAATAGCTGGATCACAACCTGTTACGATTTCTTTGCTACAGACCTGACAGACCTTACTGTGCACGATATCATTATCAAGAGCGCACGTTAACGTTACCTCAACTTAATCAATCCTGAAGTTAATCAGGGAAAGCTTGTGGGTCCAAGCAAACAGATGGTTGCTGTTGGCCTCCTCCCGAATACCAAACTTTGATCACTCTTTGGGGTTGCCAAAGCAATCATATCTTCAATCTGAGAGCTACATTAATATGCATTAGATGAGTGGGGGAACTTTGGCCTGGTGAGGGGTGGGTGGGATTGAGATTTCGCGGAGTCTTTGTCTGGCTGTCAGCACTGGTCCCTGGCCCGTCAAATGAACTCATCACGGGGCGGGTGCGAGTAGCCGACACTCAGCCGCCAGACTGACAGCTTTTGTATGGGGAAACTAAAGCCTGTCAGTCGTAGCCCTGACCCCTGATTTTTTATTTGGGGGGTGCCACAGGCCTTGTCAACGAATCCCATTAGCTCGCCTGCCACCGTGACGGTCCACAGGGGGTAGGGGGGCAGGGCTGTCACCCTATTTATTTTTTCAAGGTCAGCTATGGGCATGTGAGCCCTGCTAATGGTCCCAAATGGAGCATGTATGGAGGGGGAGGGAAAAAAACATGCATTCAGCAGGGGCTATGGAGACATCTCCATCTCCAATCACGCTGTCAGACTTCAGTAAGATACAACCCATTGGCCTAAAAGCATGGAAGGATTGATTAGTAGAAATGTTTATTGAACAATATGTTGACAAATTAACACTGGCAGGGTTTGCCAGTTCCTTTGACAGATGTCTTTTTTCACTATTATGATAGAAATTACATTAGAAGAAATGTTAAGAGTAGAGAAAGATAACAACTATGATTGTGTGTGTGTGTGTGTGTGTGTGTGTGTGTGTGTGTATAGATGGAGCAGTCTGGCTCCATATAAAAGCTATGACATGCTTTGCACAGGAGCAGAAACTCAGACCGCAGTTCTATGTCTAATCAAGGGTTTCCTGATATGCTCAGCACTAACAGGCCAGCAAACACTCTCCATCCTCAATACTGAAAAGACACTCATCCAACATGCACTCTGTCATATAGACAACTCAACCCTGCCTTATCCTACCAGACATTGACTTCTGCCATATGCTCTGCTCTGCTCCTGAGCAAATGATACTGCCTCTCCTTTAGCCTCCTTTAGATTCTGCCTGCATTTTACATTTACATTTTACATTTAGAGACGCTCTTTCTGCCTGCAGTTTGACAACCACATGAACCCCATAGCCCTTCTGATTATGTTATTTTCCCAGTAAACAATGTGATATAGAAGACAAGTTTATTCCACTAAAAAAGGGGATCCAGAGGTGGAGCAGATGCAAACCTCAAATGGGATTTTACATGGGATCACATTGTGAAGAAACCATGATCTTTTCCCCTGGGAATAAACACTTTCACTCTGTTGTTCCTGTGCCAAGGTCCCAGTGGTCAGCTTAAAGCACATTCTACCTTTAATATCCAGCTCAGGATCAAACTTAAGCTGATCCTGGGTCAGCACTCAAGAGCAAACACTGCACATATCAGCCCTGTACCAGGGATCAGGTTAACATCAGCTAGCAAGCAGGAGAAAAGTGGCTTAGCTGATAAAGGGTAGTTTAACCCAGCCAAGTACTTTGTCTCTGGATAGCCAGTGTTTGTTGATGCTAAAAGGTAAGTGAGATACAGGCACATCTGCAACACTGCCAGAAATAGAAGATATAAAATATGCAGTGAAACCTGAAGCGTCGTACAAGGCCTCCTTTCTCCACGGTAGTACATGAGAAAGAGAGTAAACAGCAGAAAACAGAGATGCTCCCCTGCCCTTGAACTCAGCCTGAAATCTAAGGACATCTCACTATAACCACATGTAACAAGCAGAATAACCACCCTGTAAGTTCTCAATAACACCCTGTAAAAAGCTGAATAACCATGCATAACAGACTCAAAATCCACTCCATCACAGAAACAATAAACACCTGTAAAAACCACCCTGTAACAGGCTCAATAACCACTCTATAACAAGCATAATAACCACACTGTAGCCGGATCATTAACAGGCAGAATACATACCCCTAACACCCAAAATAACAATCCCAATACAGTACTCAAAATACTTGGCAATTTGATATTAAAGCACTACAACTCAATAGCTGAATGCTGATTTGCCTGGCATAATTACAGTCAAAGACATACCTGTGTACTCTAGAAAACTCTGCAAGGGGTGAATGTAAAGGACACCACGTGTCGAAGCAAAAAAAAGCAAAATTATACTGAGAAGGCCTGCATTAACATTTAATATTGAAATTTGTTTGGCAAAGGAGGAATGGAATGATTGAGAAGTTATATGAGAGGTCTAAAACTTCCCACTGAACTGTCTAATCCGAGAGGCACCACGCCATAACTTCTCTCTTTGAAGATGAAGCCGCTGAAAGCCTGTTAAGTCAGGGGGGCTTCACCAGACCAGACACCTACTGTAAAAGCATCCCATGTGCCGATAAGAGTCACACAGGACAGAGAGAGAGGGAGGGATCTAACCCTGGACAGTGAAACAGGGATCTAACCCCAAACAGAGAGAGAGAGAGAGTGTGTGAGAGAGAGAGAGATAGATTTAACACAGGACAGAGTGGCAGTTAAACCTTTAATGGTCTGCTCAACCATTTGGTAGAGCACATTGTGAGTTTTGCCATTGCTTTTTTCTATGTTAAAGGGTTAACACAGGACAGCAAGAGAGTGATCGAATGCAGGACACTATCAGTGTTGGATGAGCTTTCTCTCCTCTCTGAGGCTTTAATCACGATCGATGAAACCCTGACAAAGGGTATATTCCAAAACGCGTTGGTTTTAAACAATAAACAATGACTTTCTTCAATTCTACATCAAGTGCAGGTGGAATTGTATATCTTTATCACTACTGTTTCCTATTCCATGCACCTTGGTTCAGCAAAGTAGTGCCAGAGCTCTCCATTGTTTGTCTGGCCTGAGTCACCTCACACAGAGCCACCAACAGAGATGAGACTGAGAGAGACCTCTCTGTATACACACACACACACACACACACACACACACATAGAGACAAAAGGATAGTGGATCTCTGCACTGTATTGCCTCCCTTAAAATCTATAATCTCCTCCCATGTAAACAATGACCTCAAACAGCCAGGTATTGCCATGGTAATATGGCAGAAAGCCCACACTTTGGTGTGTTCTGCAGAGCGGATTGGGCACATCAAATGAAGCTCTGCACAACAGAGGATCATTCTGCAGGACATTACATTTACATTTTAAGCATTTAGCAGACGCTCTTATGCAGAGCAACTTACACAGTTTACCTTTCTTTACATACAATCAATTTATACAGCTGGATATTTTACTGAAGCAATTCAGGTTAAGTACCTTGCTCAAGGGTACAACAACGGTACTCCACCTGGGAATTGAACCAGCAACCTCTCAGTTACAAGTCCAGTTCCCTCACCATTACACTACACTGCCGCCCTAGGACAAAGCCTGCTCTCCTTTTATCCTATTTCTACTCTGAGCACCAAGACTAGTCTGCACCGCCCCCATGCTTAATGACATGGAATCATGGAATTATTCATTTATGCTATTTAGGGTGCAGATATGTGTGTGTGTGTGTGTGTGTGTGTGTGTGTGTGTGTGTGTGTGTGTGTGTGTGTGTGTGTGTGCGATTTTGGGGTGCAGTGAGGTGTGTGGGAGATTTTGGGGCACAGTGAGGGGGGTGGCGGCATAGGAAGTTTCAACTGGTTTTGGGGTGTTGGACTGTTGGCCCATTACTGACTCACCTTGATACCCCCCATCCTCTGCTCTCCCTTAAACTCCTTGCCATTCTTCAGCCAGTGGATGGTGGGGGTGGGGTTGCCTGCTGCAGCACAGCGGAACTTTACTGTGTTGGCTGCTGGCACGGCCAGCAGCTTCTTCTCCATGCGGTCTGGCCGGGTCCAGTACGGGGCTTCTGCCGGAAGGCAAGAGAGACACGTTACTCAACATTGCCATGCTGTAACCATGTCATAAACATGTTGTAATCATGTCATAGCACACATATTTAGACCTAGATTGTTATTCTTTCTTTATAAATACAAGCTGTGAAGGAAAATGACTTGCAGAATCACCGGAACATTTTCATTTAGAACTGCAACCCATTCCCATGGAAGGTTTTTTTCCAGTGATTTAACAAACACAGGCAAGCTGATAAAATGATCTAATTTTATGTCTTATAAAAGTTCAATCACATATGGAAGTGCAGGCACCAACCAGCAGAGTAAATACATACATTTTATATATATATATATATATATATATATATATATATTATAATTTGGTAATTGGAAATCAAAGCCATTCTCATTAGTGTAGTTTTACATATTTTAGTTTGTAATACAAAATAAGTTCAAAAGTTTCAGCTGGGGTACACTAGAGGCTAGGGGAACAAGCCAAAATATCTATGCATTTTTCTGGCAATTTTCACAAGAAAGCCCTTTCTTATTAAATGGCACTGAATTATGGTGAAATGGCCTCAGTATGGGCATCTAATGAAGCACAGAAAAGTAAAGGTCTGGCTAGAGGCAAGCTAAAGCCCCTCAAAAAAAAAAAAAAACAACCACATAGGCCTTCAAATACACAAGTCTTGTATGTGAAAATGAACAATTTCATTTAAGTGTTTGGTATGCTCTTAACATGGATCCTTCCAACCCTGCAGAAACCCATACCCCTGAAATGTACAATGATGCCCATTCAGAATCCACCTTGTGCTGGTGCAACTGGTCTGTCTGAGAAGCCATTTTTACAGAGCATACTTTGATCCCCTTAAGGTTTGAGCAACAAAAACATGTACTGAAGAAAACCTTGTTCTCTAAGGTCAAAGGATTGCAAGCAGCCGTACAAGTTAAACCAACACACGTTTTACTTATTAATATTTTAAGTCCCATTCTATCACCAGTCATATTCAGTCTTACAGATTAATCATTTTTCAATGGGTTGGACTCTGATGCATTCTCCTGGCAGATGTAATTGCTTCATTAAAAGAACATTTACAGTACTTGTGTGCTGGCGGTGGCCTAAAATAACTGTAAATTGAGATTAGTAAAGCAAGACTCTGTTCCCAAAGTATCTCCCCCAAGAAACATTTTTTTATGGACACACTGATAGCATGTTGGTCAGACAGCGGCACTATGGTGGAATGAGGTTGGAGACCCAAAGTGGGGCAGGAGTCTAACAGCAACAGGGCTGCATAAGCTCACATGAATGCTGTTTCTGCACTGTGTTTAGTGAATAAGACTTCCCTCACTTAATTTTCCCTACACATATTTGTTTATCTACTTATCAGGAATAGTGTAAAATGGATACAATGCACAAAGTTAGTCACAATACTTTTTGTGATTAGTATCCCTTGAACTACTGATGAGGAATATCCCGTTGCCCCTGGGATAAAGGCTCTGTTTGTGATGTGTTGTGATTGACTGTTGCTCAAGATGCTTTTAATAGTAATCAAGTCAACAATCTGTACAGGTCTGTTTTTTTACTGGTGTTGTGGATGTAAGAACATTTCCAAAATGTCATTAAAATAAAGCCATAAAAAAACGATTCCACTCCCTCTAGCAACCCTTCTGCCCCCCAAAATAGAAATAAAATAGACAATAAAAAAACAACACCATTGAACCTGCAGATGGGGTCATAAACAAAGGATTGTTTACAAAATACACACTCCACAATGTAGTGGGATGCCAGTATCTAACCAGCAACACAGCCTTGGAGTTTAGACAGATGACAAACTTACTAATCAGCTGGCAGGTCAAAGCAAAGGTTGTTTTCTTGAGTACTCCTTAAAAATGAGAATGCCTAATGATGTGGCAAGGCCCCAACACACCAGTGACTCATTAGAACCTGCTTAAATAATGTATGCTGTAACACAACTTTTGTATTGAGCCTGAGAAGCACTGAAATTCCCAATGAGACAATCCAGATTATTACTGAAAGGCACCATCTCCAAGAACGAGGTTCAGAATCTAAAAAAAGCAAGTCTGGAGTCTATGATCAGAGTTCCCCATTATCAAACTACATTTTATCATGCATTTACAGAGAATAAATCTAAGATGAATGTATGATACCTTTCTCAGTTGGCCCACATTTAGCCATGCATAGGCTATGTGTGTTTCAGTGAAGTGCGGTGAGGTCAATGTCTGGGGAGGCACTGGATAGTAACGGAGCCAGATTTAGGCCTACACACATGAACCCGATAGAGGTATCCTAAATTCATCATTAAATTGGTGGGTTGCGCAATGACTATTGGTTAGGCGACCGTATGTTTCATATTTCATATCAGTGTTCTTTACAACACACGCATACAGGTAAGTTACATAGGCCTATCCGATTCACGTTTTATTTGCCAATGCAGTTCCACTATTCATACTCATTCAACACAAATGAAAATATGTATTGCATAGTCTTAACTTTACTTGTAAATGAAGTCCGTTCGCCTATCCTTCTGGACAAAGATATCAGTGACTTTTTTCTTTTTTTCTTTTAGTTTTAAAAGTCTCTCCGTCTCAATAGAGATGATTGCCAGGGATGAAAGTCATCCTTGGTCAGTCCAATTCCAACAGTATGTTTTGAGTTGTTTCAAAGCAGAGAGCAACCTTTCAACGGACGCTGTTGTAGCTGGTATAGTGAGCACCAGCTTGAGTAATTTTGTCGCCTCGGGAACCATCTGCATCAGATCATTCTGGGCCAAAATCTGAGGAGCTGTCCGGGTGATTTGCATTAAAGGCAATTCTTCGTAGCACAGCCACACAGCCAGTCTTTTGTTGGTACCACTCTATTTGAAACGACTGTGTGATTTTCTGTCCGTTAGTTTGAAGTAGGTCCTTAAACTCAGGCATTGGTCTTCCATTGTTTATCACTTTCTGGTCTTTTTTTGAGAATTTGCCAATTTTGAGAAATTTTGAAGGTTAGCTATAACGTTTTCCATTTTTGCAGCCCATATGATGTAGAGATATTCAGGATGAACGAAACGAGAGTAATAAAACTAAAGGAACTAAGAGTTGTAGCCGCAGTGCATTTTTTTGCAGCAGCTGTAATTTTTTTGCTAGAGCTAGCTATCGTAGAGGGATAGCGAGCATCACCAATTACATGGGCTCAAGATCTCCCCCCTCAGTGCGGCAGATGTAATTGCTGCCTCACCTGGTGTTTTTTCATTGCAGATTTATGACGAGACCAGCGAGCCTAAATATCTTATATACATACGTGAAATAAGTTTCCTAGACTATGGAATGCGAGGACATGTAATGAAGGGGTCTACAAACATTACATTGATGACATACAGAGACATACGGGTGCTTATTGCCCATGCTCCAGCCAGTTTCTAAGGGATTGCGCAATCAGAGAGGAGGCAGAGCTTGCCGCTGCCGCACCTCTCCTATCTCCCTGTATTTGCAGCTGAGCTCCGCAAATTTGACTATAACAAATGATTGGAATCATACAGAAATGACATTTATAACACAGATCAGTGGAGAAATCTTAATATTTATTTTATTTTATTATTATGTTTTTTTACTTTTCGTAACAGCTATTTTCATTGGAGTATGACAGGTGAGGCTCTGCCTCCCCTGCCTCCCCTGACCGCACGTTCCTGGTGTGTTTTGTGTACATATTTCTTCATACACACAAATTAAAATGGTCAGGCAAACAGTTGGGCTTGGTAGTAAGTTTCTCTTTATGTTTAGTGGAGAAATGCACAAGAGAAGCCCAGTGCAACCATTGTTGTTCTAGAAAATAAAGGCCTGTCCTTTTAAGAGGACTCATTTAAGAGGACTCCTGTGGACTCCTCTCATTTTAATTCCTCTGATGTGCAGAGAAAGGGAATCTCATTACGCAGGTGCTCGGACAGCGGAGAGAGTCAGCCACTGCTCAAGGCCGGATTGGAGGTAAGAAAATATCAGGAAATGCTGTGAGGGCTTTATGTACAACATACCAATGAGTTCATAATTCTCTTGTTATACAGTGCCCTCCAGAATTATTGGCACCCTTGGTAAAGATGAGTAAAAAAGACTATTAAAAAATGTTGTTGTTCATCAGCTGGAGCTCAAAATATGATAGAAATCCTTATAAAAAATAAATTTTTTTACCAACAACATGTTTGTCACAATTATTGGCACCCTTAGAAATTCTTATGAACAAAATCTGAATGAAGTATATTTCCATTTATATATAATATTTTTCTTTTCTATTTTTGCTGTTTATTCCCCCAATTTAGTATCCAATTATACCCTCTCTTTTTCATGTCAATTATCCCCTCCCTCATATGAGAACTCGCTGCCGTAGTGCCAAGACCGGTAGTGAGCGCTGCACCGCCTCCTTCGAGCTGGCACCCGCCTAAGCCGAAGCCAGTCACCGTAACACAGAGGACCACTCATACATGCAGCGAGCTCATTCAGCTTTTTTTATCCCTCCCCCCTCCCTGGGGCAGACAGCCAATTGCCGCCCCCTAGTGGCACTCCCAGCCAGAGCCGTAATTGGCGTGACCTGGTGGAATCTAATCCCGGTCGCAGTGGGCAGCGTCAGATGTTCTTTCGCTACACCACCAGGGAGGCCATATATTTTATTTTTTTAAGTTCAACTGAGTCTTTAGGAACACTTAAGTGGTCATCCATGACTTCCTGTTTCACTGGGGTATAAATATGAGGTGACACGCAGGCCAAACTCCTTTAGTCATCCATCAACATGGGGAAGATCAGAGAATACATACACAAATGAAATGAGACAAAAGGTTGTTGACCAATCATAAATCAATGGCTATAAAAAATAGCAACACGCCTGAAATTACCCATCTCCACTATTATTTATCCAAGGATCACAGTTGGAGAACTGCAGAAGTCAGTTGCATCTTGGGGTCACCAAGTCTCCAAAACTACAATTAGATGCCACCTCCATGCCAACAAGCTATTTGGAAGGCTTGCCAGAAGAAAGCCTGTCATCAAACCACAAACGTAAGCATCTGGAGTTTGCTAAACGTCACTAGAACTTTGAGTGGAACTGGGTTGTATGGTCAGATGAGACAAAAATATAACTTTCCGGCAAGAAACACCAGAGGTGGGTTTGGTGTAAAAAGAGGGATTGTCATGCAGAAAATAACCTAATCCCCACTGTATGGTATGGTGGTGGATCTATGATGTTATAGGACTGTTTTACTTCCAAAGGACCTGGGAACCTTGTTAGGATCCATGGCATCATGGACTCCATCAAGTACCAGGAGATTTTAGATCAAAATCTGGCTGCCTATGTCAGGAGGCTAAAACTGGGTCGTGGTTGGATCTTCCAGCAGGACAAAGATCCAAAGCATACCACCAAATCCACACAAAAATAGTTCACTGACCACAGAATCAAGCTTTTGCAATGGCCATCCCAGTCCCCAGTTTACCCCATTGAAAACCTGTGGGGTGAGCTGAACAGGAGAGTCCACACGTGAGGACCAAGGATTCTGAAGGATTTGGGGAGATTCTATATGGATGAATGGTCTCAGATCCCTTGCTATGTGTTCTCCCACCTCATTAAGTATTATAGAAAACTCAGTGCTGTTATCTTGGCAAGGGGAGGGTGCACAAAATACTAAATTAAGGGGTGCCAATAATTGTGACACACAATTTACTTAAATTAGAGTTCAGCTTTCTCTCATACTTTGAGTGTAAGATCAAGCTGATGAATTCTAATTCTGGAGGGCACTGTAAATATTTTTTTAAAACAGTCCTTCGTTTCAAGTCTATGCTTCAGCACAATGGATGCAGGTGGGAGATTCTCTTGAACAACTACATTTCACAGACCTTACAGCCAGCATGTTCACTGTGCATACAGTTAGAACCCTCTCACCTGCTCCACTCTCTTTAATATTATTACTTAACTTGGCTCCCCAGCCAAAGTCTACCCTACAACAGATCATTCAGGATAGCCATGGCTGTAGCACTGTGCGTGTCAAACCAACCCAGCCAATGTGAGAGCAACATGGTGTCAGCAGTGGTGGTGTGGAGGACCCCATTCACCATAAAGGAATGCCACTGTTTTTTTATTTTAAACCTGTAAACCCTACCCCTCCCAAACTTTTCCCCTTTCTCCTGAGCACTGGTAGGTACGCACTTTTGAAATAATCATAAATATCATCTATCAATAGTCACCAGAATAATATTGGAACAAGAGGACAAACAAATATTAAAACTGCAGTTTTCATAGTTTTTCATCAAGGTGTTTCACTCTGTAGCAGGTAGGGGGAGTGATTTCTTGTGCGGGGGGTAGGTTTATCATGTGATATTCTTTCCCAGAATGTGGTGAAAGTGTCAATTACACTCGCAGCCCTGTGTTAGCCCTGGTACCTCTGTCCTGCACCTCTGTCCCCACTAACACCAGCCAGCTCCAGGCCTGACACAGGCCAGCCTTTAACCGAAGCAGTCTGAGTTGTGCCCCTGAATCAGTCCTCCAACCCTTCTCCACCTGCAACCAGCCCACCATCAGAGCTGGTGGAGTGGGCATTTAGGGGAGGGGGGTTAGGTTTCTCTCTTTATGGAAAAAATCTCCATGGGACTTGGTGGCAGTGGGCAGTGAGCCTAATTTTGGCTCTGAATGGCGAGTGAATGAAGAAACCTGCGTTCCCTGCGTAGTGGCTGGAGCCTCACTATTTAAACCCTCCTCTCTTCTCTTTAGGGAGTCAAACATAAACTGTGATTAACAGAAGTTACAACTGCTGCATTTTACAGACATTTTACATCACTGCTGGTCCATTATAGCAAGATATTTTTATGGTTTCTTATATGACTCAAACATATGAAACACAAAAGTAGTAAAACATGCTTTTTTCAAACCATGTTATCTGTTGCTGCTTTAATTCCACTTCAGATTGTAAGAACCAAAGGCAGTTTCTATAAGGCAGAAATGCATCACACTAACACACACAGTTGCGAAGTCAGGGATCAACAACATACCAGACAGCTTATCCCAGTGAACACAAATGGCTCAGGATTAAAATATGGAAAACTGCTTTCAGGGACTTTAGGCCTCTCTCTCATCTGAAAAGCATACATTCCCCAAGCTCTCACTTTAGAGTTGAGCAGCGTCAACACCCCAGGCTCTTTGTAAACACAGCTTTACCCTTGGCGAGCAAGAGCAGGCTGAACATGCCGAGCTGAGTGCCAAACGATAAACCAAAATCAGGTGCCGCTTGTTGTAAAACGCAAACAAACACAGCAATGCGCCTTTGGATTTATTTGACTTTTGTTACGGCTGCTATTCCTTGAGTAGTGGGGAGAGGATTACTGTGGCTCGGTGGAACAGCTGAGGCCTGGCGAGGTTCCCTTCTGGTGTCAGGGATTCCCCTGCAAGCTAACACAAAACAGCTGAGGTGCATGCTAGCCGAGCCCTGCCGCCTTAAAAGGGAAAACTCCCTCAGAGCTAAGCTGCTTCTGAGATCCGCGCAGAGTGACACGGAACGCAGTGTGTGAGATGCGGATGCCCCCTGCCCTCCCCCTGTTTATATGGCTAATTCTACCTCAGCCCGGGTGGGGCCAGAGCCCAGTGACTCTATGGGAAGTGGCCTGGACCCTCCAGGGGAGAGAATGAGCTAATAGCCAGGTGGGAAATAAGTGCAGTAATGTTTCACGGCAAGTTTTCTTTTTCATTTGACACAATAACTCTTTTCAAAATGTGTGACTTTGTGATTTTGGTGTCGTCTGACATTTATCTAAATTTCATCAACTTAACACACAATTACTCCAAAGTGTTTGATATTTTTATTTGAAGGACAATCACAGCTACATTTATATGCCATCAATAGTTTGGTCAGTATCATATGCAGCTTGTAAATAGATCTACAGACACACAAGTTATAAAGTGTAAATTTCTGTGCCATCACAAATGTTGTGAAAGCACACACTAAACTATAGTGACAAATTGTCAAAACGGAAAGTCGCGATTCTAAGGTTTCTGTCAATGTTTTTGCCGCGTGTGTATGATAAAATCTCGCGAAGTTAGAAATAGAAATATACTTTTATTGCTGCTCGGATCGGCGGCAATCCAGCCAACCCTAAAAGGTTAAGCCATATTTAATTTGCCTGAGCAGAAAGGATAAACTATGTTCAGTGCCTATAACATATTTGATCAGAAGCTCCACCCCTCAATATTCCATAATCACACTGTGTACAGCAAACTCTACCACTCAATATTCCACAAGCATGTTGTGGATAGGGAGCTCCCCCTACATCGAAATTCCACACCTCCCCTCTACCAAGCTGCGATTCCCTTCCTCTTTCTGTGGAAGAGCATCCATCTCAAAACAAACTGAAAGGGTTTTTATTTATTTTTGTGGTTGCCACTCCACTACTACTTTGCAGGCAGGACATTCAAAATAAGCATAAAAACCAAAAAAACCCAAACAGGGATACAGAGTGGAAAAATGATCTCATGGTCCATACAAAGACACAGCACATCTCTATAAATCATACTCCGGATGCCTCCTCCTCTCCACTGCCTCCATCTATTCCAAACCGAATCTCATTAAAGTGAAAATATCTGTGATCTGCAACACCAGTTATAATTGGAAGGGAGGAATTTCCTCCCTGGCACATAAGCACAGGCAGCAGCCTGTTGGGTACTGTATTTACACTGAGCTCCAGCGGCATCCGTCACTAAAGTTCCACCACCTCCTCAAACTTGGATGATTTGATAGACCGGGAGAAGCTTTGCCTGCTTTGTTTGCTTGTTAAAAACACTTCTGGCTGTACAACTATATGAAGCTGGCTTTCTGGACATCTCTAGCAAAGGATGCTATGTAGTTACTGCACTGAGTTAGGAGGAAGTTTAGGAAAAGCTTACTCATGCAGCCAGCCACACATTACCAAGCCCCTCTGTAGGCATTTCAGTGAACCGCTAAATGATCATTTTGCATTTAGCTGAAACTCAATGCCGTTTCACAGAGAAATTCTGAGAGTAATTTTCTCTTTGCAGCCATTCCATCTGACAGCCTGTTCCAGGTCAAGGGACCATGACTGGAGGGGGGGGGGGGGCTTCACAGCCATTTACTGGGAGCAATTAGCTGGACAAGGGATGCGGGCTCGGGACTGGTTCTAAGGGGGAAGATTTGAAGCAGACGGGATCAGGAGCAATTTGTCTCACTGACGCCTGCTAGCACACTGGCAGATTTCACCAGAGATTACACTGGCCCTTTGAAGGCACACGGTCGGGCCTATGGGGATGCAATCTAAACATCACTGCTCAATGGACGGGCAGCATTTTGTTTTTGCTCCTTGGCCAGGATAAACAAGAAGCACATAGCTTGGGTGCAGAGCAGGACAGATTAGGCCTTGTTAGCAGTCCAAATATTTTAATGATCAAAATATACAGGGAGCTTTGAGTAACTGCTCATTGGAGGGGGCACAGGAAAGGCCAGGAGTTGTGTGCAGATGTACAGTGCAGATCCACAGTATAAACGAGGCTTAGGCATTAGGCCAAGCAGGGAAGTGATCATTTGCACACAACGGCCACTGTCAAACAAAGAACCAATTCCCTTTGAGAGTAAGGCATGCTGCAATTTGGAAAGCTGCAATTCTCCGTAACATGTCTTCTCCCATTTCAGCTCAAAGCTGTCTGACGATGAGGAAAAATGACTCCATGAGCAGACAAAGGATTATATAAAGTGAGCTCATTTATGGCAGCTTTCCTTCCATAATGCTCCAACAGTGGATCATTAAGCTGCTGACTAAAGTGTTTTTGATCTGGAGCAGGGGAGCCACTTTGCTCAGAGTTATTGTGGCTTCCCTGTCACATGGGCTGTAACCTCTGCGGAGAAGGAGTCTATTCTGCTGGCTAATTAGCAGAGGATTAGCGGACATTAAACAAAAAAAGGCTTTAGGTTTAGGCTAATCCCCCCTCTGTAACCGCAGAGCCCCGGGACTGAGGAAAATGACAGTCACGAGGAAGGCTAAATATTCAGGATGACTTCCCTACTTCAGCTATTGGGTACCGTTCAATAAATGTCCTCTGTCAAATTCAATATCATTCAATTCAATTTTCTGGAAAACAAACCCAATGTTAGGATGCATCAAACATGAATGAATCACTACAATTGGAGACACCAACAAGTCTTACCCTGTTCTCACTATGTGAAATAGTGAGACACACCCTGAGAATAAATTAACAATTGTCCTGAACTTCGGCTTCCACATACATGCATGATAAACTGTGGTTGTGCAGAAAAATAACATTTGCATATAACTAAGAGTCAAATGAAGGAGAAATGTTGACTGAATTTGCGGACCAGCCTCTGCTCTGCATTGAGCTACAGCACAGTGAGATAGCAAGACACCCACCCTCTCTCTAATCTGCACTTGGTTTCAGCCCAGCTGGTCTTGAAAGACAAATACAATGTGACACCAATTCACCATCAACTTTATCTATGCAATCCAAACATAGTATACCTCTGTGGACATCCCCATTCTCAAATACCCATAAATTAAAACCAAGCACACAAGCTAGAGTGGAATCTGAATTAACCACTTTAGGAAAGAGGAATGGAAAATCATGCTCACATAAAAAGTTGGTTCAATTTGGTGAATAAGGAGAGAAAAATATGAAACTTAAATGACCAGGTGAGATAAAGTTTGAAACTCGGCCGGGCAGAACAGACAGTGTTTTTATTATTGACTGGATACTAATGAGCTTAGACACAGGTGAATGAGTACACACCAGAGTTGTGGTCTCTAGTTGTGTGCAGTTGTTTGTTTAAGACTCACTATCCAACAGTTCACTGATTGGTTAAGACTCACCAACCAGTAGCTGATTGGTTAAGACTCACCATCTAACAGCTGTTGAGAAGCATCATCAAGGAGCTGAATTGTTAATGCTCTCCACCAAGGAGCTGGTTGGTTAAGACTCTACATCAAGCATCTGTTTTGTTAAGACTATACCACACTCCATTAAGGGGCTGATTGGTTAAGACAGTCTATAAATCAGCTGATTGGTTAACACTCTCCATCCAGCATATGAGATAATTCTGTTGCATGTGGTCACATAGAGCCATCCCAGGTCCCACCTTATGGAATTCACAGCACCACACATTTTTAAGAAAGGGGGAATGGCTCCAAGACCCTCTTGAAAGCAAATAAATGTGACTTTCACCAGAAGAACATATGAACATATTGTTTAACAAATGCATGTTATGGAGGATCACAGGAGTGAGAGAGCAACAGAGGTCTCTTATACTGGCCTCACACAGGTGAAACACTGACTTTCCAAACAAATGTCCAAATTATGAATGAGTGAAATGTGGAACACACCATTTTCATTACCTGCATCATCTGACTCTTCATCGTAGTCTTCATCATCACCAGAAGACAAGGAATCTTTCAAGAAAAACAGAAAAATGTCACATTTCTCACCCACAACATCAAAATCGACTGGCATACCCAATCTAAAAATCTTAGAAAGTCTCACAGCTTCACTGAATAATAATTGGCATAGTTACATTAATTACAGAATAAACTGCTGTTTTTTATCATGGAATAGCTGGAATGTTGATGGAGAAATGATAATATTATTCAGAGAGACTTCAAAGTCAAGTAAATGGTCCAAAGTGCTGGAATGGAGCAGTGTGGTGGGGATTTGGAGCTGTGTGTATATTTGTGTTTAAGGACCTCCACAATGACTGGACCCATTCATACAATAAGAACAATCCTCTCTCATACACTGCAATCCAACTGTAAACCAATCATGCAGACATGCAGCAAAATAAGACTAATATTTGATAATAATCTACTTACTTAAAATAATCATTTCAAATAGCATTTATACTACTGGTTGTTTGGGGGTGATAGACAATTTATTCTTGTACTTGCGGTAGAAAGTTATAATTTTTTTGTACAAAAGACTAGTCACAAATACAAATATTTCTTTGTTCTGCAGCATCTTGTCAAATCTTTAAGTTACAAAAACCTCCATTGAGCGTTAATCTATCTGACCTTGAAGTTGCTGGGGGCAATTTCAAGTGAAGGTAATGAAAGCCAGATGCTAGCACAGGTTGGCTGAGCTACATTGTGTGGAGATTTTTGTCAAGGCCAAACCCTGTTCTCTGCTCTCTTTCAACTGCATTTAGCATAATGGATGCATTCAGTAGTGTAGCTCCAGGTGACAAAAACATTTTTTCCTTCAGTGCATATTTTCTTATTGCCACAACTGAACAATTGACAAACAAATCTAAAATCACATTTTTCTTTTGCAGATTACAGTGTGCAAACCAGTTCTGGAACTGTGGGATACTAAACTGCCTTCAGTGCTCCATGTAACTGGACAAAGTCCAAAGCCGGAGACATATCACTTTTAAATACCTGACACCTTACTCAAATATTTAAAGAAGAACACAACACTCGCCTTGACGCCTTGATTTGTGGCAAGGCTAGTCAGTGTGTTTAAGGCAGGGCGAAAAGGATATTGTTGCTGCAACAATCCTTTTACAACAATAACCGGGCCGGTATCTGGATCTGAGCGGAGGTGCTGCAGTCCGTCTTTGATGGAGGCTGGAAAAGTCTAATTTATCTTGGCAGAGTTCCCAACACATGCGCTGGAGCTACATTTCTAATTCCTCACCACCCCATCTGTTTTCAATGATGCGGCCTTTCAGACTAATTGCTTTGTAATGAGTTGTCAATAACAGGCTCAGCTGGTACCTTGAATTTACTGGGAAATGAGGCAAATTAAACTGCCGTCTCCCCCTCCCTGTTTACATTTCTTTAAAGAAACACTGACAATATTGCCCTTGAACAATTGGCTCTTTATTCTGTGGCTTATCAGTGGTGTTATTTTATTTCATAGTTTGTTGTTTAGTGTGAAAACAGGAAGCCTTAGCAGGGCTGTCTGGGTTTCTGGGGGGTCTCCAGCCTGCGGTGGAGAGACAGGCTGAGCTGAAGCTGGCTGCTGCACAGAAGCAGAGCAGGGCTCTTGGCTCACGCACAGAACTAAGAACCCAATACGGCCATGCATCAGGCATAAAGCAAGAAACGTTTCTCCTGAGTGAGGCCACCAACAACACTAGCCTTACCTCTGAGTAGAACAGCACTAACTTAGTGCTTGAGAGAAAGCCTCAAACATGCTTTTACTAACAAAACAAAGAACACAGAAAGAGTGCTGATCATACAGGGCCCCTGTGACTGACCTTAATGTGATCGTTTGAATGATCATGATAAAGTCAGATATTGATTTTCCTTTAGAAAAAACTGAACTAGGTAGGGATACGAAGCATACTTGGCTGAGAGAGGAGCTATGGAGGAACACTACTCTTGCGTTATGGAGGAAGGTCATATGCAATGACCATATGAGCTGTTTTTATCATTTCTGTACAATATTAAATAGGCAGGCAAATACAGACAGAGTAAACAATAAACATGTAGCCGAACAGCATGCCAGGAACTGAACAGACATTCCCAAGCCTGTCACTGAGACTGCACAAAAGGCTGCGCCACATTTAATTCCTCTTAGTCATGGTTCTAACGCCTCCACCCACACCACCCCGAAACCACAGGTATGTTTTTCAATGGATAATTAGTGAGAGATTTTTGTAATTTCACACACACCTTTACTTGACAAGAGTTGAAACAATATGGCTTGGTGCTGTTGTTTGCTTGTTAACACTGTATTTATATTTTTATAATATACTGTATATACAGTATATATATATACATATATATATACATATATTGTATATATAAGATATATACAAAATGTTACATACTCTTATACATTAAAAACATAACATTTGGTCTGAGAACACAGAGATGATGTCTGGTGTGTATGACCCCCTGGTGAGGTGGCACCCTAATATCTGGCTGACGGCCTGAGATACTTTGTAACAATAGCAATAGGAATCAATATGTTCACCCTTAAAGACACATACTGCAAAGGCTGTTAACCTAGATGAGGAGCCATATGTGAAACATAAGAACACATACAGTAGCATTTGTGCTCTCAACTGGAAAATCTGTCAGGTATAGGGATGCAACCAATCCTGGATTTGGTTCTGGATTTGGATGAATCTATCTCGAATCCCAAGTGGGTTTTCCTCTTGCTGTATTTCGGCAGTTGAATATTATTGCCTAATGGTAAGAAATGGAAGTCACAGCCCAAAACGAAAAAAACCCTATGGCAATATAGAGTGAAAGAGAATGATTCCTGTAAGGCAATGAGCTACTTGCACTAATGACGTCACAAAAAAGCCTTCAATGCCAAACTTGCTTCCAGTCAGAGCAAACTCATTGATATCAGGAGTATGTTGTAAATCTTGTTTTCTTACTGAAATTATCACAGCAACTGGTTTAAGTCTTTTATGTAAACCTAGATGGATACCATGATCCAACTAATATACAGATTGGGGTGTTGCTGGTTAATTTAAGCATCGTAATAAAGCATTTTAAAAGTCTTGACTCATTTTTTGTTTTACACGACTTGATTAATGATTGCCTTTTTGATTCGACCAAATCTTTGGAGATAATTTCGATGTTTGGTCAAATCCTAAAAATTTAAATTCGGTCAAAGACTGAGCAATCCAGAAGACTACATTATTCACCTTCTCATTCAGTGGGCAGTGGGTGTTACATTACATTTAAAAAATGACATTCCTAATTTTTCACCCAAATTTTGGATGCTCAATTGCAAAACGAGGCTGTGGCCAATTACACATTATGCTGGTGGACTCCCAGCCACAGTTGGGGCTGGCCCAGACCAGATTTGATCCAGGCCCTAGGGACAACCCCCTGCACTCTGCATAAGTACCTCAAACTGTGGCCACACCACTCGAGAGCCCTCATTTCATTAAAACATTAAAGTTGGCTTAGCTGGATTCTGATTTATCTGGGAAAATAATAGGGATAAGCAACGCTCCTCCACAATTAGGGGTGGTCTGTGCATACTTATCTCAGCTAAGTGCAAGGTTGTCAGGCTGGCTTACCGAGGCAGGCTTGCCACACAGCTGGTAAGTGTGACTACTCAACTTGTGGCCTTGTGTCAAGTGTTTGAGAGGAGAACAACAGTACAGTCATATCAAGTAAGCCACGTGGCTCGATGAGAGCTTTTAAAAACATGCTGAACGCAGTCAGATTCTATAATGTGCACCCCATACCTCAATCCCAGTCTCAGTTCAAGCAAGACCATGTCCAGCTGTTGAGCGCAGCAGGAACAGCTTCACTTATTCACCTTAGAAGTAGCTCAATTCAACTTCTGATTAATGCAAATCCACACAAATTGGGAGTCGACCTAGTGTTTACAGAACAAAGGAAAAATAATCCATAAAGAATTTTCTAAAACGAGCTCTATAGCATAAAATAGCTTTTTACCGCTGAATGGGCTTTAATTATCATCGACTCACCAACATCCATTCAGGGCATTCGCAAAAAAAAATCAAAACATACATCAGAATTGTATACTGAAGATTCACTGAGGAGGGTGTTATGCAAGATTCTCAAAATTCCCTGAAGAAAAGGGAGCTTTAACTCAAATTAGTATAGGAAAGTGAAAAGAAATCTGGAAATGTTGTAACAGACAACAAATAAGGTAGTAGATCAATTGAATACACAAATATCCTCTACAGTTATAACTCAACAAATCCGAAAAACATGGTAATGGTATTATGTATGTTGATAAAAAATATAGATGTATATTTACACCAAATTACAGTATGCAAAACTCTCCTTCATCATTTAGTTAGTGGGGAAATAGAGCACTAGGTGATTTGGGGTTCACACTTATGTGGGGTAAACCCCACATATCATAGAGAGCTGTTACTGTTTCACTCCTGCTCTGCCAATGCTGACTAACAAACACATGGCTTTAGTCAGACAAACTAGGTCTGATTACTGTTCTGTGTTGGCCACTGGAAGGCCAAGACTACATCAGTCTCTAATATCTTACATCTCTAAGGACTTGTCCACTAAAGCCATCTTTAATGCGATTCTCTCTGATGCTGCTAACCTAATTAGGTCCTGAGAGAGAGACCCCAGAATGTCTGTTTCCCAGTGCATTATGGATCACGTCTTAATATTCTATACCTGCCACAGTATGCCCGTTATTACTATATACTTGTCCAGAGTTAATGACAGGTCCACTCACTGGATAGTAGATCAGGTCTAGATAGTATATGAAAACAGTTCATGGCTGATGGTTATCAACCTACTGAAAATGATAGGTCACTGCCCGTATTGTTGAGGCAATCTCTCAGATTTTCTCTTATATTTCACATTTTAATCTCACATTTTAATCTCACATATATTTAATATATTTTACATATATCTTAGATATGTACACACATATACATGTATATGTAGCACATTTTAAGAAACCACCATGACAATCTAAGCAGTATTTAAACCTTCAGTTGTTTGGCCATGGCTTTACCATAAGGAAGTTGGAGCAGTGCTTTCATAAACCTTTGAGCATATGACCCATTTAAGCATGGAATTAAATGTTTTTGACAACTGAATGTGCAAGTCAATGTAACTAGTGCAGTGTCTAATTTGACTGGTTGCTCTCACCTGCTACTTTGACGGTGAAGTTGCTGAGCAAGGTGTTGCCTTGTCGGCAGGTGTAGACCCCCGAATCCTCGTATGACACATTGATGATACGCAACACCCTCTGCCCCACCCGCGTGCGGTTGCTGGGTGACAGGCCCACGCTATCCTTAAGCCATGTTATTGGTTTAACCACACCCTGGGGGCTGCAGGTCAGGTCCAGGTGTCGCCGATTCCCAGGACAAAATCCTCCAGGAAGGCCGTCTCGCTGGATACAGAGTCTGAGGCAAACGTCGAAAAGCAAAAACCACACGTTAGAGTCATATCACTCATTAGAATCAAATCACTCATTCGAATCAAAGCTCACATAGGAATTTTTTCCTGGAATAGTTCAGGGTTTAAGAGTAATTACATTTGCAATTGAATCTTGTCACTGCTTGGTACACTTACAATCTTGCACTTTGAGAAATTTTGTTTTTTGAGAAATGCTGAGCCGGTGGAAACAGCACTTTTAAATTCTAAAACGCATTAAGATTTATGCTTTGTAATTTGGTACTCTGTAGTAATCATAAACTGTTCTGTAATCAGAAATTCCATTCAGGACACATTGACTCTTCAAATACATTCAGTCAGTACATTACCATGTTCAAAAGCAAATGTTTAACACAGTTCAGTCTTCATTGAGTAATGTTAAGTAAATAATTAGATTGAGTAAAAACGTGCATATTCCACAGGTTTTATGTAATTTATTACCCTCATACTGAAAGCAACATCACTTAATACTTTACAGCAGGTTTCTGGTCCCCGATGACATCTCTTTTCCTTTCTCGAAATGCTACCAGCATTCGTGTCTGTGGGATTATCCATTACTAGATAGATATAGCATATCCATTACTGTGCTGGGTGAACCCCCCATATATATCTCAAGACCCAAATACGGGTCAAAAGGCTGTCCACTACGCCTTACTCTCGGCTCATGGTTTAGAAAGAAAAGCAGCTGAGCGCTGACCGGACGATCGGTCACATCCGGCACACACTAGCCTTGCTGTGGCATTACGGCGGCAGATCACAGGCACTTGGACGCCAAGCAAACATGTTTACCCCGTTTTCCTCCAAGTAAGGAGTCTGGTCCAGGCTGAACATAAAAGAGGAACCTGAGGGAATAAATCTCTGTCACACTGTACCTCCCCCTCTCCTGTGCCCCCCTCTGCAGACACTGAGCCTCTGTAACTCAGCCTTTCCATGTACCTTGCTCTGAGGCGGCTCTTGTAGGCAATGGTGCCTCAGGTCTGGAGCACTTCACAGTGAGCACACAGTCCCATTCCTTACGCAATCCTTTGCAAACAGAAACCCCTTCACCATGCACTCCAAGTGCATGAGCAATGGATGTGAGGTGGAATACATTAAAAAACAAACTCGCTTTGTAGCCACAGCGTGCGGTCCAGGAGGTGTGTGGCCTAGACAGGTCGATGAGGATGGTGAAACATGTTTTTTACAGTTTTTGAATTTAAACAAAAACAGCGTGCCTATATGCTTTTAATGTTCCATCTCCTGTCCTTGTACTATGTGGGGTTCTCGTTATTGCACTCAAACCAAGATGCCATCATTTTGGACCAAGATGACTTCCTCCCTTGAACCAAAGACCAGCCGCATTAATACGTCCCAATTCCAACACCTGCAAGCTATAAATAGCGATTGTCTGCTAAGCAAATAAGTGATGGGATGTCCTAAATCAAAGCTAATATTATTTTCACAGTGAGTTACCAAACTCTCTTAACAGATACAAAGAAGCCAAGAGAATATTTACGCACAGTCTTAGCCTCACCCCCCTCTGATAATTATTCTTCCCTTAATTAAATCAAACCCCTTAACTAAAGTCCCCTAATTACATTTGAAGGAAGTCTTTAAGAGCAGAAAGCACTCATGGGACACTGATGAGAAATATTGTCTGTTTGTTGGTCAAAATTCAGTTAGCGTCACTCAATTCCTGTGACTCTTGTGATTTTCGCGGTGATTTGAGTTGACTGGGCTTACGTTTGTTGTAAGCATGCTGCCTGAAGTGTTTGTGTGTGGATCATTTCTGAAACTGTACCTGTCCTTTTGTGATTTCAACACATTGCCCAGAATCTGCCCCTTTTACCAGGGAAAATTTGTAAGAGCTGCCCTGAAACATAGGTGAACCATGCCCACACCACTCAGATATGAGACAATATCTGACATTCGACTCTTATACCCTACATGTAGTGTCTAGCCACCAGCATCCAGCATCCAGGCCAGGGGTGATGGTGGTGGGATGAAAGGGGGCATTACGTGAGGGGGCTCAGATGCCCAGGCCCCACGGGAACAGAGGCCACAGAAAAGGAAGGAAGCGGGATGAGTAGCTGGTGGTGGGGTCATCTAGCGGCCATGACACCTGGAACCCCACCTTCTCATGGACAATCATAACCCCATGGGCTGCCACCTGAAATCGGATGGGACGAGATGCAGCCCGTAAATCCGGTGCAAGGGGGATTGAAAGCCTTACTTTTCATTTTATTAATTGTCTTCCTTGTTCTTTACGGATCTCATACAGGTGGGATGCTACTCCCTAAGTAAATAATCTCATAATCCCTCCACTGCAAACATTCAGGACTCAGCAATGGCGTTAGGACAACAAATGGGGGGCTGAAACAAGCAGCTCCCAGATCAAAAAGCAGAGTAACCACTTTTTAAATGCCCTAAAGTAAGCAGGTAAGAAGTAACCTAATCCAAACGCTCATCACATATATTTTCCTTAGCGCTCCCTGCCGTTGGCAGATGATTTACCGTCACTCACAGAAATAATGGCTGCTTGTTCTCAGACTCATTTTGTGTGATGCAACATCACGGCAGGTTAAAACAAGCCAGCCAAGAGCACCTTAAAATACAGTTCGACTTCTGGATTCTCCAAAAACATTAACAGTTACTTTATTGGGCTCATTCCAAAAATAGCAGCACATACCTTTTAAGACAAACCTACATGTAAAGTCTTTCAATCGTGATTAGTTCCAGATGGACCAAGCAGGCATTTGTCTTTATCAAGCCTTCTTTTTCTGTGACACAGAGCAAATGTCAACCATGTCTTGAACACTTTGAGGGATCATGAAATTGTGAAATAAGCAGAAAATAAGGGCTGCTATATATATATATATAGACAGATAGATAGATAGATAGATAAAGTTGTTATAAAATTATTCACCCCCCTAAATTCAAAATAGAAATGAATTTAATTGGGATTTCTTGTGACTGATCAACACAAAACACTCTATAATGTCAAAATCTATAATTGTCTGTTTTTTATTTGTCATTAATTAATAAAAAATGTTTTTATTTGACATTATAGAGCATTTTCTGTTGATCAGCGTGTGTGTGCCTGCATACTTGTGAAAACTGGAGGGAAAAAAAATCTCATCCAAGCCTCTGACCAAGCAGCTGAGTAAAATGCTTTTATTAAAGCTTAAACTGTGGAAAAATAGGCCAATAAAATCAACTGATGCAAGCAAGCAGTGATTGGGACCCGCTAATGAACTTCAGACAAAAAGACCCATTTTGGCAATGCCATCCCTGGGAGCTTGCCAAAACAAAAAGCCCGTCCAGCGGATTCTTTACCACTTTCCCTCCTGAAAACACCATCTCGCTGCCAGCTCCTGCATCACATGACCTCTACACCGCTTCCAAGCACAAAGTGCAAATTTCTCTCTCTCCGTTTCACAGCTATGCCGATTGTAAATCCTGGCTCTCTTGGAAAGGGCTCTCACTTCTTTTAATGTGCAGGCCCTAATCTCTGTTTAATATGGCTTGGCCGGATGTAAAGACCCTGTCTTAATCTGGAACTGCCTGACAACCTCACACTATCAAAAGATGGGGAGGAGGAGAGGAGAAGGAGGCTCATTGTATGGAGATCAAGGCGGAGGGGCTTTGCGGCCTGTTGCCTCTTTTCTCCCCCCACGTTGAGAGGCGCTTTATCAAAAGCCCCAAAGTTAAAGATAGCCGTTGCTTCCAAACATGCAGCCAACCCCAAGCACCCCCTCCTCCCTCCCACCCCTTCCACTCTCATTGCCCCTGCCATCCTTCTCCTCTGCCATGCTAATTAACATCGGAAACTACTGTACATCCAGTGGGCCTCGTTAAATCCAAATCGCCCACACTCGGCTCTGCCCCCCACCCCCTCTGGCTGAGGCAGCATTTAGCCTGTGGTAATTGTCATTCCAAAAACGAACTGGCCTAGTTTCAATTCACCAAATGCACTGTAAACGCTTGTCTTGCAAGAACATGGAGCCCCCCCTCCCCCAGAAAAACTTAAGAGCATCAAATCTAAATGCTTTAAGTTGTGGCTAAACCAGCATCTCTCTGTCCTTCCCCAGGTATCAAACAATTTGAAGATCTGTCTGATTGTAAAACTGTCCCCCATGTAAACTGTGCAACATAGGTGCCACCAGTGTTGATTATGATAGTGCTAATTATGATATATGATATTAGTGCTAATTATGATACTTACTGTAGGTTGATGGCTGGATATCTCGGTGTGCAATATTGCCATTTCCCTCTCTATTTCACTATCTGCCTCTGGTCAGTCAGAAAGCTTAATTTTAATTTGTTAAGTCTTATCCAGCCAGCTGCAATCGATCAAAACTTGTTTTGTTGGGATCAGTCTTGCAAGGGGACCAAACAAAGAACCAGTGAGATTGGACTTTTTCTCTTTTATGTTTTCTCTTCATGACTTATCTAGATTGGGTCGTCCTATGACTGAAGTGTCTGTGAAGTGTCATGACAAAACATGAAGCACAGTATCCTCAACTGAGCACACCTGCCATAGCCAGAGAGAGGCCTGTCCACATAGCATAGTTCCACGCTCCCTCATTCTCAAACAGTAAGCATGAAACATTAATAGAAACTGTTGTAACTACAGGTGTAATAAGCCTAATAACGCTACAAAAAATCAATCACATCCATATACAATCAAATACATTAATAAAATCAGACATTATATATAGTACATATTATATATGCCTATATAAATTATAGGTATATATTCATATGTAAATTATTTTTTTGGTGAACGAAAATCCAATGCCCCTTGGGACATTCAAGAGTCTTCACAACAGACATCTCACGTGAGAGTCAAAGCTGCAACTGAACCAAAAAACATCCTTCAGTTCTCAAACAGAGCTGACACACTAGTGGCTTCTCGCCCACACCAGGACACAGAGGTGATTGAAACATCTCCCCAAATTGAGGGGCGCCTCCACTCAGAGCCCCCTGACCTCAGTGTGATCCCCTGTGGTGTGGACCCCGCCCCCTTCCCTCGCTGGACAGGAGGATTGGTGGCGCTGCCAAACAGAGACATCAAAGTCATCCCCCACTCACTTAGGCCTTCTCCATAATGCCGGCTTAAAAAAAGTATTCATGTTCCTGTATGGTCAATGGTGTTTCCCATTATCTTCACATTTAAATTACTTTAAATGAGCAGACTGTCTTATCCAGAGCAACATACAAAACAAAGAGCATAAGATTAAAACATCTTCCCAAAATGAGGGCCCCCTGACCTCAGTGTGATCCCCTGTGGTGTGGATCCTGCTCTCTTCCATGGCTGGACAAGAGGATGGGTGGGGCTCCCAAACAGAGACATCAAAGTCACCCCCTACTCCCACATGTCTTCTCCAAAAACAGTGGGTCTAAAAATGTGTCTTTATGGTCCTTTATGGTCCCATTGTCTTTGCATTTAAATTACATTAATTTAGCAAAAGGTCAACTGTACTGTTGGCATAGTAAACTATCCTGATGATCATATTTGACTAACCTGACAACCCAGCTAACCAAATAATATTTTTAAGCGAGCTGTCAGCTCTGTGGAGAGGTGCGTCATACAATGTTTATTATGTTGTCAGCTCTGTGGAGAGAAGCGTAATGCACTGTTTATTACACTATCAGCTCTGCTGAGAGATGTGTAACACGTTGTTTGTTACACTGTCAGATGCAGTCTGCTTGAGCACTAACTGTTGATATATATACATTCTTCACAGAGTGTTCTCCTATGTATTTCTGATCACAGTTGACCCCAAACACAGTTCCGTGTTTTTTGCGGACCCCGTTATCTGCCCTCCATCCCGTTCACCCGCTCCTCTTTTGACAGGGAGAGAGCGCACGGTGCCGGCTAATCAGATCAACAGCGGGGCCCGTATGCTCTCTGCTTCCTTGTAACATGTGAAGCAACTCACGGAGCGCTCGGCGCATGAAATCGAATTACACGGGTCCGCGAGGCGAAGACAGCGCGTATGTGTGTAAGAGAGAGTGGCATTTGCAAGCAGGAAAACACCTAATCCGTCCCCGCTACTGCCTCAAATCCATGCCCCCAAACTCCCCATACCAAGCCTTCAAACCCACAAGCAACTGGGAGGGAGAGAAGCTCCTCTTGTTCAAGGGAACAACTGCGTACAGTTGTCCTGGGATATCTACATGAGTGTATATCAGCCATCGCCACTGCCGATCACTCCCTCCACCCACCCTCCCATAATTCTGCCACTCCAGCGAGCTTCCACTTCTCTTCCAGTTCCTCCACTGTCACATATATACACACCTCACTTTTTTGCTTTTCTGTTCTCCTGCTTGGAGCTTTAGAGCTCCTGTTAGGATATGTGGCAATCTCTAGCTGCTGAGATTGTGGTGGAAATATGCAATTAAAAAACAACTGCTTTTTATAAATGAATTGCACTGGTATCCATTAAAAAGTATGATACCAAAGTAAGACCTTTTACACATAAATCACATGTGTATGGGTGATTTATACACTTAAAGCACACATGTGTAGGAGTGATTTATGCACACACGACATATTTGACATAAAGACATATTTGAGTTTATAAATAGTCTATAAAAAGTCCATTACTCCTGTAAGGTTGTTTTGGAGAGACATGGGCAAATATTATATTCAACATATTATTTCATGTTTAACGTATTACCATAATTTATGATGATCCCACGCAAAGACAGGTGGAGTTAAAGCAATATTAATGGTCTCTTCATGTGCCTCCTATTCACCACAATATGAACCAGAGGCACCCTAAGAGATCTGCTGGGGACACGTTTTCAACAAAACCATGAAGGAGCTTCAAACTAACAGCCCATATTGTTTCCTGGTTCCAGAGAGCAAGACTACCATTACATCTCAGCAAGGCCAGATCCCCCAATATTGATATGCTCAAAATGTCTAGCCTAGCTGATTTTTTTTTTTTTTTTTAAATGTCCCCCAATGTTGAAATATCTCAGACCCTGGGTCTCCCAGTGAAATAAGTGGCAGAGTAATCCGAGCGACAGAGCCGGTTTGAGTATCAGGTCCATCAGAGCCCCTGTCCTAAACAAAAGCGCATGTCCTGGCCCCCTTGGCTTCATCAACCTTTCAACCCAAAATAAAGGGGCATCTGTGGAGGGGGCAGGAAAAGACGAGTCTAATCTGCCTGCATCACAGGCTGATCGTAATATTAGTGATAATTGAGACTTAGTGTGTGTGTGGTGGGGGGGGGTGGGTCACTGACAGTCAGAGCTCTCAGCTGAACTGCATTCATTGACTTTCTGGACTGAAGGGGTCAGAGAAGCACAGAAACAATAAGACTGCAGGAAAAATGGGTTATGAATGCAGTTACCATATGGACATGGATATGTGTGTGTGTGTGTGTGTGTGTGTGTTCTTGTACTTGTGTGTGTGAGAATATATGTGTGCGATGTGTGTGAGTGTATGTGTTTGTGCATGAGTATATGTCTGTGTACACAACCATATATCCACACAACCACACACACACATACACACCCACACACACACAAACAGCAGCAGTCCCACCAGCTCCACTACCTGCTGTGTGTATTGAGTGATGCTGGCACTACCAGGAGGTAGAGTGATTTCTGTAGAGGTCCAGGGCCAGGGTAGCTCTGCATCATCTAAAGGAGCCCTAATGCGCTCTACACACTAGCATTAGCATACAAAACTTGCTGCATGAGAAAGAACCAGGAGAACAGGGGTGTTCTTAGGCTTCAAATTAAGTTTAATAAAGCAGGAGATAGACAGCGTCTGTTACCCTCGGCAAAGGAATGGAGCCGCACAGCTTTCCATAAACCTCCCTGCATTCGCTCACTGTGCAAATATTCTGTCAGTCTCAACTCCCGCCCCGGTCCAGTCAGCCGCGAGCACGCTGATGCACCGTACAACAAAGCTCTTTGTTCCCCAGCAAGACTGCCTTATCTTAACCATCTCAACAATTTCCTTAAGGGGAGACCTGTAATTAAAAACCAGCCATACGTCAAGGGAACTGACAGTGAGAAGTTGTTGTGAACTGTCCGGAGCCGCTTTGCATTATAAATCAAAAGCTTTCACTTGTGTGCATATGGGAGGGGGAGCAGGAAGGAGAGAGAGAGAGAGAGAGAGAGAGAGAGAGAGAGAACAGGTGGTCAGTGAACAGAATGTTTGCGAGTCTGTGTTTTATACATAATTCATGACCTAACATGCAGAAAGGTTGCAAAGTTAATTCATGATCTGTGATACATACAACCAAAGACCCAAAGAACAGAGGACTGCTGACTGTGGGGCTCAGACTAGCCCTTGAAGGTTAGCTCCTCTTCCATCTGCTCTCTAATCTGGATTGGTCCAGGTTGCATAGGACCCATAACTATTGTCATTACTGCACTGTAGTGACTGGCTATGCTGCTCCTGTATTACATATTCAGCACTCACTAACACAGATGCACCAAAGAGACTGAGAAACCTTACTGCTTTCAGTCTAACCAGTATTTACAATACTGTCATTGTGTAGTCTCAATAGTTCCTGCACAGTCTAAAAGCAATTACATCAGTGTTGCTGCAAAGTCTAAAAAACATTATATTAGTGTTGTTGCACAGTCTGAATCTTTTTATAATGTGTTTACTTCATATTCCTACTTGTCTGTCGGTATTATAGTTTAAATAGCTGGTAAGTAAAAGAGGTGTCACCTATAAATCGTCTGGCCCAAGCAGTGAAAAAGGATACTGAGAGTCTCTCTCTGTTTTACTACTCTGTTAAAGACCAAGAAACCATGCTGGCATTTACCGCCTCCACTGAGAGAGGGTGAGAGGTGAGGCCGCACACACGTGTACACACGTACACACACATACACGTGCATATGGGCACACACAGCAACGCACCTTGCTCTTTTATGTTTTTTGTATTTTTTAATTTCACACTTTTTTGAAGCCATTTAATAGCAAGGAGTACGTTTTGCTGAGAGGACCATTGCACTTATAGTAACAAAAAAGTGTTTACAGGGCTATATTCAATCAACATTTGTCTTTAACTTTAACTTAAATGTAGGTGTTTGTTTGTTTCTTTACAAACACCATTTGGTGAGTTCAGCAATCACCAAAATGAACTCGCCCAAATGTTTTTTCATTTAAGAGAAACACAAATGGTGCAAGCTAGATGCCCGTCTCATCCACACTTTCTGTAGTGGGCAAAGCCGCCGTCCGAGGACATGCCCTCTCACTCGCCACCCTGTAAACCCCTCCATCCTGTCAAGAGCAGTGTAAATTTATGAAGAGCCATCCCCAGTTGCTGAAACAGGTGACCAGCATGCAGCACATCTCTGAATGAGAGAGTCATGTGCTGTGTTCATGAATTCCATCATATTCTCCTATGGCAAATTGTTGGGTCCCCAGGGAAGGAGAGGAGAGCCACCATCTGTCAGTAAATGATCATCATTTTATCCCCACTGCTGCCCGTTTATGGATATGGGGTGCGTGAGGCGCTCCAGTGGAGATGTGGGCAGGGGCAGGGAGCTGGTTTCAGTGTTTTAGGGCAGGAATATTCACCATGCCTAAGAAATGGCCAATTCTCAGGGCAGGAATATTACCTGTGTGTAAGAAACAGCCGATTCTCAGAGCAGGAATATTACCCGTGTGTAAGAAACAGCCGATTCTCAGGGCAGAGGGAAGCCTGTAGTGTAACTCTGTTTTTTTAATGGCAGGCCGTCGTGTGCTGTATCTGTTGGTCACATTTCCATTTTTGCTTTTGATACATGAATAGAAAGCATGCATTATCAATTGTGTTCTATTAATGTCTCATGGCTCTGTAACTAATAAAGGCTATTCAAAACACCATGTGACTAAAACTTGTCTAATGTAATGTAATAATGAAGTTTTTCTAATTTCCTGAAAAGTTGTCTCTTTGTAGATATGAGGTTTTTATGACACAGACAATATTTATATATTCCAGAAAACCATGTTTTTGACAGTAGCTGACAATACTGAAAAAGCAGGTAAATGCAAATAAGAGGAGAAAGACCATGACCTATATCATGACACTGCTTTCCAACTACTTTTCAAAATGCATTCATAGTGCATATGAATTCCGTAGTGATCGCACATTTGACAAGGTGATAGCAGGTAATGGGAGCTTACTACCTCGTCACCTCAGTCTGTTTCGGATTCAAGTTATGGAACATTGGGAATATGTTTGTGTGTGTGTGTGTGTACATATACGTGTGCATATGTGTAGTGACTGCGTATATCTAGGGTGGCTCTTACCTGCAGGCTGGAGGCTGTGCATTTGTGTATATATGTGTATGTGTGTGTATATGGGTGTGTATGTAAAGTGGTTCTTACCTGCAGGCTGGGCGGTGGGCAGCCGGGCAGCAGAGATGCAGTGCAGTGAGACAGAGCAGAAGAGGCAGAGGCACCACAGGGGGATCATTCCTCTGGAGAGCAGGGAGGGACTGGGACCGCTGCTGCCCACGGCCGACTCACACATCCTCTGCGTTCATGCTTCAGAACCAACGCAGGGCCTGGCCAGCCCTCTGACCGACACCTGGGGGGGGACACAACACTCCATCAGACATACAGGATAAACATGCCTGCTGGAAGACACACTATGTCGCATCATCCACACTCCACAAGGGATGGCTCACAACATTTTTGCACATTGTCTCATCATTGTTATCATCACTATATGATGCGGTGAGTTGGAAACTCCAGCTGCACCAAAACCGTGGCCACAGCTATTCTATTCACTGAACAGACATACGGTTCTGTGTGATTAACACCAAAAGCTCTATCCTTGCCAGTGCTGAAGCTCAAAATGCTATGATTTGCTGAATTTATGATATTCATGAAGGGGGTGTGGTTGAAGAAACAACATGCATAGCTAGCATAGCAAAGCAAACAGCAACTGAAACCTGCTGGATATGGAAGGGTGGAGGACAAAAGGTACAGCTGAATATCTGGTCAGCATATAGAATATCTGTGCTGTTACTCTCAAAGCCCTATGATATAATCACCCCCACTAAGCTATCTTACAGGGTAACCAGAGATGGTGTGGGGGCGGGGGGTGTGTGGTGTGTATGTCTGTGCTAGGGAGTGTCATTGTGTACTACCACATTCACAGTTGTGCAGAGAACTTGGAACGTATGGTGGTGCAAAGCATAGAAAAACTGTTCCCACAACTCTCTCTCGCTGCTCGAGACAGAGAAGGGCAGCCTTGAATCTAGGTGGAAATGAAAACTCTAGAAACTAGAATTGTTGTGTTTAAACTGTAGCAGTTTGCTTTCCTTTCCTGTGAAATCTTTGAGGGTTGGCTCCTCAGTTTGTATTAGCTGCCGGGGGTGGAGGTGTGGGGGGGAGGACAGGGGCTTTCGGCCTGTGTTTTATTTACAGTTTAATCCCTACCATTCTTTCACACAAAAACCAGTTAGGCTGACAAAAAGGGAAAACACAAGTAAGCTACACAATGTCCACATACCTTGTTTTATAAGGTTTGGTGTTATGGCAGTTGTAATTGTATGGTGGCCTGTT